>CANTUQ010000043.1:4185000-4785000 GCA_947683425.1 Excoecaria cochinchinensis
TTCACTGGTTGAATCGGTTCGGTTCACCTTTCATCCTTGTAACACCCGCAACTCCCACACGTAGCATTTCAAAGGGTGAAGAGCTATGGTGAGGAGAAGGTACCACCAGACAAGGACACACATGGCAATCTAGAAATCAGAACAATAAAATTTCTAAAATCATAACCTCAAAACATGCACGTCCTAAACCTATGTCATCCACACACCATTATTCACACTAAAGATTATTACAACTTATTACAAATTCTAATAAATAAACTTAATTACATGCCGAAATCAAAAACACTTCCTATGAAAATCTAGCGACTCGTTGGCCAAACCTTAGCGGAACGCTGCGCTACTCTTATCTCCTAACCTGCACAGACAAACAACCGTGGTAAGCGATAGCGCTTAGTCGGGTTAAATAAATAATGGGTAGCCACTCATAGTGCTTGCCGAGGCATAAACATACAAATCAATAGATATATGTATACAGACATGAGCATAAAGGAAACTGCCTTCAGTTAATGTGAACTCATATCGTTACTTTCATACGGAAACTTAAACAATTTCATATACAGATTCATTCATATACCATAACCAGAAAATACTATGTTGCATTTTATTCACAATTACATTAGAGATACTTATCATTTACCTGACTCATTAATTAATTCTTAAGTCAAAACATTTTATTTAATCAAATCGTTACTTGTTCAAAACTAAACAAAACATTTCATTATTCAAACCATTAATTGTTCAAAAATGAACAAAACACTTTAGTTCAGGCTTGAAATAAGTATTCCAAGCTTCCTACGTATCCCTATGTTTGGGAATCAGAACCATGTAGTTCTTACAGAAAACTTCATTCACACAAGTTCTAGAATTAATCATAACATCTTTATTAAATCCAGTTTCTATCTCATGCTTACTAATCGATACGTACTTAATACATTCATTAAAAGTCATCAAACAATGCACATAATTTCTTACCGATACGCTTACCCAGGCCTACGTCCAGAAGGCAGAAAACATATTGCATACCTGTATACTCATTTAAACATATAAACACATATATATATATACACATTCATAAAGTGCATTTACTAAGCTCTCAACGATATCAATCATGCATATCAAGTATTTCAATAATTCATTCTAAAGGCATCATGTAGACAAGCATACTCATAACTCTTGAACATATTAATAATATGCATTATTCACATACTAACTCTTATGCATTTAGGATCCTTTCATACATGTCTATTAGAACAAACACTACTTGATACATTTCTTTTCATTTAACAGATATCGCCTTATTATACAAAACATAGGGGTATACAAAGATACCACACCTTTCCACATAAGTGTCCATAAAGGATCCAGAACAGAGGGGTGCGTGAAGCACCAGTCAAATGGCATTTATCACAAATGCATCAAATGTTTATTCACATAATCATTTTGCAAATCATCACAAAACTTATCAATTAATTCACATTAATTTTTCTCTTTTAGTTGCCTGCTAAGTCATAGGGGTGGATAAGCGAGTAACAGAACACATGGCGGTACTCATGGGTACGATTCGAAAAGCAACATCATATTTTTCTCATTCAAAACATTTTTACATTGGGTATCTTAAACAAGATCTATACACATTGAGGTTGGCGAGGAACCAAATGGGTACCTAATCAGGGTCCAAACAAAACAGAGGGCTGCAGCTAACAGAACTCTGTAGGCATGCCTATCTATCCACGACTCGACTAACGCATGTTATATTCCCATATCATTATTAAATTCTTTCACATTTTACACATATATACCCATTTCATCAAACACCAGCATTATTCCTTTATGATCACATAGATACATGTATCAATATATATATATGTGCCTATTATATGCACTTATTTCATTTATCATACTCAAACTAATCATGTGTAGTTTCATAAATTAAGATATTTGCATGAACATATTAAACGTAATCATGTCATTATTCAGTATGCATTCACTTATTTTCATATCACATGTACTAATGATATTTATCATATGCACATACTAAATATAGCTATATTATTAACATCATGCACTCATATAGACTTAACAAATAAATTACAGTATTTTATACACAAATAGCCATTAAATAATAATGGTAGAAAAAATTCTCATAATTAAATTACTAATATGCATATAAGCATTTGCATAATTCATAGATTAAGGTTCTCATTTTAATTTATAGAGGCATAACACAAGTGAGAAACCATGCAAAGAAGAAGATTTTTCCAAAAATATTTCACAACAGAGAGGGGACTGTCGCGATCGCGACAGTGGCCAGACTTGCCTGCGGGAAAAGGTAACCCATCACGAGCCGTGCTCAGAGACACGACCCGTGAAGGCGACCCACAGAGGAAAACAAGCGGACACAGGAGGGAGAACGACTCGTGCACAAGGTGCACGGCTCGTGCACAATGTGCACGTCTCGTGCACTCTTCCTCTACGATCTCTGTCGCAATCACGACTAGTGTCGCGCTCGTGATAGAGTCATGATTTCCAGTCCCTCATCAAAAATCTGTAGAACTTCTCTCTCAAAATCATACCCAAAATTTTCTCATTCAAAACAAACTTCAACACAATACAAATTGATCATTCAAAACCTCATAATTAACACAAAACCCAACTTTTATAGACATAAACACAATTAAATCATGCCATTAACATCATCAAAATCCCCAATTAATAAAACCAAAAATTTTGCTACAAAAACTCATTAGATCCCTCATTTGAGTTCAACACTCACAATCAAAACATTTAAACTCAATTTATCCAAAACACACACAACATTCAAACATACTTAAATAACTTCAAGTTCATAAATACCCAGAAAACCAACCAAAAATCACAACAACTTCAAAAATACACACAAAAACCTAAATTTCTCATACCTTATCTCCTTTGCTCCTAATAGCTTTCTTAGATAATCATTCTTGTTCCAAAAGCCATCCAAGATATTTCTCTTCCAAAATCCTCACCAAAACACACAAATGCACAAAACATAAATCTAGGGTTTTTAACAAATCAAGAAGAACAGGGAAAATCCAAAACTTAGAACTCACTTTACCTTGACAAATCTTCACTTAATCCTCTTGAGTCAATCACCTTCATCATCAAAATCTTGGTCTTTGATCTTCAAAGGGAGTGAATGGCATGATGAAAGAAGAAGAAGAAGAGGAGGAGGAGAGGAAAAATGGGAAACGGGAAAGGAGGGGAGAAAATTCTGCCCTCTCTCTTCCTTTTATACCCTTTCCCACTTCTTGCCACTTGGCACCTTGCCATTAGTCCAATCCAAGATATTTTTATCAAATCCTCTTTTTAATCCCTCAACTTTTATAACCTCAAGCATTGACACTTATATCTTACTAACCCTTCACAATGGCCCACTTAACTAATTTTATCCTTTCAATTAAATCCAAATTCCATACTCCACAATTTTTACCATTGGCCACACTTATCGAAACTTTTACTTAAATCCTTAATTTGACCATTTGGCAATACCTAACCCATTAAATTACACAACTTTAATCACTACTCATCCATAATATGCCCAAATCCTTCTAGGATACATTTCGGGGTGTGACAATCCTTAACTTCCATTTTACTCTTAATAGCTCAATTGACCTCAATTCCATCTTAATCAAGGTCCATTTTTTATCCGGTTCAATTAAACCGGTCTGATTCACTCATTTTTCAATGCCATCATAAAATTACTTTTTCTCTACCAAACTATTCTACACACTATTCTGAGTCCATTTATATCTTCAGATAACTTTTCAAAATTCATTTACTATCTTTAAAGACTCGGTCAAATCTCGGTCAAACCTATTTACTATTTGAATCGAATTAGAGGCTTTTCTTCAATTTAACTTTCGGGGACCTATTAACCTCATTTTCACTCCAAATCATACTATCAGACTCCTTATAACTTGTACTTTCCAATAGTCCAATAAAATATTTTTCACCTCCGGGTTCTTGGAAAGTCACCCATCAGGGGCTTCCCGTACCTGAGCACATTTAACCTTTCTTCTCTTCTATCTTTTAGGACTCAAATCCTGATATTTTCAGCTAAAATTCACACTACATATTTTATAGATTTCACTGATTACTACTGACCTGATATTCGAGCCATTACAAGTGGTAAGGATTTAAGTTTAGGTTTTAAGGATTTTAGTAGCCTAAGGGAAACTATAGCCATAATACGTGTAGCTCACAATTCAATAATGGATGAGGACTAAATATTAAAATAAATAATAATAATAATAATAATAATAATAATAATAATAATAATAATAATAATAATAATAATAATAATAATAATAATAATAATAATTTTTGCTTGTTGGTGTTATGCATTTCAAGTAAGTTGTGTGTAAGTGAGTTTGTTCCTCATTTACATTCTTTCCGAAAGAATGTATGATGTCACAAGTTGGAAGTAAAAAAATATAAATATAGTGGGATGGAGTATAAAATGCACCCCTGAGAAAAAAAAAGAGAATAAAGGTGTCGAAAAATGCCATGAGAATTGTGAGTTAATACGTGTGCTTAATCCTTATCCCAATGGTTGCTTATATTCTTAGAATTTCTAAACTTAATGAATGAACTTTAGGTTTGGTAGCTTGGTTAGTACCTTTACTTTATATTCTTGATTTTGTTTTTAGTAAATTGAGATAATTTGATAAATTTATTATATATGTTATGCTCCTTGTCTTCTTTCTGATTGCTGAGCATTGGAAGCTTAGTTGTTATCTATCTCTTTCTCAACCTCTTTCATAGTTAAGATGACTTGTTAGGATGACTATATTTATTTTGGAGAAGATAATGATTTTTGCTTTCACTTAGATTTCAACTTCCTGCTTGAGGGTAAGCAAGGTTTAAGTGTGGGGGAATTTGTTAAGATGCACAATAGCATAGTTTTCAGGATAGTTTTCGTTATATTTTTCTTAGTTTTATGTTTGCATTTGTATGATTTATATATGGTTTTTAGATGTTTTAATTTAGTTTGTGTGTTTCGTAGGGATTCTTGGATTTGGAGTACAATTGGTTGCATTGAGCTTAAGGATGATGAGTTCAGAGCAAAATAGGAGGAGATGAGGACTGCCACGACTCGGCACGTATGTCATGAGTTGTGACAAAGAGCAAGCATCACTCGTCGGCACATCATCACGACTCAGCACTAATGTCATGAGTCATGACAGAAGATGCCGACTCAAGCCTGAGTCGGCACATCCGTCACTACTCGGCACCCTCCCAAGCAATACGTCATTTCATCACACCATTTTAAGCCACCTTTTCATTTACACCTTTTTGTAAGAGGCAATAAAAGGGTTTCTAAGGAGCCTCTAAATTCATGTCAGTAACTTCCAAGGGATAGGGAGAAATATACAAAGATTATGATGAAAAGACAAAGTCAAAGAAACAAGAAAAATACTGTAACACCCCGTTTGCCCCCTAGAAGTTGGAGCCATTTATGCATGTGTGCATTATGTGTGTGAAGGCATGTGATAAGGGCATTTTGGGTAAAATGCATGTTTTGGGGATTTTACTAGAGTGTGTGTACATATAGGTTATTGGGGTGTGATAGTGTGTGCATGTTCACATGTTGGTAGGGTGTGCTTTAGTGAGGATGGCAATCTGTGTGTGTAGTGCATGCTTGTTGGGTATGAATGGTCAATCTCCACCAATGAGGAAATGACATGTGGCTAGGTAAGGAAAAAGGGGTAATTAGAAGAAGAAAGAGAAATAGGGAAAGCAGATTTTGTTTCCCTTTCCCGTTTCTCTCTTCTCTCTACTTCACTTCTTCCTTTTCTCTCCATTTGAGTGCCCTAGGTTGGATCCAAGAGTGTGTTGGTGGGAATTGATCATCTCTTGACCCTCAATTGGTAAGTTTTGTTGCATTTCTTCACCTTTTTCATCTTTTCTTCTTCTTTGTTGGTTTGGGGTTTAATCTAGGGTCTGTTATGTTTGTGTGATTTTGGGTGTTGTGATTAGTTGAGCCTCCTCGCGATCCCAAGGGAAAAGAGAAGGCGAGTGGTAGTGGTACCATGTGATTGGAGCAAAGGAATTCAGGTTTTGGATTTTGTTTAGAAATTATGTGCATTTTGATGATTTTGGGTTCTTGTTGATTTTCTGAAAATTGTATGGTTATTGAAGTCTATAATGATTTATATGTTATAAGTTTTCATTATGTTGAGTTAATAACTTAGATTATGACTTTTTTTGGATTATTTATGCATTTAATTATGTTTTGGATTGTAAATTGCTGAATTTTGGGTTTGGATGATTTCATCTTGGTTATTGTATGATTTCGTTGGATTATGAGCTAAATAGGTGGGTTTAAAGTTGATTTTGATGGGTTTATTATTTAATTTTGAAGTATGTTAGATTTGGTTTTGAGTGGAGTATATTTCTGGCTTTTTCCTGGGTGTTGCTCATTTTACACGGCTGTATGGGTTTCCATACCACCGTGTAAACGCTCCCTGGATTGCTGGTCCGTCGAGCTACACGACAGTAAGGAATCCCATACCGCCGTTTAAATGCTCTCTGGACACTTGAGGGAGTGTCATCCAACTCGGGCGAGACAGCACAACTCGTACTGTCTTTGGCGTGCACGAGTCATGCAGTTCAGTGGAGAGGGCGAGCAGAGGAGCGCAACATGACTTGTGCGTGTGCAGCACGACTCGTGCTGCTTGGGAGGAGATCTGTCGCAAGTCGTGTTTTGGAACACGACTTGCGACAGACCATTTGGGAAGGGACAAGAGTTGTGTCCCTCATTCGCGACTTGTGTTCCCCCGTTTTACACGGCAGTATGGGTAAACCATACCGCCGTGTAAAACGCTACTGCCTCCAGTTTTTGTAAAATGTTCAATTGTGTTTTTCTTGATCCTTTTTCTTCTAATTTTGGTTTTCAATCTTTATTTGCGTATTATTAATTAGTAAATGACATTATTTGGCATTTCAATTTAGCCAAATGATATTTATGGTAAAATTGTATCGCATGTTGCACGTTGAATATAATTGAATTATGTATGTCTTATTTTCTAGTGCTTGATATAAACTGTATAAAATACTTAAAGGTGATTTCTTTATGCATGACCTACTAGAGTCAATCTAGTGGATAGTTAGTCATGCCTAAAAGAGTCCTTTTGCTGCAGCCTCTGTACTGTTCTGGACCCTGATCAGGTCCCCGTTTAGTTCCTCGCAAACTTCTACGTGTTCGGATCTTGTTTAAGATCCCTTTGTAAAATGTTTTGAAAAGAGAAAATATGATATTGTTTTTTCGATTCGTACGCATAAGGTACCGCTACGTGTTGATTCGTACCTGTAAGGTACTGCTACGGATTTACTCATTATCCATTACTATGAGTCAGCAGGTGCTATGATTTGTCTAATATGATTATAAGTATTTGAATCTGAATGACTCTAATTATGAGTATATGAGTTGTTGGCATTTGAATATGTTATTGAACCTTTGAATGGTTATGAATGGAATTCTATTATGATTTTATCTTATGATATTCAGTATGCTATCATCGTATGTGATTTGCCTTGACGACCATTGTGAATGGCCATCCATATATTATTTGTTATTTACCCACTAAGCGTTATCGCTTAGCACGGTGTGTTCACCCGTGCAGGTGCTGTTAGTGTAAGCCCTAGCCCCAGTACATTGTAATAAAACACTTTAGTTAATAAATGAGGCATTTGTTTTATCCATTGTATTCCTGTGCATGTCAATTGATAGAACTATCCAAGAATGTTGTTTCAGTTTAAGTTATCATGTGTGAGGCACATGGTTGTAAGACCTTGAAACAAATGAGACTTCATTCTAAATATCCCTAGTCAGTCATTGTTATGGGAATAACAAATGAATTAAGACTAGTATGCTCTCTCTGATTAGTTGAGTTCTGTCTTACGGATCATAAGGACAAAAGTGTCAATCAGAGATCATAGATACATGTTTATAACATGGTATTTGGATACGATCCACACATGAGAACACTACATGGTACAAGTCATAAGTGTTCCTCATATGCAAGTTTTGTATCGGAGTTCTTAGACCTAAAATCTCTATGAAACTCTTTATGAATTACTGTGTACTTTGACATACACCTAACGTGCTCGTAACTGAGTGACAAGTATGGGTATGCTTGGGTATGCATTGATTCATGTTAGAGAGCATGAGAGAAATGAAGGGATTACCCCTCTCTATAAGAGAAAAAAAAATATCATCGGCCACTTGATCAGTGAACTGAGAAGTGTATGGCCATACCGAGATGTAATAATGTGCAATCATTATTTATCTGAGAGTTCAGTGTCACTGGAATATCAAGAAAGGAATTAACTTACACATGAGGGTGACTTGTTCCATGCCTTATGTTAATTCTGATATTTATGGGTAAGGGACTATACAAAATTGCATTAGGTCATCAAATGCCATTTGCATTTTCATTTAATTTGGAATGTTATAAATATCTTGCTAGAGAATACATATAGCCTTTGAATTAATTCATTAATTCAATTGCCAATATTAAATGGACCTATAGGATCGCACACAAAGCATTGGGCTTAAAATATTTAAATAAGGCATTGAGCATTAATTTGGGCTTTTAATAAAAGTCAAGCTAATGTATGTAATGGGTATTAAATTGCTATTGGACCTTGGTCCATGAGAGAGGAAGATTTCGGCCCACATGGTTTAATGTCAATTAATTTAATAATATTGATTAAGTTAATTGAGTATTAAATCCTAATTGAATTTTAAATTCAAAAGGGTTTAAATTAATGTTTGTTACTTATCTATAGGAAGTGTTTAAGGTTGAATAAACTACTTTTAAGTGGTAAAATTCGGAATAAACACTTGCCATAAGATGAGGATAAATATTAAAAAGAAAAACCCTAGTGAAAAAGAGAGTAGGCGTGAACTTCCCTCTCTCTCTCTCAAAAATCTTTTCTTGGCCGAAATACACAAGGAGAAGTATTCTTGCTTGCTTTCTTGTGTGATTAGGCATTAATAGCACCAAAAGAAAGTGCAAGATCAAAAATCTTGTAGCTTTAACCCTTGCCATTACAAAATACTTATATTGAGAGCTAGCATTCTCGGTTTTAAGCCTTGCTTGAAAGTGTGTGTGTGAGCATAAAGAGGATTGGCGCAAAGGCTATTCCTTGGCATTGGTGGTGAAGATCAAAGGTGGACAATATCATCTTAGTTGCTGGTCATCATCAAATTCATTTCGGAATAGGCATCTAAAGTTGTAAGTTTTAAAACCCTAAAAGTGCATGTTTCGATTCTTGTCGTGGATTTGTTTGATGTGTATGATCGTTTTTCGATATTTTTCCGCTGCGTTATCTACATACACATACCATGACATATTTCATCAGTGGTATCAGAGCCTAAACATGCTTATTTTATTGCTTTAGATGCATGAAATAATTAATTAAAAATCGTTACTTTTAATACATGCAATGCTGAAATTTTCTGTTTTGAGTTTTTTGCATTGTTTTGGTGTAAAAACGATTTTAATTGATTAGATAGGTATTATAATTAATATGACATGTTAATATAATGTCCTAAAATGTTCTAGGAACTTTTATTGGTCATATTTAATTGATAATACCTGATGGTATATGTTAATATTAAAACTAGGTGCTTTTGGCATGTTAATTGTTAGTTTAACAACTAGTTTTGAATATTAAATGTAAAAACGTTTTTGGCATGTTTGTAAGTGATTTTAAAGATTAAATATTAGGTCTGGACATTTTTAAAATTTGATTTTAATTCTGGTCCATGACAATTTAATTGATTAATTTTAATATCACTTAAAACAATGACTAGTTTGTGTTTGTTACATGTTTAATCAACATTGTTTGTTTTGATTTGATTAAAATGGTAAAAACACATTTAGATCAGATTGGTACAATATATTAAATCATTTTTTATGACCTTATTTGAATTATTAAATGACTCATAAAATTGATTTAAGTATTTGTGCATTTTTGTGGCATCACATAAGAATTAAACAACTAGTTTTGTTGTTTGTTTGTTTTTATATGTATGCCGTGTATCATATATATGTTCTTCATGATTTTTATTTTTTTAATTCATGTCGGTACATATTATATGTATTTTTAATGTTTATGGGCAGTATGACATAATATTAAAAATGGCAAAATTGGAAATTATACTAGAGTTGATTTATAGCACAAATCTAACTAGTTTGTGTTTTGGGCTTTTAAGAGAACTTATTCAATAAGAGGATTTAGTCCATTGGGCCTCAGCCTAGGCCCATCATAGGGTCATCTCTTAAAGGTTCAAGTACACAATTTCCATTAATGGGCTTGGCTAATTTAATTAAAATTGGACTTTGTTTGATCCATGAATGTTATGTATATTAATTTGCTTGTTTGGTGTGATGAATGGATATGCATGGTGCATTCATGGGCCCTGGGTTTTTGTAATTAATTATGGCCTGCGAGCCATTATGTATTATTGTAAAAGTTTCATTTATTTCTTAGAATAGAATTTACTTGAAGACTTTGTAAGTCAAGATGAAGCCCACCGGAGTAAAGAAGCCCAACTCGAAGATTCTTATGTAACAGTATAGAATCTTAGTTGTAGGTTTTATGGGCCCATGTTTGTCACGCTTTACTTTATGCAATTATTTATATATGCATGCTATGAATGGATGACAAAGCGTATGCCATGTAAGCCATAATAAAATGAATCCCTAAAATAGTAAGTCACAAAGTTGCCTTCCTAATTCGAAACATGTCAAGGCATCGATCATCGGTAACGTAGACTAGGAGTCCTAGATGCGCCCGATTATCTTTGTGAGGCATGAGTTGTGAATGTAGGTTGGACTTAACATGGAAAGGGATGCCCGGACCTAGGCAACTAATAAATGGGTTTGTGCTATAACATCTTAAGATGTTAGCCCATTTGATCCAAGAGTCATGTACGAGTCATGATTGGAGTTATCCTACCTAAGTAACTTAACTTGTTAGGTGTACAAGCTCAGCTTGACTAATAAGGTTGTTGTGAAAAGTGGATCTTGGCCCACATTAAATCACTAACGCGAATTATTTAAAGGGATATTAATTCGGTTTGTGGGATTATTAATAAGACCTCATTTAATCTTGCTAAATTTTATTGTAGATTGAAAAATGGCATCTTCAAACAACAATTTCTCATTGCGATCGGTCCTTGAAAAGGACAAATTGAATGGCACCAATTTCATAGACTGGTCTCGAAACTTAAGGATAGTTCTTAAGCAAGAGAAAAAGTCGTATGTTTTGGATGCACCCTTGCCTCAAGAACCTGGTAGGAACGCCTCTGCGGTTCAAAGGGAAACTTTTGAGACCAAGAAGAGCGACTCCAATGATGTGACCTGTTTGATGCTAGCCACTATGGTGCCTGACTTGCAAAAACAATTTATGGACCAAGAGACTTATGCGATCATTGTGCACTTAAAGGAGATGTTCCAAGAGCAAGCTCGTCACGAGAGGTTTGTGACAACTAAGGCCTTAATTTCCTATAAGATGGCAGCAGGTACTCCTGTTAGTACGCATGTACTCAAGATGAAAGGGTATATTGATACTCTTGAGAAGCTTGAGGTACAAGTACCAAAGGAATTGGCCACTGACTTGATTTTAGGATCATTGGCTGATGATTATGATCCATTTGTAATGAATTATAACATGCATGCGATGAACAAGTCAGTTACTGAGCTTCATGGGATGCTTAAGAATGCTGAAGAAAACATTCGAAAGACCAATCCCGTACTGATGGTTCAAGGGGGCATCAAGAAGGGACCCGCTAAGGGAAAAGGAAAGGGAAAGGCAAAACCCAAGAATGACCTGAC
This sequence comes from Excoecaria cochinchinensis, assembly GCA_947683425.1. Lineage (NCBI taxonomy): Eukaryota > Viridiplantae > Streptophyta > Magnoliopsida > Malpighiales > Euphorbiaceae > Excoecaria > Excoecaria cochinchinensis. Next base: position 4,196,889 of record CANTUQ010000043.1, read on the forward strand.
TCGGCTCAAGTCAAATGGGAGTACACCTCAGGCCCAATCCAAGCCCAAGGCACAAAAGATCAAGGAGAGCGAGAGCACTTGCTTCCACTGCAACAAAATAGGGCATTGGAGGAAGAACTGTGCTCTCTTCAAGGAAGAACAAAAAAAGAATGGAGCCAAGGCGTCCAGTTCAGGTATTTTTGTTGTTGAAATTAACCTTTCTATTTCTACCACTTGGGTACTAGATACCGGTTGTGGTTCTCACATTTGTTCAAATGTGCAGGGGCTAAGAAATAGGAGGGTACTTGGGAAGAATGAAGTGGACCTCCGTGTGGGGAATGGAGCACGAGTTGCTGCCATGGAGATAGGCGACTATCAACTCACTTTACCTTCCGGACTTTGTTTAGTTTTGAAAAATTGTTATTATGTACCTGCTATGAGCAGAAACATTATTTCAGTTTCATTGTTGGATTTGGATGAATTTGATTTTGTTATTAAAAATGGCAATGCTCATATTCGTCGCCAAGGCATTTCATATGGCAATACCATGTTGCAAAATGGCCTTTATATCCTTGATTTACAAAACAAAGAGTCCATATACAACATTAATACAAAGAGGGTTAAATCAAACGAATTGAACCCTACTTACTTCTGGCATTGTCGTTTGGGACATACAAACGAAAAACGCATTTCAAGACTCCACAAAACTGGAGTACTTGGGTCATTCGACTTAGAGTCTTATGATACATGCGAGCCATGTTTGCATGGAAAAATGACAAAAAGTCCTTTTAATAAGAAAAGTGAGAGGACTAATGGCTTATTGGAACTAATACATACCGATGTATGTGGACCATTAACTACACAAGCTAGAGGTGGTTTTAGCTACTTCGTAACGTTCACAGATGACTTCAGTAGATATGGCTATGTCTATCTAATGAAGTATAAATCTGAAACTTTTGAGAAATTCAAAGTGTTTAAGAACGAAGTAGAAAAACAACTTGGCAAAAGTATAAAAGCCATTTGATCTGATAGAGGTGGCGAATACTTAAGCCAAGATTTTGACGGTCATCTAAAAGAGTGTGGTATTATTTCACAGCTCACTCCTCCTGGAACACCACAATGGAATGGTGTGTCCGAAAGGAGAAATCGAACTCTATTAGACATGGTTCGATCTATGATGAGTCAAGCAAATCTTCCTATCTCTTTTTGGGGCTATGCATTAGAAACTGCTGCGTTTCTACTAAACCGTACTCCAACTAAAGCAGTTGAGAAGACACCATACGAGGTATGGACTGGGAAAGAACCCAATATGTCATTTCTTAGGATTTGGGGCTGTGAAGCACATGTTAAGAAATTAACATCTGACAAACTAGAGTCCAAATCCAGTGTCTGCTTATTTGTGGGTTATCCCAAAGAAACAAAGGGATACTACTTTTACTCACAAGCCGAGAACAAAGTATTTGTTGCTCGCAAGGCTGTTTTCTTGGAAAAGGAGTTCCTTCTCAAGAAAGATAGTGGGAGTAAAGTAGAACTTGGAGAAATTCAAGCGCCACAAATTCCTATAGAGGATGAGTTGGAAATGGGATCAAGTTCACAACCACTTGTGGAACAAGAACCCATTACACAAGTACCTAGAAGGTCCGGTAGGGTACGTCAGGAGATTCAGAGATATGGATTTCTAATCACCGACAGTGACACTATTGAGTTAGTAGATCGTGAGGATCCTACTACCTACCGAGAAGCTATTGAAAGCCCAGACTCGAAAAATTGGCTTGAAGCCATGAAATCCGAGATGCAATCAATGTACGATAACCAGGTTTGGACCTTGGTTGATCCACCGGAAGGTGCTAAGGTAATTGAATGCAAGTGGCTATTTAAACTCAAAGCTGATAAGACCTACAAAGGTAGACTAGTAGCAAAAGGTTTTCGACAAACTCATGGTGTAGACTATGATGAAACCTTTTCGCCTGTAGTCATGCTCAAGTCCATTAGGATCTTGCTTGCCATAGCTGCATATCATGATTATGAGATATGGCAAATGGATGTCAAAACTGCTTTCCTTAATGGAAATTTACTTGAGGATGTGTATATGACACAACCTGAAGGTTTTGTCAATCCCAAGCATCCTAAGAAGGTTTGCAAGCTTCAGAAATCCATTTATGGATTAAAGCAAGCATCCCGAAGTTGGAATCTTCGTTTTGATGAGGCAGTCAAAGAATTTGACTTCGTCAAGAATGAAGATGAGCCTTGTGTATACAAGAAGGTTAGTGGGAGCATAGTAGTATTTCTGGTCCTGTATGTGGACGACATCCTTCTCATTGGGAATGATATTCCAACATTGCAAAAGGTTAAGCAATGGTTGGGGAAATGTTTCTCAATGAAAGACTTAGGTGAAGCTGAGATAATACTTGGCATTCGGATCTACAGAAATAGATCGAATCGGCTATTGGGACTAAGTCAAGAAAAGTACATAGACAAGGTACTAAAGCGTTTTAGTATGGGAGACTCAAAGAAAGGGTACATACCTTTGGCTTTGGGAGTTCCTTTAACTAAAGAACAGTGCCCTAAAACCAAAGAGGAAAGGGACAACATGAGTAGAATCCCATATGCATCTGCTATTGGATCTATCATGTACGCTATGTTATGTACTAGGATGGATGTTGCTCATGCACTGAGTATAACCAGTAGGTTTCAGCAAGACCCTGGTGAAAAGCACTGGTCTGCTGTAAAAGGGATTCTAAAGTACCTGCGAAGGACTAAGGATCACTTATTAGTGTATGGTGGTCAGGAAGAGCTCGTCATACAAGGCTATGCCGATGCTGCTTTTCAAACCAGCACTCAGGACTCAAGATCGCAATCTGGATTCATTTTTGTTTTAAACGGTGCTGCTGTCAGCTAGAGAAGCTCAAAGCAAGAGAGCGTTGCCGGCTCAACTACAGAATCTGAGTATATTGCAGCAAGTGAGGCTGCAAAAGAGGCTGTTTGGATTAGAAATTTCATTTCTGGATTAGGAGTGGTCCCAAGCATCCTAGATCCATTAGAAATTTTTTGTGACAACAACGGGGCCATTGCACAGGCCAAAGAGCCCCGGTCACACCAGAAATCCAAACACATACTCAGGAGGTACCACCTGATCAGAGAAATCATTGATCGTGGGGACGTCAAGGTCAGCAAGATAGCAAGTGAAGACAATGTAGCAGATCCTTTGACGAAACAGTTGCACCCAAATCTGCACGAAGCTCATTTGAGAGCATTCGGTCTTAGGGCTATGCCCAATTGGGACTAGTGCTAGTGGGAGATTGTTAGTGTAAGCCCTAGCCCCAATACATTGTAATAAAACACTTTAGTTAATAAATGAGGCATTTGTTTTATCCATTGTATTCCTGTGCATGTCAATTGATAGAACTATCCAAGAATGTTGTTTCAGTTTAAGTTATCATGTGTGAGGCACATGGTTGTAAGACCTTGAAACAAATGAGACTTCATTCTAAATATCCCTAGTCAGTCATTGTTATGGGAATAACAAATGAATTAAGACTAGTATGCTCTCTCTGATTAGTTGAGTTCTGTCTTACGAATCATAAGGACAAAAGTGTCAATCAGAGATCATAAATACATGTTTATAACATGGTATTTGGATACGATCCACACATGAGAACACTACATGGTACAAGTCATAAGTGTTCCTCATATGCAAGTTTTGTATCGGAGTTCTTAGACCTAAAATCTCTATGAAACTCTTTATGAATTACTGTGTACTTTGACATACACCTAACGTGCTTGTAACTGAGTGACAAGTATGGGTATGCTTGGGTAAGCATTGATTCATGTTAGAGAGCATGAGAGAAGTGAAGGGATTACCCCTCTCTATAAGAGAAAAAAAATATCATCGGCCACTTGATCAGTGAACTGAGAAGTGTATGGCCATACCGAGATGTAATAATGTGCAATCATTATTTATCTAAGAGTTCAGTGTCACTGGAATATCAAGAAAGGAATTAACTTACACATGAGGATGACTTGTTCCATGCCTTATGTTAATTCTGATATTTATGGGTAAGGGACTATACAAAATTGCATTAGGTCATCAAATGCCATTTGCATTTTCATTTAATTTGGAATGCTATAAATATCTTGCTAGAGAATATATATAGCCTTTGAATTAATTCATTAATTCAATTGCCAATATTAAATGGACCTATAGGATCGCACACAAAGCATTGGGCTTAAAATATTTAAATAAGGCATTGAGCATTAATTTGGGCTTTTAATAAAAGTCAAGCTAATGTATGTAATGGGTATTAAATTGCTATTGGACCTTGGTCCATGAGAGAGGAAGATTTCGGCCCACATGGTTTAATGTCAATTAATTTAATAATATTGATTAAGTTAATTGAGTATTAAATCCTAATTGAATTTTAAATTCAAAAGGGTTTAAATTAATGTTTGTTACTTATCTATAGGAAGTGTTTAAGGTTGAATAAACTACTTTTAGGTGGTAAAATTCGGAATAAACACTTGCCATAAGATGAGGATAAATATTAAAAAGAAAAACCCTAGTGAAAAAGAGAGTAGGCGTGAACTTCCCTCTCTCTCTCTCAAAAATCTTTTCTTGGCCGAAATACACAAGGAGAAGTATTCTTGCTTGCTTTCTTGTGTGATTAGGCATTAATAGCACCAAAAGAAAGTGCAAGATCAAAAATCTTGTAGCTTTAACCCTTGCCATTACAAAATACTTATATTGAGAGCTAGCATTCTCGGTTTTAAGCCTTGCTTGAAAGTGTGTGTGTGAGCATAGAGAGGATTGGCGCAAAGGCTATTCCTTGGCATTGGTGGTGAAGATCAAAGGTGGACAATATCATCTTAGTTGCTGGTCATCATCAAATTCATTTCGGAATAGGCATCTAAAGTTGTAAGTTTTAAAACCCTAAAAGTGCATGTTTCGATTCTTGTCGTGGATTTGTTTGATGTGTATGATCGTTTTTCGATATTTTTCCGCTGCGTTATCTACATACACATACCATGACATATTTCATCAGGTGCGGAAGGCATTTTTTTTGGAGAGTCGCCGCCAGCTAAGCCAACACAGAGGGATTAGTGTTAGGGCTTTATTTTTGTAGTATGATTCTTTTATAATAGAACTCTCTATGTATTATTTTGTATAGCTTTCGCCTTGTATGTTTTGATTATGTAACTATTTTATAATATTAGTTGTGATCAGAACATTATTGTAATGACTTCTGTTATATTAATGAATGATCATTCTGATGTTTCCAAAAGTTTTAATTTTCATTGTATTTTAGTAGGTATAATGTGATTGAATGTATGTTTTTGTATTGATCTGTGTGGTGACACCCCTGCTCATACGGCATCTCACTCCGATGCGGATGGGTTCGCCTATGTATGGGTAGGGGGTGTTACAGTTTTTAGTATTAGAGCCTAGGTTTAGGCATTTTTTGGGTGTTGATGTGCATCTATGTGTATATGTCTAGGACTGTGTTGGCTGATGCAGTTGTATTTGTATTTGTTTTAGATGGCTTCTAATTCGGGGCGTGGATCACTTGAGGAGTCTGCCGAGAGTGTGAACCCTCAAGCAGTCGATCCTTCTGTGTCTGTGTCGGCTCAACCTGCTAGGGCACAACCTGAGGCTATGGCCATGCCCTTTGAGGTCATGTTGAAGATTTTGCAGGACACGGCTAGGGTCATTGAGAGTGTGACCGCTCCTAGAGTACCTACTGAGAATCTGAGGAAGGCCGGTGCAAAGGACTTTTATGGGACCAGATTCGATGAATCAGAATACGTTGAGAAGTGATTAGAGAAGGTAGAGCGAGCCTTAGATGAGATTTGGTGTCCTCAGGAGAGGCAGGTAGAGTGTGTTGTAGCCCTATTGCAAGGATCCGCCTTTGACTGGTGGAAGTTGTTTCGAAGGCATCCCCAGTTGCTTGACCCAGTCACGTGGGAGTTCTTCGATAGGGAATTTACAAGTAAGTATGTGACTCGGGAGTACAAGGATGCCAAGTGGGCACAGTTTTTGAGTTTGAAGCAAAGGGCAATGACGGTTTCAGAGTTTGAGAAGGAGATTAACAGATTGGCTAAGTATGCTCCTGAGGGTGTTCTGACTGAAGAGTTCAGATGCAGGCATTTTGAAGCCGGTTTGAACGAGTCGCTTAGAGCTATGATTATTTCTCTGATGAGTACTCTGGGTATTGGGTATTACCAGATTGTACAAGCAGCAGTTCGGGCTGAGAGATCTGAGTCTGTTCTAAGAGTGAGAGCTCAAAGGAGGAATCCCCCTCGTGGTGGATCAGGATTGTCATCATCATTGGGTAAGAGGTCTAGGAACCTGCATGATGAATCTTCTTCAGGCCCTGCTTCGAGAGGCAGGAGGCAAGGTTCTACTAGGGGTTCTGGTTCTAGCAGAGGTGGTTCTGGTTTGCTGACTGATGTGTTGCCTGAGTGGTCGCACTGTAGTAAGTGCCACTGCGGTGAGTGTAGGTGGCTCACGGGTGGTTGTTTCAAATGTGGTAACACTATCACTACCTGGCAAATTGTCTGAGGTATAATGAGGCTTCTGGTGATCAACGTGAGGCTAGCAGAGTTGGTTCGAATGCTCCGCAAGCTAGTCATGGTAGAGGCCGAGGTAGAGGTCAAGGCGGTCGACATAGAGAGGGAGCTCCACCAGAGTCAGTTGATCGTCCTTTGACGGTTCCTGCTAGAGCTTATGCCATAAGAGCTCGGGATGAGCAAGATGCTCCGGATGTGATAGCTGGTAAGTTGCTACTCTTTGACACTGAGTTATATGCTCTAATTGATCCTGGCTCCACACACTCATATTTGTGCACAAGTATATTATTTTATAAGATGCATGATGTTGACCAGTTAGATTATGAGGTTTGTGTGACCAGTCCTTTAGGGCATAGTGTCAATGTGAGTAGAGTGCATAGGAATTATCCCCTTTTGGTTCAGGGTGTTGAGCTTCCTACTGATTTGATAGAGTTGCCATTTCAGGAGTTTGATCTGATTTTGGGTATGGATTGGCTTTGTAAGCTTTGGGCTGTTGTGGATTGTTATAGAAAGGTAGTTGTGCTTCGGGATAGAGATCAGTCTTCGATGGTGGTTAAAGGTTTGGGTTCGAGTTCTTTGAGTAATGTCATATCCGCCATGCAAGCTAAGCGGTTTATGAGAAAAGGATGTGAGGCATTCTTAGCAGTTGTTTTGGATTCGAAGCGTGATCAGGTTGAGATTGAGGATATCCCCGTTGTTAAGGAGTTTAGTGATGTGTTTCTGAGTGAATTGCCTGGTTTGCCTCCGAAGAGAGAAGTGGAGTTGTCCATAGAGATTTTACCGGGTACTTCGCCCATTTCGACAGCACTTTGTCGGATGGCTCCAGTAGAGTTGAAAGAACTCAAAACTCAGCTACAAGAGTTATTAGATAAGGGGTTTATTAGACCCAGCATATCTCCATGGGGAGCTCCGGTGTTATTTGTGAAGAAGAAAGATGGTTCTTTGAGAATGTGTATCGACTATAGGCAAATTAACAAGGTTACCGTGAAGAATAAGTATCCTTTGCCTAGAGTCGAGGATTTGTTTGATCAGCTCAGAGGTGCAGGTGTTTTCTCCAAGATTGACCTTCGGTCAGGTTACTATCAGTTGCGAGTTCAAGATACGAATGTGGTTAAGACTGCATTTCGGACTCGGTATGGCCATTATGAGTTTTTAGTGATGCCATTTGGTTTGACCAATGCACCTGCGGCTTTCATGGATTTGATGAACCGAGTGTTTAGGCCATATCTTGGTCGATTTGTCGTGGTGTTTATAGATGACATCTTGGTTTACTCCAGAGATGAGAGTGAGCATGAGGAGCACCTCCGGTTGGTTTTGCAAGTGTTGAGGGAGCATTAGTTGCTTGCAAAGCTTAGTAAGTGTGACTTTTGGCTTCAGGAAGTGTATTTCTTGGGGCATATTGTATCGACTCAAGGTATCCAAGTTGATCCGTCTAAGATTGAGGCGATTGTTAATTGGAAAGTGCCTAGGAAGGTTCCGGAAGTGAGAAGTTTTCTTGGATTAGCAGGCTACTATCGTCGGTTTGTGAAGGATTTTTCATTCATTGCTGCTCCTATGACGAGGTTGTTGAGGAAAGGAGTTAGATTAGAATGGTCGGATAAGTGTCAAGCCTGTTTTGAGAAGTTGAAGAGGTTATTAGTCGAAGCTCCTGTACTTACTCAACCCATCTCGGGTAAAGAGCTTGTGATGTATAGCGATACTTCCGACGTTGGGCTTGGTTGTGTGTTGATGCAAGAGGGTAAAGTAGTGGCCTATGCTTCCCGTTAGTTAAAGCCACATAAGAGGAATTATCCAACACACGATTTGGAATTGGCGGCTATGATCTTTGCTTTGAAGATTTGGCATCATTATCTGTATAGGGTGATGTTGAGCATTTTCTATAGATGCTAATTATACCGCAAGTATACGGTGTACCGCAATAGTACTTAAGATGTCGATCCCACGAGGAACGTTTTTACACACTATTACTAATTGATTTTAATCTTGTTTACAATGATAAAGTGATGGAAAAGTTATTTTAAACTAATCTAACATGCAAACTAATTAAACTGAATTTATGAGAATCTAAGAAGATAGAAAAGATTAATGATGCTAAATATAAAGATGGAATTTGAATTAATTTTTCTTAATGATTTTAACATTCTTATCTTGCAAGCCAAGTTGAATAAATTTCCTACTTACTTTCTCAATATAAATAGAAATGCCTAAAACATACACTTATAAGTCTAATTCCAAATTTTCATTTAAGAACTAGATTATTATACATGCAAATCTTAGGAATAGAGCACAACCTATAACAACCATTTCAATATTATGATTTCTCAAACAATATCATGATGACGAATTTCCAATTAGATGTAAGAATGAATTTATTTCTCAATTAAACTCAAACTTATAATGATCATAAATAATGTACTAATGATGAATTCTACAAGTAAGAACACTTAAATTACTATGAACAATAAAATACTTGATATTAACATTCAAGTTCAGAATTTACATCACAAAAGTACAAAGAAGAATCAAAAGATAAGAATTGAAGAAGGAGATTTCTCAACCCTTTTCAAGTCACCAATTGTAGTCCTCTTCCTTGTATGTTATCTTCTCTTCAACACATAAACTTAACTTAAGTAAAACTAAAGAAAACTATTCTAACTTACAGAAAAATATTTAAATGTTCAATTCTCTTTTTTTCTATATGTAAATTACAGTTAAAAATAGTATTTATAATATCAGCTCATGCCCCTTCAGATGCCCTTCTACAAAGGTTGTAATTGTTGGTGGAAAGGTACAACTTTTCAAGTTCAAATTTGAACTTTTGTGCCTAACGGATCCCTCTGTCGCGATCGCGACAGAACACGCCTTCCCTTTCGCTCGCCTTTCCTCGCGTGTGCCTTCTCCGTGCCCTGTCGCGACCTCGCAACGTCTTCCCTTGGTCGCGACAGCTTCTCTTCTCTTCTTTTTCTCTTCTTCCCTTAGCGCGCTCTGTCGCGCTCGCGCCGCCTATCGCGATCGCGACAGAGGCTTTTCTGCCTTGGCTCATTTCTTCTTCTTTTCTCCATTTACTCCATATTTTATTCATTTGCCTCCTACATACAAAACTTAACAAAACACATAAAACATACCTAATTCTAACAAATAAAAACACTCAAAACATTACTTATAACCACAAAATATAGTTTAATTATGAGCTATTTAAGCTCATATCAAACCCCCACACTTGAACATTTGCTTGTCCCCAAGCAAAACACTTACAAAAACAAAATACACAATAAACACAATACTGTGGAGCTCACTTAGACATTTGACAATTATTTGAAAATACCATGCATAGACTTATCCTTCTAACACACTAGCCAAAATATGCAACCATTTAATCATTCCCTTCATTCATTAAACTTTAACCTCTATGCACATTTGGAAAACCATGAAATAACAAAACACAATGATGTTTGATCTCAAGAAATCAAATATCTTAACACATGTAGAGATTATTTCACACAAAGCATTGCCTAAGATAATTTTCACTCAACACTTATTTTGATAAACACTCAATCACTCAAGTGTATAAAGGTTAGTGTTTCGCTCATTCCTTTATTATGCCATTACATACCATAAGCTTGTAAGTAGTAAAAATCTCCACTACTAGTATAAAGTAGTAAAGAGGATCAAAGGGTCTTAAAAAGGGTTGTAATGTGGCTTGGGTTAGGGTAGGAAACTTTTCGATTTAAGTAGCTAGTATTGTGTAGAGAAAAGCATCAATACAACATAGGAGAATTAACCAAATCAGAATATTAACAAGCATGATACTTTTAGTCTAATTCCCTTCTTAAGAATACAAATTTTCTGCTAGCTCTTAATTTACTATTTTTTCTTCTTTTTTTTTTCTTCTTTCTTTAAAGTATAGCAAGAGAATTTAGTATGGGTGCGTTTTACACTCCATCCCACACATAAGCAATTTTAGATGTACATCTTGCTATTCCCATTTTTTTTTCTTTGCTTTTATTTTATTTTTTTTTAATACTAGCATTTGTAACTCTAACTTTGAAAAAGAGGGAATTCCAATTGCAAATTTTTACTAATTTCATGCTTTTCAATAACAAATATATCTCCCATGCTATATCAATCCTAATCCCTCCACAATAGGGTAATTAACAAGAAATAAGGCCTTGTTTAAGCAAAAAGATTGGGTTATTTATATGTGTAAACAAGAAAAAACAGGATATAAGCTCAAAGTTGGCTACCTAAAGTCAAAAGGCAAGGAATTAAAAAGTAAGCCAAAAATAGTTCATTCTAAGTGCCCTTATCATATCCCGTGTACATCCCATACTAAAATGCAGTCTCGAAATTTACTAAAAACAAGTTCTAGAGGATATGGCATAATAAGGCTCTCATACAAAGAAAAATTAGTGTATAAGGCTTCAAAAGCTCACATGGCTATAGGTCAAACTATCATAGGCAATAAATTGGCAAAACAATCTTTATTTACATATAAAAAGATACCTAACTTAAAAAGAACCTACACCAAAGTGTTTTGCTAAGTCATACCCTTCACTATGTACAACAGAATGCTAAAGTAAAACAAATAATGAAAATGGTCAAAAAGTTACTATCTAGGCTAATGTCAAAAAGATAAAACCTGTACATGCTCTAATGCTCAAATAATTATCAAATACAAAGCTCCAAAACAGAATGTTATTGTAAAACAACCTAAAACAATCTAAAACAATACATACCTAAATCTAGCAATTCATGCAAAACACAAGCTATACTACTCATTTATAAACAAATATAACCATACATACATATATGTGAAACAAAATCAAACACAGAACTCCCCCCCCCCCTCCCCACACTTGAAGGACACAATGTCCCCATTGTGTAAAAAGGAATAAACTAAAATAACAAACTAACATAAAAACGCAAAGGAAAATAAAAACAAACAAAACTAAGAAAAGTAAAGGAGACAAACTCAAAAACTCCCACTAGGGGAGCTTGGTGGAGTTGGAGAAAGATCCACATTTTGCTTGCGAAAAAAACTGAGGAGCTTGCGACCCAAACTCTTCTGATTTTTAAGCACAGTCCGCACATCTGATTCCAGCACATCCATTCACGCTGTCATACTTTGATTTGCGGCCTCAATACCATCCAATCTTTGCAAAACCGGCTCCAAATCAATAGCAGTGCCACTATCAGTCCTCCTCTCATTAGCATTAACACCAGCAGCCGCCTCGTCCTCACCCGAGGAGTCATGAGCATCAGCTGCTGAGGCTGATTCACGTGCCCTTTCATGTGGCACACTCGGTCCAGCCATACTTGGTTCAGCCCTACTAGGTCCACCTGCAAAACGATCAACAAACCTTGGGGGCCAAGCTCCCTTGGTTAAAATATTAGCTCTCCGCAAATATACAACATCCGGCAAAGGAATTGATTCATTTTCATTCAAGACAAAATTATTCAAATCACCCATACACCCCAAAATAATACCCGTCACCATATGGCACATCCCCACTGATTTACTACGAGCAATAGAGGCATGATAAAGACCATCTAAAATGAAATCAATAGAGTCAGGGGTTTTATGGGATTGCAATAAGTCTAAAACAAACAAATCCTTAGTTTGCACCTTGGTACTCTCTACCCTTCCATACATAGCATGACAAAGAAATTTGTGAAAAAGCATCAATGCATTATCTTTAATTTGCCTGTTAGTGGAATTTTTATTATTAAAACGTTCTATTCCAGACAGTCTATTCCAAATTGGTGAAGGTTGAAATATATGGGAATCAAATCGCTTTCCATTTAATGGAAAACCAAACCAAGAATGCAAATCATCATAGCTAAAAGTATAACTTACGCCCTGATGTCTAAATTTCATGGAGTCCCTTCATTTATCCACATAATCCAGGGTGACAAAAAATTCTACTGCCCAGTCTTTTCTTACAGGTAATGAGAAAGTAATAAATTTTCCCCATTTCATATATTTAAGAAAATTATTAATCTGATCATGCAAGCCCATCGTATTTAAAATTGCAAAATCAAGAGCCCACATACCCACATACGTTTTCTTGGCAAAATATAGAAATTTTTCACCCTCTTCATCAGAAAAAATTGGAAAGGGGCAGTCATACCTGTTTTGAAAAATGAGTGAAGCGGGAGTTGGTTCATCTTCCTGATTGCTGGACTCCCCCATAGGTCGCTTCCCCTTGCTCTTGTCTCCCACGTGCTTTGTTCTTACCATCTTAAAATCGTTTATCACTTGATGAACAAAATAAGAATAAAAACAACTAAAAGAAGAAGAACAGGAACTATAGAAGAGGATATACGCGATTTGGGTGAAGAAGTTGGAGAGAATCGTGATGAAGATTTTGAGAGAGAAAAGAGAAATTAAAGAGAAGAAAACCGAAAAGGCAAGAGAAATTAGAAAGAAAGAGTAATTAGGGTAGATAAAAGGGGAGTTAAGGAAATAAATGTGATCCCAACGGTTGGTTTGACCAAAAATTTCAAATTCTGCGTTCTGTCGCGACAGAAGCAAAATGAAAAATTTAAACATCGCGATATACGTCGCATCATCGCGATAAATAAACCCATTTGCCATCGCGACCTCGCGACAATGTCGCGCTCGCGACAGAAAGCAATTTTGAAAAATCAAAAAGAAGCTGTCGCGATTACACTACCCGTCGCGCCGTCGCGATGAAGTCTAAAATACACTTTCCTCTTTCTGTCGCGCTCGCGACAGAAAGGAATTTTGAAAAATCACATTTTCTTTTCCTTCCAAAAACGTCACACAAAGGTATATAAAATAAACTTACATATTAAAAATATCTGTGGAACAAAAAGAATGACATTAGTACATATAAATATCACACATATAATAAAATAATTAATTAAAAAGAAAAATAAAACCAAGTAACCATCAAACCATTTTTAAGGAAAGAAATGAAGCCTCCCTTCCATGAAATGTTTTCTCCAAATACACTTTACATCTTTGACCATTGGCTTTAAATAACTCCCCTTTTCCATTTTTTTAGCTCTAAAAACCCTTGATCAAAAACTTGGGTGACTTCAAAGGGTCCACTCCATCTAGATCTTAATTTTCCCGGGAAGAGTTTCAATCTAGAATTATACCATAGAACCTTGTCCCCAATTTTAAAATTTTTAATCCGTATATGTGCATCATGCCATTTTTTAGTCCTTTCTTTATAGATTTTCGCATTTTCAAAAGCAAGAAGTCTCAATTCATCTAGCTCATTTAATTGTAAACTTCTTTTGACACTTGCATCTTTAAGGTCATAATTCAAAGTTCTAATGGCCCAATATGCTTTGTGCTCTAACTCCACAGGTAAATGACACGCTTTTCCATAAACCATCCTATATGGTGTCGTACCAATTGGGGCTTTGAATGCAGTGCGATATGCCCACAAAGCATCATCTAATTTATGTGCCCAATCCTTTCTAGAAGTAGAGACTGTTTTTTCTAATATCCACTTTAACTCCCTATTGGACACTTCTACTTGACCACTTGTTTGTGGGTGATATGGTGTACCTACCCTATGATGAACACCATATTTATGCAATAAGGAATCAAAAGAACGGTTAATGAAATGCTTACCTCCATCACTTATGATGGCTCTTGGCACTCCAAATCTTGAGAAAAGCTTCTTCAAAAATTTTATCACCACCTTTGAATCATTGGTAGGTGTGGCTTTGGCTTCAACCCATTTCGATACATAATCAACTCCAACCAAAATGTAGTTTTGACCAAAAGAAGTAGGGAAGGGACCCATGAAGTCAATTCCCCACACATCAAACACTTCAACTTCCAATATGTTATTCAAAGGCATCTCATCTCTTTTTCCAATATTACCAGCCCTTTGACATTTATCACATTTGGTGACATACATCTTTGCATCATGAAATAAAGTTGGCCAAAAGAATCCACATTCAAGCACTCTAGATGCAGTTTTATTGGCACCATTATGACCCGAATACAATGCAGCATGACAATGCATCAAGATGTTTTGATAATCCTCCTCACTTACACAACGACGAATTATACCATCCCCACCTATCTTAAACAAGTAAGGTTCTTCCCAAAGATAATTTTTAACATCACTAAAGAATTTCTTCTTTTGTTGCCATGTCAAATTTTCAGGTACAATTCCAGCAGCAAGATAGTTAGCAAAATCAGCATACCAAGGTACATGCATATTCAAAATTGACATCAAGGCTTCATCCGGAAATGATTCATTAATTTCAATACCATCACCTAAAGTTTGTTCATTACTTTCTAACCTAGACAAATGGTCAGCAACAAGATTTTCACTTCCCTTTTTGTCTTTAATTACAAGGTCAAATTCTTGCAATAACAATACCCAGCGAATCAACCTAGGTTTAGCATCTTTCTTTGCAAATAAATACCTCAATGCAGCATGATCAGTATAGATTATGACTTTAGATCCCAACAAGTAAGATCTAAACTTGTCACATGCATACACCACAGCTAACATTTCTTTTTCAGTTGTTGTATAATTAATTTGAGGAGGAGACAAAGTATGACTAGCATAATAAATCACATGCAAATTCTTACCATGTCTTTGACCTAATACAAAACCCACAGCAAGATCGCATGCATCACACATAATCTCAAATGGCAATTCCAAATTAGGAGCAGCAATAATAGGAGCACTTATAAGGGCCTTCTTCAAAGTATCAAAAGCATGCATACATTCTTTAGAAAATTCAAAAGAAACATCCTTAACTAGCAATTTAGTTAAAGGTTTAGCAATTAAAGAAAAATCCTTTATAAATCTTCTATAAAATCCAGCATGTCCAAGAAAGGATCTTACCCCCTTAAGTGTAGTGGGACTTGGTAACTTCTCAATTAATTCTGTTTTTGCTCTATCAACCTCAATACCCCTACTTGAAATTTTGTGCCCTAAGACTATCCCTTCATCTACCATAAAATGGCATTTCTCCCAATTAAGAACCAAGTTAGTTTCTTCACACCTAGCCAATACTTTGTCTAAATTTTGTAAACAAAGCTCAAATGAATCCCCATATACAGAAAAGTCATCCATGAAGACTTCCATTATATCCTCTATCATGTCTCCAAAAATTGAAGTCATACATCTTTGAAATGTGGCTGGTGCATTACAAAGCCCAAAAGGCATTCGCCTATAAGCAAAGGTTCCATAAGGACAAGTAAATGTAGTTTTCTCTTGGTCACTAGGGTAGATAAAAATTTGGAAATACCCTGAATATCCATCAAGAAAACAGTAATGAGAATGGCCAGCAATTCTTTCTAGCATTTGGTCAATGAATGGTAAAGGAAAATGATCCTTTCTAGTGGCCAAATTAAGCTTCCTATAATCTATACACACCCTCCAACCTGTGGTGGTTCTAGTTGGAATTAATTCTCCATCCTCATTCCTCACAACCGTCATACCCCCTTCTTTGGAACACAATGTATTGGACTCACCCAATCACTATCCGAAATTGGATAAATTATTCCAGCATCAAGCAACTTAATAACTTCTTTTTTCACTACCTCTTTCATATGAGGGTTAAGCCTCCTTTGTCTATCAGCCTTTGGTTGACATTCATCTTCCATATTAATCCTATGCATGACAACATTAGGACTAATACCTTTCAAATCAGATATTTGCCATCCAATACTTTTTATCCTTTTTCTAACAACTTCTAATAATGCATGCTCTTGTTCTTTATTGAGTTTATTAGAAATAATAATAGGCAAAGTATGATTCAATCCAAGAAAGGCGTACCTCAAATGATTAGGTAGTTCCTTTAGATCAACATTTGGAGGACTTTCAATTGAAGGTGGTAAAGGTGCTTCATTACGATAAAGAGGTTCACTTCTAAAGCTTTCTTGCTCTACCTCTTCATGAACTTCCTCTTCCATTTGGACTTCCTCTTCATCTGCATTTTCTAATACTTCCACAACACACGCATCAATGATATCTATTTTCATGCACACATTTTCATCCATTGGGTATTTTAGTGCCTTATCCATTTGATATTCAACACTATCATCCCCTACTCTTAAGACTAATGTGCCCTCATAGACATCAACTAAAGCCCTACCAGTCCTCATGAAAGGTCTACCCAATATTAAGGGACATTTCTCATCATATGCAAAATCTAAAATGACAAAATCAGCGGGCAAAATAAATTTATCCACTTTTACAAGCACATCTTCAACTATTCCATATGGTTTCTTAATAGATTGATCAGCTAATTGCAAAACCATGGAAGTAGGTTTAACATAATCTAAACCCAACTTTTTAAAGATAGAATAAGGCATGAGATTAATACTTGCCCCCAAATCACATAAGCACTTAGGAAACTCTTTATCCCCCAAGGTACATGGAATGGTGAAACTACCATTATCTTTAAGTTTTGTAGGCAAATTATTTGTGATTATAGAACTACATGCTTCAGTCAATCCAATAGTGGATATATCCTCCCAACTTCTTTTCTTAGAAATTAATTCTTTAAGAAATTTTGCATAGTTAGGAATTTGTGATATGGCCTCAATAAAATTCAAATTTATGTGCAAATGCTTCAATTTATTAATAAAAGATTGAAATTGCTTATCTTGGTTTTGTCTCTTTAGGCGTTGTGGAAACGGTGGGCAAGGTTGAAATGCCTTAGGAACATTTTCCTTAGAAGCCCCTTCTATAGCGACCGCAACAGGCATCGCGATCGCGACAGAAGGCTCTCCTCCTGCTGTCGCGCTAGCATCTGGTATCGCGCCTGGTGTCGCGCCTGCAACATTGGTCGGCTTCTCCTCTGTTGCGACCGCGACAGGTGTCGCGCTCGCGACAGAATAGTCATTCTTCTTTTTATTTGGCTGAAATTCTCCATTCTTGTTAGTAATAACAAATTCATTTGTGTAAGATTTACCTGACCTCAAATTGATTACTTTTAGGTGTTCCCTTGGGTTCTCCTCCGTATTACTTGGTAGAGTACCTTGTAATCTTGAGGGTAAAGCCTTTGCTAATTGCCCAATTTGCACTTCTAAGTTGTGAATGGATGAGGCTTAATTCTTTGTGATTTGATCAAACTTATTTTCCAGCCTCTTTTGGTTCTCCTCTTGTGAGTTAAATTTCATATTAATCCCTTCTAAGAACCTATCCATTTTAACCTCCAAGGCCCCAAACCTATCTTGAGGTGGTTGAAAACTTACTCCTTTATTTTGATTACTACTTTTCCCCCATGAAAAATTGGGATGGTTCCTCCATCCAGGGTTATATGTATTGGAAAATGGGTTACCTCTTCCTTGCCCTAGGATAAAACTAACTTGCTCCTCCATACTATTTATGCCCAAATTACATACCTCACTTGGATGTCCTTGTTGTCCACAAATATTGCATCTATTTGATTGACTACCCCCCATACCCAAATTATTGAGTTTGTGAGTCAATGCTTCCACTTGAGCTTGCAATGCAACCACTGAATCAAGTGCATGAACTCCTCTCACATTAGTAGAATTTGAATCTCTACTTCTCTCGGTAGGCCACATTCAGTTGTTCATGGACATCTCCTCCAACAATTCAAACGCCGCTTCAGTAGTTTTTCTCATCAAAGAACCTCCAGCAGCAGCATCAATAGTTCCTCTTGTGGTAGGATTAACTCCATTATAGAATGTTTGCATCAACAGCTCTCTTGGCAAGTTATGGTGTGGACACATCCTTTGCAATTCCTTGAATCTTTCCCAAGCCTCATATAATGATTTATTATCATTTTTAACAAATGTAGTAATATCCTTTATGATTTTTGCAGTTTTGGCCAATGGAAAATATTTTGATAAAAATGCTTGGGACAATTGGTCCCAAGTAGTTATAGATCCCCTTGTTAATGAATTCAACCAAGCCTTTGCTTTATCCTTCTAAGTGAATGGAAAAAGCCTAAGCTTGATTGCATCAGCCGAAACCCCATTGATCTTAAAGGTATCACATATTTCAAGAAAGTTGGCCAAATGAGCATTTGGATCCTCATTTGCCAAACCATAGAATTGAATACTATTTTGAATCATTTGTAACAATGAAGGCTTAATCTCAAATTGATTGGCATTTACCGTTGGCCTTACCACTCCTTGTTGAGCACCACTCAAAGCGGGCGTGGCAAAGTCCATGAGTCTTGGTGGATTTTCTTCAGCCATGATAATTGATCTCCTATTTTTGTTCTTCTTTCTATTTGACTTCCGGTTACTTGACAAGAATCTTTCAATTTCAGGATTTAAGGGTTCAAGCTCTTCTAAAGAACTCCTTGTACTAGGCATGAACTTCTAAATCCTGCAAAACCAAAAACAAAACACAAAGTTAATTTAAACACACAAACACATTAAAACAAACAAAATATTGTAATCCAAAATCATAAACCAATTTTCATAATGGCAAACAACCGATTCCCCGGCAACGGCGCCAAAAACTTGTTGAGCATTTTCTATAGATGCTAATTATACCGCAAGTATACGGTGTACCGCAATAGTACTTAAGATGTCAATCCCACGAGGAACGTTTTTACACACTATTACTAATTGATTTTAATCTTGTTTACAATGATAAAGTGATGGAAAAGTTATTTTAAACTAATCTAACATGCAAACTAATTAAACCGAATTTATGAGAATCCAAGAAGATAGAAAAGATTAATGATGCTAAATATAAAGATGGAATTTGAATTAATTGTTCTTAATGATTTTAACATTCTTATCTTGCAAGCCAAGTTGAATAAATTTCCTACTTACTTTCTCAATATAAATAGGAATGCCTAAAACATACACTTATAAGTCTAATTCCAAATTTTCATTTAAGAACTAGATTATTATACATGCAAATCTTAGGAATAGAGCACAACCTATAACAACCATTTCAATATTATGATTTCTCAAACAATATCTTGATGACAAATTTCCAATTAGATGTAAGAATGAATTTATTTCTCAATTAAACTCAAACTTATAATGATCATAAATAATGTACTAATGAGGAATTCTACAAGTAAGAACACTTAAATTAGTATGAACAATAAAATACTTGATATTAACATTGAAGTTCAGAATTTACATCACAAAAGTACAAAGAAGAATCAAAAGATAAGAATTGAAGAAGGAGATTTCTCAACCCTTTTCAAGTCACCAATTGTAGTCCTCTTCCTTGTATGTTATCTTCTCTTCAACACATAAACTTAACTTAAGTAAAACTAAAGAAAACTATTCTAACTTACAGAAAAATATTTAAATGTTCAATTCTCTTTTTTTCTATATGCAAATTACAGTTAAAAATAGTATTTATAATATCAGCTCATGCCCCTTCAAATGCCCTTCTACAAAGGTTGTAATTGTTGGTGGAAAGGTACAAATTTTCAAGTTCGAATTTGAACTTTAGTGCCTAACGGATCCCTCTGTCGCGATCGCGACAGAACATGCCTTCCCTTTCGCTCGCCTTTCCTCGTGTGTGCCTTCTCCGCACCCTGTCACGACCTCGCGACGCCTTCCCTTGGTCGCGACAGCTTCTCTTCTCTTCTTTTTCTCTTCTTTTTCTCTTCTTCCCTTAGCGCGCTCTGTCGCGCTCGCGCCGCCTATCGCGATCGCGACAGAGGCTTTTCTGCCTTGGCTCATTTCTTCTTCTTTTCTCCATTTACTCCATATTTTTTTCATTTGCCTCCTACATACAAAACTTAACAAAACATATAAAACATACCTAATTCCAACAAATAAAAACACTCAAAACATTACTTATAACCATAAAATATAGTTTAATTATGAGCTATTTAAGCTCATATCAGGTGAAGTGTAGGATCTTCATGGATCATAAGAGTTTGAAGTATCTCCTCACGCAGAAGGAACTGAATATGAGGCAGTGACGATGGTTATAGTTATTCAAGGACTATGACTGGATTTTAGATTACCATCCGGGTAAGGCCAATGTGGTTGCAGATGCTTTGAGTAGGAAGTCAGTTTCTTAAGACGGTTTCGATGGAGATTTGATTAAGATGGGGATTTGGTTGCCCAATTGAGAGTGAAGCCTACTTTGAGACAGTTGATAGTGGATGCTCAGAAGGATGATGTGAGATTGCAACGGACTTTGCTAGAGGTTCAGTAAGGCAAGCAGTCAGAGTTCTCGATTTTGGATGGGTGCTTATGTATAGGAATCGTTTGTGTGTGTCCTAGAATGTTGAGTTAAGGAAACTGCTTTTGCATGAGGCACACACTACGATTTTCACTTTGCATCCCGGTGGTGAGAAAATGTATCGGGACATGAAGCAATTCTATTGGTGGTCTGGCATGAAGGGAGACATTGTGGATTATGTGGCCAAGTGTTTGACCTATCAGTAGGTAAAGGCTGAGCATCAAGTCCCTTCGAGATTGCTCACTCCTTTGCCTGTAGCTGAGTGGAAATGGGATGACATCGCTATGGATTTTGTGTCGAGTTTACCGTCGACTCAGAGGAAGCATGACTCGGTTTGGGTGATTGTGGATCCACTTCGAAGTCAACTCATTTTCTGCCAGTTAGAGTGGATTATCGATGGATAAGCTAGCCAGTATTTATGTGAATGAGGTAGTCAGATTGCATGGAGTGCCGTTGTCTATAGTGTCAGATCGGGATCCAAGGTTCACATTCAAGTTTTGGAAAGAATTGCAAAGAGCTTTGGGTACCAAGTGGAATTTCAGTGCAGCATTTCATCCTCAGATAGATGGGCAGTCAGAGAGAATCATTCAGATTTTGGAGGATATGTTGCGGGTTGTGCTTTGGAATTTTCAGGTAGTTGGGACAGATATGTAGAGCTTATGGATTTTGCCTATAACAGCAGTTATCAGTCGAGCATCGGTATGTCACCGTATGAGGCTTTGTATGGTCGGCCATGTAGGACTCTAATTTGTTAGACAAAGTTGACCGAGCATTCCGTTGTTGGGCCAAAATTAGTTAGAGATACTGAGGAGAAGATCAGAGTTGTGCAGCGAAATCTAAAAGTGGCTAAGGATAGACAGAAGTCCTATGCTAACCTGAAGAGGAAAGATATTTAGTTTGAAGTCGGGGACAAGGTTTTCCTTAAGGTTTTACCTTGGAGGAAAGTGTTGCGATTCGGTAAAAAGGGTGAACTTAGTCCTCGATTTATTGGACCTTATGAGGTATTAGCAAAGGTTGGTCCGGTAGCCTATAGGTTGGCTTTACCGATGGAGTTGGCAAAGTTCCACGATGTATTTCATGTTTCCATGCTTCGTCGGTATAGATCAGATCCTTCGCATGTGTTGCCGGTTCAAGATGTGCAAGTGCAGCCAGATTATTCTTATGATGAGGAACCGAAGGCCATTTTAGCTTGAGAAGTGAGGCAGTTGAGGAATAAGCAAATCCCTTTGGTCAAGGTATTATGGCATCATCATGGTATTGAAGAAGCGACTTGGGAACTAGAGGCAACGATGAGGACTCAGTATCCACAGCTTTTCAGTTAAGGTGAGAATTTCGAGGACAAAATTCCTGTTAGTAGGGGAGAGTTGTAACACCCCGTTTGCCCCTAGAAGTTGGAGTCATTTGTGCATTTGTGCATTATGTGCGTGAAGGCATGTGATAAGGGCCTTTTGGGTAAAATGCATGTTTTGGGGATTTTACTAGAGTGTGTGTACATATAGGTTATTGGGGTGTGCTATGTTGGGTTGTGATAGTGTGTGCATGTTCACATGTTGGTAGGGTGTGCTTTAGTGAGAATGGCATTGTGTATGTGTAGTGCATGCTTGTTGGGTATGAATGGTCAATCTCCACCAATGAGGAAATGACATGTGGCTAGGTAAGGAAAAAGGGGTAATTAGAAGAAGAAAGAGAAATAGGGAAAGCAGATTTTGTTTCCCTTTCCTGTTTCTCTCTTCTCTCTACTTCACTTCTTCCTTTTCTCTCCATTTAAGTGCCCTAGCTTGGATCCAAGAGTGTGTTGGTGGGATTTGATCATCTCTTGACCCTCAATTGGTAAGTTTTGTTTCATTTCTTCACCTTCTTCATCTTTTCTTCTTCTTTGTTGGTTTGGGGTTTAATCTAGGGTTTGTTATGTTTGTGTGATTTTGGGTGTTGTGCTTAGTTGAGCCTCCTCGCGATCCCAAGGGAAAGGAGAAGGCGAGTGGTAGTGGTACCAAGTGATTGGAGCAAAGGAATTCAATTTTGGGATTTTGTTTGGAAATTATGTGCATTTTGATGATTTTGGGTTCTTATTGATTTTCTAGAAATTGTATGGTTATTGAAGTCTATAATGATTTATATGTTATAAGTTTTGATTATGTTGAGTTAATAACTTAGATTGTGACTTGTTTTTGATTATTTATACATTTAATTATGTTTTGGATTGTAAATTGCTGAATTTTGGGTTTGGATGATTTGATCTTGGTTATTGTATGATTTCGTTGGATTATGAGCTAAATAGGTGGGTTTAAAGTTTATTTTGATGAGTTTATTGTTTAATTTTGAAGTATGTTAGATTTGGTTTTGAGTTGAGTGTATTTCTAGCTTTTTCCTAGGTGTTGCTCATTTTACACGGCTGTATGGGTTTCCATACCGCCGTGTAAATGCTCCCTGGATTGCTGGTCCGTCGAGCTACACGGTAGTAAGGGATCCCATGCCACCGTGTAAATGCTCTCTGTACACTTGAGGGAGTGTCATCCGACTCGGGCGAGACAGCACGACTCATGCTGCCTTTGGTGTGAACGAGTCGTGCAGTTCAGCGGAGAGGGCGAGCAGAGGAGCGTAGCATGACTCGTGCGTGTGCAGCACGACTTGTGCTACCTGGGAGGAGATCTGTCGTAAGTCGTATTTTGGAACACGACTTGCGACAGACAATTTGGGAAGGGACACGAGTCGTGTCCCTCATGCACGGCTCGTGTTCCCCCGTTTTACACGGCAGTATGGGTAAACCATACCGCCGTGTAAAACGCTACTGCCTCTAGTTTTTGTAAAATGTTCAATTATGTTTTTCTTGATCCTTTTTCTTTTAATTTTGGTTTTCAATCTTTATTTGTGTATTATTAATTAGTAAATGACATTATTTGGTATTTCAATTTAGCCGAATAATATTTATGGTAAAATTGTATCGCATGTTGCATGTTGAATATAATTGGATTATGTATGTCTTATTTTCTAGTGCTTGATATAAATAGTATAAAATACTTAAACGTGATTTCTTTATGCATGACCTACTAGAGTCAATTTAGTGGATAGTTAGGCATGCCTAAAAGAGTCCTTTTACTGCAGCCTCTGTACTATTTTGGACCCTGATCAGGTCCCTATTTCGTTCCTCGCAAACTTCTACGTGTTCGGATCTTGTTTAAGATCCCTTTGTAAAATGTTTTGAAAAGAGAAATTATTATATTATTTTTTCGATTCGTACCCGTAAGGTACCGCTACGTGTCGATTCGTACCCATAAGGTACTGCTACGCATTTACTCATTATCCACTACTATGAGTCAGCAGGTGTTATCATTTGTCTGATATGATTATAAGTATTTGAATCTGAATTACTCTAATTATGAGTATATGAGCTGTTGGCATTTGAATATGTTATTGAACCTTTGAATGGTTATGAATGGAATTCTATTATGATTTTATCTTATGATATTCAGTATGCCATCATCGTATGTGATTTGCCTTGAGGACCATTGTCAATAGCCATCAATATATTATTGGTTGTTTCCCCACTAAGCGTTATCCCTTAGCACGGTATCTTCACCCGTGCAGGCGCGGAAGGCGTTTTGATTTTGGGAGAGTCATCGCCAGTCAAGCCAACACAAAGGGATTAGTGTTAGGGCTTTATTTTTGTAGTATGATTCTTTTGTAATAGAACTATCTATGTATTATTTTGTACCGCTTCCGCCTTGTATATTTTGATTATGTAACTATTTTGTAATATCAGTTGTAATCAGAACATTATTGTAATGACTTCTGTTATATTAATGAATGATCATTCTGATGTTTCCAAAAGTTTTAATTTTCGCTGTATTTTAGTAGGTATAATGTGATTGAATGTATGTTTTTGTATTGATCTGTGTGGTGACACCCCTGCTCATACAGCATCTCACTCCGATGCGGATGGGTTTGCCTACGTATGGGTAGGGGGTGTTACAAATACAAAGAGGTCTAGTTAACATCAAGTAACTCCTTGAAGAGCATTGAAGAGATTCATTAACTAAACTCTTTTCTCTTTTCTCTTATTATTTGCTTGATGATTAGAATATTTTCTTATTTTTGTTTGTTTCTAGATAACATGTATTTTGGCTAAGTCTTTGTGTATTAGAATTACAATGGTGAATTAATATTAAGAACTACATTTCTAATTACATCTCTATCTTTTACAATGCAGGAATGATTTAAATTTGATTGAGTTATAGAATGTGTTTTGTATGCTTGGTCACCATATGTAACTTGCTAATCAAATGTTCACAATGAGATTTGGGGCATTTTGGTGAAAAAGCAATTAAACTTACTTAAAGGTTAGAAAAGTACATAGAGATAAGAAATCCACTTTAAGGGGTTATAAAATTGGCATAAAACTTAATGGTTTTTATTTATCTCCACAATGTCATGAGAGTGCTTGTAGACTCTAAATGAAAATACCATTAATTGACAACGAGAGTTGCTTTTAAGGATTTTTGGCCATATTCTCCAATCATTGCATGTATTATGTGTTTATCAATAGTTAAAGTTCTTGATTTATTCTCATTTGTAATTCTAATATGCATTACTATATATTGTTTGAATTTCTCATTAGTTCACTTAGTTTAATTAGAGTAATTGTGATTCTTAGTAATTTAGAATATTAGAACATCTCAACTTCTTTTATATAATTTGTCTATCCATCTAACTACCTATTCGATTCATATAAAATCACATCAAGATTCCTAGTGTTTGACACCCTACTTGCTCTATACTAAGTCTTAGAAACTAAGGTCACAATTTGACCCGCTTCAACCAGGCCAAATTTTTCTCATGACCTCTTGGGAACTAACTAAGCTAGCCACACTAAACCATACTTCAGGAATAAGTTAAGGGTCCAAAGGGTCAAATTTCAAATTGGGTCTTACACTAGGGAAAGTTGAGATCGATAATAATAAATTTCCATCCCTCGGTCGCTTAATCACAGATGGTATAAAACATATGTTATGGTGTCCTTTCCTTCTCTTAAAGGAATGGATGTCTCACAAAATATATATATAACACCGTATAAAAGCATAAGGTTGTGATGTATCAAAGCATCCAACTTTATTCTGCTTACTTAAGGACTACTTATGGCTTTTTGATAGAACAAGGAAGTTACATTTAACTTACCATAGGGATTACACTCAATCCTGATTTGGATCTTAATCAAAAGCATACAACCTTATGCTTATCTTTATCTCACACCTTAACAAGTCTAATCTTGAAATTTCTGCAAAAAGGCACTTTTATTTTGAATAGGCTCTCAAGCATCATTATACTTTCAAAATTCGCCTCATCTTAATCTTTGTCAACTCATTAACAAAACTAAGGTAAACACACAGGTGAGTGGATTACTTCTCTGTCTTTCATGCTCAATCTTATAATAAATAACAGTAAATATTCACACATTAAATATTCACACTCATGTAGTGCCAGTAGTGAACTTGCTTATTATTTACAAATAATAATATTAAGGGTTGACATAAAATAAAATAAAAAATGCAAATAAAATCCTACGCAAGCCCTGAGATCTAATGTGTGTCTCCAACACATCTCAAATTATAGGTTTAGTCCATTAATTTGCGATCATATCATGCGTGGAAATATACTATAAGTTCACCTCTTCTCGTGCAACAATATCTTTCGTGTATTGATACTTAATCTTACTATGAAATTTGAGATCTTTAATAGAAGTTATTAATGATTAATTATCACTATAGACTATCACTGGTTCCTCTGAGGTAGTTACTCTTAAATGGTCCATAAAATATTTTAGCCAAGCTGCCTCTTATACTACAGTTAAGGAAGTGACAAATTATGCTTCCATTATTGATAGGGCTATACAGGTTTGTTTCTTGCTAGTCCATGAGATGATACCCATTCCAAATAAGAATATGAAACCCAGAGTGGATTTCCTCTGCCCAATCAGCATTTATGTGTCCTTTCAATTGCAGATCCTTGCCTTGAAAATAGAGAAAATAGTTTATGGTACCTTTGAGGTATCTAAGTATCCTTTTGACTGCTTTCCAATGTGCTTCGCCTGGGTTAGATTGATATCTACTAACTATGCCCACTATATAGCATATATCAGGTCTTGTACACAATATTGGATACATTAGACTACCACAGCACTGGCATATGGAACATTTCTCATATGTTCCATTTCTTAGCAATGTAGTTATCTATAGGTTTGCAGTTTTGCATATTAAATCATTCAAGGATTTTGTTGATATATGTCTCTTATGAAAAAGACAACAACCTTCTCGAATGATCTCTTAAAATCTTAACTCTAAGAATATAATCTACTTTGCCCATATCTTTCATCACAAAAGTTGGACAATAAGCAATCTTTGATTTCATTTGCGTACCCTTTGTCATTTCTAGCTATGAGTATTTTTTTTATATATAATGTCAAAATGAAAAATTTAATTTCAAAGCTTTTACTATAAACGCAATAGTCTTCATCAATCATGTTGACCCATTCGATATGATTGTACAATGAAATCTTAAATATCATTGTCTTAAAGACTATTTAAGGCCTTAGATTGATCTCGTCAATTGGCAAAACTTATGTTCGTTGCCTTTTTTAATGAAACCTATAGGTCGTTCCATATATATTTCTTCATCTAATTCTCTATTGAGAAAAATAGTCTTCACATCCATTTGATGTAGCTCTAGGTCCAAACTAGCCATTATGGCCAGAATCTACCTTATAGACGTAAATCTTACAACAAGTGAGAATGTCTTTTCATAATTAATCCCTATATGTTGTGTAAACCCCTAAGCAATTAGCCAAGCCTTCTATCTTTTGATACTTCTATTAGCCTTTTGCTTCACTTTAAGAATCAACTTATTCCCAATTGGTTTGCATCCTTTAAGTAGATTAACTAGTTCGCAAACATGATTTCATCTTATAGATGTCATTTCTTCTTCCACTGCCTAAATTTATTTTCTCTTACCTAGGCATAAAAAAGCCTCTTGAACATTTCTGGGCTCTTCTTCATCTTGTAACATAACAAAAAAGGGCTTCTCTCAAGCCTCCGATTTCAAATTCTTGACATGGAATACTTATTCTTTTATATTTTTACAGTTCTATATCTTGATAAACATATCTCATATATTGATCGTAATTTAGAATGCTCCCATTGGGATTAATTTCCATACTCCCACTGGAGTTAGGAATACTCCCATTGAAATAGGGGTCACTACAAGAAAAAGGAGTATTAGTGACCAAAATTAATGAAGGTAAAAATTTTTGGTCCCTAAACATATAATAATAGGGATCGAAATTTTTCCCCTTCATCCACTCTCATTTTTTGGGCCAACAAACAGTGAAGGTCAGAATTTACTGTCGCTAAAAATGAAAAATTAGATCCCTGATTGTGAAGCTAGGCGCGAGAACGTATCCCGCTTTTTCTTTTGCCCTTTAGAACCACTCCACTTTTTCTTTTTCCCTTTAGAACTCCTTCGTAAAAATATTAGAAAAATAATTTGCTGAAATTTATTTACTTAAAAAAAAACCCTAAATCTTTCTCTCCAACAGCAGAAAACGAGATTCCAGATCGTGATGGAGCTCTGCATCCTCCTCCTCCTGCCTCATTTTCTTTTCTTTTGACTTCTTCTACCTTTTTCTTTACTTCACCATTAAATAATCCTCAAACCTTCTGATTCTCTTCTAGCTTCATTACCCAATTGACGAAACTTACTTCAATGCTCAAAAAGGTACGACTTCATCACTGATCTTACTTTTTGTTTTGATTTCCATTTCATTTATGATTAATTTATTCGGATATCAATTCTCATAAACGTGAAAATGTGATGTAGTTTAAGTATCCCCATCCTCTCTTGGACCCTATTCTATACTGCATTAAGAAAAAAATTTTAGTCTTCTTTTTTAATTTTTTTTACTCCTTACCTCTGTTCTATACTCTTACCCCATTTTTTGTTTGTCTAGATCTACTCCATAGTTCATATAGGGTATCGACCTGTGCAATTCTATCCAATTTTACAGAGATACAGGTTTGTACTCTCTTTTTCTGCTTGCTTTGTATATTTTTTAGTTAATCATCTTTTTGATTTAAATATCTCTACTGAATTTTTTTTATCTCATGCTTTAGAAATCTTTCCTAATTTGCATACATATTTTTTAATCTCATCACGGAAGTGATTCTTTTTTTTTTCTTTGTAATAGAAATGACAAGTGTAAATTTCAGCTCAATAATTTGCATCATTAGAGAAATAATCGATTTTAGTGGCTGCTTGCTAAGTTTCTGGCATTGTATGATGATTTTGGTGGTGTTGATTTTTTACTCCTAGTGCCCTAATATAAGTCCTTGTTTTCTCATATATATTGACAAAGCACTAAAACAATCAGCTTTGAACTTTTGTCTGCCTATAAAAGGAATAGATTCCTTCTCGGTTTAGGCCTCTCCATAACTGATTGTTATTTTCGTGTCCAACTCTATGTTTGTAGTTGTTTCATTTTACAACTCTATACACATGTTATTCTGTTTCACTTGCTGTTGTATATATGTACACTTAATCAATGAGAATGTATATTAGTAGTTTACTCTTACAGCCTATAATCCTTTCCATAAAATAGTTACACAACATTTGAGGATTTTGTAAAGCATTCCAACTCTATATTGATTTTGTTTTCTACATTTTATATTCCATTTGTGCTTGTATTAGAGTTAAATAGCACGTTAAGCAGTTTTACCTCTTAGCTTTTGATTTCTTAATATGGATCCCATAAAGGATCGAAAATATTATATTTGGTTAGATTTATTTTTGGAGTTCTTAGATTCAATTCCTCCAAAAAGACATGTGAAGCAATAATGTTTCAAGTGGCAAATTATTTTTCTTTGTTTTGCAATAGAAAATTACTCCATAAGTGCAAATGAGTTTTGTCATGGTTTCACCATTGCTGTTACTGCATGCCTTTATGATTTCTGGCCCATTCTTATACTCACACCATCTTCGCTACGTTTGCATTGGGCTTCAGTAATTTTTTTTTAATTGCATTAATATTTCACTTTTGAAGAAAGCTCTCCTTTTTTCAAGAAACTAATCTATATACTTTGAAGAAAGCATTATCTTTTCCAAAAAATTAATATGTATACTTATGCTTTCTTACAGATGATTCATCAATGGCTGAATATTCCTTCATCTGATATACTTGTATGTTTTCTCTTGTCCAGTTAAGCTTTTATATTTGTTTGTCTTTCCATTTAGAAATAGAATAGCTTCTCATTTCCTCAAGTCCTACTCTTTTCCTTTTGAATGCTTTTCTATGATCTTCACTCTTGCTTTTCTGTCCTTTTCCTAATAAATGAACATTAATAGGTTATTCTATCTCAATGGAGTGGATCAAATAGATGTGGCTTTACAATAGCATCATCAAATACCAAGGGCAGTATTTATCTTGATGATCTATTCAACATCATTTCTTATGATGTGGTCCCTAAATTACAAAATGTTCTAATGGAAACGGAGTTTAAGGTACTATGAAAAAAAGTTTATTTTCCCCAAAACTTTCTGCTTAGGAGGCAAGTCTAGTTTTTGAATTCCAAATTCCAATCTTCTTGAACAACTTTCCATTCATTATTGATGTTTTTGCTTGAAATATAGTGCATGCTGGAGGGTTGGTGAGGAGACCACTAGAATTTGTAAAATTATAGAATGCTGATTAGATGAAGTGGGAGGTGTTTCACAAATGTTATTCAGAAGACTATCATCATTATGACAAATGCTAGGATTTTTTAGAACATATAAAGCATCAATCCAAGGATAGATTAGAATATATAGAGTTTAGCATGCTACAAAATAGGGGAACATTGTTTTCAGTTTTTGAAGATGGTTCTCCAGAGTGGAGAGCTTTATAATAAATTATGTGTCCATAAAAAGTAATTATGCTTAACTATATGTTCTTATTGATGGTTTTACAAGCTTTAGGCATTTTTATCTAATATAATATGTCTATGATCATAACATAAGTGGTAATGTAGGTTCCATTTAAATAATCAAATGTAGGGTTAAAATATCCCCTGCTAGTAGTTCTCTGCTCTTTAATTCTTAAAAGGTCTTGTGAGTATTTAACATATTACATGGAACTTTCTACTGAATTGATTATTCACTGTAGACATCTGTATGTGGACAAATGAACATTTGTATGCTTACCACATACTTGTGTGGCTTTGACAAATTCAGTCCCTCTATCTATGACTTCATATGATACATTTTATCAGGTTGTGATTGCAGATGAGTCTCACTTCTGGAAAGATGCTCAAGCAAAGAGGATGACTGCCTCTCTCCCAGTTATAAAGGTCTTTTCTCCATGAAAACCAATTACATACTTGCATATGTTAACTTTATTCTTTGACTCACTCAGTTATAATTAATGATCTATTATGATCTATTATGACATAATTCCATTTTTAGTTACATGAGGCATAGCAAATACTTAATTAGACAAAGCATGATGAAAAGATCATTGCAACTGATTCTTGATAACTTGCTTAGGGATAAAAATTACTTTTTTTGTGTGCTTAAGTCATAATAGATCATCAATTATAACTGAATGAGTCAAAGAATGAAGTTAACATATGCAAGAGAGAGAGAGTATGAGAGAATCAAGGATATGGAAGCATATAAACAGGTGGATATGCTCAAATTGCACAAGACATGTATAGGACCACTTCATTGTGCTCATATTCTTCCCAGTAATTAAAATGGATACCCATTTTGAATTTCAGAAAGCTCAATATGCGGTGTTGCTTAGTGGAACTGTTGCTTTATCAAGACCAATAGAGCTATTTAAACATGTACTTGCTCACAGTATAGATGGCCTCCTCATTTTACATACTTAGAAGTTATTGTTTTCTGTCATTTGAACTTTTGAAAGGGATTATATGTAAAGCTTTTACATGTTGTAGCTGGAAAATTTATATCCTGGTGTTTACAAAAATGTTCATGAATATGGTAAACGATACTGTAAAGGGATAAGTTAGTCTTTTTATTGTTAAAAGGAAACCTGTCTTTTTAATGTTAAAAGGAAACCTACTTTATTAATAAATGTTGTGGATGTCAACCAGGCTGTCGTTTCAAAAATTGATTGTCTAGGGTATTTTTGGAGTTTATTAAGCTGCAAGTAACCATGAAGAGTTGCACAACTTGATGAAGGCAACAGTGATGATTCGTAGACTTAAAAAAGGATGTCCTTTCTGAGCATCCTTTGAAGCGCCGACAACAAGTAAACTTGATTTACTTTATAAGTTTTCCTGTTTGCTTTTTGTGTGTGGCTCAATCAATCCTGATCAAATTGTACAGGCATTTGTGTATTATGCATGTTTCTATTAAACACAATATTATGCTAAAAAATAACTAAACAACATGATCATTAATTATTAGAAGTATTGGGGAGATTTTGGAAAATGAAAAATCTAATTCAAAAATAATTTGCAATGCAGCTTCTTTAGATCTTTGATGCATTAGCTTTGTATTCTTTTGAAGTTAATGCACTTAGTTGTATTTTTGGATTTTGTTAGACTTTTGCATACATCAACTGAATGCATTTTTTTCCTCATTATGAACTTGGCATTTAAGAAATGCTGGATGACATACCTCTACAGTTCTTACTCTGTTTGTGCATATGCATATGCATATTTTGTCTACATGCTGGTGGCTTCATTATATAAATACACAGAAATATGTATATAGAATGAAATTTTTGGAATCACTAAAGTTTTCTGTGAAGAATCTTATCAATAAGGTTTGTAATTAGAACTAGACGTCTAGTAATTAGCTACACAGTACCTCTTCCCCTTTTCATAAACTACTCTTCCTAAACCTAACTGGATTCTGAGTCATTTTCATTGAGATATCTAGGCTATAATATGCTAGCCAAGGTCATCACTAAGGTTGAATTTTTTCCCTCTGTCATGAATTTACAACCTATATGCATCTTGCCCCTTATTATGGATGGGTTATTTGAAGTTAGAATGATATTAGCCTTTCAATTGTTTTTCTTTTCAGTTCATTATAGGATCCAGCTTGGCTTCCATTGACATTTTAAGATCATGGTGTCTTTTCATCTATGTAATTCCTAACCATAATTTGTTATTTACTCTATTGAATTCCTAGATATATACAGACTTTGTTGAAGCTAAGATTCTTGGGGTCTTAGATTATTTGGGAACTCTCATTGAGGTGCTTTCAACATCTTCTTTTACTTTTCCCTTTGTTTTTTTCTGCACCTTAATTTTCTTCCCAGTTTTAGAGTGCATTATAAAAACATAGGATACAAGTTGAATGTAAAGGCATCTCCTCTTTGAGCACATTGTTACCAAAATATGCTCCAAAATGATATTCATGTGCTTGAGCTCAAAAAACTGACTTCAATTTGTTGTTCTCTAGCATTAAGGTGTGCTTTTGGTCATACCTTTTGGTTTTTGTGTTGAAAAACTATAAGACATATTATAATATTTCTATGAGGAATTTTAACTCCAATCTCAGAGCCTATATTAATTATATAGAATGTTCTACATCTATGGTTTAAATTCTGCAAGATAACCTAGAGAGGAAGAGGTGGAAAAGCAGGGACTGAGAGAGAGGAGGAGGGTGTGTGGAGGGATTGAAATTGGGCTGTCTCAGTCCCGAATTGGTAACTTAATATTGTTTGAGACTGTTAAGGCCTATCTACTTTATAGATCTTATCTATAACTGCATCTTCTTATGACCTAGAGGTAGACATATAAAAATTTTCCTTTAGATCTCTATATACATTTTTTACATCTAATTGATGGCCGAGTTCTCTGCAATTGCATTATGGCAGAGGTTTCGGCAGTTCTAGCAATAACTTTTTCACAAGCTAACATTCCTACAGCTTTCTTTACATTTTGACTTTGGCTAAGACTTCACATATAGGTGGTGGAGGTTGGTGGCCAGTGATTCTCCCTCAAATTCAATGTTTCAAAAAATTTTAAATATACTGATATGCCATCTCTCTGCAATGATTAAAGTCCTTAGTTGATTGTGATATTGTTCCTCTAATTGATGAATTTTACCTGGTTACTCAATCTATTAGAAAAGCATCAGTGTTTCCTACTCAATAGCAATAAGGCAAGGAAGTTACTTTTTAAGGATTTAATCCTAAGAAATTTGCTAAACCATCACATAAGTCATATATTAGCGGAACGAATTTAAAAGTTTAATTAAAACTGTAAGTATTAAAAAGTATAAAGATTGGGGTTGATCTCCCAGATCCTCATTCAAAATGTAATTAATTTTTTTATATATATAATTCCTTGAAATTAATTTATGTTCTTGTATCTTGCAGCCCCTATCATATATACTGACTTTTTAAACTACACTTGGTGGAATTACAATTTTTTTGAGGTTGACATGCTGAGTTTTTGAAGCGATATAGTTAAACTTGATAGAATTAGAATTTTTTTGAGGTTTGTCCTTAAATTACTTGTAGTTTCAATCAATTATTTATAGTATACCTATATAATTTTCTGACATAATTATTTTTATTTATTTATATTTTTTGCAGTTTTTAGTATGAACAAAATATTGAAGTATAAAAATTGGTTGTGAAGACTTGAAGAAGCATTGAAATGTTGGATAGACAGAGATTTTTTGTCTTTTTTTTTTTTTTTTAAATGGGCTGTATAAACAATACATATCATTTTTGAATGCTAATTTAATATTTGTAATGAATTATAAATTATCTATAAAAGTATGATATTATTTATTGTCACACCCCAACCTGAACCATGGAGACTTCTACCCCGGAGGAGGGAGAAGGATCCAGATAGATAGGAGTGTCACATCCCACTAGTGCAAACATGTAAACATCGCATACAAAGTGACATATCAGAGATAAAGTAAAACTTTGAAAGAAAGAAGAGTGATACTGAACGAAATGAATACTTTTATTAATATACATAAAAGAGGTCTTTACATATGACAACAGATTACAAAAACAAATATACAAAAGCCCAAGGTACACAGTCCCAAAGGGCTAAAAAAATATTATATCTGTTACAAAAGAAAGGAAAGCCTATACTATAAAACTCCAATCTCTAGTTGTATTGGCCTCCCTGATGTAACACGCCCAGACTATGCGTACCAAAACCTTCCACATCTGCACGGATAAACACCCGTGCTAAGCAAAATCGCTTAGTGGGGAACACAAAATGCATAACCGCCACTCACAGTGACGATAACAGAAAGCACATGATAATGATACAAATATATATATAGAATCATACATAGTTAATCCAATTAACTATATTATCATCCAAGATGTTTGTGCAAAAACACACTAGCACCTGCTTAATCATAATGAGTGGATAACGAGTACACATAGATACCCGAGGGTACCGATACCATATTATAAACACATAGATAGCCGAAGGTATCAAAATATTCTTTTTATTTTTTTGTTCCAAATTGTTTCACATAGAATCTTAAGAAAGATTTGAACAGAAGGATCGCGAGGATCCGATCGGGGGACCTGATCAGGGTCCAAAATCGTACACATAGCTGCAGTGACACATAGCTCTATTAGGCATGCCTAACTATCCACTTATCCGACATTAGCAGGTTATGCGAAATCTTGTCAAGTTAACATACATATTATTCATTTAAATAAGTAGTCAAGGCTTTAATGAAAGAGTACATGCAAAAGAAATCAAATCATCAAGCAAAAAGGAGAAGAAACCAAATTTGGAAGCTACGCCTGTCGCGCTCGCGACAGAAGCCAAATTACACTTCCACGCCTCGCCTCGCGGTCGAGAACAACCTCAAGCTCACGAGAGGATGTAGGTGTTGTCCTCTGTCGCGCTCGCGACAATCGTCGTGCTTGCGAGCGCACTCGCGACAGAGGGGAGCCCTACACATGCTCGGGGATTGAGCACTCTATCGCGCTCGCGACATTAGTCGCGCTCACGACAGAGAGCTCCCTGCCGAGCTCCTCAGCGCGATGCCTCTCGTACCGGCGCGAGAGCTGAAACCTCCGCGCTCTGTCGCGATCGTGACAGATACGGATTTTTGAGCTCGTACGCCCAAAATCTGCAGAAATCTCACACCAAACACATTCAAACTTCCAAAATTGATTCTAAACCTCAAAATCAAGCAACACAAGCATCAACAACTCATAATATAATTAAAAGCCCAGCTTTATCACCATTTATCTCAATTAAATCAAGCCAAATACATGCCCAATTTCAAGAAATCCCAAAACAGCAAATTTGACAACAATTGCAACTATCCACATGGTTTCTTGCAAATTCTTCAAACAATACACACCCTCTCGCATCACATATCATGTTTAATTCAATTTAAGCTATACTTACACAACTCATAACTCCAATCAAAGCAAAAGTGCAAATACCTAACTCAAATCACAAATATATACAAAAGAAAAACGTTCCCAAACCTGATCTCCTTTGCTCCTACTCGTGAGCTCTGCTCCCGCTAGCTATTTCTTTCCCTTTCGCCGGTCTAGGAGACTCCTCTGAACCACAAACCCACAACAACCAAGATCAATTCTATAACAACCCACATATACATATATAAATACTTAAAACCTAGAAAAGAGGTAGAAAAAGGATCTAAGGCATCACTAACCCATACTCACCTTTGAGCTTTAAAATCACAAGCCAAACAACTCAAACTACTCAAAGAAAGGAGAGGGAGCAAGATTGTGCAAAGAAGAAGGAAGAACAAAGAAGAAGAAAAAGGAAAAGAAGAGAATAGCGTGAGGGGGGGAAGAGGAACGGGAATCAAAGGGAATGACTGTCTTCTCTCTCTCTCTCTCTTTTCTAATTAAAGTCATTCTTATCTCTAAGCCACATGTTACTCTCCCATAGGACAAATGCCCCGTAGCACACCCTACTCCTAAACACTAACTCACACACAAACCTTTCCCTTACTCACATCCTACTTCCATACACTAACTCATACACTAACCTATCTCCTCTTCTCATACTAATACATATACAAACACATAATTAAAATAAATAATCCAAATTAACACACACATGCAACACATAAAATACACACATACAGACACGGACAGGCTCAAACTACTGGGGTGGTTTTGGGGTGCTACAATACTCCCCCACTTAATAGAATTTCGTCCTCGAAATTCTCACCTGCTGCAAATAATTGAGGGTGTTGTAATCTCATAGCTTTCTCTGGTTCCCATGTGGCTTCCTCACTACCATGATGTTGCCACAAGACCTTGACCAATGGTATCTGCTTATTCCGGAGCTGTCTGATTTCCTTATCCAAAATCCTTTTCGGTTCTTCATCATAAGAAAAGTCTGGCTGAAACCGGATATCTTGCACTGGTAACACATGCGAAGGGTCAGACCGATATCTCCGAAGCATAGATACATGGAAAACGTCATGTAATCTAGCTAGCTCCATAAGCAAAGCCAACCGAGACGCTACTGGACCTACTCTTCTTAGGATCTCATATGGTCCAATAAAGCATGGACTTAGCTTGCCTTTCTTCCCAAAATGGAGAACCTTCCGCCACAGTGACACTTTCAAGAAAACCTTATCACCCACTTCGTACTGAATATCTCTGCGCTTCAGATTAGCGTAAGAACGCTGTCGGTCCTTGGCTGCTTTCAAGTTCTGTTGCACAACCCTCACTTTCTCTTTGGTGTCCCGCACTATATCCGGACCTGTCATAGCTTTTCCTGACAGTTCGGCCCAACACACTGGTGTTCTACATTTTCGTCCATACAATGCTTCGTAAGGGGCCATACCAATGCTCACCTGATAGCTGTTATTATACGCGAATTCCATCAAAGGCACATACCGATCCCAGCTTCCCGAGAACTCTAAAGCACAACCCCAGAGCATATCTTCCAAAACCTGAATAACCCTCTCTGATTGACCGTCGGTCTGCAGATGGAAAGCAGTGCTAAAGTTTAACCGAGTTCCCAAAGCTGCCTGAAGCTCTTTCCAAAACTTGGATGTAAAATGCGAATCTCGGTCTGATACAATAGATAACGGAATCCCATGTAATCGGACTATCTCATCCACATAAAGTTCCGCCAACTTGTCCATAGAATAATCCAACCGCACTGGTAGAAAATGCGCGAACTTCGACAATCGATCCACTATAACCCACACTGAATCATGCTGACGCTGAGTCATAGGCAAGCCAGATACAAAATCCATCGTGATGTCATCCCACTTCCATTGAGGAATGGGTAAGGGATGAAGCAATCCCGATGGCACTTGATGCTCGGTTTTCACTTGCTGACAGGTGAGACACCTTGAAACAAATTCTGTTATATCTCTTTTCATGCCTGGCCGCCAGTAAAATTGCTTCAGATCTTGATACATCTTGTCCCCACCAGGATGCATAGTAAAGACTGATGAGTGAGCTTCTTGCAACAGCTTTTTCCTTAACTCACCCACATTAGGTACACATAACCGATTACCGTGCCTAAGCACTCCTTCACCGTCTATCAAGTATTCAATCTGCTTGCCCTCTTTCACTGCTTGACAAACACGCTATAGCACATGGTCATCTAACTGTGCCCTTGCAATCTCCGACCTCAAACTTGGCTTAACTTTAAGCCGAGCAATCAAAGCACCTTCAGAATCAAATCTCCATCTGCCTCGGCTAGCCAGCAACGCAGACATAGACTTCCTACTGAGAGCATCCGCCACTACATTAGCTTTACCCGGATGGTAGTCAATAATACAATCATAATCCTTGAATAGCTCTAACCATCTCCGCTGTCTCAAATTCAACTCCTTCTGTGTTAACAAATACTTGAGACTCTTATGATCGGTAAAAATCCTGCACGTCTCCCCATATAAGTAGTGCCGCCATACTTTAAGCGCAAACACTACTGCTGCTAACTCCAAATCATGGGTCGGGTAGTTTTGCTCATGAGGCTTCAACTGTCTCGATGCATAAGCTACAACTTTATCCCCTTGCATCAGAACACAACCTAAGCCAACTCCCAAAGCATCACTGTATATAGTGTACTCTTTACCCGAAACCGGCTGTGTGAGCACAGGAGCTTTAACCAATAACTCTTTTAAACGATCAAAACTGGCTTGACACTTTTCAGACCATACAAACTTGACTTCCTTCCGAAGTAGCCTGGTTAAAGGAGAGGCTAACACTGAAAACCCCTGAACGAACCGTCGATAATACCCTGCTAAACCCAGAAAACTTCTCACCTCTGGCACACTCTTCGGAGGCATCCAATTAACAATTGCTTCAATTTTACTTGGATCAACACGTACACCCTCTGCTGACACCACATGTCCAAGGAAAGCCACTTCTTTCAACCAAAACTCACACTTACTGAGTTTCGCATACAGTTGATGATCTTTTAACATTTGTAATACCAGCCTAAGATGTTCCTTATCTTCTTTTCGGTCTCTGGAGTACACCAAAATGTCATCAATAAATACCACGACAAACTTGTCCAAATACGATCGAAAAACTCGGTTCATCAGATCCATAAAGGCTGCAGGCGCGTTGGTCAAACCAAAAGGCATCACTAGAAATTCATAATGACCATAATGCGTCCGGAAAGCCGTCTTCGCCACATTTGCTTCTTTAACCCCCAACTGGTAATAGCCTGATCTCAGGTCTATTTTTGAGAATACCCCAGCTCCTCTCAACTGATCAAAAAGGTCTTCAATCCTAGGCAGTGGATACTTATTCTTGATAGTCACTTTATTAAGCTGTCGATAATCAATGCACATCCGTAGGGTTCCATCCTTCTTCTTGACAAACAGCACTGGAGCGCCCCACGGTGACACACTCGGCCGAATGAACCCTTTGTCTAACAACTCCTGTAACTGACTCTTCAATTCCTTCAATTCCATTGGAGCCATTCGATAAGGAGCCTTAGAAATCGGAGCTGTCCCTGGTATAATTTCTACTGACAATTCGACCTCTCTCTCAGGAGGTAATCCCGGTAGTTCTTCCGGAAAGACATCCACAAAATCTCTTACAATAGGAATGTCTTGAATCTTAACTTGCCCTCTCCGAGAATCCAAAACCATAGCCAGAAATGCTTCACAACCCTTCCTGATAAATCTTCTGGCTTTCATAGCTGACACCACATTATGCAGAGAACTGCTTCCAATTCCCTTCACAATAACAGGTACTTGGTCTTTATCCTTCAAAATCATCACCTTCCTATGACAGTCCACTACCGCCCGGTGCTTATCCAACCAATCCATCCCCAGAATAATATCAAACTCATGAAACAGCAAGCAGATCAAATCCACGACAAACTCTGTACCCTGAATCTGTAAAGGACACTTTCGACACACCTGATTAACCATAACACTCTGACCCAACGGACTGGATACACAAATCTCATATTCCATCTTCTCTTCACTTCCCAAACTATCCCATAACTTGCCAGAACACACATAAGAATGGGTAGAGCCCGGGTCAATCAAAGCATAAACTTCTGAGTCAAGCAAAGAGAACTTACCAGCAATCACTTTGGGAGTATTCTATTCCTCTCGGGCCTTCATAGCATAGGCCCTGCCAGCTGTCGACACAGGACGATCTACTGTTTCTGAGGATTCTCGATCTCGAGGCCGTCCACCATGACCCCTTCCTCTACCCCGATTACGGCTTCCTTGGGGTACATTAAATCCAGCTCGGCTCCCTTCCTATAGTCCCAAAGGATCCCCATATCGACTCGGATAATTCGCAAGAAAATGGTCCATAGAACCACACCTGAAACAGCCTCCCGTTAACCATCGACACTCACCCCAATGTTGTTTGTTGCAATGAGTACATCTAGGAGTGCCATCTCCTCTACCTGTGCCCACTCCCTTGGAAGAACCCTGTCTCCTCCCTCTAGGGGCTGGACTAGCTGCAGACTCATCGGCAAGGTTTCCTTACGATTCCCTCGGCCTCTTCCCTGAAGAAGAGCCACCTCTTGCAGACTTCCTTCTTTGAGCTTTCTCTCTCAAAATATTCTCAGAACGCTCCGCCCTCAAGGCTGCTTGAACCAACTGATAGTACCTCACATTCGGAGCCAACGTCAAAGAGATTAGCATCACCTTCAGAGACTCATTCAAGCCTGATTCAAAATGCTGACATCTGAACTCATCTGTGAGAACCCTTGGGGGTGCATACTTACTGAGCTTATTGAACTCATTTTCATACTCGGCCACAGACATTATTCTTTGCTTGAGAGTTAGAAACTGCGCCCACTTGGCATCCTTATATGCATTGGTCACATATCGGTTCTGGAACTCACTCTCGAAAAATTCCCATATAATCGGTTCAGGAACCTGCGGTTGACTAACCACCAGCCTCCACCAATCATAAGCAGAGCCTTGCAACAAAGACAGTGCACACTCCACTTCTTGCTCCAGTGGACATCTTATCTCCCTAAGTACTCTTGACATCTTCTCTATCCACATCTCTGCCTTATCAGATTTATCTATGCCAGTACCAAAGAAATCCTCTGCACCATGCTTTCTTAACTTCTCAATAGGTGCACTTGGTGCTGTTACTCTTTCAAGCACCCTCGTCATATTCTAAAGCATCGCCTCCAACGGTCCCATAGGCACCTCAGGTCGCCCCCTAGGAGGTTAAGCCGGACCAGAAACTGAGGGATCTTACTCTTGGGGATTCGCACTTTCCGCTGACCCCTCAAGCGATCCACGAGCGGACTCCAAAGCTACAAAACATAAATGCAGTGCGCATCAGGCCAACACAACTCCAACAGACTCACTAACACACCGAAACCCAGTAACATCTAAACAATAGCTCTGATACCACCTAATGTCACACCCCAACCTGAACCATGGAGACTTCTACCCCAGAGGAGGGAGAAGGATCCAGATAGATAGGAGTGTCACATCCCACTAGTGCAAACATGTAAACATCGCATACAAAGTGACATATCAGAGATAAAGTAAAACTTTGAAAGAAAGAAGAGTGATACTGAACGAAATGAATTCTTTTATTAATATACATAAAAGAGGTCTTTACGTATTACAACAGATTACAAAAACAAATATACAAAAGCCCAAGGTACACAGTCCCAAAGGGCTAACAAAATATTATATCTGTTACAAAAGAAAGGAAAGCCTATACTATAAAACTCCAATCTCTAGTTGTATTGGCCTCCCTGATGCAACAGGCCCAGACTATGCGTACCAAAACCTTCCATATCTGCATGGATAAACACCCGTGCTAAGCAAAATCGCTTAGTGGGGAACACAAAATGAATAAACGCCACTCACAGTGACGATAACAGAAAGCATATGATAATGATACAAATATAGATATAGAATCATGCATAGTTAATCCAATTAACTATATTATCATCCAAGATGTTTGTGCAAAAACACACTAGCACCTGCTTAATCATAATGAGTGGATAACGAGTACACATAGATTCCCGAGGGTACCGATACCGTATTATAAACACATAGATACCCGAAGGTATCAAAATATTCTTTTTATTTTTTTGTTCCAAATTGTTTCACATAGAATCTTAAGAAAGATTAGAACAGAAGGATCGCGAGGATCCGATCGGGGGACCTGATCAGGGTCCAAAATCGTACACATAGCTGCAGCGACACATAGCTCTATTAGGCATGCCTAACTATCCACTTATCCGACATTAGCAGGTTATGCGAAATCTTGTCAAGTTAACATACATATTATTCATTTAAATAAGTAGTCAAGGCTTTAATGAAAGAGTACATGCAAAAGAAATCAAATCATCAAGCAAAAAGGAGAAGAAACCAAATTTGGAAGCTACGCCTATCGCGCTCGCGATGACTGTCGTGCTCGCGACAAAAGCCAAATTACACTTCCACGCCTCGCCTCGCGGTCACGAACAACCTCACGCTCGCGAGAGGATGTAGGTGTTGTCCTCTGTCGTGCTCGCGACAACCGTCGCGCTCGCGATAGAGGCCAACTCGCCAAGTCCATTGCGCCGCGACAGAGGGGAGCCCTACACATGCTCGGGGATTGAGCACTCTATCGCGCTCGCGATATTAGTTGCGCTCGCGACAGAGAGCTCCCTGCCAAGCTCCTCAGCGCGACGCCTCTCGCGCCGGCACGAGAGCTGAAACCTCCGCGCTCTGTCGCACTCGCGACAGTGTCGCGATCGCAACAGATACGGGTTTTTGAGCTCTTACGCCCAAAATCTGCAGAAATCTCACAGCAAACACATTCAAACTTCCAAAATTAATTCTAAACCTCAAAATCAAGCAACACAAGCATCAACAACTCATAATATAATTAAAAGCCCAGCTTTATCACCATTTATCTCAATTAAATCAAGCCAAATACATGCCCAATTTCAAGAAATCCCAAAACAGCAAATTTGACAACAATTGCAACTATCCACATGGTTTCTTGCAAATTCTTCAAACAACACACACCCTCTAGCATCACATATCATGCTTAATTCAATTTAAGCTATACTTACACAACTCATAACTCTAATCAAAGCAAAAGTGCAAATACCTAACTCAAATCACAAATATATACAAAAGACAAACGTTCCCAAACCTGATCTCCTTTGCTCCTACTCGTGAGCTCTGCTCCCGCTAGCTATTTCTTTCCCTTTCACCGGTCTAGGAGACTCCTATGAACCACAAACCCACAACAACCAAGATCA
The DNA here is from genome assembly GCA_947683425.1 of Excoecaria cochinchinensis. NCBI lineage: Eukaryota > Viridiplantae > Streptophyta > Magnoliopsida > Malpighiales > Euphorbiaceae > Excoecaria > Excoecaria cochinchinensis. The sequence goes on from CANTUQ010000043.1 coordinate 4,240,297, forward strand.
ATTCTATAACAACCCACATATACATATATAAATACTTAAAACCTAGAGAAGAGGTAGAAGAAGGATCTAAGGCATCACTAACCCATACTCACCTTTGAGCTTTAAAATCACAAGCCAAACAACTCAAACTACTCAAAGAAAGGAGAGGGAGCAAGATTGTGCAAAGAAGAAGGAAGAACAAAGAAGAAGAAAAAGGAAAAGAAGAGAATGGCATGAGGGGGGGAAGAGGAACGGGAATCAAAGGGAATGACTGTCTTCTCTCTCTCTCTCTCTCTTTTCTAATTAAAGTCATTCTTATCTCTAAGCCACATGTTACTCTCCCATAGGACAAATGCCCCGTAGCACACCCTACTCCTAAACACTAACTCACACACAAACCTTTCCCTTACTCACATCCTACTTCCATACACTAACTCATACACTAACCTATCTCCTCTTCTCATACTAATACATATACAAACACATAATTAAAATAAATAATCCAAATTAACACACACGTGCAACACATAAAATACACACATATAGACACGGACAGGCTCAAACTACTGGGGTGGTTTTGGGGTGTTACATTTATTGTGTATGCATTTAAGTATGTTTAAAAATACCGGATAAAAATATGGTTTATTTATTCTTAGGGACAATATTAATTTCTGATTTTTATTATGTTTTGAGGAATTGATTTTATGGTTTTTAATATAATATATATTCAAATGATTATTATTTTTAAGGATGAGATTTTTTTACCATTATTATGATTTTAATATTATTAAGGATGGGAATTCTGGTCCTTAATACTTTTTAGGAACATTTTTTTTTTGTCATTAAAAGTTTTAAGGACCGATCAATACAATATTTAAGGACCAAATTTTTGGTCCTTAATAACTTGGTTAGCCAGTTGACATATTTTATCAAGGACAAAAAAATCGGTCCTTAATATTTTTTAGGGATCAATTTTTGATCGGTCCTTAAAATTTTTAATGACCGTAATAATCTTTTAAGGACCAAATTTTCGGTCATAAATAACTTGATCGACTGCCAAGCATATACTATTAAGGATGGGAAATCCAGTCTTTAATTCTTTTTAGGGACCGTATTTCTTATCGGTCTCTAAAAACTTTTAACGACCGACTAATAACTAGTCCCTTTTGGTCATTAGCGGCGGAGCCTGTAACGACCGGATGGCAACCGGATTTTCTGGTCCCTATTGTCACACCCCATAAGTGGCTTAATTGGAAATTAGTAATTTTAAATGGACATTTAAGGACAATTGAGTAATTTATAAGTGAAAGAGGATTATATAGCAAGGAAATAAAAGATTTGAATGGCAGATTTTAGTTTGGTGAGTAAAAGGTAATTGTCAAGGACTTATTAGTAATATTGTTTGGATCAAATTATAAAAGAGGATTAAGTGGGTTAGTGAACCGTGCATGTGTGCCAAGTGGAGAGTGAGGGTGTGTGTACGTGGGTGAGAGAAAAGAAAGGTCTGAATGTTTTTAGTTTCTGGAAACTAAACACATGAAGTTTTCTCTCTTTTTCTCTCTCTCACGTTAGCCATCTCTTTCATCTCCATTTTTTGCTCTTTTTCTCACTTGCATGTGTGCTCATCTGCTGTGAGCTAGGATTTTGAGCTTTGGTAGAGATTTTCAGAAGCATCTGAGGATAAAAGAAAAGAAAAAGGAAAAGGGAAGATTGTGGATTGAGAAGAATTCAGTGGACGTTTTTGAGCTTCATCATCAGGTTTGGGAGTGTCTGTTTTTCCCATTTTGGGTTCTGTTTCCAGTTTTGGTATTAATGTGTTTATGTGTGTGTTTGTACATGGAAATGCTAGAGTTACGTAATGTTGTTGATATAATTTCAGTAGAAAAAGAATGATATGAACATGCAATGAGTTGAATATGCATGAGTTTGAATAAGGATTTCCTGGAAAGTTAATGTTTTGGCATTGCTTCTGTGTTAGTTGTAAAAATGTGATACTGGTATTCTAATTGCTGTAATTGTGCTCAGAAGACTTAAAGGTATGTGTTAGCATGATTTTTGCATGAAAATGATTTTAGACAAAATGGGGTTTGGAGTTTAGGTTGTACTCTGTTTTCTGGATCTTCTGGTTTTTCACATTTTTCTGGGAATTCTGGAAATTTGTTTTGGGAAGATGAAGGTATGTGTGAGGAAGATCACGTGACGTGATGGGGCATCACGCCGTGACTTCCCTCTCTGGGAAGTCACGTGGCGTGATGAAGCATCACGCCGTGACCTCCCTCCTTGGGAAGTCACGCGACGTGATGGAGCATCACGCCTCGCGACTTCTCCTTTTCCTGCGTGTCACGAGACAGGATCTCGTGACCTTTTCCCCTCCCCTCTCTGGCGTCACGAGTCGTGACGAGTGGTCACGGCGTGACTGCCCTTGTTTTGCCTGCGCTCGCGTGAAGCCTGCGTCACGAGACACACTGCCTGGGTGACTCGTGACCAGCCTTCCCCTGCTGCCCTGTTTTATTAAAAACAAAGTTTTAACTTCAGTTTTAAGAGGTTTTTGCACTACATGACAAATGTTTGGGTTTAAAATCTGAATTGTAATTAATAATTGCTTAATATTGAGTTGTATAATTGATTAAATAATTAATGTACATAATTTGCTAGTTTATATTTTACATGAACATAACTTGACTTGAATGTGAACTATTTGTACTTCTGCCTCCAATAATTGATACTGGATATATTTAAATGTTTCTGATTTTGATCTAGACACATGTACACGTGAAATATGTATTTGCATTCAGTTGTATTTAATATTGATATTGGTGCTTGAATTGTTGAGTTGAGTTTTAAGACTGAATAGTCATAGTAGTGGCTAAGTAAGCGCTTACTTAGGTCAGTGTGTGTGTGCAGCTGCTATATGATAAAACACTATACGTGGGTCCGTTTGGATCCTTGTTTCGATCCTGTATGGGTCTATATGGATTAAATGCGAGACTTCGGTCTCTATATGAAAAATACATGTTTGAGACTCGTGTCTCTATATGCTTGGGATACTGTGTCCTATCAGTATCCAATTGACCGCATCCACTTCTAGAGAGTATTTTAGACTAGTCAGGCTATATGTGTAAATGTGTTGCTTATGTTGAAATACATTATTGACATGATTACAAGTATATGATGTACATGAATTCTTGCATAACTTTATTTTATGCACCTTGTATCTGTATACCTGGAATGATGAAAAATTATGAATTGAGTACTTAATTGCTTGTATTGTTATAAATATTGTATATGCATATTGTTCGTTTGTTTTGTTCCTCCCCACTAAGCGTTATCGCTTAGCACGGGCTCTTTTCCCGTGCAAGTGGCGAGTTGGGATTTGAAGTCAGATATCTGCAGGTCGGCCACTAGGAGTCTTTTTGAATGAAGTTATTTGAAGTCTTCCGCTGTAATTTTTGTATATGGCTTGTGTATAGCAAAGTAAATCTTTTGTAAAGGAACAAATATTATTTTTTTTGTATATGTATTTGCTTACGAGCCTCTTTTTGTAAAACGATATTGATATATGTTACATGTAAAAAGGATTTACTATTACATGATTAAAAGTTTCTTTACATCTCATTTGGTTTTTGTTTATACATGTGTATATGGATTTCTTTATATGTGTTTGTCCGCGTGGCACTCCGGTATCCTTCCAACGGGGATGGCGGGGTGTTACAGCTTGGTATCAGAGCCCAGGTTTGGTGGTTCTGGGTTATGTTGTGATTGTTTGAGTATAGAGTTGAGTCTATGCATGAGAGTCAGTTTTGTATAGTGGCCTAATGCAGATGTCTTGTGTTTTGTAGTGTTTGTATGGAGTTGGATCCAAGTGAGTATATGGGCGACACAATGGACAGTGTCTATATGGGTCGTAGAGATAGTCCGATCAGAGGAGGTGATCCAGTGAGACAGGATAGGCCTGCACAGGAACCTGCACCAGCTGTGGGTGCAAATAGAGGAGTTGGTTTTGATCCAGCATTAGTGCAAGGTTTACTGCAAGTGGTTGATAGGTTGACTGCTCCTAAGGCTCCAATTGAATTGTTAAGAAAAAGAGGAGCAGAGGATTTTCATGGGACTGCCTTAGATGAATCAAATGTGGCTGAGTTTTGGCTCAAGAGAGTAGGTAGGATTTTGCAAGAGATTAGATGTCCCGTAGATCAGAGAGCTTCATGTGCTATATCGTTGCTTCAGGGATCAGCATATGATTGGTGGGAGCTAGTGATGAGGAATCCTCAGCGGCCAGCTGAGTTGACATGGGAATACTTCAAGCAAGAGTTTGAGCAAAAGTATGTGACCAAGGCATACCAAGAGGCTAAGTGGAGAGAGTTTATCAGTTTGAAACAGCGAGGTATGACTGTGAGTGAGTATGACAAGGAATTCAACAGGTTGAGTAAGTATGTGCCCGAGCAGTTGCTGACTAGTGAGTTCAGATGTAGACATTTTCTTGAGGGACTTCGTGAGGTGTTCCGAGGTCCTTTGTCTGCAATGATTGTATTGCAACCAGTGGGATATTATCAGCTTGTGGCTGCAGCAATGAAGTTAGAGGAATCTGAGGAGATTAAACAGAAGATGGCATAGAAGAGGAGAGCACCAGAAGGGGGAGTTGTGAGTACTAAGAAGTCTAAGGGTGCTCCAGTTGAGCAAGGAAATCGAGGGTCTGTTCAGGTGCCTTCAGAAGTAGGTAGTGTGGCACCGCATGCTAGCAAGGGAAACCGAGCACCGGAGTGTGAGCATTGTCATAGGTACCATTGGGGTACGTGTCGTAAGATTACCGGGGCATGTTTCAAGTGTGGAAGTATGGAACATCGGTTTGCATTTTGCCCTGATCGATAAGTGGACCAGAATCAGCAAGAGAGCAAAAGATCTAATGTCATCCAAAGCAATCGGGATGCAAGTAGAGCTCCGAGAGCACCATCTGAGACGGTACAACGACCTGGTGCTACAGAAGATCATACTAGGCATCGGGCATATGCTATGACTGCTGAAAATGTGACGGTTGCTGCAGGACCTTCGGGTAAGTGTTTATATGTTAAGTTTTGTTTCGTTTCGGTTTTGGTATTTGAGATGTGTTTGGATAAGCAAGGAAATTTCGAGGACGAAATTTTCTTAAGGAGGAGAGAGTTGTCACACCCCATAAGTGGTTTAATTGGAAATTAGTAATTTTAAATGGACATTTAAGGACAATTGAGTAATTTATAAGTGAAAGAGGATTATATAGCAAGGAAATAAAAGATTTGAATGGCAGATTTTAGTTTGGTGAGTAAAAGGTAATTGTCAAGGACTTATTAGTAATATTGTTTGGATCAAATTGTAAAAGAGGATTAAGTGGGTTAGTGAACCGTGCATGTGTGCCAAGTGGAGAGTGAGGGTGTGTGTACGTGGGTGAGAGAAAAGAAAGGTCTGAATGTTTTTAGTTTCTGGAAACTAAACACATGAAGTTTTCTCTCTTTTGCTCTCTCTCACGTTAGCCATCTCTTTCATCTCCATTTTCTGCTCTTTTTCTCACTTGCATGTGTGCTCATCTGCTGTGAGCTAGGATTTTGAGCTTTGGTAGAGATTTTCAGAAGCATCTGAGGATAAAAGAAAAGAGAAAGGAAAAGGGAAGATTGTGGATTGAGAAGAATTCAGTGGACGTTTTTTAGCTTCATCATCAGGTTTGGGAGTGTCTGTTTTTCCCATTTTGGGTTATGTTTCCAGTTTTGGTATTAATGTGTTTATGTGTGTGTTTGTACATGGAAATGCTAGAGTTACGTAATGTTGTTGATATAATTTCAGTAGAAAAAGAATGATATGAACATGCAATGAGTTGAATATGCATGAGTTTGAATAAGGATTTCCTGGAAAGTTAATGTTCTGGCATTGCTTCTGTGTTAGTTGTAAAAATGTGATACTGGTATTCTAATTGCTGTAATTGTGCTCAGAAGACTTAAAGGTATGTGTTAGCATGATTTTTGCATGAAAATGATTTTAGACAAAATGGGGTTTGGAGTTTGTACTCTGTTTTCTGGATCTTCTGGTTTTTCATGTTTTTCTGGGAATTCTAGAAATTTGTTTTGAGAAGATGAAGGTATGTGTGAGGAAGATCACGTGACATGATGGGGCATCACGCCGTGACTTCCCTCTCTGGGAAGTCACGTGGCGTGATGAAGCATCACGCCGTGACCTCCCTCCTTGGGAAGTCACGCGACGTGATGGAGCATCACGCCTCGCGACTTCTCCTTTTCCTGCGTGTCACGAGACAGGATCTCGTGACCTTTTCCCCTCCCCTCTCTGGCGTCACGAGTCGTGACGAGTGGTCACGGCGTGACTGCCCTTGTTTTGCCTGCGCTCGCGTGAAGCCTGCGTCACGAGACACACTGCCTGGGTGACTCGTGACCAGCCTTCCCCTGCTGCCCTGTTTTATTAAAAACAAAGTTTTAACTTCAGTTTTAAGAGGTTTTTGCACTACATGACAAATGTTTGGGTTTAAAATCTGAATTGTAATTAATAATTGCTTAATATTGAGTTGTATAATTGATTAAATAATTAATGTACATAATTTGCTAGTTTATATTTTACATGAACATAACTTGACTTGAATGTGAACTATTTGTACTTCTGCCTCCAATAATTGATACTGGATATATTTAAATGTTTCTGATTTTGATCTAGACACATGTACACGTGAAATATGTATTTGCATTTAGTTGTATTTAATATTGATATTGGTGCTTGAATTGTTGAGTTGAGTTTTAAGCCTGAATAGTCATAGTAGTGGATAAGTAAGCGCTTACTTAGGTCAGTGTGTGTGTGCAGCTGCTATATGATAAAACACTATACGTGGGTCCGTTTGGATCCTTGTTTCGATCCTGTATGGGTCTATATGGATTAAATGCAAGACTTCGGTCTCTATATGAAAAATACATGTTTGAGACTCGTGTCTCTATATGCTTGGCATACTGTGTCCTATCAGTATCCAATTGACCGCATCCACTTCTAGAGAGTATTTTAGACTAGTCAGGCTATATGTGTAAATGTGTTGCTTATGTTGAAATACATTATTGACATGATTACAAGTATATGATGTACATGAATTCTTGCATAACTTTATTTTATGCACCTTGTATCTGTATACCTGGAATGATGAAAAATTATGAATTGAGTACTTAATTGCTTGTATTGTTATAAATATTGTATATGCATATTGTTCGTTTGTTTTGTTCCTCCCCACTAAGCGTTATCGCTTAGCACGGGCTCTTTTCCCGTGCAGGTGGCGAGTTGGGATTTGAAGTCAGATATCTGCAGGTCGGCCACTAGGAGTCTTTTTGAATGAAGTTATTTGAAGTCTTCCGCTGTAATTTTTGTATATGGCTTGTGTATAGCAAAGTAAATCTTTTGTAAAGGAACAAATATTATTTTTTTTGTATATGTATTTGCTTACGAGCCTCTTTTTGTAAAACGATATTGATATATGTTACATGTAAAAAGGATTTACTATTACATGATTAAAAGTTTCTTTACATCTCATTTGGTTTTTGTTTATACATGTGTATATGGATTTCTTTATATGTGTTTGTCCGCGTGGCACTTCGGTATCCTTCCAACGGGGATGTCGGGGTGTTACACCTATTGACTTTTAGTGACTGGATTTCCCCTCCTTATAGGCCTTTTTTCTTGTAGTGGATCTCGAACATCCGGATCATTTGGTGGAGGAAGGTCTTGACCTTTTTCCTCTATCTTCCTCCCACTCGAATGGAGTGATCCTGATTGTTCTTCTTCTTACGTTTCGTAGAAAGTTAAATCTTGATGCACTTTGTGCAACTTAGGAAATTCAAATGTCTCATGATTCATATTCTGTCATGGTGCCATTCTGTTGCTCACCCATGAAAATGCATCCTTTTGATTCTTCAGGATATCTTACAATGATACTCTTTTTACCTCTAGATTTCAAAGCAGCATAACCCAAGGTTGTAAATGGCTTAGGACAAGTTGTCGACCAGTCCACAACTCATAAGGTGTAGAAGTGATAGACTTGGAAGGCAAATGGTTTAGAACATATGTGGTAGTTAATAAAGCATCTTCCCAATAGGAAATTGGCAAATTTGCCTCCACCATCATAGACTTAACCATAACTAGGAGAGTCTTATTTTTGCTTTCCACAACACCATTTTGTTATGGAGTTCTGAGAATAGACAATTGATGCTGAATCCCATTTTCATCACATAAAGCATTGAATTCAGTTGAAAGATATTCCTAACCTCTATCAATTCTTAAAGCTTTAATTTTCCTATCTAATTGATTCTCAACTAAGTTCAAGTGATTCTTAAAGCAACTCAATGCTTCTAACTTGTAAGAAATCAAATAGAAATTACCATACCTAGCATAGTCATCTATAAAGGTGATGAAGTAGTAGGCCTCATGCCTTGCCCTCACATTCATTGGACCAAACACATCAGAATGAATTAACTGCAATGGAAATTCAACTTTAGTTCCCTTTCCAAACAATTTTCTAAGCAGTTTTTCTTTCAGGCAATACTTACAAATAGGTAATTTAACCTTATTTAAGTCACCTAACAAACCCACTTTGACCAACAGACTCTTTCGGTCTTACTCGATGTGGTTTAATCTAGCATGCCATAATTTCACATTATTCTCATAACCATATGAAGAAGAAGAAATAAAAAAACTAGATTTATTCTAATAGTCATGATTGATATCTAAAAAATCGTTTAGTATAAAACCATAACCATAATAAACATCATCCAAGCACAAACTCATATTGATATCCTTAAAAAATAAATTGAAACCAAGTTTTATTAAAGCAAGAATAGAAATTAAATTCTTACGAATATATGGGGCATAAAGTACATCATGTAGGATTAGGGTTCGACCTTCATGCAAGACTAATCTACACGTGTCAATCCCTTAAACTACCACTCTGGCATTGTTTCCTATATAAATCCATTTAGCTCCATTTGAAATTTGTCGAAATTCAATAAAGGCATCTCAACTCTTTATTACGTGGTTCGTTGCACCTGAATTTATTATCCACAAAGGATGAAATTCAAATTAAAATATAGAACTAAATACATTAATTTCACTCACTCTTGAGTTAGTATAATGTACCTTTTTAGGCACAGTGCATTCTCTTAAATAATGTCCTTTTTATTGACAATTGAAACATTTCACTCTTGAAACGTTCATCTTCTTCTTGGCTTTAGACCTTTTACTATTTTGTTCCTCTTTTTGCTTTTTATTTTTTCTAGCTTGTTCTTTATCCTGACTTTTAAAGCTTTTTCTTTTGTTTTAGTTTGAACTCATTCACTAGAATGGGACTATGCCATATGCACTTTGGCATTAAACTTAATCGCTACTAGATAGTCCTCTTCATGCTCCAAATGATGAGCGACATCCTCCAATGTCTTTATATTGTCCATATAATTATATTGCGTCTTCATATGCTCCCAACTTTTTGGTAAAGAATGGATAATATCTTGGACCTATTGCTCCTTTGTTAACTTATGACCTTACTCACTAAGTTGACTTATCATATTTTCCATCTCTCTTAGATGTTTTCGCATCAGATGATCAGATTTCTTCTGATAAGTATCAAATTTAATTGTTAATGATCAAAACTTAATTAAAGTCACACCTCCAAACTTCTCCCATAAAGCGATCCACAGATCCATTGCATTTTGATACTTATAGAGTTGCTTAGTGATATCATCATCCATTGCACTAAGTAAGATGATTCGAGCAGTGAAATGTTTCTTTTCCCAAGCCATATAGGCATCTTGCTCATGCCTATGTTAGCCTGTCGTGCCATCCTCAGGTTAAGCCATAACCAAACTTAAGAGCTCTAGAGCCTCTTACTCTTCAAGAACATACTAGATCTTCATACTCTAGATTTTGTAATTTTCACCATTTAGCTTCAAATCTTTATTTAGCTCAAAAATAATTAATTTGGAAGCGGATGCCATTTGGATCCTCTGATCTCTAATGGCATAAAGTTGCACATTAAGATTAGGCAATACATGTTATTTACTATGCATTTGAAATAATAATCTAGTAAAGTTTTCTCTTAGGCTCAAATTTTAAAAGGCTACTTACAGTATCCAATTAGTTTCTAAATCTTAATGTCTAACTTTATAGGTTAAAATTTTATACATAGTAAATCTGAATTATTGGATATAAAATTTTCAAACTTAGGAGGGGAATGGAATTGGTGTGATTCATTAAGTTTCAACTTAATAATCATACTTTCATAAAATATTATAAGATAATTAATAATTAAATAAACACATTTATCATAAAGTCAAAAACCCATCACAAATATATAATATATGTCACATACATTTATTAGAAAAAAAATCCAATAATTCAATGTTAAGACACTAATGTCTAAAATAGAAAACATAAATCCTATTTAAGAAAAACGCTATCTAAAATTGACACTTATGTCAACTATGCTAGAAGTCTAAATTTTTCGCAAAATCTTTTTTGTTATAGGGATTATTTCTTTAACCATGTTCTTTAACTCATTAGGCAACTTATAAGTTCATTTATTAAGCCATGGATGATGCACTCTATGCTCACTCCTCAATACCATCACAGATTCAGTGTTGCTTTTCAACACTCCCCTCCTGGCGACTCTAAACAAAAAATGGAAAATAGATTTTCTGTAAAATCTATCTCCTGTAAACCAGCTACTTTTCATTAAGTTCATCTGCTCTTGATGGTTTCTAAAGGAATTAGTCATTACTTTTAATAAAACTCCATCTTCCCCTCCCATATTCAGACCACCAATCTAAATGCACTCTTACATTTGTTCTTGCATATGCACTATATGATACACTATTGCATCAATATCATCGACTCAGATCTTTCTTTGCATTCTTATGTTGCTTACTTCTTAAACTCTTGTATTTCTTAAAGCAACCTTATGTGGAGTTTTAGGATGAATGGGTGTTCTTATCATTATTTCTACAACATATTGCAAAAATTAAGGGGTTAATACACTCATGTATAAACACACATGATAGAAACACATGTCAATCAATAAGGGTTGATTTCACCCATGGTCACTCAACTTATCACTTCTCGCGCAAAAGTAACCGACTTTTTTTTTCTTACTTAAATGTCACTGAACTTTTAACATTATTGCACAAAAGTCATGTTGACCGGAATCCGGCGATGACTCTTGCCGAATTGATAAGTTCAACAAATGCTACATTTAAATTAATTTCACTCACGGTCACTAGACTTATCATTTATCTCACAAAAGTAATTAACTTTTTTTTCAACTTAAATGTTACTGAACTTTTAACATTTTCGCAAAAAAAGTCATCAATCCGGCAAGGGTCGTCGCCGGATTCCGGTCAACATGACTTTTGTGCAATAATATTAAAAGTTCAGTGACATTTAAGTAAGAAAAAAAAAGTCGGTTACTTTTGTGCGATAAGGGATAAGTTGAGTGACCATGAGTGAAATTGACCCCAATCAATAAGTAAGGACAAAACTTCATAACAAATTCAAATATTTTAAAAAAAAAAATATCCAAAGGCAAAAAACACATTTTCTAGAAGATTTTAAAATTTTTATTTTGGTTAAAAAAAAAAAGTATTTGTTGGTCATAAAAAAAACTAAAAATAACAAAAATATAGGAAAATTATGAAAAACTTATTGTAAAAAATCGAAGTTGATTTGGTGGTAGGAAGCACCTTCACGTGCCTCGATGTGCCGATGAACCTTTAATTTTTTTTATTTGTATGCCATATGATGCAACTTTATTAGACCGTGTGTCACCATATCAGACCTCTATCATGACACATGGCAAGTACTAGTTGGTCCACTTGGTGCCGACATGGCATCTAGGTGGTTTGTCATTGTCACATGGCATGACCACTATCATCCATGTGGCATCCTCCTATTCATCCACATGTCAATAATGATAGAACATTATTGACACGTGTCGTAGGGTGTATAGGCCACTACACACGCACACCCGCCTTACGTGTGGCAGCGTGTGCATTCCACGCGCCACCTTTCTAGTGGAATTTGATGATTGGATTTCGACATGTAGTTCAAGGACTGTGATTCTAATGGTGAGGTTAAAAATATCAAAGCCCAATTTCTAGTTTAACATTTTTGAACACTCATGATCTTTCTCTCAAGACATAGTGTACATATACAATTTAGAAACAAAAATATATACACACATACATATATATATCATAAACACTTTCAAAAACATTATTTAATTTTTATTGTATTTTATGTAACCTATTTTATAGATCTACCATTTTACATGTAAAATTTAGATCTATTTTAGCCATATGCCGAGACGTAAAAATAATCGCTCTGATACAAATGAAAGAAAATTAATGGCAAAATACAATATGGTATTTACCTCTTGTAGCACAAAACTATTGCAAAAGTGAATACAAGTCTTACCTTTCGTGTCTTTGGCCAGGTTTTTATCCACTTGTGAAATAATAACAACTTTTCATAGTTTAAAAGCCCCTTTGTGATTTTTAACTATGAAAGGGAGAATATTTCTTACATTTCTCGCGTTCTTTTGCGTGTTGAATCTGACTTCTCATTATCTATTTATAGTGTCCTATGTTAGTGGTTATGCCCTAGGCCAAATATTTTGACCTCGATGTAATGATTATATTTTCATTTATATAATGGTTTTCTTCATACTAATAGTATTGGCATGTTACATTATTGTAATGTTTATGAATAACCATGTTATTCGTGTCAACCCTAGTCATTTATCACTAAAAGGCATAAAGATAAATTAAGATTAGTATAGATTTGATCGATAATCATGAGATGATTATATATGGTGATATAAATCAAATCTGTAAGTACTTGTTAGATAACAAGGTACTGGATAAATGCACCATGAGATCACTACATGGGATAGTGTCATAAGTGATCTCATAATAGTTATGTTATTAAATCTTTAGACCTGATATTATCATATATTCCTACATGAGGAACATCATGTTTTGACATAATCAAACGCTGTATTTAATTAGATAATCATAAAGGTTATGATTGAACATGATGAGAATTATGCAGAGGATAGTGAATAATTAAGATGGAATTTTTTCCTCTCTTATGAGAGAGATATCTATTGGGCCCCTCGATAAGTAGCACTATGAAATACATGGCTGTACTCAAATGAATTGATAATATGATCAATGTCATTTGAATTTATCAGTCTACCTAAGGATCGAATAATTATATGTTTGAATAATATGAGTATGACATGGACCATGACTCGTGTTCACATAAGGATATCGTGTGACAACAGGAATATAACATGTTCTATTGGTTAGGTTGAAATCGGACTAATGATATTCATATTATTTGGGTAGTCATAATGCCTTGCTAGAGGCCACTTATGACTTATGGGCCTATAATGGAATTGGGCGCACTACCAACTTAATATGAAGCTATTGGGTCGCATACTAAGAACGTAATGAACAGACTGGATATTAGTTTTGGTATTTTGGATTTAAATATGACAGATATTTAATTCGAAATTATTTATATATATATATATATGTGTGTGTGTGTGTGACGCCCATTCCCGACCACATGATTAGCTCAGCTAAAGCAGTCGAGAACAGTTGCCACGCAACAAAACATAAATACATATACATGCCTAAACCTGTATAAACAAATTTCATCACTCACACATTCACATGCAGCAGGTATCTTATGCACATGTTACACATTCACATACTTATATACATCATACACTTATACTATAGGCCTACACTACAATACTTAATTATTACATTCATACATATTCTTGGTTGCAAAAGGATTTAACCGAATATATAAAATTCATTGCCAACATGCAACATCCCCAAAAACCTACATGGCAGACACTCCTACTGTTGACCGTCGGTAATACGGGTTCGTCCTTCATCTCACTTTGCGTCCAAACCTACATTGTCACACCCCAAAATAGCCCTGGTCGGATTATGCATGCTAAGTCGGGATCGGAAGGGTATTTCGGTAATTTTTGTGTTTGAGAATTTGGAGTGTTAAGGACCTAATTGAAAAGATAATTAAGTTTGTAAAGAAAGAATTGTGTTAGTGAGTGAAGTGTAATTTGTCTAAGGACTAAAGAGCTATATTTGTTTGGAAGAGTTAAGTGGAGTTTGGGGTCCAATAGGATGTTGCCAAGTGGACTGTTAGGTGAGTATTGAAAGAAGAAAAAGAAGAAAGGAAAGAGAAGAGAGGGAACACAGATTGCATTTCCCGTTCGTCCCTCTCTCACGCTCCTCCTTCTTCTTCTCTTCTTCCTTCTCTGCTTTTCCTTTCACTTTCATTTGGCTTGGAGTTGTGTGTGCTTTGGTTGAGTTTTGGGTCAGCCTTGAAGAGGTAAGTTGGAGTTTCTAAGTTCTGTTCTTCTTCTTCTTCTTCTTCTCTTTCTCCTGGTTTTGGTTGAGTTAGGGTTTTGAAGTGTAACTGTGGATTTTGTTTGTGCAAGCTTGGGATTGTAAGAAGAAGCAAAGTAAAGGCAAGGAAAGGATTGAGCAGTAATCTTGAAGCTGATTTTGGATCTTCGATTCCAGGTTTGGGAGTGTTTTGGATTGCATGCAATGTTTGAAGAACTTCTGTGTTCATGTCTCTGCCCTATTTCTCTCTAGACTTATAATGTGTTTGTATGGTCTAATTTCTGGAATTTGATGTGGTTTAGAATGTGTACATGCATGATTAAGTGAATAGATGTGTTAGTAATGCATGATAGGAATTGAATTGAAGTTACTGAGCTTTGGGTTTTGAACTTACTGTATTTTTAGGGTTTATGCTCTAGAATGGATTAAATGTGTTTAAGCATGGTTTTAATGATTTGATTGTTGAATTAAGTTGCAATTGTCTTGCTTATGCTGTTTGGGACATCGATTGAAAGGTAAGATGAGCTTGGATGTGTTTTGAATTAGATTGAAAATGATTTTATCGGGTTCTTCGAATTCTGGGTAACCTGGAAATGGAAAATCGTGTCTCTGTAGAATTTCCAGTTCCAGTGTTCTGTGAGAAGCGAGTCACGTCTCGTGACTTAGAGTCACGACGTGACTCATGTGAAGGGCAGCGTGACTCCCAGTTGCGAAGCGTGACTCTTCTCTCTGTGAGAGGAAAGTCACGTCTCGTGACTTAGGGTCACGACGTGACCCTTGTGAATGGCGAAGCGTGACTCCAGTCGCGAAGCGTGACTCCTCTCTCTGTGAGAGGGAAGTCACGTCTCGTGACTTAGAGTCACGGCGTGACTCTGGTAAGGGCAAAGCGTGACTCCTCTCTCTGTGAGAGGGAAGTCACGTCTCGTGACTTAGAGTCACGGCGTGACTCTTGTAAAGCTAGGCGTGACAAAGAGTCACGTCCCGTGACTCTCTAGCAGGTCACGAGACGTGACACTAGGTCACGCCGTGACCCTCCTGTGAGGTCAGTCATGAGTCATGACACGACTTGTGACCGACCCCTCTTCAGCCCCTTTTTTCGATTTCGCCCAGTTTTAACCAAAAATGAATTTCCTATCTTTTCTGTATGGGTCTTCACTGCTGTATAAACTATGTCATACTGTTATATGCTCCTGTATAGCTTTTCTGTTTTGATTTGTACCCCGTGGCTAGTTTGTTATGAAATGACTTTTAAATGCTTTTATGACTCTTTTCTCTACTGTGTGCTATCCTATCTGTATGGTTAGCCTATCTTAGTTGTGTTCAGCATTATGTTATGCCTGTCCTGGATCGGATTCTTATCTAAATTAACATGCCATGTTAAGAATAGTGTATCAATCCATGATTTAGATTATACGTTTTTAATCATTGGCATTATATGATTACACATGTGTTCTTGATATACTCTAGTAATTGGAGTAGTGATAAAATGTGATTGATTGACCTATTGCATGCTTCAGAATATGACTTGAATGAGGTATGATTGATATTATGCTATGCTATATTTATATGAATAATATGGTAAATGTCTGAATGCATGGTTATGCTTTAGCCTTGGAACTCAATGTGTTATGTTTAGATGTAATTTGGACTATGCATGATTTATGCTTAGTATCTGCACCTAATGTATGATTAAGATTTTGTATTGCTAATCATTAACATGGTAGTGCTTCTTTACCTGATTCTTGGCATGCTTTAGGACATTGTTTAATGTTAAAATGTATGAATTGTAATATGTTTCGCAATGCGAATTGCATGATATATGACCAACCTTATGAGCATATTTATATGTCTATTGTACTCTGATTTATGCATGATGTATATATTTATATATATATTTATACGTTCTGCGATTTGGAATGTGTATTATTTTATGCATGACCTGCGAGAGTCAGTCTAGTGGATAGTTAGGCATGCCTAATAGAGTCTTTCAGTAGCTGCAGCGCCCTTTGAACGTATTGGACCCTGATCAGGTCCCCCGTATGGTTCCTCGCGAACCCCCTCAGTACGGATCCTCGTGGTCCTTTTTAATGTATTTGGATCGGGTTAAGATCCCCCATCAGTAAAATGCTTTTGTGATAAATAAAATGGTTTTCGATTCGTACCCGTAAGGTACCTTCAGTCGACTTGTACCCGTAAGGTACTAATCAGTTCAGTACACTCGTTATCCACTATTGTGAGTCAGCAGGTGCTTTACTGGTTTGTATTACTTTGAAATAATTATATGAATGTGATATCCGTTTGATTGTGATAAAGATCTCAGGAATCAGTCTATGTGTATATGAATGTGATTATGGGCTTCAGAATGTATGTCTGTTTTAAATAAGCATGACTTTATATCTAACATGATTATTCATACTCGTCATGTGATTTGTTATAAGTTTCTGAATGCTTTGATTATGATGCGACTAGAGAATTTATGTATGTGACTTAAACATGCTTTGTTAATATATTAGCTTGTGAACCGAAGCAGCTGTGATGGTAAGTATGTGATGATTACTGTACTCTCTGCATGATGATGATATGAGTGTAATACTAAGTGGTTATGCCTTCAGTCTCCGTTATCAGAATGTGTCTGCTTGATGCTTAGTATATATTAGAGTTGCGCAGCGGTATTGTGATGCTCTAAATGTTATCCTTTGGATATTTGACTAGTGTGTATGCTTAACATGATTATTGGGTTGTCAGTTCAGGCGTGGGTACTTAGTGATATTTATTGCATGTGTATAGCTCTTGTGACTCCGCATGGTAAGATGCTATCATTCGATACCCATGTAGGTTTATGCATGAGTTATAGTATGTAGTTCAGCATGATGACATTTGTATCGTATATTGTATTATGTCTGTTTTGGTATATCCTGGACATGAGTTTATGGTCTGTTTATGAGTTATCGATTGAGTGCCTTTATTATGCAGCCTGATTATTCATATGCTATGAATATCCACAATTGCCATTTGAATGTGTTATGCCTTGGCGACCATTGTGAATGGCCGTCCATATTCTTGTGTGTTCTCCCCACTAAGCGTTTATCGCTTAGCACGGATTTCCTTTCCGTGCAGGTGGCAGGTTTGGTTCTGTTCGAGTCGCGCTTCTGCAAGGTCGGCCACGTAGGAGTTAGAAGTTCTGTATTTTGTTCAGCTTCTGTATTTCAGCTTTTGTATTCGGTAGTATTGTATATGTAATTATTATGTTTCGTTCTTGAGTTTTCTTGTGGGAATGTAATAGTTAGTATGTCCTTATGTTTAGTTATTCCTTTGTTTTATTATTTCGATTATGCTTCCGTTGAATGGTCATATGTATGCCTTTGTGTATGCTTTTGCTTAGTGCCTGCGTGTGCGTGAGTTATTGCATGTTCAGTCTGTACCGTAAGGTAAGTCAAGGTAAGTTTTTAATTAAACCGTATTTCTGTTTGCATGTTATGTATGAATGTATGCTTCCGCATTGTGCATGTGTATATCTGTGTATGTGAGTGTCGTGTAGCGCGTCCGTCGGTGTCCTTCCAACGGGGACGGCGATGGGGGTGTTACAGTTAGTGGTATCAGAGCCCAGGTTTGATGGTTCTGGGTATGTTGTTTGTTATGTGTTGAGTCTTTGCATGAGAGTCAGTTTTGTGTCGTGGCCTAATGCAGATGCGTCTTGTTTTGTGTCATGTCTAGATGGAGTCTGATCCTAGTGAGAATGTGGGCGAGACAACAGAAAGTGTGAACCGAGTTAGTGCTGATCAGGATGTTTCCGAGCATCTTCCAGTTGAAGATTCTGGTCGTGTTTCTGAGGATAGGGCTTTAGTGCAAGGGTTGATTCGGATTTTGGATAGATTGACTGCTCCTCGTGCTTCTCAAGATTTTGTTCAGCATGTTCCTCAGAAGAGAAAAGGATCGGTTAGTGAAGTGCCAACAGGAAAGAGGGTTCGAGAACCTTCAGCGTGTCAACAATGTCAGAAGCAACGTGGGATCAAGTGTAAGAAGTGGGTACCGTCAGTATGTCAGCATTGCCAGAAGCGACATCGTGGTCCATGTAGGAAGCTTTCAGGTGCTTGTTTCAGGTGTGGCAGTATGGAACATCGGATTGCCAGTTGTCCTAAGAAGAGGAGTGAGAGTCTAGCTGGGCAAGCTAGAAAGGATGTGGAGGATTTGCTCAGATCTTCTCGAGTGTCTTCACAGTTTGTAGCATCTAGCAAGGATCCGAAGGAGACCGCAGGTTCTTCTGGTAAGTTACTTTGCAAGTTTTTGTCTAAGTAAGTTTTGTTTGTTTGGGTTGTGTGGATGTAAGTGTTTCGCTGTGAATTTCGAGGACAAAATTCTTTTAGGAGGGAAGAGTTGTCACACCCCAAAATAGCCCTGGTCGGATTATGCATGCTAAGTCGGGATCGGAAGGGTATTTCGGTAATTTTTGTGTTTGAGAATTTGGAGTGTTAAGGACCTAATTGAAAAGATAATTAAGTTTGTAAAGAAAGAATTGTGTTAGTGAGTGAAGTGTAATTTGTCTAAGGACTAAAGAGTTATATTTGTTTGGAAGAGTTAGGTGGAGTTTGGGGTCCAATAGGATGTTGCCAAGTGGACTGTTAGGTGAGTATTGAAAGAAGAAAAAGAAGAAAGGAAAGAGAAGAGAGGGAACACAGATTGCATTTCCCGTTCGTCCCTCTCTCACGCTCCTCCTTCTTCTTCTCTTCTTCCTTCTCTGCTTTTCCTTTCACTTTTATTTGGCTTGGAGTTGTGTGTGCTTTGGTTGAGTTTTGGGTCAGCCTTGAAGAGGTAAGTTGGAGTTTCTAAGTTCTGTTCTTCTTCTTCTTCTTCTCTTTCTCCTGGTTTTGGTTGAGTTAGGGTTTTGAAGTGTAACTGTGGATTTTGTTTGTCCAAGCTTGGGATTGTAAGAAGAAGCAAAGTAAAGGCAAGGAAAGGATTGAGCAGTAATCTTGAAGCTGATTTTGGATCTTCGATTCCAGGTTTGGGAGTGTTTTGGATTGCATGCAATGTTTGAAGAACTTCTGTGTTCATGTCTCTGCCCTATTTCTCTCTAGACTTATAATGTGTTTGTATGGTCTAATTTCTGGAATTTGATGTGGTTTAGAATGTGTACATGCATGATTAAGTGAATAGATGTGTTAGTAATGCATGATAGGAATTGAATTGAAGTTACTGAGCTTTGGGTTTTGAACTTACTGTATTTTTAGGGTTTATGCTCTAGAATGGATTAAATGTGTTTAAGCATGGTTTTAATGATTTGATTGTCGAATTAAGTTGCAATTGTCTTGCTTATGCTGTTTGGGACATCGATTGAAAGGTAAGATGAGCTTGGATGTGTTTTGAATTAGATTGAAAATGATTTTATCGGGTTCTTCGAATTCTGGGTAACCTGGAAATGGAAAATCGCGCCTCTGTAGAATTTCCAGTTCCAGTGTTCTGTGAGAAGCGAGTCACGTCTCGTGACTTAGAGTCACGACGTGACTCATGTGAAGGGCAGCGTGACTCCCAGTTGCGAAGCGTGACTCTTCTCTCTGTGAGAGGAAAGTCACGTCTCGTGACTTAGGGTCACGACGTGACCCTTGTGAATGGCGAAGCGTGACTCCAGTCGCGAAGCGTGACTCCTCTCTATGTGAGAGGGAAGTCACGTCTCGTGACTTAGAGTCACGGCGTGACTCTGGTAAGGGCAAAGCGTGACTCCTCTCTCTGTGAGAGGGAAGTCACGTCTCGTGACTTAGAGTCACGGCGTGACTCTTGTGAAGCTAGGCGTGACAAAGAGTCACGTCCCGTGACTCTCTAGCAGGTCACGAGATGTGACACTAGGTCACGCCGTGACCCTCCTGTGAGGTCAGTCATGAGTCATGACACGACTTGTGACCGACCCCTCTTCAGCCCCTTTTTCCGATTTCGCCCAGTTTTAACCAAAAATGAATTTCCTATCTTTTCTGTATGGGTCTTCACTGCTGTATAAACTATGTCATACTGTTATATGCTCCTGTATAGCTTTTCTGTTTTGATTTGTACCCCGTGGCTAGTTTGTTATGAAATGACTTTCAAATGCTTTTATGACTCTTTTCTCTACTGTGTGCTATCCTATCTGTATGGTTAGCCTATCTTAGTTGTGTTCAGCATTATGTTATGCCTGTCCTGGATCGGATTCTTATCTAAATTAACATGCCATGTTAAGAATAGTGTATCAATCCATGATTCAGATTATACGTTTTTAATCATTGGCATTATATGATTACACATGTGTTCTTGATATACTCTAGTAATTGGAGTAGTGATAAAATGTGATTGATTGACCTATTGCATGCTTCAGAATATGACTTGAATGAGGTATGATTGATATTATGCTATGCTATATTTATATGAATAATATGGTAAATGTCTGAATGCATGGTTATGCTTTAGCCTTGGAACTCAATGTGTTATGTTTAGATGTAATTTGGACTATGCATGATTTATGCTTAGTATCTGCACCTAATGTATGATTAAGATTTTGTATTGCTAATCATTAACATGGTAGTGCTTCTTTACCTGATTCTTGGCATGCTTTAGGACATTGTTTAATGTTAAAATGTATGAATTGTAATATGTTTCGCAATGCGAATTGCATGATATATGACCAACCTTATGAGCATATTTATATGTCTATTGTACTCTGATTTATGCATGATGTATATATTTATATATATATTTATACGTTGTGCGATTTGGAATGTGTATTATTTTATGCATGACCTGCGAGAGTCAGTCTAGTGGATAGTTAGGCATGCCTAATAGAGTCTTTCAGTAGCTGCAGCGCCCTTTGAACGTATTGGACCCTGATCAGGTCGCCCGTATGGTTCCTCGCGAACCCCCTCAGTACGGATCCTCGTGGTCCTTTTTAATGTATTTGGATCGGGTTAAGATCCCCCATCAGTAAAATGCTTTTGTGATAAATAAAATGGTTTTCGATTCGTACCCGTAAGGTACCTTCAGTCGACTTGTACCCGTAAGGTACTAATCAGTTCAGTACACTCGTTATCCACTATTGTGAGTCAGCAGGTGCTTTACTGGTTTGTATTACTTTGAAATACTTATATGAATGTGATATCCGTTTGATTGTGATAAAGATCTCAGGAATCAGTCTATGTGTATATGAATGTGATTATGGGCTTCAGAATGTATGTCTGTTTTAAATAAGCATGACTTTATATCTAACATGATTATTCGTACTCGTCATGTGATTTGTTATAAGTTTCTGAATGCTTTGATTATGATGCGACTAGAGAATTTATGTATGTGACTTAAACATGCTTTGTTAATATATTAGCTTGTGAACCGAAGCAGCTGTGATGGTAAGTATGTGATGATTACTGTACTCTCTGCATGATGATGATATGAGTGTAATACTAAGTGGTTATGCCTTCAGTCTCCGTTATCAGAATGTGTCTGCTTGATGCTTAGTATATATTAGAGTTGCGCAGCGGTATTGTGATGCTCTAAATGTTATCCTTTGGATATTTGACTAGTGTGTATGCTTAACATGATTATTGGGTTGTCAGTTCAGGCGTGGGTACTTAGTGATATTTATTGCATGTGTATAGCTCTTGTGACTCCGCATGGTAAGATGCTATCATTCGATACCCATGTAGGTTTATGCATGAGTTATAGTATGTAGTTCAGCATGATGACATTTGTATCGTATATTGTATTATGTCTGTTTTGGTATATCCTGGACATGAGTTTATGGTCTGTTTATGAGTTATCGATTGAGTGCCTTTATTATGCAGCCTGATTATTCATATGCTATGAATATCCACAATTGCCATTTGAATGTGTTATGCCTTGGCGACCATTGTGAATGGCCGTCCATATTCTTGTGTGTTCTCCCCACTAAGCGTTTATCGCTTAGCACGGATTTCCTTTCCGTGCAGGTGGCAGGTTTGGTTCTGTTCGAGTCGCGCTTCTGCAAGGTCGGCCACGTAGGAGTTAGAAGTTCTGTATTTTGTTCAGCTTCTGTATTTCAGCTTTTGTATTCGGTAGTATTGTATATGTAATTATTATGTTTCGTTCTTGAGTTTTCTTTTGGGAATGTAATAGTTAGTATGTCCTTATGTTTAGTTATTCCTTTGTTTTATTATTTCGATTATGCTTCCGTTGAATGGTCATATGTATGCCTTTGTGTATGCTTTTGCTTAGTGCCTGCGTGTGCGTGAGTTATTGCATGTTCAGTCTGTACCGTAAGGTAAGTCAAGGTAAGTTTTTAATTAAACCGTATTTCTGTTTGCATGTTATGTATGAATGTATGCTTCCGCATTGTGCATGTGTATATCTGTGTATGTGAGCGTCGTGTAGCACGTCCGTCGGTGTCCTTCCAACGGGGACGGCGATGGGGGTGTTACAGTTAGCCTAATGGTAGTGGGATTCTAAGAATTAAAGGACTTATCCCCAGGTCCTTGGTTCGAATCCCACGGAAGGCAAAAATGCACAAGGGGAGTGTAAAGTTCTGTGAGTATCGGCTCGGATTCCCTGCGGGGAGGCTCCCGACGGGATATGTTCCGGGGAGGGTATAAAAGCCGACCGTTACAATAAAAGGCGCCTTTTATTGTAACGGTCCGGTTTTTATACCCTCCCCGGAACATATCCCGTCGGGAGATCCCTGCGTACAGAGATGTCCCGAGCCGCTACTCACAGAACTTTACACCCCCCTTGTGCGATTTTGCCTTTCGTGGAATTCAAACTGGGAATAATTTTTCCGTTGCTATTTTAGGATCCGATTTTTTCTATATACTAATTGATAGCAACGGAATCGAATTTACGTTGCTAAACAGCAACGGAAAAACTATTCCGTTTTAATTTAGCAACGGAATAATTTTTCCGTTGCTATTTTAGGACGCGATTTTTTATATATACTAATTGATAGCAACGGAATCGAATTTTCGTTGCTAAATAGCAATGGAATAATTTTTCCGTTGCTAAATTATTCCGTTGCTATTTTAGGGGATCCGATTTTTTCTATATAGAAATTGATAGCAACGAAATCGAATTGTAGCAACAAAAAATATATTCCGTTGCTAAAGAGCAACGGAATAATTTTTCCGTTGCTATTTTAAGACCCGATTTTTTCTATATACTAATTGATAGCAACGGAATCGAATTTTCGTTGCTAAATAGCAACGGCAAAATTATTCCATTTCTATTTAGCAACGGAAAAATTTTTCCATTGCTAATTTAGGACCTGATTTTTTCTATATAGAAATTGCTAGCAACGGAATCGAATTTCCGTTGCTAAAAAATTTTTCTGTTGCTAATTTAGGACCCGATTTTTTCTATATATAAATTGATAGCAACGGAATCGAATTTCCGTTGCTAAATAGGAACGGAAAATATATTCCATTGCTAAATAGCAACGGAATAATTTTTTCTGTTGCTATTTTAGGACCCGATTTTTTCTATATACTAATTGATAGCAACGGAATCGAATTTCCGTTGCTAAATAGCAACGGAAAAATTATTTCGTTGCTATTTTAGGGGATCCGATTTTTTCTATATAGAAATTGATAGCAACGGAATCAAATTTTAGCAACGGAAAATATATTCCGTTGCTAAATAGCAACGGAATAATTTTTCCGTTGCTATTTTAGGACCCGATTTTTTCTATATACTAATTTATAGCAACGGAATCGAATTTCCGTTGCTAAATAGCAACGGAAAAATTTTTCTATTGCTATTTTAGGACCCTATTTTTTCTATATACAAATTGATAGCAATGGAATCGAATTTCCGTTGCTAAATAGGAACGAAAAATATATTCCGTTGCTAAATAGCAACGGAATAATTTTTCTGTTGCTATTTTAGGACCCGACTTTTTCTATATACTAATCGATAGCAACGAAATTGAATTTCTGTTGCTATTTTAGGACCCGATTTTTTCTATGTACTAATTGATAGCAACAGAATCGAATTTCCGTTGCTAAATAGCAACGAAAAATATATTCCGTTGCTAATTTTCGTTGCTAAATTTTGGTGCTAAAAATTCCCTCCACTTTTTGCGACTGCGCTTAGTATCCATTTTGGGCCAGCCAGAGGGGTCTTGGAAGGTAAACCTCTCACCCTAAGGAGCCTAGGATTAGCGCTAAAGTCTCGTGGCACAAAAAGGTGTCTTGGAGGGTAGACCTCTAGCCTCTTTGAGCCCAAAGACCAGAGCTGGGTCCGGGATTTCTCATCTATTTCTACCTCGATTATTTTATGATCAAATTTTAATTATCATTAATTCGCTCTCTCTCCACACAATGCAATTAATCGAAGGCGCATTTATTCACATTTGGAAAGCCATAAATGGGCAAATAAATATCAAAAGCAATAGATTACAATAATACAAGGAGCGGAATACAACTCCCTTTTGTAAATGTGCGATACATACACGAATCGGGGGATTGCTTATTTTGAGAACTTTGGTTCTCGCATGCATCATCATCAAAATTGGATGTTTTTATTTATGATGATTTTTATTGGATAAAAATAGGGCATTGGCCCCTTTTTGCATTTTATACAAACCTCGTTTTTATTTGAGTATAAAACATTGATCCATTTTTACACTTAGCGAGATATGAAAAGAGTATATCCATATACATAAAATAGTCAATGAATAACAAATGAAGGAAATAACCAAGAATGTTAGGAAACTAAACCGGATGAAATCCTCCGAATATGGTAGATGACCCCTCAAGCTCAGGATGGTCCCGGGAAATCAATACATTGCTCACGGAAAGTTAAAAGATGTCAAAATAAAAAGAATCAACATAAATAAAGTCAAAAGGACTTGAAAGAGATAAAAAAGATTTGAAGGTGTGGAGACAAAACCCAGCGACGGCCTTTCTTAGGTGACCGACGGGTATCTGTCAAATTGATTGACATGTCCGTCGCTCACTCGAGTGGAAGAGCGTCTGTGAGTGGGGTGACCGATGGGCGTCAGTATAGAAGATGACCCGTCAGTCACCACTGTCTCCGAAAAAACAGTAAAAAAGGACTCTTTTTGAAAGTCAAAAAAGGTTTTTAACGCAAAATGAGATAAAGAGAGTCAAAATAAAGAAGAATAATGACAAAATTGAAAGAATCAACAAAATAAGGAGTAAATATGAAATGATATGGAGAAGGAATCCGGAATATTTACCCTCAGATAATTGCTTTGGATGAGATTCTTGTGTTGATTAGAGCCCCGCGCGTTCCACGAGAAGCAAAGATGAAGGATCAAGAGAAGGAAAACGGATTATTTCCTCTCTAACCCCTCAAGAGACTGATTTTTGGAATCAAGATTCAAAGAAAACTAAATTTATTTTAGTTTCTTTTAATGACTTTCATCCTTTAATTAAAAGAAATCTTTTATGAAAAGTGTTTGCTGGAAGAGAGAGAAAATATGCTTGAATTTTTGCAGAGTTTCCCCTCTTGAAAATTTTTGGAACCCTTTTCTAGTGAAAATCCGAAGCTTTTATAAGCCAGACATGACCGACGGGCGTCGGTGTATGGAGGCGGGCGTCGAAAGAATCCTTCTGACACAAAGATTCGTCTGACGGCCCTGCCACATCCACCGACGGGCATCGGAAAGGTTGCGTGCTCCGGGAAACCAGGCGGCGCTCTGACAGGGGTGGTGATTTTTCGACGGGCGTCAAAAAATACCATAGGCCGTCTGTGACCCTAAGCGACGGGCTGACCTCACAGACGGGCTGGCCGTCTGTGGAGGAAAAACATACCTTTTTGACTCGAAAATCCCCTGTTTTCTCCCCCTCTGCCTACGAAAGGTAAAAAGACTCACTCCTCGTGGAATGCAGGACTAAAACCCCCAAATCCAAACCATTTATGCAGGCTTGGATACTGATTTCATCATAGGGTAACCTCTGATCCGGACCGCTCCGGGACACGATGCTTTCAAGGAGTTAAGGAAACAACTGTTGAGTGAGGCACACACTACGGTTTTCACTATGCATCCCGGTGGTGACAAGATGTATCGGGACATGAAGCAGTTCTATTGGTGGTCTGGTATGAAGAGAGATATTGTGGATTTTGTGGCTAAATGCTTGACTTATCAGTAGGTAAAGGTTGAGCATCAAGTCCCTTCAGGATTGCTCACACCTTTATCCGTTCCTGAGTGGAAATGGGATGATATCGCTATGGATTTTGTGTCTGGTTTGCCATTGACTTAGAGGAAGCATGACTCGGTTTGAGTGATAGTGGATCGGCTTACGAAGTCAGCTCATTTTCTACCGGTTAGAGTGGATTATCTGATGGATAAGTTGGCCAGTATCTATGTGGATGAAGTGGTCAGATTGCATGGAGTGCCGTTATCTATAGTGTCAGATAGGGACCCAAGGTTTACATCTAAGTTTTGGAAAGGACTACAGAGAGCTTTGGGAACCAAGTTGAATTTCAGCACGGCATTTCATCCGCAGATAGATCGTCAGTTCGAGCGGGTTATTCAGATTCTGGAGGATATGTTACGGGCTTGTGCATTGGATTTTTCATGTAGTTGGGACAGATATGTGCAGTTGATAGAGTTTGCCTACAACAACAGTTATCAGTCGAGCATCGGTATGTCACCGTATGAGGCTTTATATGGTCGACAATGTAGGACTTCAATTTGTTGGACAGGGTTATCTGAGTGTTCAGTCATTAGGCCAGAGTTTGTTAGGGATATAGAGGAAAAGATCAGTGTTGTGCAGCGGAATCTGAAGGTGGCTAAGGATCGGCAGAAATCTTATGCTAACCTTAAGAGAAAGGATGTTCGGTTTGAATTCGGGGACAAAGTTTTTCTTAAGGTTTTTCCTTGGAGGAAAGTGCTTCGATTTGGTAAGAAAGGTAAGCTTAGTCCTCGATTTATTGGACCGTATGAGGCGTTAGCTAAGGTTGGTCCGGTAGCCTATAGGTTGGCTTTGCCAATGGAGTTAGCGAAGTTGCACGATGTATTTCATGTTTCCATGCTTCGTAGGTATAGATCAGATCCTTCGCATGTGTTATTGGTTCAGGATGTGCAAGTGCAGTTAGATTATTCATATGATGAGGAACCGAAGACCATTTTAGCTCGAGAAGTAAGACAGTTGAAGAATAAGCAAGTCCCTTTAGTCAAAGTGTTATGGTATCATCATGGGGTAGAAGAAGCGACTTGGGAACCAGAGGCGACCATGAGGGCTCAGTATCTGCATTTGTTAAGTTCAGGTGAGAATTTCAAGGACGAAATTCTTGTTAGTAGGGGAGAGTTATCACACCCTATTTGCCCTGTAAAAGTTTGAGCCATGTTTATACATGTGCATTGTGTAACACCCCGAATATACCCTAGTCGGATTAGGCTAAGTTTAGGGTGTAACAGAAACTGAATGTGGTCGAAATAGGGATGGAAATGTTAAAAAGGACACAACCGTCATTAATTTAAAAGTTTCAGCGGGTTTCAGTAAATTGGACAGTTATATCGTTGTGTCTTAAATGACGTGAAAATAATTATTTGGTGATTAAAAATGTGTAATTGGATGATGGAAGTGATTAATCGTAGTAAAGAATGTGACCGATTTTATTTGAGTAAGGTAAGGGTATTTCGATCATTTTGTAATTAAGGATTAAATTGATTGAATTAGTTAATTAAGTGGGTCAATGTAGGAAATAGAAAAGTGTTATGCCAATGGAAGAAAAGGAGGGAAGTTAAGGGGTTAAAAGACAAAACTTGGCATAAATATCTTCTTAGGACCAATCGTGTGGTGACAAGTGGCATTAGGGATAAGTGGTAGTAGGTGGCCCTCTTTAAGCCATATTTGGTAGTTTTCTTAGGCCACTTTTGGCCAGCCTTAAGGGTAAAAGGAGGGGCAGCCGTTCATCTTCAAAATTTCTGCCCTCTCCCTCTTTTGCTTATACTCCCCACATGGGTGTTTTGAAATTCAAGGGCCTAAATCAAGTTAAAAAGGTAAGTTGTGTTCATGAAAGAATATGGGAGTAGAAGAGTGCAACCAATTGCACTAAAAGGAGCAAAGGAAGTCAGGTTTGGAAACTAGTTTGATTTGATGTGTTTTGATGCTAAATAATATGATTTGAGATATATTTGAATGATATGTGTTGAATCTATGATGATGACAGAGAGTGTTGGCTTTAGATTGTAAAAATTGTGCATGTGAGTAGGATTTGATAAAAATTGTGTTAGAGAACACTTGATCCTTCTTCGGTTATTAGGCTTTATCCGGAGGTTTAGAACTCCAAATGATATGAAATCAGTACCGTTTTAAAGCTAAGACATATTTCTACAAATGTCTTAGAAATAGGCTTGAGCAAATTCTAGCTCTAAGTGTCCTAAAAGTGATCATGAAGTAGAGCTATCTTCTCTAGCCGGGTTCAGGGGAGCAGTATGGATTGTTTTGATCATATCTGGAGATTTAGGTGTCCAAATAACCTAAAATGTTTTCTATATGAAATAAAACATCCTAAGGATCATTTGTTAAGAAGCAAATTTGGCTTAGAAATGAATTTTAGAGGTCGGTTTAGGCTGTTGAAGTTTGAAGTGGAAAGCAGTCCTAACTCTGTGCTTCTGTTTTGCCATTTTTGGTATGTCACGGTGGCAACCAAATTGGTTACCACCGTGACCAATGCCTAGAGAGGGTAGAATTCTTAATTTCAGATCTCACGGTCACAACCAAGTGGTTGCCACAGAGACCCTCCCCTGTTGTGCATATTTTGGGTGTTTTTCCTCCTGAAACGCACCCAAACTTCACCGAAACTTTTTGGAACTTATCCGATACATGTTTAGAGTTTTGTAAAGCATAATTAAATGGTTACAACTTAGGAATACAAATGACTAGGGTTTTGAATAAAAATTTGAACTAAGATATTTAAAGGTTTAATGAGTCGAACATTTTTGAATTCATCCAACATTGACATAATTATAGTATATTAGAAGATTTGAAGCGAAATTCTACAATCTGTACTTTGAACTTGTAGAACTACGGAGTTCTGATTCCCAATTCTTTGGGATACGTAGGAAGCTTGGAATGTCCTTCCAAGTCCGAACCAAAGCATAGAAATTTATTCGGACATAAAAGATAATGTATCAGCTGAACTCATCTAATGTCTTGGAGCCTGTTAGAAATAAATGTGGCATGTATGAGAAGATTTATAAACGTTATTAAGCTATAAATGATTTAAGTCTCGTGTAGGCTTATTTACGGTTTAGAATTTGGTATATGATATTAAGTTTGAAGTAAATGATTGTTTTAGGCACATCATAAACTGAAAATGAAATGAATCTTTCGAATCTCAAATGGTATTTATATAACTGCCTAAATAATGAATGATTCCAATTAACTTGAATAGTCTGAGATACTTATGTTGAAGCTTTCAATTTTAATGCATGATGTTGGGAGAGTAATGTTTATGAAATTATTTAGAGACCTTATAAGAATAAATATGTTTTTATATAAAGTTCATTTAATTAAGAATAACAGAGTGGGATGCTTGATTCTATCGCGAGCGCGATTGGTGCCGCGAGCGCGACAGAGGTCATTTAGTTTTCTATCGCGATTGCAACTAAGGTCGCGAGTGCGACTCTTCCCTATGTTATGAATGTATGTTGTTTGAGCTTTTGAACATGAATTTTGACTTGTGATTTACATATGATATATTGTTTCAATTAGGATATGACATACCATGTAAGCTATAGTTGAAATAAATGGTTAAGCAGGTATTAAAATTTAAAATGTGATTGTAATTAAAGCTTATAGTTTGTTATATTTTATGTGAGTTAATGCTTTAGTTATAAATGAATGATGCGTAGGATTGGTAGATGACTATAATAAGTGTGCGTATTTATGAAAAGCATGAAAATATAACATGTACATTATTAAAGGAAACAAGTATGTGTTAGTATGCGTTAGTCAAGTTGTGGATAGTTAGGCATGCCTAATAGAGTTAGTGTTGCTACAGCCAGTGTATGATTTGGACCCTGATCAGGTCCACTGACTGGATCTTCGTGATCCCTCTATCTTGGATCTTGTTAAGATCCCCGTGAAAATGATTTTTGAAACAAAAAGAAAAGATTGTTTTGATATCTTCGGATATCCATGTGTTATGAAAGTATTATTGTTACCCTCGGGTATCCATGCGTACTCGTTATCCACCCCTTGGACTTAGCAGGCATTAAATGAACAAGAGTATGTGAATCAAACAGTAAATTATGAATTGATGAATATATGTGAAGACATGTATGGAAGTGTGTATTTTATTATTGTAATCTAAATGCCTTGTTGATTGAATAAATTACCTGATAATGCAACTGCTAAGCAAGATGTGTGAAATGAATTGTGGAAATCGAAAGGAAAGTGAATAAGTGCACAAAGTGACATGTACAAGATGTAAAAAAGGTGTGTATGTGTATAATTGATTTGTTAACATTGATATGCAAAGTAAGTGGCTATTTTGACACTCTCCTTGAAAATATCTAATTTGTTATTCTTGATATGATTATATTTTCTATATTATGCTTTTCTTTAAACTTAATTGATGGCCAGTCTTAGTGGTTGTCCATATTTATATGTGTTTCCCACTAAGCTTTATGCTTAGCATGGATTTTCTTTCAATCTGTGTAGGTGCTATTACTCGGATCGTTTGAGAGTCTTTCCGTAGCAGTCGGGGCCAATGCAAGCTTAAGAAGAAATATTAGAATAGGATTTATATAGTCTTCAGAATGTACGCAAGTTTTGTAATTTTAAACTATGAGTTTGTAAAAGTGATAGTGGTTATGTAAATGATCTATCTATAGTGAATTCTGAAGAAGTTTATTTTATAATGTGAATGTGTAATGAACGTATGGTTAATAATAATGTTTTTTTTGAAAATGAAACAAAATTTTATAACTCGTATTTCAGCTTAAGGATTTATAAGTTTTACATGTTTGCTTCGGTAATGTCCTTGACCGTCATCGTGGACCACCGGTTCACGGTACGGTTTACTATGTATGGGTAAGGGGTGTTACATTGAGTGGTATCAGAGCATAGGTTTAGTCGGTTCTAGACGACTAGAGTTTAGAGTTCCGTCTGTATAGTTTTTACATTGGCCAATGCGGAGGTTTTAATTTTGTATAAATGTTGCGGAAGGAGTGGATAGACGTTGATGATATTAGCAAGGAGACAGCTAAGTGTGATATGTGATAGGTTGTGATTAGTTTATTGTGAGTTCGTTTCTTGCTGTTAGGGTGTTGGTTATAGCTGTAGAGATTTTGGTTAGAGGTTATGTACAGTACAATATACGTTATGTATAAGTTTTCCTTGAGGGGAAATAAGGAAAAAAGGATTAAATAGTGCTGGATTTTCTATAATTGGGAGTATTTTGAGGATTGTGACACTCTATACATCTATCAACTACTTCACTGATGAGAGCAATTATTTGAATGTGATACATCATGGGGGTTGGGCAACTTGCATTGCCATTATCTGAATTGCATTAATACATTGCATCATTCTGCATACATAAATCATTCAGCATTCATTACATTTACTTCTGTTGTTCCTTCTTAATAACCATCAGACATGTGCATTTGCCTCAAGTAACAGGAAGCTGACAGAATGTACATTGAGTGCAACAAAGTTGAGTGAGTGTAATAAGGAATTAGCTCTTCAACTAGGAAAAAAAAGGAAGAAAGAGAGAGTGAAAGATCACTGAATATGAATAAGTATGAGTAAGAGATTTGTGTTTATAAAACTGATGGGTTTGACCCTTCTTTGTTAATAAATTAAGATATAAATTGAGATAAGATTTCTATATATTTGGAAAGGAATGGAATTGTATCTGATTAGATTGACTTATTGGCTATAGATCTGAACTTGCTTATAAGAGTGAATAAAACTATGAACTTTTGTGCAAGATAGTCGAATGATAAATACTGTAAAATCTATGTGATGTTTCAGAAGTGATAACTAATTGTGACTAGTGGTACTGGTAATCTAGAGGGAACTGTTATAGTTATTTTGATCAAGAAAAGAGTTTAGTGAATGTGTGAGCGATTCTGTATTTAAAGGATGAGATGTTTTATGGGGAAGGAGCTAAGTGAAAAGATTGACATGATAATCGTAGGATAAGGGTATATATAAAGATATATGATGAACTGAATATTGGGAATATGTGTAAGTCGTGATTGTATTGAAATTGAGTAAGGAATAATTTGATGAAAAGGGTTATATGTACATATGATTTTATAGGGTGGATTGAAAATGACATTTGGGACGCGATAGTGATAGAATGCGAACAATCTGTAACTTAAAATTTTGGAGATGCTTATGTTGTAAGAAGGATTTTCTGATATATGTAATGATACTAGTAAGACTGATTTGGATTGTATGATAATTATGCAATGTGGCATATCATGACAATGATAGTTGATACTAATATTAACAAGACAACTTGCTATTTGGATAGCAATGTTGATGGTATCCCAAGCAGGTTACTATTGTTTCTGGATAATAACAATTAGGAATAAGGAAAAATCAGAAGTTTAAGTAAACATTGAAAAGCTTTATGAATTATACTATATGACAGGAAGTAATAAGATGGGTTATATGAGAAGCAAAATATAAATATTATATGATAGTATAATGTAAATGTGTGTGGATGTTAGTGATAAAGATTTTGATATTCAGAAAATCGGATATAAGTGAATTTCGAGGATGAAATTCTTTTAAGGAGGGTAGATTTGTAACACCCCGAATATACCCTAGTCGGATTAGGGTAAGTTTAGGGTGTAACAGAAACCGAATGTGGTCGAAATAGGGATGGAAATGTTAAAAAGGACGCAACCGTCATTAATTTAAAAGTTTCAGCGGGTTTCGGTAAATTGGACAGTTATATCGTCGTGTCTTAAATGACGTGAAAATAATTATTTGGTGATTAAAAATGTGTAATTGGATGATGGAAGTGATTAATCGTAGTAAAGAATGTGACCGGTTTTATTTGAGTGAGGTAAGGGTATTTCGGTCATTTTGTAATTAAGGATTAAATTGATTGAATTAGTTAATTAAGTGGGTCAATGTAGGAAATAGAAAAGTGTTATGCCAATGGAAGAAAAGGAGGGAAGTTAAAGGGTTAAAAGACAAAACTTGGCATAAATATCTTCTTGGGACCAATAGTGTGGTGACAAGTGGCATTAGGGATAAGTGGTAGTAGGTGGCCCTCTTTATGCCATATTTGGCTGTTTTCTTAGGCCACTTTTGGCTGGCCTTGAGGGAAAAAGGAGGGGCAGCCGTTCATCTTCAAAATTTCTGCCCTCTCCCTCTTTTGCCTATACTCCCCACATGGGTGTTTTGAAATTCAAGGGCCTAAATCAAGTTAAAAAGGTAAGTTGTGTAATTGCATCTCTTCTTCTTCTCTAATTGTAAGATTCAAAATTTATAAATAGAAAGTATGTAACACCCCTTACGCATACTTAAGCGATCCCATCTGATAAGGAGTGAGATGTCGTATGAGTAAAGGTGCCACCACACAGATACAAAATATACATACATTTATACACAAACATACATACCGAAATACAGGGTAATTTAAAACTTTACAAAACCAACCATGGAGCAAGCTGATCATACATTAATATAACGGAAATCATTACATTACTGTTTGATCAACCCAAAGATACAAAAGATAATTACATCACCAAAATTATACATATACATATGCGGAAGCTATTACAAAACTGATATAAGAGAGTTCTATACAAAAAGGATCATCGAGATACAAAATTTTGCCCTACACTAAAGACCCCCAGCTATGTTGGCTTCGTTGGCTGCGACTCTCCCAAGCAAACTCCTTCCGCACCTGCACGGGTAAACACACCGTGCTAAGTGATAAACGTTTAGTGGGGAAACACACATATAACATAAGGACAACCATTCACAACGGTCGTCAAGGCACACACATACAGATGGCATAATCAGAGATATGCATTAAACAGGAGAATAATCATATGAACATGTAAACATGTGGACATATATAGTCATATCTTTGATAAAGTACCACTGTCTTCATAGCATCTCATTAACAAACATATTCGGATAACACAGTTTCATACTTAGCAAAGCAATTCAAAAGACAAAGTGCCTGCTGACTCAAAGTAGTGGATAACGAGTGAACAAATAGTACTTTACGGGTATGATCCGATCACAAATAGTACCTTACGGGTACGAATCGGGAAACCATTTTATTCTTTTAATTTCCACAAAACATTCTTAAAGGGGACCTTAAACAAGATCCGAACACAAAGGGGTTCGCGAGGAACCAAGCGGGGACCTGATCGGGGTCCAAACCAAACGAAGGGCTGCAGATAAAAGACTCTATTAGGCATGCCTAACTATCCACTAGACTGACTCTTGCAGGCTATGCATAATCCATTCAATTCATTCAATAACATTCCAAATTACATATGTACATATTTGCATACATATAAGCATATTCATACCATGGATTCGCATTTGTATAATTCATAAGTTACAGATATAAGGCTTAAGGTCACCAAAGGAAATTGGAGTTCAAAACCACACGCACACGCTAAAGGAAACTCATTCAGCATAACAAGGCTGTCGCGCTCACGACAGAGACCATAGTCTCTTCGCAGTGCGCGCATGACGGGCTTCGCGATCGCGGGGAGGAGGGAAAAGCCGGACTCTGTCGCGCTCGCGACTATGTCGTGATCGCGACAGAGAGTCTAAATTCTTCGCCATCGCGAGATCGCGACATATCGCATGCTCGCGATAGTATAGGCCAGCATTGCGCTCTGTCGCGATCGCAACGACATCGCGCTCGCGACAGAGAGCACATCAACTTTTGCTATCGCGAGCTCGTGATAGCGCAGGCCAAGATCACCGATCTCTGTCGCGTTCGCGACAGTGTCGCGATCGTTACAAAGTCGGGATTCTCAGAATTTTGCAGAATCTTCCTCTCCCTAAACACACACACAACACACAAATCACATCCAAATGATCTCTTACTTCAAATCCAGCCACCCATCAACATCAATAGGCACAATATAACATTTATCAACAATTAATTTCACACCAATCATCAATTCAAACTCACAATACTAATGATTTCCAAAACCCATGAATTTGCAGCAAAAACCACATCAATCCACAAAATCACTACAATACTCCCATGCTCATGCAAAATTACTTTACCCAAACAAAAACCCATAACATACATGCCTTATCAAGAGCATATCACAATCCAATTTCGGAAATCACCAAGAACACATGCATAAACATATTTACATACAAAATAATAAATTTCCCAAACCTTCAAATCCTTTGCTCCTAGTGCTTAGATCCACTACTCCTAGCTATTTCCTTGCCCTTCGGGTCACGGGGAGGCTCAACTAACATCAAACCAAACAAGAAGAACACAAAACACAACCCTAACTTCAAAACCCAAAACCAAAAAATAGAAAAAGAAGGGAAGGTGAAGAACTAAATCAAGAAGAGAAGAACAAATGCAATGGATTTACCTCTGAAAAAATGCTAAAGGACAATCAATCCCCACCAACTAAGCCTTGATTCTAAGCTAGGGTTCTTAGAGGAAGAGAAAAGGAAGAAGAAGAGAGTGAGGGAGAAAAAGAACGGGAATGAAGACAGCCACCGTTCCCTTCTCTTCTCTTCTCTTTTCTTTTTCTTTTTCTTTTTCCTTAACCCTAAACAAGTGTCACTTCCTTATTGGTGGGATTTGATCACTCACACCCAAAAGACATGCATCATATACACACAAAACACTCCCAACTAATGCATACCCTACAAATGTGCAAATGCTCACACACAATATTAACCCATTAGTGCACATCCTACTATGGTATGATCAACCACACATAATGCAACTCCCATGAACACACACTACAATGGTATGAACACATACACATAAACACAACCCATATACACACCCTACAATGGTGCACTCATACACACACAAACCTGTCCCAACTAATTCACACCATAGTGCTACACATGCACACAAACGCACTAGAAAAACCCCAAATTATGCAATATTCCCAAAATGCCCTTATGATCATGCCAAAACACATACAAACACATACACACACATGGCTCGTTCTACTAGGGGGAAAATGGGGTGTGACAAAGTATGGGTAGTAGGTATGCTAACATGTAATTTTGTGGGTTTTGATGAGAAAACTTGATGATTGTGATCATGAAAGAGTATGGGAGTAGAAGAGTGCAACCAATTGAACTAAAAGGAGCAAAGGAAGTAAGGTTTGGAAACTAGTTTTATTTGAT
The DNA here is from genome assembly GCA_947683425.1 of Excoecaria cochinchinensis. NCBI lineage: Eukaryota > Viridiplantae > Streptophyta > Magnoliopsida > Malpighiales > Euphorbiaceae > Excoecaria > Excoecaria cochinchinensis. The sequence goes on from CANTUQ010000043.1 coordinate 4,277,003, forward strand.
ATCTTTTGATGCTAAATAATATGATTTGAGATATATTTGAATGATATGTGTTGAATCTATGATGATGATAGTGAGTGTTGGCTTTAGATTGTAAAAATTGTGCATGTGAGTAGGATTTGATAAAAACTGTGTTAGAGAACACTTGACCCTTCTTCGGTTATTAGGCTTTATCTAGAGGTTTAGAACTTCAAATGATATGAGACCAGTACCGTTTGAAATCTAAGACATATTCATACAAATGTCTTAGAAATAGGCTTGAGCACATTCTAGCTCTAAGTATCCCAAAAGTGGTCATGACGTAGAGCTATCTTCTCTGGCCGGGTTCAGGGGAGCAGTATAGATTATTTTGATCATATCTGGAGATTTAGGTGTCCAAATGACCTAAAATTTGTTCTATATGAAATATAACATCCTAAGGATCATTTTTTAAGAGGACGTTTGGCCTAAAAATGAGGTTTAGAGGTCGGTTTAGGCTGTTAAAGTTTGAAGTGGAAAGCAATCGTGACTCTGTGCTTCTGTTTTGCCATTTTTGGTATGTCACGGTGGTAACCAAATTGGTTACCACCGTGACCAATGCCCAGAGAGGGAAGAATGCTTAATTTCGGATCTCACGATCACAACCAAGTGGTTGCCACCGTGACCCTCCCCTGTTGTGCATATTTTGGGTGTTTTTCCTCCTGAAACGCACCCGAACTTCACCGAAACGTTTTGGAACTTATCTGATACATGTTTAGAGTTTTGTAAAGCATAATTAAATGGTTGCAACTTAGGAATACAAATGACTAGGGTTTTGAATAAAAATTTGAACTAAGATATTTAAAGGTTTAATGAGTCGAACATTTTTGAATTCGTCCAACATTAACATAATTATAGTATATTAAAAGATTTGAAGCGAAATTCTACAATCTGTACTTTGAACTTGTAGAACTATGGGGTTCTGATTCCCAATTCTTTGGGATACGTAGGAAGCTTGGAATGTCCTTCCAAGTCCGAACCAAAGCATAGAAATTTATTCGGACATAAAAGATAATGTATCAGCTGAACTCATCTAATGTCTTGGAGCCTGTTAGAAATAAATGTGGCATGTATGAGAAGATTTATAAATGTTGTTAAGCTATAAATGATTTTTAAGTCTCGTGTAGGCTTATTTACGGTTTAGAATTTGGTATATGATATTAAGTTTGAAGTAAATGATTGTTTTAGGCACATCATAAACTGAAAATGAAATGAATCTTTCGAATCTCAAATGGTATTTATATAACCGCCTAAATAATGAATGATTCCAATTAACTTGAATAGTCTGAGATACTTATGACGAAGCTTTCAATTTTAATGCATGACGTTGGGAGAGTAATGTTTATGAAATTATTTAGAGACCTTATAAGAATAAATATGTTTTTATGTAAAGTTCATTTAATTAAGAATAACAGAGTGGGATGCTTGATTCTGTCGCGAGCGTGACAGAGGTCATTTAGTTTTCTGTCGCGAGCGCGACTCTTCCCTATGTTATGAATGTATGTTATTTGAGCTTTTGAACATGAATTTTGACTTGTGATTTACATATGACATATTGTTTCAATTAGGATATGATATACCATGTAAGTTACAGTTGAAATAAATGGTTAAGCAGGTATTAAAATTTAAAATGTGATTGTAATTAAAGCTTATAGTTTGTTATATTTTATGTGAGTCAACGCTTTAGTTATAAACGAATGATGCGTAGGATTGGTAGATGACTATAATAAGTGTACGTATTTATGAAAAGCATGAAAATATAACATATACATTATTAAAGGAAACAAGTATGTCTTAGCCTACGTTAGTCAAGTTGTGGATAGTTAGGCATGCCTAATAGAGTTAGTGTTGCTGCAGCCAGTGTATGATTTGGACCCTGATCAGGTCCCCCGACTGGATCTTCGTGATCCCTCTATCTTGGATCTTTTTAAGATCCCACGTGAAAATGATTTTTGAAACAAAAAGAAAAGATTGTTTTTATATCTTCAGATATCCATGTGTTATGAAAGTATTATTGTTACCCTCGGGTATCCACGCATAGTCGTTATCCACCCCTTGGACTTAGTAGGCATTAAATGAACAAGAGTATGTGAATCAAATAGTAAATTATGAATTGATGAATATATGAGAAGACTTGTATGGAAGTGCGTATTTTATTATTGTAATCTAAATGCCTTGTTGATTGAAAAAATTACCTGATAATGCAACTGCTAGGCAAGATGTGCGAAAAGAATTGTGAAAACCGAAAGGAAAGTGAATAAGTGCACAAAGTGACATGTACAAGATGTGAAAAAGGTGTGTATGTGTATAATTGATTTGTTCACATTGATATGCAAAGTAAGTGGCTATTTTGACACTCTCCTTGAAAATATCTAATTTGTTATTCTTGATATGATTATATTTTCTATATTATGCTTTTCTTTAAACTTAATTGATGGCCAGTCTTAGTGATTGTCCATATTTATATGTGTTTCCCACTAAGCTTTATTCTTAGCATGAACTTTCTTTCAATCCGTGTAGGTGCTATTACTCGGATCGTTCGAGAGTCTTTTCGCAGCAGTCCAGGCCAATGCAAGCTTAAGAAGAAATATTCGAATTGGATTTATATAGTCTTCAGAATGTACGCAAGTTTTGTAATTTTAAACTATGAGTTTGTAAAAGTGATATTGGTTATGTAAATGATCTATCTATAGTTAATTCTGAAGAAGTTTATTTTATAATGTGAATGTGTAATGAATGTATGGTTAATAATAATGTGTTTTTTTGAAAATAAAAGAAATTTTAGAACTCGTATTTCAGCTTAAGGATTTATAAGTTTTACATGTTTGCTTCGGTAATGTCCTTGACCGTCGTCGTGGACCACCGGTTCACGATACGGTTTACTACGTACGGGTAAGGGGTGTTACACATTGTGTGTGTTTTGGCATGTGATAAGGGTATTATGGGAAAATTGCATGTTTTGAGGGTTTTGTTATTGTGTGAGTGCATATATGATATTAGGGTGTATGTAAGTTGGGTTGTTATAGTGTGTGTTTGCTCATATGATAGTAGAGTGAGTCTTAGTGATGGAGTTCTAGTGTGTGTTGTATAGCATGTGGTTGGGTGTGAGTGATCAAATCCCACTAATGAGGGAATGACACATGGCTAGGGTTTGGAAAAGATGAATAGAAGAAGAAAGAGAATTGGAAAAAGCATAATTTCCATCTCTTCTTCCCGTTCTCCTCTTCTCTCTGTCTCTCTTTTTCCTTTGCTCTCCATTTGTGTGCCCAAGCTTGGATCCAAGTTGGTGTGGTGGGAATTAATCATCTTTTAGTCTTCTTTTGGGTAAATTTTCTTCATTTCCATCATCTCATTCATCTCCTTCATCTTGTTCTTCATCTTCTTCTTCATATTTCTGGTTTGGGTTTTTGATCTAAGGTTTGTTGTTTGTGTGATTTGTGGGTTTGTTTTTTTAGTTGAGCCTCCTCGTGATCCTAAAGGGATGGAGAAGGCATCGGGAAGTGGTGCTCATTAGATTGGAGCTAAGGAGTATCAGGTTTGGGAAAATTCTTGTGTTTGATATTCATGTATGATTTTCTGGGTTTGCTTGAATTTCTGGAAATTATGATGTGTAAATGGGCTTATATTGGTATATATGGTATGGGTTTTGGTTTATGATAAGTTATGATACATAATTATTGAGCTATTTGAACCAAATGCGAAGTGAATGAATTTTTGCTACAAATTTATGGTTTCTAATTATTGAGATATTGATTTGTGAATTGATGATTTGTTTGGAATTAATTGTGGAAATATGTTGTTTTATGTTGGTTATGGTGTTTGGAAGGCCTATCTTGAGGTAAGATTGAGTTTAAGTTTAATTTGGGTCAAAATGGTTTTGATTTGGATTTTCTGGGTTTCCTGCATTTTTATTGAGAAATGGAAATCCTGATGCTGTCGCGAGTGCGACATTCTCGCGAGCACGATAGAATAGAATTTCTAGCTCTCGCGTCTGTAGGCTGAGAGCAGGTTCACGAGTCGTGAACCTTGGTGCGCGCCATGAGTAACGCTCACAAGTCGTGAGCCATTCTGTCGCGAAGGCTGTTCACGTCCCTGGCAATTCTGTCGCGAGCATGACTTTGTCGCGATCGCGACAGTGACTCCAGTATGTCCTATTTCTCTCACATGTTCTGTTTTTCTAAAATGTGTTTTAAATGTCTTTTCTTGGCTTTTTCACTGTTGTATGCTATATTATTTTGCTTATATGTGTAATATCATGATTTCTTCATGACAAATGACATGTTATCCATGATAAATTATATTTTGTGAATTGAAACATGATTTGGATTATGCATGACCTGCAAGAGTCATTCTAGTGGATAGTTAGGCATGCCTAATAGAGGATAGTTCGATTCGTACCCGTAAGGTACCTGTGACGCGCGCCGGACCAACCCAACAAGGGCCCTCGCCTGTGAATCCGCCATTGGGATTCGAGGTATGTGGTTTGCGTCTTTTGATCATGGGCGCCATGAGACATCATCGGTGTATTCCTCCCAATAGAATATTGGGGGAACAACCTAGTCTAATGACACCTAAAGGCACCTTTGAGGCATTTGGAGTCGCCACCCAATTTGCAAGAAATTGGGAAAGAAGTCTCTCACCTCTAACAGTCTAAACTAGAGATATGGTATCCGAAACTTCACTCTTATTTATGCTTTGGCTAAATATAAATGGGTTCTTAACTTCTTAAAATTATATCTCTCATCTCACACGATCAATGCTTTTAATTTAAATCGCGCATTTCAAACATTCACAAAGCGATAAAGGAAAGCAATAAATAAAGCAGTAAAAGAAAGCGATAGATGAAAGTAATAAACACGCAAACACACAATTACAAGAGAGATTGGGGCGGAATACAACCCCATCAAAAGGAAATCAAAGATGTGGATGGGGACGGAATACAATCCCCTAAAATAAAAAAAAGTTGCCCCAAAATTAATTACAAGGGCCCAAAAAAGAAATGAACTTGAATTTAAAACACCCACCCAAGATTAAAATAAAAGAACATACATAAATCGGGACATTATTTGAGGAACATTGGTTCCTTTGCACTTGTTCGAAAGTTAGGAACATTGGTTCCTTCGTATTAATTTAAAGAGGGTTCGAAGAGTCGTTTTGGTTGTTTGGTGAAAACCGGGATGAGTGATCCCATTTTTGGAGAAAATTGACTCTTCGTTTTGATTGTGATATTTTTATTGTTGGGCTAAAACAAGGGACATTGGTCCCAATTTTATTAGTGAAAAAACCCAGTTTAATCGTAAAAGTATTTTTGTGACTTTTTATCTCACGCGTGCATAAATAAAATGAGTATTTACAAATAAACATGTAACACATAAAGAGAGAATCGAAAAGATCTCACCAAACCGAAGTGACCCTCCACGCGTCGCGACCCATCCGAGGAGCCGCCGGGATATTCACATCACCCGACTCAAGTTAAATCTCAGACAGAAAATAATACCAAAAATATTAGTAATAATTCTAAAAATTAATCGAGTAAAAACGAAATAAATATTGGGCGAATTAATTTACATGCAAGGTAAATTAAAATAAGTCATGGCAAAAATGAGGATAATGATAAAATAATGACAACAGTAACAAAAATATTAGAAAATAAACATAATAATAATAATAATAATAATAATAATAATAATAATAATAATAATAACAATAATAATAAAAACAGAAATGATACATAACAAATAAATAAATATAATAATAGCAACGATTAATTAATAATAAACACAAAATACATAAACATATAATAATAATAATAATAATAATAATAATAATAATAATAATAATAATAATAATAATAAATGTAAAAACAGAAAATAAGTTAATAATAATAATAATAATAATAATAATAATGATGATAACAATAATAATGAAAACAGAATATTAAATAAACACCAAATAAATAATAATAATAATAATAATAATAATAATAATAATAATAATAATAATAATAATAATAATAATAATAATAATAATAATAATAATAATAATAATAATAATAATAATAATAATAATAATAATAATAATAATAAGAGAAAGACGATGGCGGCAAATACCAAGAATAAAGCTAAAAAAAAGGAAAACACAAATTAGACTACAAAACACACATGAAAAGATAAGGAAAAATAATCAAATGAAAATAAGTTAACAGTGCTAAACGTGAAGGATAAACATAGGATGTTAATGGCAAGAGGTAAGAATATTAACAATAAATAAAATAATGCACAAGTGAGTAAAAATGAATGAAATTGGTCCAAGTGTTTACCCTCAGAATTTTTAGATCGGAAATAGTATACCTCGATCCGTTCCCTTGTCGATTTTTTGATGATAATGATATTCAAAGAAAAATACAAGTTCTAAATAAAATTTGAGAAAATATTTTTGAAGTGAATATTTTTGAAGGATGATTTGAGCAAAGAGAATTGTTTTTTCTTGCTCAAGGTAAATCCCAAAAGGAAGTATATTTCTTGAAGGAAGATTTTTTTGAAATTAAAACTTGAGAAGAAAAACTTAAAGGATTTTGAGGAATATATTTTTTTGAAGAAAAGAAGAGTTGCTGGAGAGAAGCTAGAAAAGCCAAAAAATATCCCTTGAAAAAAAAGAGTTCCCTTTGAAAATGAGGGGAAGATCCTCATTTAATCTTGCCTTGGCCAAAAAAAGCAAAGGACAAAAAAGCTTTTATTTTTAGTTAATCCAAAATAGCATAAAATGGTGAAACAAACGGAAATATCAGACTGAAAAAACAGACTGAGAAAAGCGAAAAAAAAAGGACAGCCGAAGTCCAACAGGTCGCGCGGAGGGGGAAGGGCGCGCGGCAGTCTGCTGTGCGCGTGGTGCCCCCGCACCGCGCGCGGCAGGCTGCTGCCTCGTGCGCAGGGCATCGCGCGAGGCAGGGGGTCACGCGGTGGCCCCTGCTTCGCGTGCAGGGGCGTCGCGCGATCCCCCTGCCTCGCGCGCAGGGGGGGCGCGCGGTACCCCCCGCCTCACGCGCAGGGGCGTCGCGCGAGGCGCCTGCCTCGCGCGCAAGGGTGTCGGACGATCCCCCTGCCTTGCGCGCAGGGGGGGCGCGCGGTGCCCCCCGCCTCGCGCGCAGGGGCGGCTTGCCGCGCGGCGGCCCCGCGCTGCCGCAAGTGGCACCCGCGATTTTTTTTTCCCTTTTTTTTATTTTAAACCCTGACACAAAATTAATATATATTTTTTCATTTTTAAATTTTAATTTCTAAAATATATTTTTAATTATTTTCCGAAGAAACACAATTTTGACAAGGGAATGATCGATTCTCACTTTTCTTGCCGCAATTTGGTCTTTTGTTTCATCATCGAGTAATTCTGATCTTGGACCGCCTCGGGACCCGGTGTCTACAGTTGCCCCCAATTTTGGGGAGCTTAGAACACAGGTGCCTAAGTGAGCCAAAATTCAGCAAAGAAAGGAAAGAGGCGCGTACCTGAGGCGGGTGTCTTCCCGGTCATGGTAATGAAGTCGTCTCCTTCGGTTGCCGTGTATACTGAGGGACAATTTTTATCCTTTTGGGTGGTGCGTTGAGTCTGCTCCAGATTTACAAAATGCGAGGGTGCGTGAGATTTGTCTCCTCAGAGAACTTGGGGAACTGGCCTCCTCAGAGGACCGAGGGATTTTGCCTCCTCAGAGGACTTGAAGATTTTGCCTCCTCAGAGGACTTTGAGATTTTGCCTCCTCAGAGGACTTGAGGATTTTGCCTCCTCAGAGGACTTGAAGATTTTGCCTCCTCAGAGGACTTGAGGATTTTGCCTCCTCAGAGGACTTGAAGGATTTTGCCTCCTCAGAGGACTTGAAGGACTTTGCCTCCTCAGAGGACTTGATGGATTTTGCCTCCTCAGAGGACTTGAAGGATTTTGCCTCCTCAGAGGACTTGAAGATTTTGCCTCCTCAGAGGACTTGAAGATTTTGCCTCCTCAGAGGACTTCGAGATTCTGCCTCCTCAGAGGACTTGGAGAATTTGCCTCCTCAGAGGACTTTAAGGTTTTGCCTCCTCAGAGGACTTTGGGAATTTGCCTCCTCAGAGGACTTTGAGGTTTGCCTCCTCAGAGGACTTCGAGATTCTGCCTCCTCAGAGGACTTGGAGAATTTGCCTCCTCAGAGGACTTTAAGGTTTTGCCTCCTCAGAGGAATTTGGGAATTTGCCTCCTCAGAGGACTTTAAGGTTTGCCTCCTCAGAGGACTTTGAGATTCTGCCTCCTCAGAGGACTTTAGGATTTTGCCTCCTCAGAGGACTTTGAGGTTTTGCCTCCTCAGAGGACTTTGAGAATTTTGATCTGTACCGATGTCATCTTGACTTGTTTGTCCGGTATGAGTGAGTGCTACCGCTGAGCTAAGATGGTCCTGGCCCCGCTTTCGTGCGTGCGGTCTTCATTTGGACTTTATTTTTTTCTGCAAAACTGGGCGCGCAAGAATATATACAAGAGATTGTGCATGCATGTATAAGATACCATATGCAGATATAAGACGTATGCAAAATGGGTAGACCACGTCCTGGGTGGTGAAGGGTTCGTTCAGGGTACATTTTGACATTATCTGATGTCCCCAAGGATCTAGAAAAGCGTCTTCGCGGCTCAGGAATTCTGACCCATAACCCCCCCTCAAGGGGGACCATTAGGTGGGCATCTTTGCCCCCGAAGATTCTGACCCATGTCTTGCATTATACCAGCTGCTCGAGAGGATGTCATATGAAAAACCACGGCCTTATCGCTCCAGGCGTTGAAAGTCATTGATTAAAGGTAGTGCATCCCTCGTGGATTTTCACACTAGCTTTTCTTAGCGGGAAACGCATCCTTGTCGGATTTTCACATAACCCTGTGCCTTATTTTTGCCTGGAATGGACCCAACCCAATCCAGCGGCTTTTATTCATTTTATTTTTTATAGGACAGACCGCCTGTTCCCAGGTTTTCACCCTGCCCTTTGGCCTAACTTTTGCTTAGAGCGCCAGTCACGGTTTTCATCTCTAACGGCCTTTTTTTTTTTTTTTGAGAAGAGGGAGTTGTTGCGAAAGATCTTTCGGGTATGATTGACACGTGCTTATGTCTCAGATTCTGGTTGTATGAGCTTGGTTCTTTATTGGGAAGGTGCTGTAGAATTGGCTTCACAGTGGATAGCAAGATGAGTTGGCTGAAGCGCCTGAGTGGCGAGAATAGTAGAGGGTCGATAGTGCCGACGCGCTGATTCTACGCTGGAATCAGACAACTTTGAGTAAGCGAAAAGAATTGTCCTGATCACAGATTACACCCTTGCTTCCATAAGTGCCTGTAAAAGGAGGGTACTTAGCCTTGTAGTAGATAATAGGATCCCTCAGCTTGGGCATCTAGTTGGTGAGAGCAGGAGTAGAGTAGCCATTTAGATTTTACTTTTTATAAAAGAACTAGGAAATGATGAGTTGAACTGCTTTTGCTTTATGTATTTGCAAAGACCGTGTGCACTTCAGCATGATTTCTCCATGCATGATCACCATTTAACGTGGATCCAGAATGCAACATTACATCTAATCTCAGAGTGGATCTTGTAAGCATCAGACTCCTGTTTCCAATCAGCCCTCGCGGGTTTTCTTGATTGAATATTTTCTCTTTTTTTTTTTAAGCCTCCGCCATGGACCCTCCTTCAGTTTGTCAGCATTGGTTGAATTCGCTTTCATCTTCATCTGCCGGGGGGATTGCTGCTTCTGAGGGTGGCTCCTCTTGGTATCAAAGTCTTGGTCTTAACCCTTGTGCAGACTGGTCGAGGTGATGGGTTCCTTATTTGGGGCTTGAATATGAAGTTTCGCGTTTGGCCTTTATTGGCTTTGGTGGGTCAACCCTGGAATGGCCTTTCAATGGCTAAGATAGGGTGACAGGTTGGGCTTGGATGATCTGGGGTACTTTTATCGGTTTTGGTGGTTCGAACCCTGGAATAGCCTTTCAACGGCCGGGATTGGATGGATGGTTTGTGGGTTAGCCTTTTAGATCCTTTTTAGTAACTAAGAAGAATGACAATGTGCAGGCATGTGTAGATCAACAGGATTTGAGCGAAGCTTTTCTTTAAATAGCATTCCCTTGCCCCCTGATCAATTCTCTCTTTTCTTCTCTCTTTTTTTTTAATTAATTTTTTTTTTATTTTTTTAATTTAAATTTTTTTTATAATCCATTTTTTTTTGTTTTTTTTTTTGCACCCCGATTTTCTTTCTTTTAACAAGTTTTGCTCAAATCCTAAAGTTTACATATACGTGCACTTTTCATCTTAACCACTGGGACCATTGTTGTTCAATCTGGTCGAGCATGTAAGTTTTAGTAAGGAATTTGGCTACAAGGGTTCTGGATGGTTAAGGGTCAGTTATAATTGGTTTTGAGGGTGCACATTTCAAATGATTGAGAGGAAAGTGTTCACGTTGCTTGGTTCTGATGAGTTGTATTCTGGTGAGTTATGTTTTCTTCGTGAAGGTCTTGAGTCTCATTCGCCTAACTCCTGATGCAGCTTTCGAAGCTTGATCTTATTTGGTGGCACCATATGCATCCCAGATGTCGTGGGAGTGCAAAGAAATGGCTTTCAACATTCGGTTCGTCGTCATGTTGGCACGTGGAAGTAGTATTGATCTCAAGAATGTCTTTGTCAATTTTTAGCACGTCATACCAGGCCCAGGCAAAGGCTTCTTTTTTCTCTTTTATCTCTCTTCAAGAGTCAAAACATATGCTATCAAGATTTTCTTTGGAATTTCCAAAGTTCTGAGATTAAATGGAATGGCATCATTTGAATCATTATTAAATGTGAATATGTCATGATCACGCATAATGAAATCATAAGAAACATCACACAGATAAACGAAAATCATTCATTTCATTCAATAAAACTAGAATTAAAATTATCATCATTAAATAGTTCAGAAAATAAAAAAGAACATCTAAATGGATAATACCCTCTTGCTTCCACCAGCAGAGACGCCTTGGCTAATGGCCCATCACCGTCCATGGGAACTGTCTTCTTTCTCCAATTAGGTACTCAACCTATCTGCCTCCCCCTTCGCTCTTCTGGGTCAGAGATCTGCTTGCCATCAATGAGGTCTTGAACCCGGTCTCTTAAGGCTCGGCAATAGTTCGTCAAATGTCCAGTGTGCTGGTGGAATGCACAATATTGATCTGTTCTGTGATTGGGCTGCCCCTGACTGCTGGCGGGCCTTGCGGGTAATGGCTGTAACAACCCCCTCTTCACTAGCTTTTCAAAAACTCGCGACAAGGATCTGCCCAAATTAGAGTAATGTCTTTGATTCCTTTTCATGGATGACTCCCCCGTCCATGAGACATCATCGGTGTATTCCTCCCAATAAAACATTGGGGGAACAACCTAGTCTAATGACACCTAAAGGCACCTTTGAGGCATTTGGAGTCGCCACCCAATTTGCAAGAAATTGGGAAAGAAGTCTCTCACCTCTAACGGTCTAAACCAGAGATATAGTGTCCGGAACTTCCCTCTTATTTATGCTTTGGCTAAATATAAATGGGTTCTTAACTTCTTAAAATTATATCTCTCATCTCACACGATCAATGCATTTAATTTAAATCGAGCATTTCAAACATTCACAAAGCGATAAAGGAAAGCAATAAATAAAGCAGTAAAAGAAAGCGATAGATGAAAGCAATAAACACGCAAACACACAATTACAAGAGAGATTGGGGCGGAATACAACCCCATCGAAAGGAAATCAAAGATGTGGATGGGGACGGAATACAATCCCCTAAAATAAATAAAGTTACCCCAAAATTAATTACAACGGCCCAAAAAAGAAATGAACTTGAATTTAAAACACTCACCCAACATTAAAATAAAAGAACATACATAAATCGGGACATTATTTGAGGAACATTGGTTCCTTCGCACTTGTTCGAAAGTTAGGAACATTGGTTCCTTCGTATTAATTTAAAGAGGGTTCGAAGAGTCATTTTGGTTGTTTGGTGAAAACCGGGATGAGTGATCCCATTTTTGGAGAAAATTGACTATTCGTTTTGATTGTGATATTTTTATTGTTGGGCTAAAACAAGGGACATTGGTCCCAATTTTATTAGTGAAAAAACCCAGTTTAATCGTAAAAGTATTTTTGTGACTTTTTATCTCACGCGTGCATAAATAAAATGAGTATTTACAAATAAACATGTAACACATAAAGAGAGAGTCGGAAAGATCTCACCAAACCGAAGTGACCCTCCACGCGTCGCGACCCATCCGGGGAGCCGCGGGGATACTCACATAACCCGACTCAAGTTAAATCTCAGACAGAAAATAATACCAAAAATATTAGTAATAATACTAAAAATTAATCGAGTAAAAATGAAATAAATATTGGGCGAATTAATTTAATGAACCAGATAATTTACATGCAAGGTAAATTAAAATAAGTCATGGCAAAAATGAGGATAATGATAAAATAATGACAACAGTAAAGAGAATATTAGAAAATAATAATAATAATAATAATAATAATAATAATAATAACAATAATAATAATAATAATAATAATAATAATAATAAAAACAGAAATGATACATAACAAATAAATAAATATAATAATAGCAACGATTAATTAATAATAAACACAAAATACATAAACATATAATAATAATAATAATAATAATAATAATAATAATAATAATAATAATAAATGTAAAAACAGAAAATAAGTTATTAATAATAATAATAATAATAATGATGATAATAATAATAATGAAAACAGAATATTAAATAAACACCAAATAAATAATAATAATAATAATAATAATAATAATAATAATAATAATAATAATAATAATAATAATAAGAGAAAGAAGATGGCGGCAAATACCAAGAATAAAGCTAAAAAAAAGGAAAACACAAATTAGACTACAAAACACACATGAAAAGATAAGGAAAAATAATCAAATGAAAATAAGTTAACAGTGCTAAACGTGAAGGATAAATATAGGATGTTAATGGCCAGAGGTAAGAATATAATAACAATAAATCAAATAATGCACAAGTGAGTAAAAATGAATGAAATTGGTCCAAGTGTTTACCCTCAGAATTTTTAGATCGGAAATAGGATACCTCGATCCGTTCCCTTGTCGATTTTTTGATGATAATGATATTCAAAGAAAAATACAAGTTCTAAATAAAATTTGAGAAAATATTTTTGAAGTGAATATTTGTGAAGGATGAATTGAGCAAAGAGAATTGATTTTTCTTGCTCAAGGTAAATCCCAAAATGAAGTATATTTCTTGAAGGAAGATTTTTTTGAAATTAAAGCTTGAGAAGAAAAACTTAAAGGATTTTGAGGAATATATTTTTTTGAAGAAAAGAAGAGTTGATGGAGAGAAGTTAGAAAAGCCAAAAAATATCCCTTGAAAAAAAAGAGTTCCCTTTGAAAATGAGGGGAAGATCCTCATTTAATCTTGCCTTGGCCAAAAAAAAGCAAAGGACAAAAAAGCTTTTATTTTTAGTTAATCCAAAATAGCATAAAATGGTGAAACAAATGGAAATATTAGACTGAAAAAACAGACTGAGAAAAGCGAAAAAAAAAAGGACAGGCGAAGACCAACAGGTCGCGCGGAGGGGGAAGGGCGCGCGGCAGTCTGCAGTGTGCGTGGTGCCCCCGCACCGCGCGCGGCAGGCTGCTGCCTTGCGCGCAGGGCATGGCGCGAGGCGACTGCCTCGAGCGCAGGGGCGTCGCGCGGTGCCCCCTGCCTCGCGAGCAGGGGCATCGCGCGGTGCCCCCTGCCTCGCGCGCAGGGGCGTCGCGCGATCCCCCCCGCCTCGCGCGCAGGGGCGTCGCGCGAGGCGCCTGCCTCGCGCGCAGGGTCGTCGCGCGATCCCCCTGCCTTGCGCGCAGGGGGGGCGCGCGGTGCCCCCCGCCTCGCGCGCAGGGACGGCCTGCCGCGCAGGCGGCCCAGCGCTGCCGCAAGTGGCACCCGCGATTTTTTTTTCCTTTTTTTTTTTTAAACCTTGACAAAAAATTAATATATATTTTTTCATTTTTAAATTTTAATTTCTAAAATATATTTTTAATTATTTTTTGAAGAAACACAATTTTGACAAGGAAACAATCGATTCTCACTTTTCTTGCCGAAAATCGGTCTTTTGTTTCATCATCGGGTAATTCTGATCTTGGACCGCCTCGGGACCCGGTGTCTACAGTACCGTCAATGTTTACTCGTTATCCACTATTGTGAGTCAGCAGGTGCTTTGTTTATTTTGTTCTGCTTTGAAATGATTACAAGATTATGATATCTGAATGAGTATGATGACGAGTATGAACCAACAACTATATGTATATGAATGTGGATATGAGCTTCTGAATGTATGTCTTTATTATGCAAGTATGATTATATATCTGACATGATTATCCGCATATGCCATATCGTATATGTTATGCTTTGACGACCATTGTGAATGGTCATCCACTCTTTTGTTGTGTGTTTCCCCACTAAGTGCTATCGCTTAGCACGGTGTTTTATCCGTGCAGATGCGGAAGGTGTTTTTGCTTTGGGAGAGTCATCACCAGTCGAGCCAAGACAAAGGGATTAGTGTTAGGGCTTATTTTTGTTGTATTTTATGATGATTCTTTTTTTAATAGAACTCTCATTGTATCAGCATTTTTGTAAAGCTTCCACTCTGTATATTTTGGATATGTAATCATTTTATATTGGCAATTGATCAGAACCTTATTGTAATGAATGTTGTTATATTAAGGCATGATCATGTTGATGTTTCTCTAAAGTTTTAATTTTTGTTGTATTTCCGTATGTTTGTGATGTATGAATGTATGCTTTGTATTGATCTGTTTGGTGCGACACACCCTGCTCATACGGCTTCTCACTCCGATACGGATGGGTTCGCCTACGTATAGGTAGGGGGTGTTACACGAATGTTGTCTAAAATGCAAAGTATCATATGAGATATGTTGAATTACATGTATCATTATCAATGGTTTAAGATAATAAGTACAGTTATTGTTAAATGCTCGTTGCTCTATTATGTGAATGAAAGGATTAATGTGTAATTAGCCTGCAATAGTCGAGTTGTGGATAAGTAGGCATGCCTATAGGTTTTTGTTGCTGCAGCCTATGCATTCTCTAGATCCCGATCAGATCCCTATGCATTCTGGACTCCGATCAAGTCCCTATGCATTTGGATTCCTTTAAATCCCTATGTATTTGGATCTTGCTTAAGATCCCTATGCGTTTTTCAAAAGAAAAGAAAATGATTTTTATGCCTACGGGTACCTATGCGTTCTCACCCGTTATCCACCACATTGAATATGAAGGCATAATTATGTGTATAAGTAAGAAATGAAACAACATGAATGTATGAGTTTATGCCTAAAATTCGATGTATGGAACTTTTATTTGAATTCATGATATCTTCTGCTTTATTTGTTTTACTGTATGTTATAAGTTATGATATTATGTATACATGTCACATGCATATGTAATTTGCATTAACAACCACTATGAGTGGTTGTTCATTACATATTTGTTCCCCACTGAGCCTTGGCCTTTAGCACGGGTATTTCATCTGTGTAGGTATAGAAGTAATAGATTCTGGAAGGATGAATCTGCAGTCTCAAGAGCCAACACAATAGGACAAGCTTTTGTATGGGCCCTTAAGTTTTGGAATTGTAATTTTGTTGTAATATTTTGAATTGTATTAAGAGATGTAATATGTAATACTTTCACATATATATATGTAAAGACTTGTAATATTGTATAATAAAGTGATGTATATATTTTTGTAAATGGCTGAATGGATGATGTAACTATTTTTGAAGAAATTTTGTAACCCTGAGTTTATTATAAGTTTGTGATTAAGTTATTGTTGGTACGATGTGCATGCTTTGTCTTTGTGTAGCAACCCTTACCTGTCGTGGTAACTCACCTCTTTAGGATGTGATTCATTATGTACAGGTAAGGGGTGTTACAGTATGACCCAATTTTATCCCAAATATTCCCAAAAATGTTTCAAATACAGAACAATAATTATGTCGCTGAAAGGTTGTAACATGGAATTTCCAAGGAAATAATTGAATTTAGTAATCACAAACCTCTTATACTTCTCTAGGCCTCCAAACTTCCTTCTCCTTGCCTTTTTCCTTTGAGCAACCTTCCCCTCTCTTTTCCTCTACATTGTCCGAATTCCATCCAAGAAAAATCCATTAAATTCTTGCTTTAATAATCAAATCTAACAACATAATTACCTTATATACACCCTAAACTACTTAATTGAACCATTAATTCAATTAAAATCTATCAATTTTACTTACCTCACTTTACACCCCTCACTTGAATTCCTTAAATTCCCTCACTTTTCCTTCCCCGAATGAAGATTAGCACTCACCACTCAGTCAAAAAGGGGTTAAATACTAGTAGAGAGGCTTGGATTTAAGAGATTTATAAGAAAATTGAAGAGAAAAAGAGAGAAAAGAGAGAAAGGAGAAGGATATCATTGGGTTTTGGAGAAGCACGAAGAAGGAGGAAGAGAACACTGGAAAATCTAGGGAATTCTGTATTTAATCACCTATTCAAAGTTGTAGGTAAGGGGTTGGGTTTCACTTATCCACTTGGCCCATTAAATCAATTAGTTAATTACCCAATTATGCCACCTCAATTTAATTCTCTCACTTTCCAATTTCAATTTCACTCAAATTCGATTCTAAAATTCATAACATATTTTTATTAGCTTACTCCTAAAATTTTAACTCAATCGGAGACCGTTTTGCGGTCCGATAATTATTTACCTAACCGATAGCTTACCAATGCATTTTACTCATTAAAACGAGCACATGCATATTTTCATAATATTTTTTTGAGATCCGTAGCTCAAGATATGATCCGGTCAATACACAGGTCAAAATTAGGTCAATTCGAACTGAAGGAGCCATCAGACGCCCGTCTGAAGCCACAGACGGCATGGCCGTCTCTCCAATGATGGCCTGGCCGTCTATCGAGGACAGGCGCCCTAAAACCTCTTTTTCCACTGTTTTGGCCATTCCGAACCCGTTTGACCTCAAATTTTTGCCTACAGACTCGTCATAACCAGTATTTTCTAATGATCAAATAAAATTTTTCCAACCCACGAATGAAATTTTCACCCCGACCCCATTGATTGACCTCAGAAAATACTATTTTCGATGAATCTGACTTTTGGGCCGCTACAAATGTCCCCTACTAAAAGAAATTTTGTTCTCGAAATTTACCTAAACTGAATAACTGAGGATATTGTTGTCTCATAACAGCTTCAGGCTCCCAAGTAACTTCTTCAATGTTGTGATGATTCCATAATACTTTCACTAGAGGCATCTGTTTATTCTTGAGCTGCCTGATCTCTTTGGCTATGATCTGCACTGGCCGTTCATCATAAGTCAAATTTGCCCGGATCTGGATCTCTGTTGGTCCAATCACATGACTAGGATTTAATCTGTATCTCTATAACATCGATACATGAAAAACATTATGGATCTTTTCCAATTCTTACGGTAGTTTCAATCGATAAGCTACGGGACCCACTCGCTACAAGATCTCATATGGGCCTATGAATCTGGGACTTAACTTGCCCTTCTTGCCAAATCTCAATTCTTTCCTCCATGGAGAAACCTTGAGGAACACTTGATCCCCAACTTGAAACTCTATATCTTTTCTCTTGAGGTCCGCATACGACTTCTGTCCATCTATGGCTTCTTTCAGTTTGTTCTTGATTACTTGTACCTTCTCTTTAGTTTCTCGAATCAGATCTGACCTACCACTAACTTCTTTTCACCCAACTCAGTCCATCATAGCGGTGTTCGACATTTTCTCCCATATAAAGCTTTATACGGAGCCATCTTGATATTGGACTGATAGCTGTTGTTGTACGTGAACTCTGCCAGTGGTAAGTACTTTTCCCAATTACCTTCAAACTCAAGGATGCAACATCTTAACATGTCCTCAAGTATCTGAATCACCCACTCCGATTGTCCATCTGTCTAGGGGTGAAAAGCAGTGCTAAAATGAAGTCTTGTGCCCAAAGCTTCTTGCAATTTCTTCCAACACTTAGAGGTGAATCTTGGATCCCTGTCAAAGATAATGGAAGAAGGTACACCATGCAATCTAACTATCTCTCCAATGTAGATTTCTGCCAATCTACTCAACGGATAATCCATTCGAACTGGTAAGAAGTGAGCAGACTTGGTAAGCTTGTCAATGATTACCTAAATAGAATCATGCTTCCTTCTTGTGAGTGGCATTCTTAACACGAAATCCCGCTTACATTTCGGAATAGAAATAGGCTGAAGCAATACAGATGGAACCTAATGTTCAGCTTTCTCCTGTTGGCAGATCAAACATTTGCTCACGAACTCCGACACCTCGTGCTTCATTCCAGGCCACTAATAAGAAACTTTCAAATCCTGATACAGCTTAGTACTGCCCAGATGCATAGCACAATTACTATGATGAGCTTCCATAAAAATATTTCTCTTCAGTTCCACTTGATCTGGAATGCACAGTCTCTATTTATAAAAAGAACTGCTATCTGAAATTGAAGAGTACCCGTCATCATTCCCATCTTTCACCCGACTAATCACAGAGGATAACCGATCATCAAGCTTCTGGCTCTCTTTCACTTGCTGGAGGAAGTCAGGTCTCACATGCATTTTAAACAAAATTGCTCCATCTGATGCCATACTTAGCTTAACATTCAATGCCCTCAAAGCTGTACATATTAATATCAATTACTTATATACATACCGTACATTGAAGGAAATTTTATGCTGGAGGTAGTCTAAATACCTGTCACAAACTTCCTGCTTAACAAATCAGCCACTATATTCACCTTCCCTAGATAGTAATCAATGAAACAGTCATAATCCTTTATAAGCTCGAGCCAATGCCTCTGTCTCAAATTGACCTCCTTATGAGTTAGCAAATACTTCAGACTTTTATGATCTGTATAGATGTAACATTGCTCACCATATAAATAATGTCTCCAGATCTTTAAGGTAAACACAATGGCTACGAGCTCAAGATCATGTGTGGGGTAGTTTTTCTCATGAGTCTTAAGCTACTGGGATGCAAATGCAATCACCTTGCCTTCCTGCATCAGTACGCAACCCAAGCCAATTTTGGAGGCATCACTATAGATCATAAAATCTTTACCAGACTCTGGTAGAGTTAACACTAGTGCTTCTGTTAACATGCTTTTTAATCTTTCAAAGCTTTCCTGGCACTTAGCATTCCAATCGAACTTCAAATGTTTCAGCAACAATTGAGTCAATGGGGCTGCAATCGTGGAGAACCCTTTTGCAAATCTCCGATAATATCCTGCCAAACCCAGAAAGCTTTTGACTTCTGTGACATTCTTGGGCATTCGCAAATGCAAAATTGCTTTAATCTTAGTAGGATCCACTTTGATACCTTCTGCTGATATGACATGCCCAAGAAAATATACTTTGCTCAACCAAAAGTCACATTTGTTGAACTTACCATACAGTTGCTTCTATCTCAAAATCTATAAAATAATTCTCAAGTGCCAATCATGTTCTTCAGGAGTCTTGGAATATACCAAGATATCATCTATGAAACCACCATAAACTGGTCTAAGAAAGGATAGAAGACTCGATTCATCAAGCCCATGAACGCTGCAGGTACATTAGTCAATAAAAAAGGCATGACCAGAAATTCATAAGGCCGTACCTAGTGAGGAAAGTAGTCTTGGGTACATCCACCTCTCTAATTCCTAACTGATAGTAACCCGACCTAAAATCAATTTTCGAGAACACACCTACTCCTTTAAGCTGATCAAAAAAATCTTCAATCCGAGGCAATGGAAACTTATTCTTGATCGTCACCTTATTCAATTACCTGTAATCAATGCATAATCTAAGTGACCCATCTTTCTTCTTCACAAAAAGAACAGGTGCTCCCCACGGAGATACACTCTGCCGGATAAAACCCTTATTAAGTAACTCCTGAAGCTGAATCTTCAACTCTTTCAATTCTGTGGGTGCCATCCAATACGGAGCAATAGAAATGGGTACAGTGCCTGGAGCCACATCAATAGTAAACTCAATTTCTCAATCAGGAGGTAACACTAGCAATTCCTCTGGAAAGACATCAGAGAACTCGCATACTGTAGGTATATCCTCCAATCTAGAACCCTTCTTCTTAGACTCCATGGCATAACACAGGTAGGCAATGCATCCCTTTCTCAATAGTCTTTTTGCAGCAGTAGCTAATATAACATCAGAAAGGAAATATGTTCTTTCCGCTACAACCATAATCTCTTGATCATCTGACACTTTAAGAGCCACTATTTTCCATTTACAGTCAATGGTCGCTTGATGGGTGGATAAACAATCCATCCTCAGAATGGCATCAAATTCACGGAAGGAAAGTTCAATAAGCTTGGCTAGAAAGACAAAACCCTAAGCACTAATGGGGCAATTTCTATACACCTTATTAACCACAACACTATGGCCTAAAGGGTTACCCACTACAATACCTTGATCTAGATAGGAATCTATTAACCCTTTCCCATGTACAATGTCAGAATTAATGTAAGAATGCATAGAGCTCGGATCAATAAGAGCATAAACTGAAGCAGATAACAATGTAAATTTACCTGCGATCCCATCGGGTGCATCCTCATCCTCTTTGGCTCTGACGGCATAAGTGCGGCTTGCAGCTCGCCCCTAACCCTGAGCTGACTGAGCAGGAGGTCTGGATGTAGCTAGATTAGGGGCCGCTCCCCTACCTCTGCCTCAAGTAGCCGCTAGGCTTGGCCTCTGGGCTGGTGATGTAACCGTAAAACCCTGATGTAGACACCGGTCCTGAGGTAGTCTAGATTAGAGATACACAATTGTGATTAGATGCCTGTTCACGGGAAAAAAATTGGAAGTGATGATTTCCTTATCAAGATTTGCTTTTTAGAGATAAAAAATAAAAATACAAATTAGAAAATAAAAAAGAATTTGAAATTAAGATATTTTTGTCAAATTTAAAATTTTAAAAAAAATAAAAAATTCGGGCATCGACCGTGCGTAGCGTGTGCGCGCGTCCGCCCAGCGGGCGCTCCGCACCCCTAACGACAGGCAGTCACATGCCCGTCGATCGCCCCACTCGCCGAATCCACCCAGATCTGCCGAAAATGGGATTTTTGGCCTTTTTTTTGGATTTTTCCCCAAATTTTATTTTTTATCTCATTTTTTTAAGAATTTTCATGATTTTTTCGGTTTTTAAAATTAAGTTAATAAATATTCTAATTTAAATTTATTTTCTTTTTTTAATTAACTAGGGTTTTTTTATTAAGTAATATAAACAGAAAAAGATGAATAGGAAGGGGGAGGCAACCAAAAAATTCAGATTTTCATTTTTTTTCTTCTTCCAAAAAATTCTATTCTCCTTCAATACTTCTTCTTCTTCATTTGGCTTCAATAAAATTTCTTCTAAGCATTTTTAGATAGAATTTTATTGATGGAAAATTGATTTTGAGACAAATAACATGATTGTTTGTTCCTAAAATCTAATTTTCTCACTTTGTTTTATTTTATTTTTTAAATTAACCTTTTTCAAGGATTTTAAATTGAATCTTTTTTTATGAAAATTTGATTTTGGGAACAAAGAAAATAATTCTTTGTTATTTAAATTCAATTTTTCATTTGATTTTCTATAAAACAAGATTTTTCACAATTATTTTTCTAAAGAGAATAGATTTAGACCTTGGAATAATATTTTTAGACAATAGATTTCATTCATTTTTCTAAAGAGAATAGATTTATTCATTTTTCTAAAGAGAATAGATTTATTCTTGAGACAAAGAGAATAATTTTTTGTTCTTGATAGTTTTTAATTTCTTCCATTTTTTAGCATATTTTCTTCCTAGGAATAAAATTCCAACTTTTTCTTATTTTTATTTCTAATTTGTGGATCAAAACAAGGAAGTCAATCATCATTTTTCCCTCCATCGAATCCGAATTCTGAGAGTAAACCTTTTGGACTCGATCTCATACTTTTATTTGTTTATTTGTTTATTGTATTATTTTTATCTCTTGTTCACAATTAATTGATTAACATGTAATTTTTTATTGTTTTCATTTATTTATTTATTCAATTGTTTATTATTATAAAGTTTATTATTACGTTTATTATTATTATTATTATTATTATTATTATTATTATTATTATTGCTGTTGTTGTTGTTGTTGTTACTGTTGTTGTTGTTGTTGTTTTCCTTTCGTTTTTTTATCATTATTATTATTATTTTATTATCATTTTTTATTGTTATTATTATTATTATTATTATTATTATTATTATTATTATTATTCATTTAATTATTATTATTACTATTATTGTTGTTGTTGTTGTTATTATTATTATTATTATTATTATTATTATTATTATTATTATTATTATTATGTATTAATTTATTAACATGTTGTTTTATTTATTTCAATCATATCATTTAATTCCTTTGTCATTCATAATGCATTTTTTTATTTATTTAATTTATTAACATTTTAATCCATTTGTCATCTTTCATCTCATCTTATTTTATTTTAGCTTATTAGTTATCATTTTATTTGTTTAATTGATTAACTTTATTGATTTAATAACTAACATTAAATTTTTTGTATATGTTTTTTTTTATTCCAATATCCATTTTTCCTTTTTTTTTTATTGCGAGCAAACGGGGAGATTCAGGAGGCTCGTTTGATTTGACCATTTATTTTCATTATTTGTATTATTTTCTTTATTTGGTTTTTTTATTTATTCTACCATATAATTTTTAATAAAATTATTTATTTTATACATGTTTAAAAAAAATCACAAAAATATTTTTATTAATTAACTTGAAATTTTTTCTAATAAAAATGGGACCAATGTTCTAGTTTTTCTTCCCAAACAAGCCATCACCTTTAACACTTTTTCCTTTAAGTACGCATGCGAGGACCAATGTCCTCATCCCTAATAAATACCCCATTTTCTGTATGATTTACATTTCATTTACAATGGAGTTGTATTCCGCCCCTAGTTTTGTTATAATTTATTGGGCTTTCTTTTGCCTTATTTTAATCTTACTTTTATTTACTGCTTTTATTACATGATTGACTTGCACTTTAATTATTGCATTGAAATGAATGAGAAAATGAATGAAATCATAAATTTAAAACTCAATTATAATTTAATAAAGGTATGAATAAATGGGAAGTCGGGAAGTGCCGACCATCTCTAGTCTTAGTCTCAACGAGGTTAGAGGACCATCTCAATATCCTATTGGGGTGGGGTCTCCAAAATATCTTTTATTGCTCAAAATAGGCCCAATTCCTATTGTCTTAGGCTCCATAAGGTTAAAGTACCATCTCAATGTCTTATTGGGGTGGGGACTCCAAAATATCTCTGGCCTGCCCAAGATAGACACAGATGTGCTGTCTTAGGCTCAGTGGGGCTAAACAACCTTTCCCAATGTTTTATTGGGTGGCGACTCCAAGAAATCTCCTTGTTGCCCAAAATAGATGCCCTTGTAATCTCTTACAAGCTCTATGAACCTCTTTCGAATGCCCTAAAAGCAGGTCATCGAAGCACCCTAGGGTTCGACGCGCGTCACAGTAGCGACTCCGCTAGGAACTATTGAGACTTCACTTCGAAAGTACCTTGATTAAAACATATAATTGAGTTTTAATTTAAAATCTCACCTCTTTTTCGAAATTGCATTGCATATCATCAGAGCCTTAGATTTATGCTAGTTTGGTCCCTCTTTTAACCCCGGTGCATTCCCGAAGCACAACCCTACGTTCACACAATGTAGGGAAGTGTTAAGGATAATCATCAGCCCAAGTCTAGTATCATGTGGTATATCAAATAATGACCCAACCAGTCGCTATGCTCATGATGAGCTAGACCCGTTGGTAGGGATCATGCTTGGGTAGCCCAAAAGTATCATCACCCTGGCGAAGCTCATGTAATGAAAGTAGATACTTCCCCTAAGTGACGTGAACCGTAATACTATGCTTGCTATATGGATCATTATGTATTGGACAAACCCAGATACTTTGACTGGTCACTTAATCAAAGGCTTTCGTGCCCCGATAGGCCATGTCAATTTATTTAGACTGTCTAAATACATAATGATCAAAACCCATATGTACGCACATTACAGGTTATGCTATAGGTTTTCCATCGTGCACTACACGCGTCTATTAGGTTCCCTGCTGACCAATGGGCCAAGCCTACCTAGGAAAGAGACCGCACGACCTCTTGTGTGGGAGTGATAAGGTTAGAAGGATCTATCTGCTTGCATGTGGTTGTGGATGTTGCATTACATATTCATGTCATTCATACACATAAAAAAATTTTATTTCCTCCCTATGTCTACATCCTATTCTTTGCATATAATTCTCACATGTACATATCGTCCAGTGCATAGTTTTTTCATGCATCACATGTATCATTGTAATCTCTAAATCTTTCAGTCATCGATGACCATTTGTATAGCACAATCATGTATTATATGTCATTCATGCATAAAAAAAAACATGTACATTTCATTTCACGTGTGTACATTCTATTCTGTGCATATAAGCTTTACATGTACATATCACCTTGTGCATAAATTTATTCCATACATTGCATACATCATTCTAACCTCTATGATTTTTTTAGCCATTGTATACTATTTGTTGTACAACACGATCATGCATAGCATGTCATTCATACATCATTCTAACTCCTTGATTTTCAGCCACTGTAAACTATTTGCTTGGGTGGTTTAGGGATCATAATAATTGTCCAAAGAGCAAATCAGAGTTCGGGTTGGTGGACAGAGATCTAGCATCATTACCAGGACATTCGTAGGCATTAGACATGGCTGATCCTTCGCGATAGATTGAAAAGACTCATGCCTTAATTGCCCACAAGATGGATAGAAGGTTCAAGGAGCTTGAAAAAAGGCTGTCGGCCATGATTAAGGAAAGAATGGATGCCATGGTGCTTAGTCTTCAAGATAAACTTATGGCGACTACTACCCTTAACCAAGTTGAGCCGGCCACTGTCAAGAAGACTCATATAGCAATTGCCGCAGTGTCTCCTTTTACTTTCGAGCCCGGAGTCAAGGTACCCTTTATTTCGACAGTTGAACATGGAAGAGGCAAGAAACTTGCTCTAGGGTATGACGATATTCCTAAAAAGGAAGACATTTTAGCAGTGATGCAAGCTCCGAATAGTAAAGTGTCAAGGGCAGAATATGATTTAAGGTTAGGCTCATGTTCGCACGTAGGTGAAACATCGGAGGGATCTTTGATGCAGTTACAAAAACAAGTAAGAAAGGCAGAAGGAACAGAGCCTTCACAGTCAATAGGCATCCCTAAGTACTCAAGCATGAAAAAAGGGCTAGCGGATCTTGAAGAAGAAAATATAAAGTCCAAGCTTGCAACTACCCGGGTGCCTCTCAACAAGACTATTACTGGCCCCGCAAGTCTAAGAGTGGGTTGTTATGATAATAGCAGTGATACTCGAAGGATAGAAAAAGTGCCAACCACGAAAATGAATCAAAGGCACTATTCTAATTTGGGCAGATCCTTGTCTTGGGTCCTTAAGATACTAATGAAAGAGGGGATATTGCAGCCATTCCCGGCTAGGCTCGCCAGAAACCAAGGACAGCCTAATCACAAGGCGAATTAGTATTGTGCCTTCCACCAGCACACCGGGCATACCACAGATGATTACAAGACCTTGAGACATGCCATTCAAGATCTGATAGATTCCAAGCAGATCTCTGACCTAGAAGAGCGAAAGATAAAGAATAAAATAGATTTAGTGCCTAAGTAAGAAGGGGAGGATGGTTCCTAAGGATAATAATAAGCCATCAACTGCAACATCTGTGTTGGCAAGAACGGAAGATGTTAGCTATTTAGATGTTCTTTTCATTTTTGAACTATTTAATAATGTCATTTTTAATTCTGGTTTCATTAATAAGATGAGCATTTTTGCTTACTTGTATGATATTCCTTATGAATTTACTATGCATAATCACGATCATGATTCATTTATATTTAAAATTGGTTCAACTGAATCCATTCCATTTAATCTCAGAACTTTGAAAAACCCAAAGAAAATCTTGATACCATCTAATGTAACTCCTGAAGAGAGGGTAAAATTTGAGGGAAAATTAATATGTGGATATGGCCATGTGTTGGGTTTCATCGTAATAATTCAAAATAACGCAGTGGAATAAAATCGAAACCCAAAATAGGATCCATGTATTTTCAATTGATTCAAAAGGAAGAGATCAAGATTTACCAATCTTTGAACGAAATTAACTCCTTTAACTCGGACTATAGGCGCTGCTACAATCACAAATACCCTCTATCGGTATCAACATGCACGATCCGACGAACAAAATTCATAGGGGTGCTAGCTCCATTATGTTGCGACTGGATTTTTATGTTTTTTTTTTTCTCAAAGAAAAATGGCAGCTAGGTTTTTCTCTCTTAGGAAAATTACAGCCACTCTCAATCTTTTTCTCTTTCTAGGAGAACGCAAAAAAAAAAAAATTTCTTAACATATATATATCCACATATATATATGTGTGTATAAATTTGAAACCCTAAGAGATAAATGGGAATACTATCTCTTATTCAAAATAAGAGATATATATATATATATATATATATATATATATAATTTTGAAATTAAATATAAATACCTATATTTATATTATTCCGAAATAACCTAATAAAATCCATTTTGTTCATTTTGGTCTTGGTGTGTGACCCAATAGGTTTATATTAAGTTGGCAGTGGGCCTAATCTCATAATAAGCCCACAAGTCATAATTGGTCTCTAGCAAGACATTATGACTACCCAAATAATATAAATATCGTTAGTTCGATTTTAACCTGACAATAGAACATGCAATTATCCTTTTGTCTCACGATATTTTGTTTGAACATAAGTCATGGTACATGTCAAACTTATATTGTTCAAACATATAATTTCCCAATCACTAAGTAGACTGACAAATTCAAATGACATTGACCACACTATCAATTCATTCGAGCACGGCCATGCATTTTTACAGTCCTACTTATCGAGGGGCCTAACAAATATCTCTCTCATAAGAGAGGGACAAATTCCATCTTGATTATTCACTTTCCTCTGCATAATTCTCATTATGTCCAATCATAAACTTTATAATTATCCGATTAAAGATAACGTTTGATTATGTCAAAATATAATGTTTCTTATGTAGGAAACAGTGAGAACCTTAGGTCAAAGGATTTAATAACATGTCTATTATAAGATCACTTATGACACTATCCCATGTAGTGATCTTACAGTGGGTCTATCCAATGCTTTGTTCTCTAACAAATACATATAGATTTGATTTATATCATCATATATAATCATCCCATGATTATCAATGCAAATCTATACTAGTCTTAATTTATCTTTATGCCCTTTAGTGATAAATGACTAGGGACAACATGAATAACATTGTTATTCATAAACATTACAATAATGAAACATGCCAATAATATTAATGTGAAGAAAACCATTATATATATAAATGAAAATGTAATGATTACATCAAGGTCCAAATGTTTGGCCTAGGGCATAACTACTAAAAATCTCCCACTTGCACTAGGCTCAATCATACATATATCTAATACCCATTGACCTAGTATGTCCATCACGTTTGACTTGTGGGAGAGCCTTGGTAAGTGGATCAGCAATGTTATCCTCAGTAGGTACTCTGCATATCTTGACGTCTCCCATCTCAATTTTTTCTCAAATGAGATGAAAACGCCTAAGTATATGTTTTGATGTCTGATAAGATCTAGGCTCCTCAGCCTGTGCAATAGCACCATTATTGTCACAATAAAGATCCACAGGGTTGCTGATACTAGGTACTACTCCCAATTTAGCAATGAATTTCTTGATCCATACTGCTTCTTTAGCTGCATCTGATGCTACTATATACTCAGCTTCTATTGTAGAATCGGCGACAGTGCTTTGTTTAGAACTTTCTAGCTTACAGTACCTCCATTTAATACAAAAACATATCCTGACTGCGATCTAAAGTCATCTTTGTCAGATTGGAAGCTCACAACTATATAACCATTTATTACTAGCTCATCTTCCAATCCTCTATATATTAAGAATGCATCCTTAGTTCTTCTCAAGTACTTAAGGATAATCTTAACAGCTATTCAGTGACTTTCACCGGGATCTGACTGGTATCTGTTCGTTATGCTCAAAGCATACAAAATGTCTGGTCGAGTGCATAACATGGCATACATGATTGATCTTATAGCCGAAGTATAAGGAATCATACTCATGTGATCTCGCTCATCAGATGTCATAGGAAATTGAGTCTTGCTAAGAGTAATGCCATGAGACATTAGCAAAAATCCTCTTTTGGAATTTTGCATACTGAATCTATTTAGCACCTTATCTATATAAGTGCTTTGACTCAAACCAATTATCCTTTTAGATCTATCCCTATAGATCATAATCCCAAGGATATAAGCAGCTTCGCCCAAATCTTTCATTGGAAAAGATTTCCCTAACCATTCTTTTGTCTTTTGCATGAAAGGGATGTCATTTCCAATGAGTAATATGTCATCGACATATAATACAAGAAACATCACAGCCCTCCCACTAATCTTCTTGTATACACAAGGTTCATCCTCATTTTTGATGAACCCAAACTCTTTGATTGTTTCATCAAAACGAAGATTCCAGCTCCGAGAAGCTTGCTTCAATCCATAAATGGATCTTTGCAGCTTACATACCTTTCTAGAATTCTCAAAATGAACAAAACCCTCAGGTTGTGTCATGTACACATCCTCAAGTAAGTTTCCATTAAGAAACGCTATTTTGACATAAATTTGCCATATCTCATAGTCATAATATGTAGCAATGGCAATAAGAATTCTTATTTGAACCCTTTTGCAACGAGCCTTGCTTTAAAGCTATTTACTTTACCATCCATGTTAGTTTTCTTTTTGAAAATCCATTTGCACCCAATGGTTTTAATTCCTTCAGGTGGATCAATCAAGTTTCAAACTTGATTATCATACATGGATTGCATCTCAGTTTTCATGGCTTCTAGCCATTTTTCAAATTCTGGACGTACAACCGCATCTTGATAGGTAGTAGGCTCATCTTGATCCATGAGCATTACTTCACGACTATCTGTCATGAGAAATCCATATCTCTCGGGCTCGTGTCATATCCTATCAGATCTACGTGATCCTTGTGTAATAGGTACAGGTTCCACAACTGTTTGTGAAACTTATTGAGTTTCCATCGATGGCTCAATGTTATCTTGTGGTTCTCGAATTTCTTTAAGTTGTACTTTACTCCCACTGGTTCTTTTCGAAATAAATTCCTTTTCTAGAAAGACACCATTTCGAGCAACAAACACTTTGTTCTCAGAAGGGTTATAAAAGTAATATCCTTTAGTTTCCTTAGGATATCCCACAAAAAGACATTTATCAGATTTTGGTGCTAATTTATCTGAGACCTATTGTTTAACATAAGCCTCACAGCCCTAAATCTTCAGAATAGATAAACTAGGAGTTCTCCCAGTCCATATCTCATATGGTGTCTTCTCAACTGCTTTAGATGGAACTCGATTCAAAGTGAATTCGGCTGCTTCTAATGTATAACCCCAAAAGGATAACGAAAGATCTATTTAACTCATCATAGATCGAACCATATCTAATAAAGTTCGATTCCTCCTTTCAAATACACCATTCCATTGTGGTGTTCCTGGCGGAGTTAATTGTGAAACAACTCCACAATCTCTTAGATGATTGTCAAACTCTTGGCTCAAATATTCACCACCTCGATCGGATTGAAGTGCTTTAATATTTTTACCAAGTTGATTTTGTACTTCATTTTGAAAGGTTCTGAACATCTCGAATGATTCATGTTTATGTTTCATTAGATAGACATAGCTGTAGACACCGGGTCCCGAGTAGCCTTGATCAGGATTACCCGATGATGAAATTTAGCTATGCCGGCTTATAGGCAAAAAGATTGGAGCTCAGAAGTGATTTTCCTTGTCTTTTCGGTGAGTAAAAAGGGAATTTTAAAAATATTTTAAAAAATAATTTTTAAATTATTTTGAAGAAGAAAAAAAATGTGTTTTAGGTTGAGGGTATTTAAAAAAAAAAAAAAAAAAAAAAAAAAAAAAAAGGTGAAAAATGATGAAAAAATGAAGAAAGTAGGAAAAATGGAAAATGGGGGGAAATGATTCGCGACGGAAGGGCGACGGCCAAGGGCCGTCGCGAATGTCCGTGCACGGAGCGCTGCGGAGCGTGCGCTCCGCGCGGCCGACGCCCTGGGCGTCGGTAGCTCTGCGCGCGCGACGCCTTGGGCGTCGCTCGCTCCGCGCACGTCGTGCACGGAGACTCCGCGCATCCGCGCGGAAACGTGCGCGAGGCGCACGATTGACGCCCCACTTCGCCCATTTCGCCCACTTTTCGACCCCCACTCGATTTTCAACCGTTTTTGGACGGTTTTGGGTGGTTTTTGGGTAGTTTTTGATGGTTAAAAACACTGAAAAAATTCAGAAACGAGGGGGAACGAACCAGGAACATTTTGGAGAGAAAAAACTGAATTTTGGAGCTTTGAGTTGAGAGAAAAAAATCCATCTTACACACTTGTTTCCAAGAGCTTTTCTTCAAGTTTTCAAGCTATTTTCTAAGGATTTTCACAAGAGAAGACAAGGAATTCAACACTTCTATCTTCAATTCTTCAAAACTGAATTTGAGGGTAATTATTCTTGGCTTTACTCATTAATTCTCTTGTTAATTTCATTTATTTTGGCTTCCAATTAACGTATCAAACATGTAAATTCTCTTAGTCTCCATATTCTTCTTCTTATTTTTTTTATCTTCAATTATTCATATAACAAATAAGCTTTTTAAATTCTATTATCTTTTTTCATGTCAAATTATTCTTTGTTCATGTAATTATGCATGTTTTAGGTTATAAATACCTTTAATTTCTTAATGCTATATCATGTTTATTATTATGCTTTCTTTTGCATGTATGAGTGTTATAATCATCATTTTATGCTAGTCATGCATGTTATGTTGTGTTATTCTCATGTTACATTTTTAATTCATGTCTTAGCTATAGTAAAATTGATTGTCACTAATTTTCCATGCACGTTAATCACTAATATTAATAAGTTGCATGTGCCATGATACTTTCTCATCTTATGCATGTTAAATTGCATCTTAATTATTCTATGCATGTTAAATTGCATCTTAATTATTCTATGCATGTTAAATTACATCATGATTATTTTATGCATATTATATTTTCATGGTACATATTATCTTTTTATGTCATATTATTTTGTTGGCTTAATAACTAACATGAATTTCTTTTGTTTTATTTTTGGTTGCACATCATTGTTCTTACTTTCAATTGAGCATCCATGCACGTTGAAAGAAGGAGGAGTTGCGGGGTTTGGTATTTTCTTTATACATTTTTAATTCCCATTTTATTTACATTGCCTTGTATATATTCATTAAATAAAATGTTTTCCTACGCGCACCTAAATAAAGATCATAAAAATATTTCTTACTAAATTAATTTAGATTTTTCATAATAAAATGGGACCAATGTCCTAATTTTCATCCCAAATAAAATCATCACATCCAAAATATTTTCTTTAATTGTGCATGCGGGGACCAAAGTCCTCATAATTAATAAATTCCCCGGTTTTATGTATGTTTGCATTTTTTTAAATGGGAGTTGTATTCCGCTCCTTGTATTATTGTAATTCATTGCTTTACTTGCTAATTTATGGTTTTCCTAACATGAATAAATGCGCCTTAAATTAATTGCATTGTGTGGAGAGAGAGCGAATTAATGACAATTAAAATTCAATCATAAATTAATCGAGGTAGAAATAGATGAGAAATCCCGGACCCAGCTCTGGTCTTTGGGCTCAAGAGGTTAGAGGTTATCCTTCAAGATACTTCTTGAGTCACGAGGCTTTAGCGCTAATCCTAGGCCTCACGGCTCAATATGGATAAAAAGCGCAGTCTTAGGCTCTCCGAGGCGAGAGAAACTTTCCCAATGTTCTATTGGGTGGCGACTCCATGAAACCTCCGTGTTGCTCAACATAGACGCACTTGCGATTTATCGCAAGATGTCAACGGACCCGCAAATGCCCCGATCGCCCACGTGCGGGCGGTCCGAAAGGGCGGCGCTCGGGATCCGGCGCGCGTCACAGTGGCGACTCCACTGGGGACGATATGGTTCGAGATTTCAATTTGAAAATACCTCGTTTAAACATTTATGGTTAAAATTTAATTCATAAATTCGCTTTATCTCAAAATTGCATATCATCTCATTAGAGCTTTAGATTAAGTTAGTTTGGTCCCTTTTCAAGCCCCGGTGCGTTCCTGAAGCACCTCCTCATTTTCACTCAATTTGGGGAAGTGTTAAGGATAATCACCAGCCCAAGCCACGTACCTCAATGGTATATCAAAATGACGACCCGATCGGTCGCTATGCTTGTGATGAGCTAGACCCGTCGGCAGGGATCATGCTTGGGTAGCCTTAAAGTAACATCTCCCTTGTCCAAAGCTCATGTAATGGCAATAGATACTTCCACTAGGTGAAATGTACCGTAATACTATGCTTGCTATATGGGCCATCATGTATTAAACGAAATCAATTTAATTAAATGGTCTTCATCAAAGGCTTTCATGCCCTGGTGGGCCCATCTTGGTTAAGTTGAATTGTTTAAATACATAATTGCCAAACACCCATACGTATGTACATTAGATAGGAGCTGTTATGCTGCCGGTTTTTCACCGCGCACCATACGTGTCCATTGGGTTCCCCGTTAACCCATGGATCAAGCCCACCTAGGAAAGAGACCGCATTACCACGTGTGTGGGAGATACAAGGTTGGAAAGATCTATCTGCTTGCATGTGTTTGTCTATGTTGCATCAGCACGAGCATGCATTGCATTTTAATCATGCATCATCTTAACAATCTTTGCATTTCAGCCATCATAGATTCTCCTGGGTGGTCTAGAGGTCCCGACGGACGGTTAAGAAGGACCCCGCTTTTGGGGTTAACTGAGTTAGTTTCAGATCAGAGTTCAGAGTCAATCTCAGAAAATAGTGTGGGGTTTTCTTCCGAATCATCAACAGAAGTAAGCATGGCTAATCCATCAAATGAGTCTGATGCAACCCGGGCAGTAATCGTTGAGGAGGTAGGAAAGAGAATGGAGGAATTTGAAGCCCGAATGATTGCAATGATGGGCAATCTTGCCGCCACTATAGCTGGGCAACAAGCTGCTGCTATTCCTGTCCGAGTACCAGCTGAACAAGAGGTTGCTAGAGAAGAACGTCCTGCTGCGGTTAACCAACCAGTGGTTGACCCACCTATTATTGAGCAAAGAGTACCTGCACCCATTGAGCGCAGAGAGGGCCCCAGGTCTGAAGCTGAATTTGGGGAAGATGAGCATGAGGAGCATGCAGTAGCTAAAGAGAAGTCGCCAAAACTGGATGAGGCAATGTGGAGGAAAATGGAAGAGAGATTTGAGGTCATGGCAAGGATGATGACCGCGGGAAAAGGAATGAACCCGGAAGATCGAGAGCTGGATGGGGATGACCTAATTCCCCAGAATTTTAAGATGCCGGACATCCCCAAATTTGATGGAACCTCTGACCCTGCCGCACACATCAAGCAATACTCGCTGGTCATGAAGGGAACGACCTTAACAAGAAAGCAGAAGATAGAATATTTCTGCTTGAGTCTCACAGGAGCTGCTATTGATTGGTACCATGGGCTTGACAGGAGATCCAAGGAGGACTGGGACTTGCTAACCGAAGAGTTCCTTAAGCAGTACGATTGCAGTACCCGGATGGAGGTCACGTTGAAAGATCTCGAGTTGTTACAGCAGAAGGCTGGGGAGTCCTTCCACGAGTACCTTACTCGGTGGAGAAACCGGGTTATGGAGATGAAACGCAAACCGGACACTTCTGATCAGATCCGGCTATTCATTCGAAATGCCAGTCCCTACTTGAGAGATGGATTGAAAATGAAGGGACTGAAAGATTGGGAGTCTTTGAAGGACATTGCCATAGAAGCGGAAGGAGAATATTTATCCAAGAGGGCAAACAGCGAGTCCTATGCCAGGAAGGGATACAACAATCAAGGGACAGCCAAGCCAGCAAGTTCCAGCAGTGGTAACAGAGTTGGGAAGACTGCCGAGGTGTCTGCAACCGGGGTAAATCAGAGGTATTTCTCCAACTTGGGTAGGCCTTTATCATGGGTACTGAAGAGGCTAATAAAAGAAGGAAAACTGCAGCCCCTATCACCTAGGCCGGCCAAGACCCAAGGACAGCCAGAGCACAAAGAGAATGAATACTGCGCATTCCACCAACATACCGGGCATTTGACGGATGATTGTATAACACTAAGACATCGGGTCCAAGATCTAATTGACAACAAGCAGATCACCGATCCTGAGCAGAGGGAAAGCAAGAAGAAGTCCGGTTATAATGCAGTGCCACCTCCAGTCTTTATGATTGGATCGAGCCTATCAGAATGGTATGTGATGCAAGACCTATATGGAAATGAGTATGTCGCTATTACTCGCGCTGCAGTGGATGGAGAAGATAGTGGAACCAGAGCCGAAGAGTGAAGATCTCAAGATTTCACCAAGCCAGGAAGCCAAAGCACAGTCAGCTACAACATCGGCTTTGACTGAAGTTGATAATCATTTAGATTCTCTTTTTATACCAGAACTCTTTGAGGACAATGTTAATGTTTCTGATTATGTTAATGAGATGAATAACTTTGCTTACTTGTGTGATGTTTTTGATGATTTCATTTTGCATGATCATAAGCATGATGCATTCATTTTTGATATTAATTCAACTGGCACAACTGCATTTAATCTCGGAACTTTGGAAAATCCAAAGGAAATTTTGCTAGCATCAGACATAACTCCTGAAGAGAGAATAAAATTTGAGAGAATATTAAAAAAATATGAAAAAGTCTTTGCCTGGACCTATGAGGATATGCCGGGAATAGATCGAGATGTTGCCGAACATGCCATCCCAACTTACCCAGAGTTTAAACCAGTCAAGCAAAAGCTTCGGAGGCTTAGGCCAGAATGGGCACAGAAAGTGAAAGAGGAGATCCATAAGCAGATTGAGGCTAAGTTCCTGATAGAGGTTCAATACCCGACATGGTTAGCTAATGTGGTTCCTGTAGCTAAGAAAGACGGTAAGGTTCGAGTATGCGTCGACTATCGAGACCTGAATAAAGCTTGCCCTAAAGATGATTTCCCACTGCCTCATATTGATGTGCTAGTAGATAGTGCTGCTGCTTGTATGATGTATAGCTTTGTGGATGGGTACGCATGGTACAATCAAATCCTTAACAAGATAGTGGACCGGATCAAGACAGCCTTTATCACCGAGTGGGGGACATATGCCTATCGGGTTATGCCTTTTGGGTTGAAGAATGCAGGAGCAACCTATCAGAGGATGGCGACCAAGGTTCTCAATGACTTAATCCACAAAGAAGTGGAGGTGTACGTCGATGACATGATGATTAAGTCAGCTACCAGAGAAGGCCATTTTGAGGCTTTAGAAAAGTTCTTTCAAAGAATTAGCAAGTATGATTTGCGCCTCAATCCCAAGAAGTGCATTTTTGGAGTTACATCAGGAAAGTTGTTAGGACATGTAGTAAGCCAGAGGGGAATCGAGGTAGATCCCGATAAAGTCAAAGCCATAAGAGAGATGCCAGTGCCCCAGAAGGAGAAGGACGTCAGAAGTTTCCTAGGAAAGCTTCAGTACATCAGCCGGTTTATTGCCAAGCTAGCTTCGGTATGTGAGCCTATTTTCAAGCTTCTTAGGAAGAATCAGCCGGTGATATGGAACAATGATTGTCAATTGGCCTTTGACACCATTAAGGACTATCTGCTAAATCCTCCGGTGTTAAGACCACCACGCCATGCCAAACCACTAATCCTGTACCTAGCTGTGGAAGATAACTCAGTGGGTGCTATGATGTCTCAGGAAGATGATTTTGGTATAGAGTTTGCCGTTTACTATCTTAGCAAGAAATTTCTGCCTTACGAAGTCAAATATGTAGAGGTAGAAAAGATTTGTTTAGCAGTTATCTGGGCTTCTAAGAAGTTGCGACACTACTTTCATTCCTTCAAGGTACAAACGGTTGCCAAACATAATCCGCTTAGATACCTCCAAGAAGCACCCTCTCTGCTAGGGAAGATGGGAAGATGGTTACTGCTGTTGCAGGAATTTGACATTGAGTACATAACCAGGAAAACCATTAAGGGAAGAGCTGTAGCGGAGTTCTTAGCCGAGCATCCTATTGAGGGAGATCAGTTTGAATACAACTTCCCAGATGAAGATGTCACGGCCATAGCAGTACAAGGGTGGCAATTATTCTTCGATGGAGCAGTCAATAATAAGGGAGCAGGCGTAGGAGTTATTCTTACGACCCCAGATGGTGAAAGGTTACCATTGGCTAAGAAGCTGAGGTATAAGGCTACCAACAATGAAGCAGAATATGAAGCTTGCATCTTTGGATTGGAAGCATTACTCGCTCTGGGGGCAAAGACCGCAGAAGTATTCGGAGATTCCTCCTTGGTAATTCATCAAATTAAAGGAGAGTGGTCAGTCAAGGAAGAAAGGCTGTTGCCTTATGTAAAGCACTTGAGAGCGTTGAGCAGCCAATTTGAGATTTGCACTTTTCACTTCATCCCCAGAGATGAAAATCAGTTAGCTGATGCTCTAGCAACTTTAGTGTCTATGTGGGACAACCCAACAGGAGTTGCGATGAAACCCGTGCTGATATATAGTTCGGAAAGACCTGGTTTTGAAGCGGAGCAGGTGATGGACATTGAGGCCACTGATGGAAATCCATGGTATTATGACATTCAGAATTATTTAGAGAGATCAGTCTTTCCAGAGGAAGCCACTGAGAAGGACCAAAGAATGATCAGGAAGTTATCCACTCAATTCATCAGTGTTAATGGCACTTTGTACAAAAGGCAAGCTGATGGTATCCAGTTAAGATGTCTGGCAGAGAAAGAAGCTAAAAGAGTTATGGAAGAAGTTCATGCCGGGGTTTGTGGAGCTCACATGAATGGCTTAGCCTTAGCAAAGAAGATCATGCGCCAAGGGTTTTATTGGCTCACAATGGATACAGATTGTTCAAAATTTGTGAAGCAATGCCAGTTATGCCAACAGTATGCGAATTTGAGGCATGTGCCAGTTTCAGAGTTACATAACTTAACATCTCCATGGCCATTTGCAGCATGGGGAATAGACATCATGGGCGAAATCCATCCTATGGCTTCTAATGGGCATAGATTCATTATAGTTGCCATTGACTACTTCACTAAGTGGGTTGAGGCTGAATCTTTCAAGAAGGTTGATGCAAGGGATATGGCTAAATTCATTGAGCGGAATTTGATATGCAGATATGGTCTCCCACATCACATTGTATCTGATAATGGGGTACAATTCCTTGCAGAGACTAAACAGATGCTCCAGAAATATGGGATCAAACATCATAGGTCTTCTCCTTACCGTCCTCAAGCAAACGGTGCAGTTGAAGCGGCGAATAAGAATGTGAAGAGAATTTTAGCCAAGATGGTTCAGAACTACAAGGATTGGGCAGAAAAGCTACCCTTCGCACTTTGGGGTTATAGAACAACAGTCAGAACCTCTACGGGGGCAACACCATTCTCTCTGGTGTATGGAACTGAAGCAGTACTGCCGGTTGAAATTGAGCTGAAATCATTAAGGGTAGTCCTGGAAGCCGAGATTCCGGAGACAGAATGGGCACAACAACGTTTGTCACAGCTAAATCTGTTGGATGAAGACAGGTTACGAGCCTATTACCACAACCAAGTTTATCAAAAGAGGCTGGCTCGGTCATTTGTCAAGAAAGTACGAAAGCACCCGTTGAAGGAGGGGGATTTGGTCTTTAAGATGATGAGGCCAGGAGTGCCAGACATACGAGGAAAATTCAGACCAACCTGGGAAGGACCTTTCATTTTGAAAAAGTTGCTAACAAAAGGAGCAGCGATTTTAGCAGACAGCGACGGGAATGAGTTCAAGGACCCGGTCAATGTCGATAGACTTAAAAGGTTCCATGGCTAAAGACCAAAAATAAAAAGAAGAGAATAAATGCCCCGCGGGTCGAAAACCGGAAAAAGGCGGCCTTGCTAAAATTGGGCGCCCTGTCAGGGTGAAAACCGAAAAAAGGCATCCTGGGCAAAAATTAAGGGCCAAGAGAAAATATTCAATCGAGAAAACCCGAGAGGGCCGATTGATAATAGGAGTTTGATGCTGACAAAACCCACTCCGAGATTAGGTGTAGTCACATGCTTTTGAATTCTTGTCAAATGAAAAATCATGCATGATGAAATCATATAGAAATGTACACAATTTTGCAAGGAATAATAGAATATATTTTCATTGATCTCTCAGTTCTGTCTCAAAAAGAGTTATATCAATTTTTCATCTAATGATTATCGCTCATCAGATGTGTCCTATTTGCTCTTAACAAAAGCTTTGGTGATAACCTTCTCTAAAATAAAAAAAATAAAAAATAAAAAAAACAAAGAAGGCCGTTAGAGATGAAAACCGTAACTGGCTCTCTAAGCAAAAGTTAGGCCAAAGGGTAGGGTGAAAACCTGGAAACAGGCAGTCTGCCCTACAAAAAAATGAAATAAACAAAAGCCGCTGGATTGGGTTGGGTCCATTCCAGGCAAAAGTTAGGCAAAGGGTTATGTGAAAATCCCATAAGGGACGCATTTCCCGCAAAGAAAAGCTAGTGCGAAAATCCACAAGGGACGCACTACCTTTAAAACAATGACATTCAATGCCTGGAGCGATAAGGCGGCATTATTTCAAGATGATCTTCCGTCAGTCAGACAACACGCAACACAGAACATGAAATAGAATCCCAAGTAAATGATCATTGACCAGGGGGCAAAGGATATACACCGGACGTCTCTTTCAGAAAGTTTGTCGACGATCCTCAGGATTCAGGGGGCATGGTACAGCAAACAAGCTATAAGTTCAGCAAACCATGGATCACCTAGGGCGCGATCTATACATTTTTGCAAGCATTTGCATTCCATAACATACACACATGATTTCTTGTATATTCCTATGCATACAATCTTGCAGGAGAAATCGGCGGGAAACACCCACAAAAGCCAAGTGATGACAATAGTCCAAACATCTAAAGGAGCACCGTTCCAAAATTCACAGCGGTTAGCACGATGGCAGCACTACCCACAAGAGGTTAGCACGACCACGGCACTACCAATTCACAGCGGTTAGCACGATGGCGGCATTACCCACAAGAGGTTAGCACGACCACGGCACTACCAATTCACAGCGGTTAGCACGATGGCGGCACTACCCACAAGAGGTTAGCACGACCACGGCACTACCAATTCACAGCAGCTAGCACGATGGCGGCATTACCCACAAGAGGTTAGCACGACCACGGCACTACCAATTCACAGCAGTTAGCACGATGGCGGCATTACCCACAAGAGGTTAGCACGACAACGGCACTACCAATTCACAGCGGTTAGCACGATGGCGGCACTACCCACAAGAGGTTAGCACGACCACGGCACTACCAATTCACAGCGGTTAGCACGATGGCGGCACTACCCACAAGAGGTTAGCACGACCACGGCACTACCAATTCACAGCAGTTAGCACGATGGCGGCATTACCCACAAGAGGTTAGCACGACCACGGCACTACCAATTCACAGAGGTTAGCACGATGGCGGCACTACCCACAAGAGGTTAGCACGACCACGGCACTACCAATTCACAGCGGTTAGCACGATGGCGGCACTACCCACAAGAGGTTAGCACGACCACGGCACTACCAATTCACAGCGGTAAGCACGATGGCGGCACTACCCACAAGAGGTTAGCATGACCACGGCACTACCAATTCACAGCGGTTAGCACGATGGCGGCATTACCCACAAGAGGTTAGCACGACCACGGCATTACCAACTCACAATGTTTAGCACGATAGCGGCGCCACCCACAAGAGGTTAGCGCACCTACGGCATTACCAGCTACAACCAAAACACGACAGCAGCAGCTATCATCATAACTCCATCAAGCAGGAAGATCGCCGCTTCAGGTACGCGTTTCTTTCCTTTTCCTGAATTTTGGCTCACCTAGGCACCCATGCACTAGTCTCTTCAAAATTGGGGGCAACTGTAGACACCGGGTCCCGAGTAGCCTTGATCAGGATTACCCGATGATGAAATTTAGCTATGCCGGCTTATAGGCAAAAAGATTGGAGCTCAGAAGTGATTTTCCTTGTCTTTTCGGTGAGTAAAAAGGGAATTTTAAAAATATTTTAAAAAATATTTTTTAAATTATTTTGAAGAAGAAAAAAAATGTGTTTTAGGTTGAGGGTATTTAAAAAAAAAAAAAAAAAAAAAAAGGTGAAAAATGATGAAAAAATGAAGAAAGTAGGAAAAATGGAAAATGGGGGGAAATGATTCGCGACGGAAGGGCGACGGCCAAGGGCCGTCGCGAATGTCCATGCACGGAGCGCTGCGGAGCGTGCGCTCCGCGCGGCCGACGCCCTGGGCGTCGGTAGCTCTGCGCGCGCGACGCCTTGGGCGTCGCTCGCTCCGCGCACGTCGTGCACGGAGACTCCGCGCATCCGCGCGGAAACGTGCGCGAGGCGCACGATTGACGCCCCACTTCGCCCATTTCGCCCACTTTTCGACCCCCACTCGATTTTCAACCGTTTTTGGACGGTTTTGGGTGGTTTTTGGGTAGTTTTTGATGGTTAAAAACACTGAAAAAATTCAGAAACGAGGGGGAACGAACCAGGAACATTTTGGAGAGAAAAAACTGAATTTTGGAGCTTTGAGTTGAGAGAAAAAAATCCATCTTACACACTTGTTTCCAAGAGCTTTTCTTCAAGTTTTCAAGCTATTTTCTAAGGATTTTCACAAGAGAAGACAAGGAATTCAACACTTCTATCTTCAATTCTTCAAAACTGAATTTGAGGGTAATTATTCTTGGCTTTACTCATTAATTCTCTTGTTAATTTCATTTATTTTGGCTTCCAATTAACGTATCAAACATGTAAATTCTCTTAGTCTCCATATTCTTCTTCTTATTTTTTTTATCTTCAATTATTCATATAACAAATAAGCTTTTTAAATTCTATTATCTTTTTTCATGTCAAATTATTCTTTGTTCATGTAATTATGCATGTTTTAGGTTGTAAATACCTTTAATTTCTTAATGCTATATCATGTTTATTATTATGCTTTCTTTTGCATGTATGAGTGTTATAATCATCATTTTATGCTAGTCATGCATGTTATGTTGTGTTATTCTCATGTTACATTTTTAATTCATGTCTTAGCTATAGTAAAATTGATTGTCACTAATTTTCCATGCACGTTAATCACTAATATTAATAAGTTGCATGTGCCATGATACTTTCTCATCTTATGCATGTTAAATTGCATCTTAATTATTCTATGCATGTTAAATTGCATCTTAATTATTCTATGCATGTTAAATTACATCATGATTATTTTATGCATATTATATTTTCATGGTACATATTATCTTTTTATGTCATATTATTTTGTTGGCTTAATAACTAACATGAATTTCTTTTGTTTTATTTTTGGTTGCACATCATTGTTCTTACTTTCAA
Organism: Excoecaria cochinchinensis; assembly: GCA_947683425.1. Classification (NCBI taxonomy): domain Eukaryota; kingdom Viridiplantae; phylum Streptophyta; class Magnoliopsida; order Malpighiales; family Euphorbiaceae; genus Excoecaria; species Excoecaria cochinchinensis. Next base: position 4,318,837 of record CANTUQ010000043.1, read on the forward strand.
TTGAGCATCCATGCACGTTGAAAGAAGGAGGAGTTGCGGGGTTTGGTATTTTCTTTATACATTTTTAATTCCCATTTTATTTACATTGCCTTGTATATATTCATTAAATAAAATGTTTTCCTACGCGCACCTAAATAAAGATCATAAAAATATTTCTTACTAAATTAATTTAGATTTTTCATAATAAAATGGGACCAATGTCCTAATTTTCATCCCAAATAAAATCATCACATCCAAAATATTTTCTTTAATTGTGCATGCGGGGACCAAAGTCCTCATAATTAATAAATTCCCCGGTTTTATGTATGTTTGCATTTTTTTAAATGGGAGTTGTATTCCGCTCCTTGTATTATTGTAATTCATTGCTTTACTTGCTAATTTATGGTTTTCCTAACATGAATAAATGCGCCTTAAATTAATTGCATTGTGTGGAGAGAGAGCGAATTAATGACAATTAAAATTCAATCATAAATTAATCGAGGTAGAAATAGATGAGAAATCCCGGACCCAGCTCTAGTCTTTGGGCTCAAGAGGTTAGAGGTTATCCTTCAAGATACTTCTTGAGTCACGAGGCTTTAGCGCTAATCCTAGGCCTCACGGCTCAATATGGATAAAAAGCGCAGTCTTAGGCTCTCCGAGGCGAGAGAAACTTTCCCAATGTTCTATTGGGTGGCGACTCCATGAAACCTCCGTGTTGCTCAATATAGACGCACTTGCGATTTATCGCAAGATGTCAACGGACCCGCAAATGCCCCGATCGCCCACGTGCGGGCGGTCTGAAAGGGCGGCGTTCGGGATCCGGCGCGCGTCACAATAGCCATATCTACTGAAATCATCAGTGAATGTAATAAAGTACTGAAATCCTCCCCTGGCATTTATGCTTAATGGGCCACATACATCATAATGTATAAGGCCGAATAAGTCAGTGGCCCTTTCACTATGTCCAGTAAAAGGATCCTTTGTTATCTTGCCTAAAAAAAAAGATTCGCAATTATCAAATGATTGCAAAATTCCATCTGAATGGAGTTTGGCTATCCGTTTCTCATTTATGTGACCAATGTGATAATGCCATAAATATGTTTTATTTAAATCATTTGGTTTGGATTTCTTTGTAGTTATGTTATAAATATCATGATTATTGGATGTTTCTAGATTTAGGACATAAAGCCCACAATATGAATCAGCAATACCATAAAGCATGTCATCATAATAAATAGAACATTTCTTATTCTTAATAAGAAAAGAAAAACCTTCATTATCCAAACTTGAAACTAAAACAATATTCCTACTCAAACTAGGAACATAATAGCAATTGTTCAAAACTAACAAAATCCCATTGTGCAAAGTCAATTCATAAGATCCTACAGCTAGAGCAGCAACTTTTGCTCCATTTCCCACTCGTAGGTCCACTTCGCCTTTTCTCAGTTGCCTACTCCTTTTGAGTCCCTGCACATTTGTACAAATGTGAGATCCACATCCAGTATCTAATACCTAGGAAGTAGAAGTAGATAAATTAATTTCTATAACATAAATACCTGAAGATGTAGTCTCACCACTCTTCTTCTTCTTTAATTCTTCCAAGTAGAGCTTGCAGTTCCACTTCCAATGACCAGGTTCATTGTAGTGGAAGCAAACTCCCTCCTTTTGAGGTTTAGCCTTGGGCTTGGGTTTGGGCTTTATCTTACCACCAACTTTTGCCTTACCCTTGCCCTTACCCTTAACTTTCATGCCTTTCCCTTTGTTAACCATCAGAATATGGCCAGGCTTCTTATTGATGCTTTGCTCAGCTATTTTGAGCATGGCATGTAGCTCAGCTATAGATTTCTCCATATTATTCATATTGTAGTTCATGACAAAATGATCATAACTATCAAGCAATGAATTAAGGATAAAATCCGTTGCCAATTCTAAACTGAGGGGAAATCCAAGCCTCTCAAGGTGATCAATATAGCCCTTCATTTTCAAAACATGAGAGCTGAATCCCGTCTGCCTGTCTTTTGTACAACAGTCCTTCCAAGGATATGAACTGAGTACATAGATTTCAGATCATTCTCTGGTCTTTCTAGGTAGCTTCCTCTGGAAACCTAGCGTTTTCAAAAAAATTCATAACGTCAAAGTACCATGGGTTTTCATCCGCCACTTTTACGTCCATTACTGGCTTGATCTCAAAGCTGGGCTTCTTAGAACTCGAAATCAGCACTGGTTTCATAGATACCCCTTCAGGATTATCCCACATCGACACTAGGGTTGCCAACGCATCAGCTAGACGGTTCTCATCTCTTGGCACGAAGTGGAAAGTGCAGTTTTCAAACTGCGCACATATCTCTTTGAAATATTCAACATAGGGTACCAGCCGCTCTTCTTTTATAGCACACTTGCCTCGGATCTGGTTAATCACCAAGGATGAGTCACCAAAGACTTCTACGTTCTTTGCCCCCAAAGTAGCTAAAGCTTCTAACCCGAAAGTGCATGCTTCATATTCGGCTTCATTGTTGGTTGCTTTGTACCTCAACTTCTTGGCTAGAGGGATTTTTTCATTATCTGGGGTTGTCAAAATAATTCCAACTCCAGCCCCCTTGTTATTCACTGCCCCGTCGAAGTGTAACTGCCATCCCTGGACAGAAATCGCAACTATGCTCTCATCAGGAAAGGTGAACTCGGGGGTATCTCCTTGAATAGGATGCTCAGCAAGAAATTCGGCTACGGCTCGCCCCTTAATAGTTTTGCGAGTGATGTATTCAACATCAAACTCCTGTAGCAAAAGCAACCACCTCCCCATCTTACCAAGCAAGGATGGCGCTTCTTGCAAATATCTCAACGGATTCTGCTTGGCCACTGCCTGAACTTTGTATGAATGGAAATAATGCCTCAGCTTCTTTGATGCCCAAATCACTGCAAGGCAGATCTTCTCTACCTCAGCATATTTTATCTCATAAGCCAGGAACTTCTTGCTGAGGTAATAAACTTTGAATTCCACTCCAAATTCATCCTCCTGAGCCATCATGGCAACCACAGAACTGCCTTCCACTGCCAGATACAGGATAAGCGGTTTCACTGGTTGCAGCGGCCTTAACACTGGCGGATTCAATAGATATTCCCTCATGCTGTCAAAGGCTTTCTGGCAGTCTTCATTCTAGACCACAGGCTGATTCTTTCTGAGCAGCTTAAAAATGGGCTCGCATATCGAAGTGAGCTTGGCAATGAATCGGCTGACGTACTGCAGCTTGCCCAGGAAGCTCCTTACATCCTTCTCCTTTTGTGGCACGGGCATCTCTCTGATGGCGTTTACCTTGTCCGGGTCAATTTCTATTCCCCTCTGGCTGACGACATGTCCTAACAGTTTCCCTGAGGTTACTCCGAAGATACACTTCTTGGGGTTAAGTCGCAGATTGTATTTATCAATCCCGGTGAAGAACTTCTCTAGAGCTTCAAAATGGTCCTCTTGGGTGGCTGACTTGACCATCATGTCATCGACATACACCTCCAATTCCTTGTGGATCAAGTCGCTTAGAATCTTGGTCACCATTCTCTGGTATGTTGCCCCTGCATTTTTCAGGCCAAAAGGCATAACTCGGTAGGCCTAGGTCCCCCACTCTATGATGAAAGCGGTCTTAACCCGGTCAGCTATCTTGTTTAGTATCTGGTTGTAGCCCACATAACCATCCCCAAAGCTCTGTACATCGCACAGTTGGCGGCACTATCTATCAACACATCAATGTGGGGTAGCGGAAAATCATCTTTAGGGCAGGCCTTGTTCAGATCTCGATAATCCACACATACCCTGACTTTCCCATTTTTCTTCGCTACAGGGACTACGTTTGCCAACCATGTAGGATACTGCACTTCAACCAGGAACTTGGCCTCAATCTGCTGCCGAATTTCCTCCTTGACCTTGTCTGCCCATTCTGGCCTGAGCCTTCTCAACTTCTGCTTTACAGGCTTATGGTCTGGATAAGTCGGGATAGCATGTTCTGCTACGTTTTAGTCGATCCCTGGCATGTCTTCATAGGTCCAGGTAAAGACTTTTTCATATTTTCTTATTATTCTCTCAAATTTTTCTCTCTCATCATGAGTTATATTTGATGCTATTAGAATTTCCTTCGGATTTTCCGAGGTTCCAAGATTAAAAGGCGTTGTATCAGTGGAGTCAATATCAAAAATTGATGGAATATGATCATGTTCATGCATGTTGAAATTATGGGAAACATCACACAAGTAAGAGAAATCATTTGCCTTGTTAATAATATCATAATTGTCATTTACATCATAAAAAAGTTCTGGAATAAAAAGACAATCTAAGCTAGAGTTTGCTTCTGCCTCCCTAGAGGTTGATGCTGCTACAGCTTGCTCATTGACTTCTTGATTCAGCAGAGGCCCTTTAGGTATGTCTGAGGAAATCTTTAAATCCCCAATTTTTAGTTCTGGCTCCACCATTTTTTCCTTCCCTTTCAGCTGGCAGCTAACATCTTCTCGGTGACAACCTCTTCGGGCTCACCTCTGTCCCAAGCAATGCACTGAGTCATGACCTCTTCATCCCAAAAGCTCTCAGCGGTCTTGATAACCCCGACATCCCAGTCAAATACATCGTTGAAGATCTCAAATCCGGGGACAATCCTCCCATTCACCCACTGTGGCTCGTCTTCACCAGTATAAGCGCATACTGAGGATGCTGGTACAAAGCTTTCTGAAATGTGAGGGATCTTATCTGCCGTCTTCTTCTTGCCAAAATTGCCTTTGTACCCCAAACCCTTCCGGTTCTTCTGACCTTGAGTGGTGATCGCAGTCTGCAGCCCCTGAAAGTTTCTACCCAAACCAGCCCCAGGGAGATAGTGCATCTTTTTCATCATGTTAACCACTGCTGGGTTATCCACTGGTCCGTGCTCTTCTCCTATCATCGACACGTGGAAGCCACTAAATGCCTGATTAGCAATTTCAAGAGCCGACACCTGATTCTCCCTGGCTGCCTTAATAGTTACCACCTCCCCTTTATGTGGGAACTTTATCATCTGATGCAGCGTCGATGGTACTCCTCCTAGTCTGTGAAACCAAGGCCTCCCGAGCAGGGCTGAGAAATTAGCTGGAATGGGCAGAACCACAAACTCTACTTCTGCCTCAATGGGTCCCGTTTTGACCAGGGTCTTGAATGTTCCCGAGGCTTGTCTTCTTGAATTATCATATGCTGTAATCGTCAAATCTGATTCACTGAGCATATCCTCACTCAACCCAAAAGCCTGACGAGCTACCAGAGGGCAAACATTGATAGAAGATCCATCATCTACCATAACGCAAGCGGTGTGCTTGCCGTTAATTTGTGCTTTGATATATAGGGGTCGGTTATGATCACGGCCTTCGACTGGCAGGTCGGCATCGAAAAAAACCAATCTCTCCTCCGACCCTCCTTTAACTAGACCCAAGAGCTTTGATGGGGAAATCGTGGTGGCAACAGTAGACTCAGTCAAGGCCTCTACCACTTTCTGCCTGTGAGAAGGGGACTGTCTTAAGAGATCCCAGATGGATATCTGAGCCGCGGTCTTTTTCAACTGCTTAACAATCTAGTTCTCCTCCGACTCCTTTTTCGTCGGTGGCTGCGCTAGTTCTGGCACCCTTGTAATCTCAGGGACCACTCTCCCACTTCTTATCATAGCCCCCGCCTCTTCTTCATCCTCATCAGATCTCCACAGATCTGAGTTCGTCTCTCCTTCCTCTTCGGCCTCTCCACCGCTCTCATTGCTTGACCAGCAATCAATGGTCGCTACAACTGCTCTATCTTCTCTATCCCTAGAACAAACAACAGCAATACTCTTGCTCCCATATAAGTCTTGCAGTACGTATCACTCTGGCAAGCTGGATCCGATCATAAAAACTGGTGGCGGCACGACATTTTAACCCGGCTTCTTCTTGGATTCCCTCTTTTCAGGGTCGAAAATCTGCTTGTCATCAATCAAATCTTGAATAGAGTGTCTCAGCGCCCTACAATTATCTATTAGATGGCCTGTGTGCTGATGAAATGCACAGTATTCATTGTCCTTGTGACCTGGCATCCCTTGCATTTTAGCTGGCCTAGGAGCCAAAGGTCGCAACTTTCCTTCCTTCATCAAGCGCCTTAAAACCCAAGATAAGGGTTTCCCTAAGTTCGAAAACTTCCTGGGGGTAGTTGCGTCAGTAGCAGACACCTCAACCGTTCTTCTGGTGCTACCACTGGGACCAGTTGGCCTACTGGTTCCTTGACCGGTATTAGCCCTTTTTGTAAAACTATCATCGCTAGCTTTTCGGGTCAAGAATTCTCCCTCCGCCTCAATGGCTATGTCTTTTAGAGATTCCCAATCCTTCAGCCCTTTCATCTTCAGAACATCCTTCAAGTACGAGCTTGCATTCTTGATAAATAGATGGATCTGGTCTTGGGTGTTTGGCTTTCTTCGCATTTCCATTACCCTATTCCGCCAGCGGGTGAGATAGTCGTGAAAAGATTCCCCGGCCTCCTGTTGGAGCAATTCAAGGTCCTTAAGAGTCACCTCCATCCTGGTGTTGCAATCATATTGCCTCAAGAACTCCTCCGTGAGTAGATCCCAATCTTCCTTAGTTCGACGATCGAGGCTATGATACCAGTCGATAGCAGGGCCAGTCAGACTCAAACAAAAGTACTCCACTTTTTACCTCTTAGACAAAGTGGTCCCTTTCATGACCAGAGAGTACTGCTTCACATGGGCAGTCGGGTTAGAGGTACCGTCAAATTTTGGCACATCAGGCATCTTAAAATTGTAAGGAATCGGGTCTTCTCCCTCCAGCTCTTTGTCCTTCGGGTTCATCCCCTGACCTCTACTCAGGATACGAGCCATGGCTTCAAACCTCTCTTCCATCTTCTTCAGAATGAACTCATCAGTTTGGGGTGCCTTCCCTCTCTCAGATACAGAACTCATTTTGTCGTCTTCGTCATCCCTGTCATCATTTATCCTCAGCACTGGTCTTCTTCTCTGACCTCCCAAAGCCACTGACCTCAGCTCTATTGGTGGCGGCCGAATAGGCTCTTCTTGCCTCTCAGCTCTTTCCTCTTCTCGCTCATTTTATCTTACGGGAGGAGGAGGTGGTGGATTCTGCGGAGCATTCTGTTGTGCTAAAGCAGTTAGCATGTTCATCATTCTGCCCTCAAACTCTTCAAACCGTCGACCCACTTCTTCTGCAATCATGGCCCTGGTGGCATCATTTCCCCTAGGTGAGTTTGCCATCTCAAATACGGTACAGTTGACTTCCGGTAAGATCTCTAGAAGGCCTTCTCTATCTGGCAGTTCAGATGCAGGAACTCGGATCAACCATCCGGTAGGCGATCTAGTCCACTTGGGCAGATCTACGATGGCTGCAGGGACAAGGTATTAGATGTGATACATGGAATGCAGATGCAATGCGTGGTCGTGATATGCAACACCCATAAAATACAAGCAAGCAGGTAGGTCCTTCCACCCTTATTTCTCCCACACACGTGGTCGTGCGGTCTCTTTCCTAGGCAGGATTAGCCCAAGGGTCAGCGGGGGACCCAGTGGACGCGCATGGTGCACGGCGAAAAATTGGCAGCATGACACTCCTATGCTAATGTACAAGCAAATGCATAATGATCATCATGTATTTAGACATTCCAAAAATTTTGACATGGCCCTGCCGGGGCAAGAAAGCCTTTGGATAGGTTACCAAGCAAGACATTTGGACTCGTCTAATACATAAGGATCCATACAGCGAGCATGGAATTACGGGTCATATCACCTATGGAAAGTAGCTACGGCCATTGCATGAGCTTTAGACAAGGGAGATATTACTTTAGGGCTACCCAAGCATGATCCCTGCCGATAGGTCTAGCTCATTACGATCATAACAACCGACTGGGTCATCATTTGATATACCATTAGGTACGAAGCTTGGGTTGGTGATTATCCTTAACACTTCCCCACAATGAGTGAACGTAGGGTTGTGCTTCAGGAATGCACCGAGGCTAAGAAGGGACCAATCTAGCATAGTCTAAGGCTCTAATGGGATGTAAAATGCAAATTTGAGAGAAAGCAAATTTTATGAATTAAACTTTAATCATAAATGTTAAACGAGGTATTTTTAAATCGAAGTCTCAAACCATAAGTCCCCAGCGGAGTAGCCACTGTGACACGCGCCGGACCCCGCGGCTGCCCCTCTAACCGCCAGCTTGAGGGCGATCGGGCAATTGAGGATCCATTGGCAACTTGTAAAGACATTTACAAGTGCATCTATTTTGGGCAACAAGGAGGTTTCATGGAGTCACCACCCAATAGAACATTGGGAAAGTTTCTCTCGCCTAGGAGAGCCTAAGACTGCCCTTAGTATCCATTTTGGGCCAACCAAAGGGGTCTTGGAGGGTAAACCTCTCGCCCTAAGGAGCCTAGGATTAATGTCAAAGTCTCGTGACACAAGAGGTGTCTTGGAGGTCATTGTTCCAATGAGTGATCGGATAGACCTCTCACCTCTTTGAGACCAAAGACCAGAGCTGGGTTCGAGACTTCTCATCTATTTCTACCTTGATTATTTTATGATCAAATTTTAATTTTTCATTAATTTGCTCTCTCTCCACACGATGTAATTGAATCAAAGTGCATTTATTCACATTTGGGAAAGAGGTAAATGAACAATTAAAATAATGAAAGCGATGCATTACAATAACATAAGGAGCAGAATACAACTCCCTTTATAAATGTGCGATACATACACGAATTGGGGCATTGCTTTTTTTTGAGGACTTTGGTCCTCACATGCATCATTACTAAAATGGATATTTTTATTGTGAGGATTTTATTGGATGAAGAATAGGACATTGGGTCCTTGATTTTATGAAGAATTCAGTTTATTAAATATAAAATGTTTGGCCGATTTTTACATTAGCGGGGAATACAACAATTTTGTCATATATAGGAGAAATAATAAATAAATGCATAAAATATAAAAGATAGGAAGATAGGGAACTAAACCAGGCGAACTTTCCAAATGCGGGGGACTCCTTCAAGCTCCACCAAGTCCAAGAAACAGAAGCATATTCTCACAAAACAAGCCAAAGGGATGTTAAAATACAGAGGAAAAAGTTACAGATAAACATAAAAATTTGAGTGAACAATAAAGGGAAAAGAAAAAGGTTTGAAAACGTGGGATAGAACCCACCGACGTGCTATGCTGAATGACCGACGGGCGTCGATTAAGGTGACCAACACACCCGTCGCTCACTCGAAAGAAGCCGTCTGTGAGGGTGACCGACGGGTTATGCTTAAAGACAATAGATGGGCATCGGTCATAGCAGATGACCCGTCGGTCACCTCTGTCCCAGAAAAACAGAAGCTTTTCAAGAATCAAAAAGATGAATTTTACACAAATTCAAGAAAAATAGTAACAAGAAATGAAAATAAGGACAAAAACAAATGTAATATCGAAAATGAAAGCAAAAAAGGGGATAGAAAAGGGTCCAAAATATTTACCCTCAGAATAACCTTTTGGTTGGATTACTTGTTGTTGTATGGGTTCCCGCACGCTACACGAGAAAACAAGATAAAAATCAAGAATGAGGAAAATAGGTTGTTTCCTTCTTGATTTTTCTAAAAAACTGAATTTTTGGAATCAAAACCTTAGGAAAAACCAATTAAATTTAGCTCCTTCTAATGGTTTGATTCTTGAATCGATTAAATCTTCTTAGAAATGTGTTTGTTGGAAGAGAGAGAAAATATGCGTGAATTTTGGCAGAATTTCCCCCTTTTAGAAATTTTTCCAACCCCTTTTTATGAGAAAATTCAAAGCTTTTATAGGCCAGGCACGACCGACGGGCATTTGTGGTGGCGACGGCCGTCGGAAGAATCCTACTGACACAAGGATTCATCCGATGGCCCTGCCACTTTGACCGACGGGCATCGGAAGAATCCTTCTGACACAAGGATTCATCCGACGGCCCTGCCACTTCAACCGACGGGCGTCGAAAGAATCCTTCTGACACAAGGATTCATCCGATGATCCTGCCAATCGACGGGCTGGGCCCTGACCGACGGGCTGACCGTTCGTCGAGGAAAACAAACATTTTGGACTCTAAAAACTCCCCGTTTTCTCCCCTTTTGCCTACGAAAGGTAAAAAGAGTCGTTTCTCATGGAGCATGGGATTAAAGCCTCTAAATTGAAACCGTTTGTACAGGCCCGGATGCCGATTTCATCATAGGGTAATCTCTGATCCGGACCGCTCCGGGACACGGTGCTTACACTGTCATAGAAAAATGATTCTATTGATCATATCAGCAACTGTTTAATAGACACAGAATACGATCATCAATAATTTCGTATTAAACATATTAATACTTTTAGTTAATCATATTAACACTTAATTGAGTTTGTAGTCCTTAAAATATAGAATTACGTTTTTAACAATTAAAATAGTAATCAATATCTACGTATAACATACAAATCGATCGACATAATCATATATATATCACATACATAGATAAAAATATTTGAATCAATCAAATATACAAGTGGCTTTGATACCACTGTTGGGTTTCATCGCAATAATTCAAATTAACGCAGCGAAATAAAATCGAAACCCAAAACAGGATCCATGTATTTTCAATTGATTCAAAAGGAAGAGATTAAGATTTACCAACCTTTGAATGAAATTAACTCCTTCAACTTGGACTATAGGTGCTGCTACAATCACAAACACCCTCTATCTGTATCCACACGCACGATCCGATGAACAAAATTCGCAGGGGTGCTAGCTCCCTTATGTTGCGACTAGATTTTCATGTTTTTCTTTCTCAAAGAAAAATGGCGGCTAGGTTTTTCTCTCTTAGGAAAATTACAGCCACTCTCATTCTTTTTCTCTTTTTAGGAGAACGAAATTAGGGTTAAAAAAATTTTCTTAACATATATATATCCACATATATATATGTGTATAAATTTGAAACCCTAAGAGATAAATAGGACTATTTTGTTCATTTTGGTCTTAGTGTGTGACCCAATAGGTTTATATTAAGTTGGCAATGGGCCTAATCTCATAATAAGCCCACAAGTCATAATTAGTCTCTAGCAAGACATTATGACTACCTAAATAATATAAATATCGTTAGTCCAATTTTAACCTGACAATAGAACATGCCATTATCCTTTTGTCAGACGATATCTTGTTTGAACATAAGTCATGGTACATGTCAAACTTATATTGTTCAAACATATAATTTATCAATCACTAAGTAGACTGATAAATTCAAATGACATTGATCACTCCTACTTATCGAGGGGCCCAACAGATATCTCTCTCATAAGAGAGGGACAAATTCCATCTTGATTATTCACTTTCCTCTGCATAATTCTCATTATGTCCGATCAAAAACTTTATAATTATCCGATTAAAGATAACGTTTGATTATGTCAAAACATAATATTTCTTATGTAGGAAACCATGATAACCTCAAGTCAAAGGATTTAATAGCATATCTATTATAAGATCACTTATGACACTATCCCATGTAGTGATCATACAGTGGGTCTATCCAATACTTTGTTCTCTAACAAATACCTATAGATTTGATTTATATCATCATATATAATCATCCCATGATTATCAATGCAAATCTATACTAGTCTTAATTTATCTTTATGCCCTTTAGTGATAAATGACTAGGGACAACATGAATAACATTGTCATTCATAAACATTACAATAATGAAACATGCCAATAGTATTAATGTGAAGAAAACCATTATATATATAAATAAAAATGTAATGATTACGTCAAGGTCCAAATGTTTGGCCTAGGGCATAACCACTTACACCAAGTTCATTGAGAAGAATTTGATACGGTCTTTCGCACTATATCGTGTCTAATAACGGGGTGTAATTTATGGTTGAAACCAGGAAGATACTCCAGAAGTATGGCTTTGAACATCACAAGTCTTCTTCATATCGCTCGTAAGCTAATGGGGTGGGTTGAGGCAGTTAGCAACAACGTCAAGAAGATCCTATCCAAGATGGTTCAGAACTATAGGGATTGGGCAGAGAAGTTACCTTTCCATTATAGGGCTATAGAACCACTGTAAGAACTTCTACAGAAGCCACACCTTATTATTCGGTGTATAGGATGGAAGCAGTATTGCCTATTAAAGTGAAGCTCAAGTCTTTAAGGGTAGTTATGGAAGGCCATATTCAAAAAAAAAAAATATTTAGGCGCAGCAGCAATTGTGGTAATTGAACACGTCAAACTAGAACAAGTTACAGGCTTATTATCGTAAACAGATCTATCAAAAAAGACTTGCTCTATCATTTGGAAAAAAGGTTAGAAAGTATCCACTGAAAGAGGGAGATTCAGTCTTCATGCAAATGAGACCAGGTATTCCGGACATACGGAGTAAATTCAACCCAACATGGGAAGCTCCTTTTGTTCTTAAGAGATTGTTATCAAAGGGAGTAGCAATAGATAGCAACGGAGATGACTTCAAAGAACCAGTCAACATAGACAGGCCCAAGAAGTTCCATGGCTAAAAACTAAAAATCGAAAGAAGAGAATAAAAGCCCCGCGGTCGAAAACCCAAAAAAGGCGACCTTACTAAAAATGGGTGCCTCATTAGGGTGAAAAGCGAAAAAAGGCACCTTGGGCAAAAATTAGAGGCTCGAGAGAAAATGTCCAATTAAGAAAGCCCGAGAGGGTTGATTGGAAACAGGAGTTTGATTCTTACAAGATCTACTCTGAGATTAGATGTAGTTTTACATTTTGAATCAATGTTAGATAATGATCATGTATAGAGAAATTATACTGAAATGTACACAATCTTTGCGAATACATGAAACGATAAAAATTCAACTCGTATGATCATTAAATGTATGAAATCTAAATGACTATACTCTGCTACTGCTCTCACCAGCCAGATGTCTAAGTCGATGGGTCTTATTATCAACTGTGAGACTAAGCACCCACCTCTTATGGGCCCTCGTAAGAAGCAAAGGTGTGATCTCCAATCTATGGTGGAGCAGTCTTTATGGAAAGCTATGTCTAGAAGCTATGGTACCTGGTGGTGAAGGTCGAGGATAAGGGGCCACCTTGGAAAGATAGAGGATGCCTCACTACATCTTGACTCCCCAAACTTTTGAGCACAACGAGCGGTAATATAAAAGGTTGCCTAGCGAAGCCCACACAACGGGACACATCCCGAAGAACCATCTAGAGTCACAGCAGAAAGGGGGAGCCAGGAGCATATGAAGCTAATGTCCTCATCTACCACCTCGCCCAATTTAGCAATACTTTCGTCAGGAGAGGTAAAGGAATACAACTGCTGTCTAGGAAGAAAACACCTCAGTAAATAACTGCTGATTATTCTAGAAGGGGGCTCTGATAGTAGCTTTAACTTTTCTTGCAGTCATACCCTTAAAAAAAAAGGCCGTCAGAGATGAAAACTGTAATTGTCTCTCTTAGTAAAAGTTAGGCCAAAGGACAGGATGAAAACCTAGAAATAAGCAATCTGTCCTACAAAAAATAAATGAATAAAAGCTGCTGGAGTGGGTTGGGTCCATTTCAGGCAAAAATTAGGGACAGGGTTATGTGAAAATCCCCAAAAGGGACGCATTTCTCGCGAAAAAAAGCTAGTGTGAAAATCCACAAGGGACGCACTACCTTTAAAATAATGACTTTCAATGCCTAGAGCGATAAGGCGGCATTACTCCGAATAACTTCCCTTTAGGAAGATAGTGCATAATTCAGGACATGAGTTAGAGTCCCAAGGGCAAGATACTATACAACTCATAGTAAAAGGCACATGCTCATTGACCGGGAGGCAAAAATGCACATGGGACAGTTCTTTCTGAAAAGCTTATGGTCAGAATTCCTAAACCAAGATGATACTCTTCTAGATTGCTGGGGGCATCAAACAGTACTAGCAAGACCCCCAACGAATCCCTTGACCACTGAGGATGTGGTCTATCCATTTTTGCATCTCACATGCATCTCGCATGTACAATCTTTTGCATATCTCCTTGCATAACTTTACATGCGCATAGCCTTTCACCAAGGCCAGCATGCATTCACATATGCATGAACTCTGTATATATCTTGCATATGCAATTCTTCACACACATTTTGTGTATATATTTTCTACATACATGTAACGCATAATTCTTTGCACATTTTTAGCATGCATATCACAAGCACGCATCACATGCATTCCATCATTTACACATATAGTTGTGTGTACATAATTTTTGTACATTAATCCTTTGCATGTGTTTCCTATATATAGTTTTGTGTATATATTTCACACACATAATTCCATATGCACACACAATCTTTTGTATATATTATTGTGCATATAACTCGGAGGGAAAGGTTTGAATAGACCTCATGCGCAAAGATGATCCGAGAGATGGGTTCAGCTCAACATTATCGGCCACTGTGTCCGGTATAAAATCAGGTGAGTCTGTATAGAGGGGGAACACCCAGAAGAACAAGCCTACCCGGGCATGCCATGTTGAGGGCAATCAAGAATCACACAAATCTATAGAAAAGAAGATCCTTGGGGAAGCTGGACTACCCGCACGTGCTTTAGTTAGAGGCAATCAGACGCAAAAGCGGACCGAGGTACAATTACAGCTTGATATCGACACTCATCCATGTTGGACAATCAGATCAAGATAAAGTCCTCACGGCAAAGGAATCCCGTGGACCCATGCCAAAGAGGACATTTAAAAGAGCAAGCCTATCCATGCACACCATGCCGGGGGTTACCAGGTAAGTCTATCTGTCACATGATGTATGCTCACACACATCACACAATAAGTGTGCAAAAATCCAAATTCAAATGTACAAAGAACACAACTTCTCAATAAAATAAAACACAAAAAAAAATAAAAAAATAATAATAAAGATATTTTTAAGGCCTTGAAAATCCAACATACTGTAAAAATTCAAATACATTCAAAATGTGAAAATCCCAAAAGTTTACAAAGAACAAAAGAAATCTTTTTAAGAGACACCGAAGACATTGAAAGCCATTCGCCTACGGGCCAACATCAAATCTAATTTTCTCTTAGGAGGCTCAGATCCAATTTCCTCTGGGTAGGCTCAGATCCAATTTCCTCTGAGGAGGCTCAAATCTCATTTCCTCACCAAGGAGGCTCAAATCTGATTTCCTCTCTAGAGGCTCAAAATCAAAGTCTTTCTGTGAGCATCAGAATCTCTCAGTGAGCATTTAAGTCTCTCAGTGAGCATTTAAGCCTCTCAGTGAGCATAAGTTTTTAAATTCTCCCTGTGAGCACAAATCCCTCTTAAGAGGCACACAAGTCATTTCAACAAGGAGACTCATGTTGGACATGATCAAGAGAATAGTTCCCGCATTTTGGAAGTTTCAAGCAGACTCGGCGCATCACCATCTGAGGATGGCCCCCGCAGTTTGTAAGTCTGGAGCAGACTTGGTGCATCACCATATGAGGATGGCTCATGCACTTTGTAAGTCTGGAGCAGACTCGGTGCAGTTCAAGAGAACGACCCCCATGTTTTGTAAGTCTAGAGCAGACTTGGTGCATCACCATCTGAGGATGGTCCCTGCACCTTGTAGCCTAGATAACGGCTAGGTGACTTTCAAGGATCCCCGCACTTTGTAGCCTAGATAACGGCTCGGTGAGTTTCAAGGATCCCTGCACATTGTAGCTTAGATAACAGGTCGGTGAGTTTCAAGTACCCCTGCACTTTGTAACCTAGATAATGGCTCGGTGAGTTTCAAGGATCCCCGCACTTTGTAGCCTTGATAACAGCTCAATGCATTTCAAGGATCCCAGCACTTTGTAGCCTACATAACGCTCGATGAGTTTTAAGGATCCCCGCACTTTGTAGCCTAGATAATGGCTCGTTGAGTGTCGAGAATCCCCGTACTTTGTAGCCTAGATAATGGCTCGGTGAGTTTCAAGGATTCCTGCACTTTGTAGCCTAGATAATGGCTCGATGAGTTTCAAGGATGTTCGTATTTTGTAGTCTAGATAATGACTCGATGAGTTTTAAGGACGTCGGCACTTGGTAGTCTAGATAACGGCTCGATGAGTTTTAAGAATGGTGTCCCGCACTTTGGAAGTCTAGAAAAGACTTGGCAAAATCTAAGAGGATGATATTCTGTAAACTATTCTCTAGGGAACAACCAACCACCCTTCAGGGGACACTTGTCTGACATCGACCCCAATAGGTATGTACTGCCACAGGTACGCATTTCTCTCCTATACCCTGCATATTTGTTTTCCCTTTCTTTATAGGAAAAGAGGTACAGGTTGAGCACCAGCAAAATGATCGCGAACGAGTCACAGTTGAATAACACTATATCTCAATGGCAGTGATCAGATGTCTTGTAGACCGAATCGGGGTTAGCAAAAGCAAGCCATGCAGATCGAATGGTCGCCAGTAGAATGATTGCAAACAGGACATATTAGAGTACGCTACAACTCAGTGGCGACAAGCTACAAGCTTCAACACAGCAAAAAGGTAAGGACTGCCTTAGGTAGGCATTTCTTTCCTTTCCTCTGAATTTTGGCTCATCTAGGCACTAGTGCACTAGTTGCCCAAAAATTGGGGGTAACTGTAGACACCGGATCCTGAGGCAACCTAGATCAGAGTTACCCAATAATGATTAGATGCCTGTTCATGGGCAAAAAGGTTGGAAGTGATGATTTTCTTATCAAGATTTGCTTTTTAGAGATAAAAAATAAAAAAATTTAAAAAATAAAAATAAAAATTATAAAATAAAAAAAAAGAGTTTGAAATTATGATATTTTAGTCAAATTTGAAATTTAAAAAAAAAAATTTGGCTGTCAGCTGTAACAACCCGAAATGTACCCTAGAAGGATTCAGGCATATTGAGAATAAGTGGTGACCAAAGTTGTGCAAGTTGAAGTGTTAGGTATGCTAAATGGACAATTTAAGAATTAATGTCAAAGTTTAGGCAAGTGCGGCAAATTGTAAAATTTTGAAGTATGGAATTAGGACTTGATTGAAAGGATAAAATTAATTAAGTGGGCCAATGTGAAGTATTAGTAAGTTATAAGTCTCAATGTATAAGGATATGAGTATTGAGGGATTGAAAAGAGAATTTGACAAAAATATCAAAGTTGGACCAATGGCATGGTGACATGTGGCAAGGAGATTAGAGGAGATATAAAAAAAGAGAGAGAAGGGGAGAGAGGGCAGAAAAAAAATCTGCTCTCCCCTCTCCCGTTCTCCCCATTCTTGCCCTCATCCTCTTCTTCTTCTTTCCCTTCTTGCTTCAATGCCATTTTTGCTCTCTCTAATATTAAGGCCCAAGATTTAGAGGATCAAGTTTGTTAGTTTAAGAGATTTAAGTGAAGATTTGTTATGAAAAGGTAAGTTTAAGTTTTAATTTCTCTTATTCTTTTGATTAGTGGATCGACTTACGAAGTCAGCTCATTTTCTATCGGTTAGAGTGCATTATCCGATGGATAAGTTGGCCAGTATCTATGTGGATGAAGAGGTCAGATTGCATGGAGTGCCGTTATCTATAGTGTCAGTTTGGGACCCAAGGTTTACATCTAAGTTTTGGAAAGAACAATAGAGAGCTTTGGGAACCAAGTTGAATTTTAGCGCGGCATTTCATCTGCAGACAGATGGTCAGTCCGAGCGGGTTATTCAGATTCTGGAGGATATGTTACGGGCTTGTGCATTGGATTTTTTGGGTAGTTGGGACAGATAGTGCAGTTGATGGAGTTTGCCTACAACAACAGTTATCAGTCGAGCATCGGTATGTCACCGTATGAGGCTTTGTATGGTTGACAGTGTAGGACTCCAGTTTGTTGGCAAATACTTCAGACTTTTATGATCTGTATAGATGTAACATTGCTCACAGTATAAATAATGTCTCTAGATCTTTAAGGTAAACACAATGGCTGCGAGCTCAAGATCATGTGTGGGGTAGTTTTTCTCATGAGTCTTAAGCTACCGAGAGCCAAATGCAATCACCTTGCCTTCCTGCATTAGTATGCAACCCAAGCCAATCTTGGAGGCATCACTATAGATCATAAAATCTTTACCAGAATCTGGCAGAGTTAACACTGGTGCTTCTGTTAACATGCTTTTTAATCTTTCAAAGCTTTCTTGGCACTTAGCATTCCAATCGAACTTCACATGCTTCTGCAACAATTGAGTCAATGGGGCTGCAATCGTGGAGAACCCTTTCACAAATCTCCGATAATATCCTGCAAAACCCAGAAAGCTTCTGACTTCTGTGACATTCTTGGGCGTTCGCAAATGCAAAATTGCTTTAATCTTAGTAGGATCCACTTTGATACCTTCTGCTGATATGACATGCCCCAGGAAATATACTTTGCTCACCCAAAAGTTTCATTTGTTGAACTTAGCATACAGTTACTTCTATCTCAAAATCTATAAAATAATTCTCAAGTGCCGATCATGTTCTTCAGGAGTCTTGGAATATACCAAGATATCATCAATGAAAACAACCATAAACTGGTCTAAGAAAGGATAGAAGACTCGATTCATTAAGTCCATGAACGCCGCAGGTGCATTAGTCAATCCAAAAGGCATGACCAGAAATTCATAAGGCCGTACCTAGTGGGGAAAGCAGTCTTGGGTACATCCACCTCTCTAATTCCTAACTGATAGTAACCCGACCTCATATCAATTTTTGAGCACACACCTACTCCCTTAAGTTGATTAAAAAAATCTTCAATCCAAGGCAATGGATACTTATTCTTGATCGTCACCTTATTCAATTACCTGTAATCAATGCATAATCTAAGTGACCCATCTTTCTTCTTCACAAAAAGAACAGGTGCTCCCCACGGAGATACACTCGGCCAGATAAAACCCTTATCAAGCAACTCCTGAAGCTGAATCTTCAACTCTTTCAATTCTGTGGGTGCCATCCGATACGGAGCAATAGAAATGGGTGCAGTGCCTGGAGCCACATCAATAGTAAACTCAATTTCTTGATCAGGAGGTAACCCTAGCAATTCCTCTAGAAAGACATCAGAGAACTCGCATACTGTAGGTATATCCTCCAATCTAGAACCCTTCTTCTTAGACTCCATGGCATAACACAGGTAGGCTATGCATCCCTTTCTCAATAGTCTTTTTGCAGCAGTAGCTAATATAACATCAGAAAGGAAATCTGTTCTTTCCCCTACAACCATAATCTCTTGATCATCTAACGCTTTAAGAGCCACTATTTTTCGTTTACAGTCAATGGTCACTTGATGGGTGGATAACCAATCCATCCCTAGAATGACATCAAATTCACGGAAGGGAAGTTCAATAAGGTTGGCTAGAAAGACAAAACCCTAAGCACTAATGGGGCAATTTCTATACACCTTATTAACCACAACACTATGGCCTAAAGGGTTACCCACTACAATACCTTAATCTGGACAGGAATCTATCAACCCTTTCCCGTGTACAATGTCAGAATTAATGTAAGAATGCGTAGAGCTTGGATCAATAAGAGCATAAACTAAAGCAGATAACAATGTAAATTTACCTACGATCCCATCGGGTGCATCCTCATCCTCTTTGGCTCTGACGGCATAAGTCCGGCTTGCAGCTCGCCCCTAACCCTGAGCTGACTAAGCAAGAGGTCTGGATTAGCTAGATTAGGGGCCGCTCCCCTACCTCTGCCTCAAGTAGTCGCTAGGCTTCGCCTCTAGGCTGGTGATGTAACCGTAAAACCCTGATGTAGACATCGGTCCTGAGGCAGCCCAGATTAGAGATACCCAATTGTGATTAGATGCCTGTTCACAGGCAAAAAAAATTAGAAGTGATGATTTCCTTATCAAGATTTGATTTTTAGAGATTAAAAAATAAAAATACAAATTAGAAAATAAAAAAAAGTTTGAAATTACGATATTTTAGTCAAATTTGAAATTTAAAAAAAAAAATTCCGGCATCGACCGTGCGAAGCGTGTGCGCACGCCCGCCCAGTGGGCGCTCTGCACCCCCAACAACGGGCAGTCACGCGCCCGTCGGTCGCCCCACTCACCGAATCCACCCAGATCTGCAGAAAATGGGATTTTTAGCCTTTTCTGGATTTTTCCCCAAATTTTATTTTTTACCTCATTTTTTAAGAATTTTCATGATTTTTTCGATTTTTAAAATTAAGATAATAAATATTCTCATTTAAATTTATTTTCTTTTTTTTAATTAACTAGGGTTTTTTTATTAAGTAATATAAATAGAAAAAGATGAATAGGAAGGGGGAGGCAACCAAAAAATTCAGATTTTCATTTTCTTCTTCCAAAAAATTCTATTCTCCTTTAATACTTCTTCTTCTTCATTTGGCTTCAATAAAATTTCTTCTAAGCATTTTTAGATAGAATTTTATTGATGAAAATTTGATTTTGAGACAAAAAACATAATTGTTTGTTCTTAAAATCTAATTTTCTCACTTGGTTTTATTTTATTTTTTCAATTAACCTTTTTCAAAGATTTTAAATTGAATCTTTTTTTATGAAAATTTGATTTTGGGAACAAAGAAAATAATTCTTTGTTATTTAAATTCAATTTTTCATTTGATTTTCTAAAAATCAAGATTTTTCACAATTATTTTTCTAAAGAGAATAGATTTAGACCTTGGAATAGATTTTTGAGACAATAGATTTCATTCATTTTTCTAAAGAGAATAGATTTATTCATTTTTCTAAAGAGAATAGATTTATTCTTGTGACAAAGAGAATAATTTTTTGTTCTTGAGAATTTTCAATTTCTTCCATTTTTTAGCAAATTTTCTTCCTTGGAATAAAATTCCAACTTTTTCTTATTTTTATTTCTAATTTGTGGATCAAAACAAGGAAATCAATCATCATTTTTCCCTCCATCAAATCCGAATTTTGAGAGTAAACCTTCTGGACCCGATCTCATACTTTTATTTGTTCATTTTTTATTGTATTATTTTTATCTCTTGTTCACAATTAATTGATTAACATGTAATTTTTTTATTGTTTTTTTTTCATTTATTTATTCAATTGATTATTATTATTTATTATTATTATTATTATTATTATTATTATTGTTTTCCTTTCATTTTTTTTATCATTATCATTATTATTTTATTATCATTTTTTATTGTTATTATTATTATTATTATTATTATTATTATTATTATTATTATTATTATTATTATTATTATTATTATTGTTATTGTTGTTGTTGTTGTTATTATTATTATTATCATAATTATTATTATTATTATTATTATTATTATTATTATTATTATTATTATTATTATTAATATTATTATTAATTTATTAACATGTTGTTTTATTTATTTCAATCATATCATTTAATTCCTTTGTTATTCATAATGTATTTTTTTATTTATTTAATTTATTAACATTTTAATCCATTTGTCATCTTTAATGTCATCTTATTTTATTTTAGCTTATTAGTTATCATTTTATTTGTTTAATTGATTAAATTTCTTGATTTAATAACTAACAATAATTTTTTTGTATTTGTTTTTTTTTACTCCAATATTGTAACACCCTTTACCCATACATAGGCGTACCCATTCTTAAGGAGTGAGAAGCCGTATGAGCCGGGTGTGTCACCAAGCAGATAAAGATACAAAGCATACATTCATACATAATAACCATACATCATTACGGGGGAAAATTAAAACTTTCATAAGAACCAGTATGATCAATCATTATAATAGCGAAATTCGTTACAAAAATGTTCTGATCAAAAGTCAGAATAAGATAATTACATATCCCAAAAGTATATAAATGCGGAAGCTTTACAAAATAATGGTATAAAGAGAGTTCCGATACAAAAGAATCAACATGCTATAAAAAATAAAGCCCTAACACTAATCCCTCTGTGTTGGCTTGACTGGCGACGACTCTCCCAAAAGAACACCATCCTCCGCACCTGCACGGATAAAATACCGTGCTAAGCGATAAACGCTTAGTGGAGAAACACACAAGTAGTATGGATGGCCATTCACAATGGTCGTCGAGGCATAACACATTCACAATGGTAAATGCAGATAATCATAGCAAGTAAATATACATTCTTGCATATAAAAGCCATACTTTCGATAACATAAGCTCACATCCATACTCACATTCATAGTTACATTAACTGATCATTCATCTCTTTATCATACTCATTCGGATATCACATTCGTATAGTCACATTGGAGCAAACTAAAGCGAACAGAACACCTACTAACTCACAATAGTGGATAATGAGTATACGGACAGTACCTTACGGGTACGAATCGAATACTGACAGTACCTTACGGGTACGAATCGAAAACCATTTCACTTTATCAATTACAAAACATTTTACTGAGGGGACCTTTAACAAGATCCAAATACTGAGGGGTTCGCGAGGAACCAAACGAGGACCTGATCAGGGTCCAAACGGAACTGAGGCTGCAGCTTAAGACTCTATTAGGCATGCCTAACTATCCACTTACTTGACTCTAGCAGGTTATGCATCATTCAAATCATATTTCCAAGAGTAACACATAATTATAATCACATTCATGTCAATGAATCATAAATAAGACATGCATAACCTAATATCATTCAACAACTTATAACATGCAATATCGTATACATTATTTATTATTTGGCTAAGTTAAATACCCATAATATCATTTGCACATTAAGAACACATAAATGATGACTAAAGAACTCAAAACAGAAGAAAAAGGATTGAAAAGGACCCAAATACGTTTGATAAAAACAGAAGGGACAGGGGCTAGAGGGGGCACGAGTCGTGCTGAGGAGCATGACTCGTGCTTCTAGAGACTTGAGGGGCATGAGTCGTGCTGAGGAGCACGACTTGTGCTCCTGCTCCCAGCTAAGGGAGTGCGAGTTGTGCTCCTAGAGCATGACCCGTGCTCGGCTTCCAGCTAGGAGCACGACTCGTGCTCCAGCTCTCTCTTCTCGCCAAGAGATCGTCCCTGACAACGATGATTTCAAACCCTAACATCGTGAAAATAGCACAGAACCTAGAATTACCAGAAAATCATCCCCACTTAAATCCAATTCAATCTTACCTGGAAATCAAGCTTCCCCAAGCATTCAAAACTAACGTAAACATCATATAAACACTTCCTTCAACAAATACCGACTCTAAAACATAGAATAGCTTAATCAAAATTTCACAATACTAAAACCCAGAAAATGACAGTAAACTCAAATCAACTTCAATTCCATTCTCAAAGTTTCAGCCTTCATGCATTAAACTAAAATCAACTCCCACTCATCCATTATCCCAGCATGCATTATCAATACAACAGATTACCAACGAAATGATCAAACATAGCAAGAACAAAGGAAATTGCAGAAATTCCCAAACCTGAAGCTCTAATCACATAGTTCTACTACTCCCTGCCTTCTCTTTTCCCTTGGGATCGCGAGGAGGCTCAGCTAAGCACAACACATCAAAGAACACCCAAAATACAAACCCTAAGTTAAATCTAAACCCAGAAATCAAGAAGAAGAAGATGAACAAAAGGGAAAACAAGATGGAAAATGCAATAACTTACCAAAGGAATGCAAGGAGATGAGTAATTTCCACCAACAGTAACTTGAATCTAAGCTAGGGTTTCTAAAGAAGAGAAAAGGAAGAAGGAGAGTGGGAAAGAGGGATAACGGGAATGAAGAGCAGTTCTGCCTCTTTCCTTTTGCTCTTTCTTTTTCTTTTTCTTTTCATAACCCTAGACAAGTGTCATCTCCCTATTGGTGGAGATTAATCACTCACACCCAAATAACCTACATGCATCACACACAATGATCTCCCAACTAATGCGCACCCTACTAATATGTGAATAAAGCATACAACCATAACTCAACTACTCATACCCTAACACTATGTGAGTAATACACTCAAATGCAACCCAACTAATTCACACTCTAATGCCATACATGCATCCATAGGCTAATAAAACCCTTAAAACATACATTTTACCCAAAATACCCTTATAACATGCCCAAAACACACAATGCATGCACACACAAATAGGCTCATACTACTAGGGGGCAAACGGGGTGTGACAAATATCCATTTTTCCTTTTTTTCTAATGCGAGCAAATGGGGAGATTCAGGAGGCTCGTTTGATTTGACCATTTATTTTCATTATTTGTATTATTTTATTTATTTGGTTTCTTCATTTATTCTACCATGTAATTTTTAATAAAATTATTTATTTTATACACATTTAAAAAAAATCACAAAAATATTTCTATTAATTAACTTGGAATTTTTTCTAATAAAAATGGGACTAATGTCCTAGTTTTTCCACCCAAACAAGCCATCACCTTTAACACTTTTTCCTTTAAGTATGTATGCGAGGACCAATGTCCTCATCCCTAATAAATACCCCATTTTCTGTATGATTTACATTTCATTTACAATGGAGTTGTAATCTGCCCCTAGTTTTGTTGTAATTTATTGGGCTTTCATTTGCTTTATTTTAATCTTGCTTTTATTTATCGCTTTCATTACATGATTGACTTGCGCTTTAATTATTGCATTGAAATGAATGAGAAAATGAATGAAATCATAATTTTAAAACTCAATTATAATTTAATCAAGGTATGAATAAATGGGAAGTCGGGAAGTGCCGAACCATCTTAGTTCTTAGGCTAAACGAGGTTAGAGGACCATCTCAATATCCTATTGGGGGTCTCCAAAATATCTTTTGTTGCTCGAAATAGGCCCAATTCCCATTGTCTTAGGCTCCATGAGGTTAGAGTACCATCTCAATGTCTTATTGGGGTGTGGACTCAAAAGTATCTGTGGCCTGCCCAAAATAGACACAGATGCACTGTCTTAGGCTCAGTGGGGATAGATGACCTTTTCTAATGTTTTATTGGGTGGCGACTCCAAGAAATCTCCTTGTTGCCAAAAATAGATGCCCTTGTAATCTCTTACAAGCTCTATGAACCTCTTTTGAATGCCCTAAAAGCAGGTCTTCGGGGCACCCTGGGGTTCGATGCGTGTCACAGTAGTGACTCCGCTGGGAGCTATTGAGACTTCACTTCGAAAGTACCTTGATTAAAACATATAATTGAGTTTTAATTTAAAATTTCACCTCTTTTTCGAAATTGCATTGCATATCATTAAAGCCTTAGATTTATGCTAGTTTGGTCCCTCTTTTAACCCCGGTGCATTCTCGAAGCATGACCTTACGTTCACACAATGTAGGGAAGTGTTAAGGATAATCATCAGCCCAAGTCTAGTATCATGTGGTATATCAAATAATGACCCGACTGGTCGCTATGCTCATGATGAGCTAGACCTGTTGGTAGGGATACTTCCCCTAAGTGGCATGAGTCGTAATACTATGCTTCCTATATGGATCATTGTGTATTGGACAAACCCAGATACTTTGACTGGTCACTTAATCAAAGGCTTTCATGCCCCGATAGGCCCATGTCGATTTATTTGGACTGCCTAAACACATAATGATCAAGACCCATACGTACGCACATTAGAGGTTATGCAGTCGATTTTCCATCGTGCACCACACGCGTCCATTGGGTTTCCTGCTGACCAATGGGCCAAGCCTACCTAGGAAAGAGACCGCACAACCTCCTATGTAGGAGTGATAAGTTTAGAAGGATCTATCTGCTTGCATGTGGTTATGGATGTTGTATTGCATATTCATGTCATTCATACACATAAAAATTTTTTATTTCCTCCCTATGTCTACATCATATTCTTTGCATATAATTCTCACATATACATATCATCCTGTGCATAGTTTTTTCATGCATCACATGTATCATTATAATCTCTAAATTTTTCAGTCATCGATGACCATTTGTATAGCACGATCATGTATTATATGTCGTTCTTGCATAAAAAATAAACATGTACATTTCATTTCACGTGTGTACATTCTATTCTGTGCATATAATTTACATGTACATATCACCTTGTGCATAAATTTATTCCATACATTGCATACATCATTCTAACCTCTATGATTTTTTCGGCCATTGTATTCTATTTGTTGTACAACATGATCATGCATAGCATGTCATTCATACATCATTCTAACTCCTTGATTTTCAGCCACTGTAAACCATTTTCTTGGGTGGTTTAGGGATCACGATAATTGTCGAAAGAGCAAATCAGAGTTTGGGTTGGTGGACAGAGATCTAGCATCATTACCAGGACATTCGTAGGCATTAGACATGGCTGATCCTTCGTGATAGATTGAAAAGACTCATGCCTTAATTGCCCACGAGATGGATAGAAGGTTCGAGGAGCTTGAAAAAAGGCTGTCGGCTATGATTAAGGAAAGAATGGATGCTATGCTGCTTGTTCTTTAAGCTAAACTTATGGCGACTACTACCCTTAACCAAGTTGAGTCGGCCACTGTTGAGAAGACTCATATAGCGATTACCGCAGTGTCTCCTTTTGCTTTCGAGCCTGGAGTCAAGGTACCCTTTGTTTTGACAGTTGAACAAGGAAGAGGCAAGAAGCCTGCTCTAGAGTATGACGATATTCCTGAAAAGGAAGACATTTTAGCAGTGATACAAGCTCCGAATAGTAAAGCGTCAAGGGCAGAATATGATTTGAGGTCAGGCTTAGGTTTGCACGTAGGTGAAACATTGGAAGGATCTTTGATGCAGTTACAAAAACAAGTAAGAAAGGCAGAAGGAACAGAGCCTTCACAGTCAATAGGCATCCCTAGGTCCTCAAGCATGAAAAAAGGGCTAGCGGATCTTGAAGAAGAAAATATAAAGTCCAAGCTTGCAACTACTCGGGTGCCTCTCAACAGGACTATTACTGGCCCCGCAAGTCTAAGAGTGGGTTGTTATGATAATAGCAGTGATACTCGAAGTACAGGAAAAGTGCCAACCACAAAAATAAATCAAAGGCACTATTCTAATTTGGTCAGATCCTTGTCTTGGGTCCTTAAGAAACTAATGGAAGAGAGGATATTGCAGCCATTGTCGGCTAGGCTCGCCAGAAACCAAGGACAACCCAATCACAAGGCGAATCAGTATTGTGCCTTCCAGCAGCACACTGAGCATACCACAGATGATTATAAGACCTTGAGACATGCCATTCAAGATCTGATAGATTCCAAGCAGATCTCTGACCTAAACGAGCGAAAGATAAAGAATAAGATAGATTTAGTGCCTAAGTAGGAAGGGGAGGATGGTTCCTAAGGATGATAATAAGCCATCAACTGCAACATCTGTGTTGGCAAGAACGGAAGATATTAGCTATTTAGATGTTCTTTTCATTTTTGAACTATTTAATAATGTCATTTTTAATTCTTGTTTCTTTAATAAGATGAGCATTTTTGCTTACTTGTATGATATTCCTTATAATTTCACTATGCATAATCATGATCATGATTCATTTATATTTGACATTGATTCAATTGATGCCATTCCATTTAATCTCAGAACTTTGGAAAACCCAAAGAAAATCTTGATAGCATCTAATGTAACTCCTGAAGAGAGGGTAAAATTTGAGGGAATGTTAAAAAATAAAAATATATGAAAAAGTCTTTGCCTGGACCTATTAAGACATGCCAGGAGATGGTCATGAAGTTACCGAATCCAGTGAAGCAGAAGCTCAAAACACTCAGGCCAAAATGGGCAGAAAAGGTTAAAGAAGGCATCCACAAGCAGAAACGAAGCCAAATTTCTTATTAAAATATAACACTTAACTTGGTTGGTCAACATCGTCCCAATAGTCAAGAAGAGCAAAAAAAAAAAAAAAGTACGAGCTTCAGGATTTGAACAAAGCTTATCCACTAAAAAAGGAAAAAAAGTAAAGAAAAAAAAGAGAAAAAATTAATATGTGGATATGACCAAGTGTTGGGTTTCATCGCAATAATTCAAATTAACTCAGGGGAATAAAATCGAAACCCAAAACAGGATCCATGTATTTTCAATTCATTCAAAAGGAAGAGATCAAGATTTACCAAGCTTTGAACGAAATTAACTCCTTTAACTCGGACTATAGGCACTGCTACAATCACGAACACCCTCTATCGGTATCCACACGCATGATCCGACAAACAAAATTCGTAGGTGTGCTAGCTTGTGACGCCCATTCCCTAACGACAAACTAGCTCAGCTAATCTTAGTTAGAGAAGGTCGCACACACACATAGAAACACATGCGGAAACTGAATAATAAAATTTCATCACACACTGTTTTAATTCATGCATCACATGCTAACTACTATTAGTCACACGCCTTAGCCATTCACATGACACTCATACATGTGAGAGGTTACATCCGTGATTACTACATTATTACATGCCTTTACATATTCAAAATACATATTAACCATATAAAACTTATACAAAAGTCCCAAATAACAAAACCCCAAACCTACACTATATACTTCCTATTGTTGACCGTACCAAAATGCGGGGGACGTCCTTCAGTCACCTCTTGTCCGTACCTGCACGGATTAGAGTAAATCCATGCTAAGCGATAACGCTTAGTGGGGAACTCATACATATAGCATATAATTTATCACACATCAGAATCATCATACATAACATGCTAATAAACATGCCAGATCAACCATTACTATATTCAATCATAAGGCATCAATTACTTATTTACATTTCCATACTTCCTTATATCACAATCACTTCTGTTTATATTTAATTAACTTTTAGCCGATTAACCAATTAGCCTTTTTACCACTTTGCCTGCAATTCAATGACGCGGATAACGGGTATCGCATCGGTATCTCTCAGATACCAGTAATCTCATCGAGACTACTTTTTCACATTTAGCACCTTCTGGTGCTTCATATCACATTAGTACCTTCTGGTACTTTTCATCATTCCACATATAACACAATCCAGTAAGG
This sequence comes from Excoecaria cochinchinensis, assembly GCA_947683425.1. NCBI lineage: Eukaryota > Viridiplantae > Streptophyta > Magnoliopsida > Malpighiales > Euphorbiaceae > Excoecaria > Excoecaria cochinchinensis. The sequence continues at coordinate 4,347,686 of CANTUQ010000043.1, forward strand.
ATAATCGCATTGTGATTCCCATGGAATCAGACACATTTAACGCATGGGGCTGCAGCACTTGACCCTATAGGCATGCCTAACTATCCACTACTTGACTCGCAGGCTTAAGTTGTTTAAACACGTTATTCAGTTCACTTTTCACTTTACACATTTGTATTAGCACACAGCCATACATTTCATTTGCATATTCAATATGCTTTCAAATTCAGTCTTCACATTTGATATTCACATAACTTATCACATTCAGAAGTCATCATAGTTGTATGCATTTGTAGATCACTTAACACATAAACATTACTTACTCATGTTGTCCTTCATTTCAGCTTAAAGCCATGCCATTTGAATGACCAAACACATTAGGATTATATTGCCAAAACAGGGTGGGTCACGGTCACAATGGATTTCATTGTCACCGTGACATATTGAAGTCCAAAACAGAATGCAAATTGGGGACATGTCAAGGTCACAACCAATTTCATTGTCACCGTGATGTGTTCCCAACTCTCGGCAGAATGCAACCTGAGGGTATGTCACGGTCACAATGAATCCCATTGCCACCGTGACATATTCTCACTTTGCAAAACAGAATGCTCCCTTGGGTACATCACGGTCACAATGAAGTTCATTGTCACCGTGACATACCAAAATCCATTAGGCAGAATTGAACTCAAGCATACCTCACGGTCACAATGGATTTCATTGTCACCGTGACCTATGCAAAAACACCATAACATGGTTATGTTTTTCAGTCCATTTCTTCCTTCTCATTAAGACTTCAAATCTCATTCTCACTTTTGGCAATTAACCCAAATACATCAACCACACAATCAATAATACATACCTGATTTTCCCTTCTTGTTTGGCATTCATTAATAGTACAAATCATAATCACTTTCAAGCACTTTATCACAATCATATTGCTACTATAATCATACAATTTAGCATCACATAATTCATGCTCAACCTTCAATTTCACATATCATGCAATTCAGTTCAAAACCCTATTTAACCAACACTAATCACATATTCATACAATTAGGGTTTGTTCCCAAACCTCGTCGCCTTAGCTCCTAATTACGACGGACGCTCGGTTCGCCGATTACAGCCTTTCCCTTATCTCTCTTCACTTCTTCAGCTAGCAAAACCAATTCAAATTCCAGAATTGAGCACAATCCATCAATCCTCATTCCAAACTAACTCAAAACCAAGAAGAAGAGCAGAAGATGAGAATATGCACACAAAACCACTTACCTTAAGGTCTTAACACTTAATTCTTGTTCCAATTAGATACATGCACACATCCACTTAAACCACTCTTATCCTTACTCACGGAAACAAGAAGAAAGCCAAAGCCAAAATACAGAAAATAGCTAGGTTACCAAATGAAACTCTTTCATCTTAACCCACACTTGCATGCAAAGGAAGAGGTGGCAACCTCTCAAGAAGCCACACGGAAACCACTTCCTCAAGTCTGCCTCCACTTCCAATAAATCAAAGTTATTATATTCTTAATTAATCCTTCCATTAACTAATTAACTAGCCTTTAACTCATGCTTAGCACAAACATTCATAACTACCATTTAAATCCCTTAACTAAACTTCTTTCTTTCAATTAAGTCCAATCCTACACACACATGCCAAATTAGGTTAATTCTCTTAGGGTACAAATCCGACCATGACAACTCTCCCTTCCTTAAAGAATTTCGTCCTCGAAATTCATACCTGAGTGAAATAGTTGTGGATACTGTTCTCGCATAGCCGCTTCTGGTTCCCAAGTTGCTTCTTCAACACCATGGTGCTGCCAGAGTACTTTCACAAGTGGTATCTGCTTGTTCCGAAGTTGCCTTACTTCTTTTGCTAAGATCACTATTGGCTTTTCATCATAAGTGAAATCTGACTGCACTTCCACTTCTGGTAGAGATAGCACATGGGAATCATCTGACCTATATCTTCTTAACATAGACACATGGAACACATCATGTAGCTTAGCCAAAGTCGGAGGCAAAGCCAGCCGATAAGCCACAAAACCTACTCTTTCAAGCACTTCATATGGCCCAATAAACCTTGGACTCAGCTTCCCCTTTTTACCAAATCGCAGTACCTTCCTCCAAGGAGACACTTTCAGAAACACTTTATCACCTACACTGAACTCAATATCTCTTCTCTTCAAATCAGCATACGACTTCTGTCTGTCACTTGCTGCCTTCAATCTTTGCTGTATGATTTTAGCTTTCTCTTCTGTATCACGAACCAAATCTGGCCCTATGACTCTGCTTTCATTCAATTCTGTCCAGCAAATCGGTGAACGACATTTCCTTCCATACAAAACTTCATACGGTGCCATACCAATACTGGTCTGATAACTGTTGTTATAAGCAAATTCCATAAGTGGAAGATACCTATCCCAATTCTTAGAGAAATCCAAAACACACGCTCGCATCAAATCTTCCAAAACCTGAATAATTCTTTCCGATTGTCCATCGGTTTGTGGATGGAAAGCAGTACTGAAATTCAATTTCGTACCCAACGCTGCCTGTAAACTCCTCCAAAATTTAGAAGTGAATCTGGGATCCCTATCAGAAACAATAGACAAAGGTATCCCATGCAATCGGACAATTTCCCTTACATACAATTCAGCCAACTTTTCCATAGAATAATCCATCCGAACAGGTATAAAGTGAGCTGATTTCGAAAACCTGTCCACAATAACCCATACTGCGTCTTGCTGTCTTGAGGTCAGAGGCAAGCCAGTAACAAAATCCATCGTGATATTATCCCATTTCCATTGGGGAATAGGGAGTGGATGCAACATTCCCTGGGGCACTTGATGCTCCGCTTTAACTTGTTGACAGACAAGGCACTTAGACACATATTCCACTACATTCTTCTTCATCCCTGGCCACCAATACAACTGTTTCATATCTTGATACATCTTGTTTCCACCTGGATGCATAGTGAAAACTGTATTATGAGCCTCGTGCATCAATCTCTTTCTTAATTCTTTATCGTTGGCCACACACATTCTATTCTTATACAGCAGTATTCCATCTTCATTCACTGAATAGTCAGTCTTATCCATAACACCAACTGACTGCAGAACTTGTTGCAATCTCCCATCACTTCTCTGAGCAACTATTAACTCATCCTTCAGAACCGGTCTTGCTTTCAACTGTGCTAATAAAGCTCCATCTGCAGAAAACCTCCACTCAATCCGCTTTAACTGTAATGCTGAAATTGACTTCCTACTCAAAGCATCGGCCACTACGTTAGCTTTTCCCGGATGATAATCCACAATACAATCATAATCTTTAAACAACTCGAGCCACCTTCGCTGTCTCAGATTCAGTTCCTTCTGTGTAAGCAGATATTTCAAACTCTTGTGATCCGTGTAAATCCTACACTTCTCACCATACAGGTAATGTCGCCAAATCTTTAAAGCAAACACTACTGCAGCCAATTCCAAATCATGAGTCAGATAATTCTGCTCATGCGGTTTCAATTGCCTTGACGCATACGCTATCACCTTCCCCTCTTGCATCAATATACAACCCAATCCGACACCTGAAGCATCGGTATACAATACATACTCTTTACCAGTCATAGGCTGTGTAAGAATCGGTGCCTCTACTAACATCTTCCTCAACCGATCGAAACTGGTTTGACATCTTTCAGACCACTCATATTTCACTCCTTTACGTAACAATCTTGTCAACGGTGATGCTATTACTGAAAATCCTTTCACAAACCTTCTGTAGTATCCAGCCAACCCTAAGAAACTGCGAATTTCTAACACATTCTTAGGCGGTTTCCAATTCACAATTGCTTCTATCTTAGTTGGATCCACTTTAACTCCTTCAGATGAGATCACATGACCCAGAAATGATACCTCTTTGAGCCATAACTCACACTTACTGAGTTTGGCAAACAGCTGATGTTCTTGCAAAGTCCGAAGTACAACTCTCAAATGCTGTTCATGTTCCTTTTCATTTCTTGAATATACCAAAATATCGTCTATGAACACAACCACAAACTGATCCAAGTACGGTCTGAACACCCGATTCATTAAATCCATGAATGCAGCTGGCGCATTGGTTAACCCGAATGGCATTACTAGAAATTCATAATGCCCATAACGAGTTCTAAACGCGGTCTTAGGTACATCTTCCTTCTTCACTTGCAACTGATAATACCCTGAACGCAAGTCAATCTTTGAGAATACCCCGGCTCCCCTTAACTGATCAAACAAGTCTTCAATTCGAGGTAAAGGATACCTATTCTTTACTATTACTTTATTCAGCTGTCGATAATCAATACACATTCTCATTGTACCATCTTTCTTTTTAACAAATAACACTGGTGCTCCCCAAGGAGAAACACTAGGTCTAATAAAACCCCTGTTCAGTAATTCTTGCAACTGCTCCTTCAATTCCTTCAACTCAGTTGGAGCCATTCTATAGGGTGCCTTAGATACCGGTACAGTTCCTGGTACCACGTCAATTGATAACTCAACTTCTCTTATTGGTGGTACACCGCTCAATTCTTCAGGAAACACGTCAGGAAACTCTCTGACTATTGGTATCTCTTGCATCTTTACCTGTTCTCTCTTACTATCTAATACCAGGGCCAAATAAGCTTCACATCCTTTTCTCATACACCGACAGGCTTGCATAGCAGATATCACATTCACAAGAGGATTTGTGCACACTCCTCTCACTGTCGCTCTGTTTCCCTTACCATCAGAGAGTATAACTATTTTCTTCTTACACTTAACATCCGCATCATACTTAGTTAACCAATCCATACCCAGAATCAAATCAAACTCATCAAACGGTAGCTCAATCAAATCCGCTGGAAACATTATACCTTGAACTTCTAATGCACAGTTTCGATACACTCTGTTCACATTAACATTACCTCCCAAAGGGCTAGACACACATATATCATATTTTAAACATTCAACTTTAGGCATCTTTTCACATATCTTTTTATCACATACATATGAATGAGTTGAACCAGGATCAATAAGTGCAAACATTTCCACATCACAAAGTAGAATAGTACCTGCTATCACCTCAGGCGCGTCCTGATCCTCTCGTGCCCTCATAGCATAAGCCCGCACTGAAGCCTCATCAGGTCTATCCACAATCTCAGAATCGACTGCACCTCTGGACTGACTACCTCTGCCACGTCCTCTTCCTCTTCCTCTGTTCGTAGAAGGCAAGTTCGAACCACCCCTACTCTGCTCTTGTTGATTTCCTGACATCTCATAGGTATTCGGGCAATTAGCAATGAAATGCTCAGTGCTCCCACATCTATAACAAGCACCCGACACTCTCCAGCATTCTCCTCTATGCCTCTTACCACAATGAGGACACTCATGAACCTCACTTCTATTACCAGATGTTCCTCTTCCAGAACCAGATGCTGAGGGAGCACCTCGCTTCTTACCTCTCGCTGCAGAACTGAACCCTGATTCCGCAGGTGATGCCACATGAGAATCTCTTGATCTTTTTCCCGTCTGGGAACTACCTCTATTCGCATTCTTTCTTTGTCTCCATTCTCTTTGGGCTCCCAAAGTCCTTTCAGCTCTCAGAGCTGCTTGTACAATTCGATAGTAACTTATATTCTGCTCTGTTGTTAAAGAAATCAGCAAAGCTTTAATTTCCTCAATCAATCCATCCTCAAACTGTTGACATCGCAACACATCAGTTAACACACCTTTCGGCGCATATTTGCTTAAGCGACAGAATTCTGCTTCATACTCCGCCACTGTCATAGTCCTCTGTCTCAAACTCAAGAACTTCTTCCAATTTGCCTCTCGATGTGCTTTAGTAATATACTTGTTCTTGAATTCTTTTTCAAAGAACTCCCAGTTTAATGGTTCAGGAAGCATCGGATTCTGCAGGACCAGCTTCCACCAATCATATGCAGGACCTTGGAGTAATGACTCCACACATTCAACCCACTGATCTGGAGGACATCGTATCTCCTTAAGAATCCTTTCCACCTTCTCAATCCAGTACTCTGCTTTTTCTGACTCATCTAACCTTGTTCCATGAAATTCTTCCAAACCATGCTTCCTCAAAGATTCTATTGGGGCTCTTGGCGCCATCATACGTTCCATCACTCTCGCCATATCTTGTGTCATTTTCATCATGGCTTCCATAGGCCCAAATGGAATCTCATTCCCATAGCCAACCGATCTAGACTGCCCAGACCCTGTCACCTCAGCTTCACGAGGGTTCACACTTTCGGCAGATTCCTCACCGGTATGCCTTCCAGAATCCATCTTACTACACAAATTAAACAAGGACTTCCGCATTAGGTCAACAAACTATACACATCTTATCTACCCAATTCCCAGAAAAGACTCAACCTAGGCTCTGATACCACAACTTGTGACGCCCATTCCCTAACGACAAACTAGCTCAGCTAATCTTAGTTAGAGAAGGTCGCACACACACACAGAAACACATGCGGAAACTGAATAATAAAATTTCATCACACACTGTTTTAATTCATGCATCACATGCTAACTACTATTAGTCACACGCCTTAGCCATTCACATGACACTCATACATGTGAGAGGTTACATCCGTGATTACTACATTATTACATGCCTTTACATATTCAAAATACATATTAACCATATAAAACTTATACAAAAGTCCCAAATAACAAAACCCCAAACCTACACTATATACTTCCTATTGTTGACCGTACCAAAATGCGGGGGACGTCCTTCAGTCACCTCTTGTCCGTACCTGCACGGATTAGAGTAAATCCATGCTAAGCGATAACGCTTAGTGGGGACCTCATACATATAGCATATAATTTATCACACATCAGAATCATCATACATAACATGCTAATAAACATGCCAGATCAACCATTACTATATTCAATCATAAGGCATCAATTACTTATTTACATTTCCATACTTCCTTATATCACAATCACTTCTGTTTATATTTAATTAACTTTTAGCCGATTAACCAATTAGCCTTTTTACCACTTTGCCTGCAATTCAATGACGCGGATAACGGGTATCGCATCGGTATCTCTCAGATACCAGTAATCTCATCGAGACTACTTTTTCACATTTAGCACCTTCTGGTGCTTCATATCACATTAGTACCTTCTGGTACTTTTCATCATTCCACATATAACACAATCCAGTAAGGATAATCGCATTGTGATTCCCATGGAATCAGACACATTTAACGCATGGGGCTGCAGCACTTGACCCTATAGGCATGCCTAACTATCCACTACTTGACTCGCAGGCTTAAGTTGTTTAAACACGTTATTCAGTTCACTTTTCACTTTACACATTTGTATTAGCACACAGCCATACATTTCATTTGCATATTCAATATGCTTTCAAATTCAGTCTTCACATTTGATATTCACATAACTTATCACATTCAGAAGTCATCATAGTTGTATGCATTTGTAGATCACTTAACACATAAACATTACTTACTCATGCTGTCCTTCATTTCAGCTTAAAGCCATGCCATTTGAATGACCAAACACATTAGGATTATATTGCCAAAACAGGGTGGGTCACGGTCACAATGGATTTCATTGTCACCGTGATATATTGAAGTCCAAAACAGAATGCAAATTGGGGACATGTCACGGTCACAACCAATTTCATTGTCACCGTGATGTGTTCCCAACTCTCGGCAGAATGCAACCTGAGGGTATGTCACGGTCACAATGAATCCCATTGCCACCGTGACATATTCTCACTTTGCAAAACAGAATGCTCCATTGGGTACATCACGGTCACAATGAAGTTCATTGTCACCGTGACATACCAAAATCCATTAGGCAGAATTGAACTCAAGCATACCTCACGGTCACAATGGATTTCATTGTCACCGTGACCTATGCAAAAACACCATAACATGGTTATGTTTTTCAGTCCATTTCTTCCTTCTCATTAAGACTTCAAATCTCATTCTCACTTTTGGCAATTAACCCAAATACATCAACCACACAATCAATAATACATACCTGATTTTCCCTTCTTGTTTGGCATTCATTAATAGTACAAATCATAATCACTTTCAAGCACTTTATCACAATCATATTGCTACTATAATCATACAATTTAGCATCACATAATTCATGCTCAACCTTCAATTTCACATATCATGCAATTCAGTTCAAAACCCTATTTAACCAACACTAATCACATATTCATACAAATAGGGTTTGTTCCCAAACCTCGTCGCCTTAGCTCCTAATTACGACGGACGCTCGGTTCGCCGATTACAGCCTTTCCCTTATCTCTCTTCACTTCTTCAACTAGCAAAACCAATTCAAATTCCAGAATTGAGCACAATCCATCAATCCTCATTCCAAACTAACTCAAAACCAAGAAGAAGAGTAGAAGATGAGAATATGCACACAAAACCACTTACCTTAAGGTCTTAACACTTAATTCTTGTTCCAATTAGCTACATGCACACATCCACTTAAACCACTCTTATCCTTACTCACGGAAACAAGAAGAAAGCCAAAGCCAAAATACAGAAAATAGCTAGGTTACCAAATGAAACTCTTTCATCTTAACCCACACTTGCATGCAAAGGAAGAGGTGGCAACCTCTCAAGAAGCCACACGGAAACCACTTCCTCAAGTCTGCCTCCACTTCCAATAATTCAAAGTTATTATATTCTTAATTAATCCTTCCATTAACTAATTAACTAGCCTTTAACTCATGCTTAGCACAAACATTCATAACTACCATTTAAATCCCTTAACTAAACTTCTTTCTTTCAATTAAGTCCAATCCTACACACACATGCCAAATTAGGTTAATTCTCTTAGGGTACAAATCCGGCCATGACATAGCTCCCTTATGTTGCGACTGGATTTTTATGTTTTTTTTTTCTCAAAGAAAAATGGCGGCTAGATTTTTCTCTCTTAGGAAAATTACAGCCACTCTCAATCTTTTTCTCTTTTTAGGAGAACGTAATTAGGGTTAAAAAAAATTTCTTAACATATATATATCCACATATATATATGTGTGTATAAATTTGAACTAAGAGATAAATAGGAATACTATCTCTTATTCAAAATAAGAGATATTTATATATATATATAATTTCAAATTAAATATAAATACGTATATTTATATTATTCCAAAATAACCTAATAAAATCCATTTTGTTCATTTTGGTCTTGGTGTGTGACCCAATAGGTTTATATTAAGTTGGCAGTGGGCCTAATCTCATAATAAGCCCACAAGTCATAATTGGTCTCTAGCAAGACATTATGACTACCCAAATAATATAAATATCATTAGTCCGATTTTAACCTGACAATAGAACATGCCATTATCCTTTTGTCACACGATATCTTGTTTGAGCATAAGTCATGGTACATGTCAAACTTATATTGTTCAAACATATAATTTCCCAATCACTAAGTAGGCTGACAAATTCAAATGACATTGATCACACTATCAATTCATTCGAGCATGGCCATGCATTTTTACAATCCTACTTATCGAGGGGCCCAACAGATATCTCTCTCATAAGAGAGGGACAAATTCCATCTTGATTATTCACTTTCCTCTGCATAATTCTCATTTTGTCCGATTAAAGATAACGTTTGATTACGTCAAGACATAATGTTTCTTATGTAGGAAACCGTGAGAACCTCAGGTCAAAGGATTTAATAACATATCTATTATAAGATCACTTATGACACTATCCCATGTAGTCATCTTACAGTGGGTCTATCCAATACTTTGTTCTCTAACAAATACCTATAGATTTGATTTATATCATCATATATAATCATCCCATGATTATCAATGCAAATCTATACTAGTCTTAATTTATCTTTATGCCCTTTAGTGATAAATGACTAGGGACAACATGAATAACATTGTCATTCATAAACATTACAATAATGAAACATGCCAATAATATTAATGTGAAGAAAACCGTTATATATATAAATGAAAATGTAATGATTACATCAAGGTCCAAATGTTTGGCCTAGGGCATGACCACTAACAATCTCCCACTTGCACTAGGCCCAATCATTCATATATTTAATACCCATTGACCTAGTATGTCCATCATGTTTGGCATATCGAAGAGCCTTGGTAAGTGGATCAGCAATGTTATCATCAGTAGGTACTCTGCAAATCTTGATGTCTCCCCTCTCAATTATTTCTCAAATGAGATGAAAATGCCTGAGTATATGTTTTGATCTCTGATGAGATCTGGGCTCCTTAGCCTGTGCAATAGCACCATTATTGTCACAATAAAGATCCACATGGTTGCTGATACTAAATACTACTCCCAATTCAGCAATGAATTTCTTGATCCATACTGCTTCTTTAGCTGCATCTGATGCTACTATATACTCAACTTCTGTTGTAGAATCAGCGACAGTGCTTTCTTTAGAACTTTTCCAGCTTACAACACCTCCATTTAATACAAAAATATATCCTGACTGTGATCTAAAGTCATCTTTGTCAGATTGGAAGCTTGCATCTGTATAACCATTTATTACTCGCTCATCTTCCAATCCTCTATATATTAAGAATTCATCCTTAGTTCTTCTCAAGTACTTAAGGATAATCTTAACAGCTATCCAATGACTTTCATCGGGATCTGACTGGTATCTGTTCGTTATGCTCAAAGCATACAAAACGTCTGGTCGAGTTCATAACATGGCATACATGATTGATCTTATAGCCGAAGTATAAGGAATCATACTCATGCGATCTCGCTCATTAGATGTCATGGGAAATTGAGTCTTGCTAAGAGTAATGCCATAAGACATTAGCAAGAATCCACTTTTGGAATTTTGCATACTGAATCTATTTAGCACCTTATCTATATAAGTGCTTTGACTCAGACCAATTATCCTTTTAGATCTATCCCTATAGATCTTAATCCCAAGGATATAAGCAGCTTCTCCCAAATCTTTCATTGAAAAAGATTTCCCTAACCATTCTTTTGTCTTTTGCATGAAAGGGATGTCATTTCCAATTAGTAATATGTCATCGACATATAATACAAGAAACATCACAGCCCTCCCACTAATCTTCTTTTATACACAAGGTTCATCCTCATTTTTGATGAACCCAAACTCTTTGATTGTTTCATCGAAATGAAGATTCCAGCTCCGAGAAGCTTGCTTCAATCAATAAATGGATCTTTGCAACTTACATACCTTTCTAGAATTCTCAGAATGAACAAAACCCTTAGGTTGTGTCATGTACACATCCCCAAGTAAGTTTCCATTAAGAAATGTTGTTTTGACATCCATTTTCCATATCTCATAGTCATAATATGCAGCAATGGCAATAAGAATTCTTATTGACTTACGCATTGCAACTGGTGAAAAGGTTTCATCATAGTCAATACCATGAGTTTGTTTGAACCCTTTTGCAATGAGCCTTGCTTTAAAGGTATTTACTTTACCATCCATGTCATTTTTCTTTTTGAAAACCCATTTGCACCCAATGGTTTTAATTCCTTCAGGTGGATCAATTAAGTTTCAAACTTGATTATCATACATGGATTGCATCTTAGATTTCATGGCTTCTAGACATTTTTTAGATTCTGGACCTGACACGGCATCTTGATAGGTAGTAGGCTCATCTTGATCCATGAGCATTAGTTCACGACTATCTATCACAAGAAATCCATATCTCTTGGGCTCGTGTCATATCCTTTTCAGATCTATGTGATACTTGTATAACAGGTATAGGTTCCACAACTGTTTGTGAAATTTGTTGAGTTTCCATCGATGGTTCAATGTTATCTTGTGGTTCTCGATTTTCGTCAAGTTGCACTTTACTCCAACTAGTTCTTTTAGAAATAAATTCCTTTTCTAGAAAGACACCATTTCGAGCAACAAACACTTTATTCTCAGAAGGGTTATAAAAGTAATATCCTCTAGTTTCCTTAGGATATCCTACAAAAAGATATTTATTAGATTTTTGTGCTAATTTATCTGAGACCTGTCATTTAACATAAGCCTCACAGCCCCAAATCTTTAGAAAAGATAAACTAGGAGTTCTCCCAGTCCATATCTCATATGGTTTCTTCTCAACCGCTTTAGATGGAACTCGATTCAAAGTGAATGCGGCTATTTCTAATGCATAACCCAAAAAGGATAATGGAAGATCTGTTTGACTCATCATAGATCGAACCATATCTAATAAAGTTCGATTCCTCCTTTCAGATACACCATTCCTTTATGGTGTTCCTGGCGGAGTTAATTGTGAAACAATTCCACAATCTCTTAGATGATTATCAAACTCTTGGCTCAAATATTCACCACCTCGATCGGATTGAAGTGCTTTAATAGTTTTACCAAGTTGATTTTGTACTTCATTTTGAAAGGTTCTGAACTTTTCAAATGATTCATGTTTATATTTCATTAGATAGACATAGCCATATCTACTGAAATCATCAGTGAATGTAATGAAGTACTGCAATCCTCCCCTGTCATTTATGCGTAATGGGCAACATACATCAGAATGTACAAGGCCTAATAAGTCAGTGGCCCTTTCACTATGTCCAGTAAAATGATCCTTTATCATCTTGCCTAATAAACAAGATTTGCAATTATCAAATGATTCAAAATCAAATGATTGCAAAATTCCATCTAAATGGAGTTTGGCTATGCGTTTCTCATTTATATGACCAAGGCGACAATGCCATAAATATGTTTTATTTAAATCATTTGGCTTGGATTTCTTTGTAGATATGTTATAAATATCATGATTATTGGATGTTTCTAGATTTAGGACATAAAGCCCACAATATGAATCAGCAATACCATAAAGCATGTCATCATAATAAATAGAACATTTCTTATTCTTAATAAGAAAAGAAAAACCTTCATCATCCAAACTTGAAACTGAATAATATTCCTACTCAAACTAGGAACATAATAGCAATTGTTCAAAACTAACAAAAGCCCATTGGGCAAAGTCAATTCATAAGATCCTACAGCTAGAGCAGCAACTTTTTCTCCATTTCCCACTCGTAGGTCCACTTCGCCCTTTCTCGGTTGCCTACTCCTTTTGAGTCCCTGCACATTTGTACAAATGTGAGATCCACATCCAGTATCTAATACCTAGGAAGTAGAAGTAGATAAATTAATTTCTATAACATAAATACCTGAAGATGTAGTCTCACCACTCTTCTTCTTCTTTAATTCTTCCAAGTAGAGCTTGCAATTCCTCTTCCAATGACCAGGTTCATTGCAGTGGAAGCAAACTCCCTCCTTTTGAGGTTTAGCCTTGGGCTTGGGTTTGGGCTTTGGCTTACCATCAACTTTTGCCTTAGCTTTGCCCTTACCCTTAACTTTCATGCCTTTCCCTTTGTTAACCATCAAAATATGGCCAAGCTTCTTATTGATGCTTTGCTCAGCTATTTTGAGCATGGCATGCAGCTCAGCTATAGATTTCTCCATATTATTCATATTGTAGTTCATGACAAAATGGTCATAACTATTAGGCAATGAATTAAAGATCAAATCTATTGCCAATTCTAAACTGAGGGGAAATCCAAGCCTCTCAAGGTGATCAATATAGACCTTCATTTTCAAAACATGAGAGCTAACTGAAGCACCTTCAGCCATCTTGCAAGAATGCAAAGCTTTAGTAGTCTCATACCTTTCTTGCCTTGCCGGCTGTTGGAAGGTTTGCTTGAGATGAGTACTCAACTCATAAGCCTCCATATTTTCCAGATGCTTCTGAAGCTTTGGAGCCATGGTAGCTAACATAAGACAACCAATGTCCACAAAATCATCAACATGTTTCTTGTATTTATCTTTGACTGCCCTTGTGGCATCAGTAGGTGGCTCATTGGGAATAGGCTCATCCAGCACATACAGCTTCCTTTCCTGCTTGAGAATAATTCTCAAGTTCCTAAACCAGTCAAGGAAGTTTGTGCCAGTTTCTTTAAGTTTGTCCTTCTCAAGAACTGATTGCAGTGACATAATAGAAGTATTATTTGATGCCATTAATATACAAACATGCAAGATAAATAATATTAGTACCAATTTCATTTCAGGTTTTCTTATGAACTCCCACTAAAATAATAACCCTCAATAATAATTACAATAATTATAATAATTTAGTGGGCTAAGATCCATATTTCACCTAACTCTAAGTCAGCTTTGCCATGATGCTTATAGTTAAGTTATTTAGGTAGGTAGCTCATTTACCAATTATATCTTATATAACTCTTAGATCATTTATGGGATTTTGACATCATATATCCCGGCATGTTATAACCCCATCTTATGCCCTTAGGCCCTAAACCGTTTTGATAGCCTAACTAAGTCTAACCATTTTAAACATATGAGTAGCACTATTACCCATCCTGCCTTACTAGGATAACCTAATGTACTTCGCTTTGGCAGAACCCACATTTTGGTGATCTTAGTCTTGACAAGTGTTTTTAATAATGGGTGGCATATGACTTAAAATTATGGTGAGGGATTTAATTTTAACTTATGATGTCTAATTATTTATATACATCATGCATCAATTCATACATGCCATCTCATTCACATATATAATCATTCATCGCATCATATACAAAGAAAATATGCATAATATATATAGAACCGTGTCATAGCATGGCCAAATCTATTTTGATCCTCATAAGCCAATATGAAGATCAAAGGTCAATCCTAGGTGTAAATAAATAGACTTGATCAATAGCTTCCATCTTGCACCTCCATCGCCATGGATTTGGATTGATCTCCTTTGTTGCTCTTCGTCTTCATTACAATAATAATACAAAGATATTCTACTACAACTATTGAATAAAATAAAGATTACAACAAAATTAATGACATGCAGGTCGTATTTAAAAATACAAACCCTTAAAATAGATAAAATAAATCTCATCCACATGAGATTCGTTTGGCCATGCTATCTACCATGAAAAGACATCAAACATACATAAAATAAACCATGTTATTTCATATCATGCATAATATAACCTTTTTAATTTTTTTTATTTTAATATATATATTATCGGATAATATTTGAACAAGGCGCTAGGCAGCACGGCTGCACGAGTCGTGCTCATGAGCACGAGTCATGAGCACGACTCGTGCACATTAGCACGACTGCACGAATCGCGCACTTAAAGCAAGGCAGCACGAGTCATGCACATGGGCACGGCTGCACGACTGTAGGAATCGTGTACATGAGCACGAGTTGTGCATATGAGCATGAATCGTGCTCCGATGTATGACTCATGCTCATTGTCAATCTCATTAATAATGTCTGCCCAAAACCCTATTCTATGTCGTAGAAAAATGATTTTGTTGATCATATCAGCAACCGTTTAATAGACATAGAATACGATCATCAATAATTTCGTATTAAACATATTAATACTTTTAGTTAATCATATTAACAGAATCATATTAACACTTAATTGAGTTTGTAGTCCTTAAAATATAGGATTATGTTTTTAACAATTAAAACGGTAATCAATATCTACGTACAACATACAAATCGATCGACATTGTAACACCCCGAAATAGCCCTAGAAGAATGACAGAATTTTTGTTCAAGAAAGATTAGTGTTGTGTGTGTGAGTCCTGTCGCGAGCGCGACAAGCGTCGCGGGCGCGACAGAACCACTTCGGTGATAGGGTATTTAAATTGGCCTTTTTAATTTGTAACTTTGTAGGAGAGCGACACATGGCAGTGTAGGGAGGTGACATGTGGCAAGAGCTTAATTAGTATTCTATTAAGTTAAAGGAGACTAGGATTAAAAAAAAAGGAATAAGAAGATGAATATGCATTTAAGTGGTAGATGGAATTTATGACAATAGTTAATGGTTGGATTGACTTGGACTTAGCTGTTTCTTTCTTCTTCTTTCACGTGAGTTTTCTTTCTTTTCCATTATTCTGCTCTTTCTTTCGTTCCTTCTTCTTCTTCTTTACATTGTTTTGAGTGATTCATTTGGTTTGGCTTTGAGAGGGGCTAGTAGAGCTTGATTAGATATCCTAAGAAGGTAAGTAATGCTATTTAGTTAGTATTGGTCTTCTTCTTTTATTTTATTTCTGTTTTTGATTTAAAGTAAGAGAGAAGAGTAACTTTGTTATTTTGAATGGTTTGTGTATGAAAGCTGTGGACAAGAGGCCCAATAAAGGCAAGGAGAAGGTCGGAGCCGAGTAGAGAGCGTGGTTCAATGTCCTAGAGGTTGGGATCGCGTGCGATCTTTATTGTTCATTTTGATTGCTTGTAGGGTTTTATGGTGTATGTATATGAATATGTTGTGATTATATGTGTGTTAAATAGTCTACATATAACTTTCATGTGTAAAGTGTGTTTGTGGGTGAATTCTGTTCAGAATGTTAATTGACCTCTGTGTATTTTATTTGACATAAGTAGAGTTAAAATACTTCAATTGAGTTGATTCAAATTGCATCTGAAATATAATATCCGTAGCTAAAAGTGTCTAAGAGGGTAATTGAGCTAATTCTGAGTTTACATATCCCAAAAAGTAGTTAAAACGTAGGTGACCCTGTTCTAGCGGGTTCACTGGAACAGCAGAGGTTATTTAGGTCATATCTTAAGTTGTGGATGTCCAAATGACCTTAACATTGTCCCATTTGAAATTTAACATCCTAGGGAACAATTGTTATGAAGAGCATGTTGCCCAAAAATGTGGTCTAGATGGTGGTTTTTGCGATTCAAGTTTAGGGTAAAAAGTGGTGCCGTGAGGCACCAGAGGCGAGTCTCTGTCGCGATCGCGACAGAACAACTCATTTTAAGCTTTTTTTCCTTCATTTTGAGCTCATAGTTGGCATGGGTCAACCCCTCACCTTTCCCCTTAACTAAATTGTATATTTTCTTGATGTTTTACTCCCCGGAATGAACCCGTATTATCCCGGAATGTTTCCTTGATTTATACCCTACATGTTTAGGGTTATCAAATGATTATAGGATTAGTTATCTATGTAACCAATGCTACGGCATAAGAGTTAGCGTTGACCATGTTATGCCATGTGATATGAATTGTTACATAATGCATTTGGTATAGAGTATAGAACCCTTGTGCAATCTGTCTTCTGTCGCGAGCGCGACCTCTTGTCGCGATCGCGACAGAGAATCCCTTCTTATCTTGTTCTACTTGCTTTGAGGAGTGTTTCCTTTTGTCTTGCTTTGCATGAGGTATATGTAATGAAATTTGATTGTTACATGCTTTTAATTGTTGAATATGATTAATAAAGACTGTATATGAATTAAATGCCTCTGAAGTTGATGAGTGCACTTGAGTTATAATCTATGGTTTGGCATTAGAGGAGAGTATAATTGAGTTGTGATTGAGCCTGATTACCGTTATAGTGGATAGATAAGCATGCTTATAAAGGGCTAGAGTGCAGCTGCTAGAGTTGGCCTTAATTGTGCCCAGAGTTCGGAATACCTTTAGTATTCCATAGAGTTTGAGTTAATTCTCCACATGTAAGATACCGTAAGCGGTATCTAGAGTTACCCGTATCCACCGTGAAAGGAATTCAGGCTTATTGTTATTGCTTGTGTATAGTGAACATGAAATGATTGTATATAGTGTTACGAATAAAAGTTAAAGTACATGAGAATAATGAAACGTGATAGTTGTGTATACAAGTATATGTTTATATGAATTAGAATACATGATTTACATGAGTGTGAAAATATATGCATGTGTGCTTTGACTAATATATGTGGTGCATATACAATTTACTTTGAGACTTCGAAAGAAGTCCCTTGCATTGTTTTCATCCCCACTAAGCGTTATCGCTTAGCACGGATGCTTATTTCCGTGTAGGTATACAGGTTCTAATCAGTGACAGCGTGCATCTGCAGGTCAAGGCCACTAGGAGCTTTTGTTACATCTTTTTTGTATAAGATAGTAATAGAGTTTCTTACATTTTGAGTAACATCATTATGTACATAGGAAGTATAGTATAGTTGACATGTAAAAGTTAACTGTTATACATATGTATACCGAAAATGAATATGTAACAAGTATAAAGCTTTTGTATTATGTACAGTTTATACATATGTTATAAGAGCTCTTTTTGTTTGTCCCATTTTATTCGTATCTTTCAATATTAATGTTTCCGCTACGGTATATGTATATGTGTATACGTATGTGCCGCGTGACACCCCGATATTCCTTACCGGGGATATGGGGGTGTTACATTTAGTGGTATCAGAGCCTGGTTGATTGGTTCAGGACTATAAGATGATAGAGTATAGTACTAGTGTATATGTTTGAGTTGTCTAGAATGTGGCCTAATGCAGATGCTGGTTTTGTAGGGTCTAGATGGAGTCCGACCCGAGTGAGAACGTAGGAGAGACTACAGGCAGTGTGAATCCGGTTCGAGTGGATCCATATGTACAAGCACGAGATAGAGAGGAAAGGGCAAGAGCTGGTCAGGACAACCCGGAGTTGATGCAAGGATTGGTGCAGATTTTGGATAGACTAACAGCTCCAAGGACTCCCTCGGACTTGATAAGGAAGAGAGGAGCTGAAGAGTTCCATGGGACATCTTTGGATCAATCGGAGATAGCGGAATTCTGGCTTGAGAAGACAGGAAGAATATTGGAGGAGATTAGTTGTCCCCAGGATCAGCGAGTAGCTTGTGCCATGTCATTGCTGCAGGGTGCAGCATATGACTGGTGGAAGTTAGTGTTGCAGAATCCTCAAAGGCCCACGAAGTTAACCTGGGATTTCTTTGTTCAAGAGTTTAAGGACAAGTTTGTAACCAAAGTATATAGAGATGCTAGATGGAAAGAATTTGTGACTTTCAAGCAAAGGAATATGACGGTGGGGGAATATGAAAAAGAGTTTACTCGTTTGAGTAAATATGTACCGGAAGGAATGTTAACTGATGATTTTCAGTGTAAACAATTTGAAGGCGGATTAAGAGAGAGCATAAGAGGACCGTTAGCCGCTATAGTTGCTTTGCAACCTGTGGGTTATTATCCATTGGTGTTGGCGGTGATGAAAATGGAGGAATCTGAGTTGATAAAGCAAAAGCGAGAGCAGAAAAGAAGATTTCCAAGAGAAGATGAGGGAGTTGGTAGAGGAGCTAGAGCAGTAAAAAGAGGAAAGGATGAGCAAGCATCGGTACAAGTGCCAACTTCAGTCGGAAGTGCAAGGCCACCTAGCAATAGAGGAAGTACAGCGCCACAATGTGAGCATTGTGGAAGGCATCATTGGGGTGAGTGTAGGAAGCTCACCGGGGCTTGCTTTAGATGCAGTAGTACAGAGCATTTCCTTGCTCAGTGCCCTAAAACAAGAGAGAATATGGCATCACAAGTAAATAGAGAGAAAGGAAATGCTTCTGGAAATGTTAGAAGTGGAAGAGGGCGAAGTAGAGCTGAAAGACCGCCATCAGAAACAGTTGAGAGACCATTCCCGGAGGATCAGCCACGTGTATATGCTATGACGGCTGAAGATGTAGAGGCACTGGTTGGATCTTCTGGTAAGTCCTCTTATTAGTATACAGTATATAGTTTGAGTTATTTGTCCGGTATCGGGGGAAATTTCGAGGACAAAATTTCTTAAGGGGGAGAGATTTGTAACACCCCGAAATAGCCCTAGAAGAATGACAGAATTTTTGTTCAAGAAAGATTAGTGTTGTGTGTGTGAGTCCTATCGCGAGCGCGACAAGCGTCGCGGGCACGACAGAACCACTCCGGTGATAGGGTATTTAAATTGGCCTTTTTAATTTGTAACTTTGTAGGAGAGCGACACATGGCAGTGTAAGGAGGTGACATGTGGCAAGAGCTTAATTAGTATTCTATTAAGTTAAAGGAGATTACGATTAATAAAAAAGGAATAAGAAGATGAATATGCATTTAAGTGGTAGATGGCATTTATGACCATAGTTAATGGTTGGATTGACTTGGACTTAGTTGTTTCTTTCTTCTTCTTTCACGTGAGTTTTCTTTCTTTTTCATTATTCTACTCTTTCTTTCGTTCCTTCTTCTTCTTCTTTACATTGTTTTGAGTGATTCATTTGGTTTGGCTTTGAGAGGGGCTAGTAGAGATTGATTAGATATCCTAAGAAGGTAAGTAATGCTATTTAGTTAGTATTAGTCTTCTTCTTTTATTTTATTTTTGTTTTTGATTTAAAGTAAGAGAGAAGAGTAACTTTGTTATTTTGAATGGTTTGTGTATGAAAGCTGTGGACAAGAGGCCCAATAAAGGCAAGGAGAAGGTCGGAGCCGAGTAGAGAGCGTGGTTCAACGTCCTAGAGGTTGGGATCGCGTGCGATCTTTATTGTTCATTTTGATTGCTTGTAGGGTTTTATGGTGTATGTATATGAATATGTTGTGATTATATGTGTGTTAAATAGTCTACATACAACTTTCATGTGTAAAGTGTGTTTGTGGGTGAATTCTGTTCAGAATGTTAATTGACCTCTGTGTATTGTATTTGACATAAGTAGAGTTAAAAGGCTTCAATTAAGTTGATTCAAATTGCATCTAAAACATAATATCCGTAGCTAAAAGTGTCTAAGAGGGTGATTGAGCTAATTCTGAGTCTACGTATCCCAAAAAGTAGTTAAAACGTAGGTGACCCTGTTCTAGCGGGTTCACTGGAATAGGAGAGGTTATTTGGGTCATATCTTAAGTTGTGGATGTCCAAATGACCTTAACATTGTCCCATTTGAAATTTAACATCCTAGGGAACAATTGTTATGAAGAGCATGTTTCCCAAAAATGTGGTCTAGATGGTGGTTTTTGCGATTTAAGTTTAGGGTAAAAAGTGGTGCCATGAGGCACCAGAGGCGAGTCTCTGTCGCGATCGCGACAGAACAACTCATTTTAAGCTTTGTTTCCTTCATTTTGAGCTCATAGTTGGCATGGGTCAACCCCTCGCCTTTCCCCTTAACTAAATTGTATATTTTCTTGATGTTTTACTCCCCGGAATGAACCCGTATTATCCCGGAATGTTTTCGTGATTTATACCCTACATGTTTAGGGTTATCAAATGATTATAGGATTAGTTATCTATGTAACCAATGCTATGGCATAAGAGTTAGCATTGACCATGTTATGCCATGTGATATGAATTGTTACATAATGCATTTGGTATAGAGTATAGAACCCTTATGCAATCTGTCTTCTGTCGCGAGCGCGCCCTCTTGTCGCAATCGCGGCAGAGAATCCCTTCTCGTCTTGTTCTACTTGATTTGAAGAGTGTTTCCTTTTGTCTTGCTTTGCATGAGGTATATGTAATGAAATTTGAATGTTACATGCTTTTAATTGTTGAATATGATTAATAAAGACTGTATATGAATTAAATGCCTCTGAAGTTGATGACTGTACTTGAGTTATAATCTATGCTTTGGCATTAGAGGAGCGTATAATTGAGTTGTTATTGAGCCTGATTACCGTTATAGTGGATAGATAAGCATGCTTATAAAGGGCTAGAGTGCAGCTGCTAGAGTTGGCCTTAATTGTGCCCAGAGTTCAGAATACCTTTAGTATTCCATAGAGTTTGAGTTAATTCTCCACATGTAAGATACCGTAAGCGGTATCTAGAGTTACCCGTATCCACCGTGAAAGGAATTCAGGCTTATTGTTATTGCTAGTGTATAGTGAACATGAAATGATTGTATATAGTGTTACGAATAAAAGTTAAAGTACATGAGAATAATGAAACGTGATAGTTGTGTATACAAGTATATGTTTATATGAATTGGAATACATGATTTACATGAGTGTGAAAATATATGCATGTGTGCTTTGACTATATGTGGATATACAATTTACTTTGAGACTTCGAAAGAAGTCCCTTGCATTGTGTTCATCCCCACTAAGCGTTATCGCTTAGCACGGATGCTTATTTTCGTGTAGGTATACAGGTTCGAATCAGTGAGAGCGTGCATCTGCAGGTCAAGGCCACTAGGAGCTTTTGTTACATCTTTTTTGTATAAGATAGTAATATAGTTTCTTACATTTTGAGTAACATCATTATGTACATAGGAAGTATAGTATAGTTGACATGTAAAAGTTAACTGTTATACATATGTATACCGAAAATGAATATGTAACAAGTATAAAGCTTTTGTATTATGTACAGTTTATACATATGTTATAAGAGCTCTTTTTGTTTGGCCCATTTTATTCGTATCTTTCAATATTAATGTTTCCGCTACGGTATATGTATATGTGTATACGTATGTGCCGCGTGACGCCCCGATATTCCTTACCGGGGATATGGGGGTGTTACAAACATAATCATATATATATCACATATATAGATAAAAATATTTGAATCAATCGAATATACAAGTGGCTCTGATACCACTGTTGGGTTTCATCGCAATAATTCAAATTAACACAGCAGAATAAAATTAAAACCCAAAACAAGATCCATGTATTTTCAATTGATTCAAAAGGAATAGATCAAGATTTACCAACCTTTGAACGAAATTAACTCCTTCAACTTGGACTATAGGCGCTACTACAATCACAAACACCCTCTATCTGTATCCACACGCACGATCCGATGAACAAAATTCGCAGGGGTGCTAGCTTCCTTATGTTGCAACTGGATTTTTATGTTTTTCTTTCTCAAAAAAAAATGGCGGCTAGGTTTTTCTCTCTTAGGAAAATTACAGCCACTCTCAATCTTTTTCTCTTTTTAGGAGAACGTAATTAGGGTTAAAAAAATTTTCTTAACATATATATATCCACATATATATATGTGTATAAATTTGTAAGAGATAAATAGGACCATTTTGTTCATTTTGGTCTTAGTGTGTGACCTAATAGGTTTATATTAAGTTGGCAGTGGCCTAATCTCATAATAAGCCCACAAGTCATAATTGGTCTCTAGCAAGACATTATGACTACCTAAATAATATAAATATCATTAGTCCGATTTTAACCTGATAATAGAACATGCCATTATCCTTTTGTTACATGATATCTTGTTTGAACATAAGTCATGGTACATGTCAAACTTATATTGTTCAAACATATAATTTCTCAATCACTAAGTAGACTGACAAATTTAAATGACATTGATCACACTATCAATTCATTTGAGCACGGCCTTGCATTTTTACAGTTCTACTTATCGAGGGGCCCAACAGATATCTCTCTCATAAGAAAGGGACAAATTCCATCTTGATTATTCACTTTCTTCTGCATAATTCTCATTATGTCTGATCATAAACTTTATAATTATCCGAATAATGATAACGTTTGATTATGTCAAAACATAATATTTCTTATGTAGGAAATAATGATAACCTCAAGTCAAAGGATTTAATAACATATCTATTATAAGATCACTTATGACACTATCCCATGTAGTCATCTTACAGTGGGTTTATCTAATACTTTGTTCTCTAACAAATACCTATAGATTTGATTTATATCATCATATATAATCATCCCATGATTATCAATGCAAATCTATACTAGTCTTAATTTATCTTTATGCCCTTTAGTGATAAATGACTAGGGACAACATGAATAACATTGTTATTCATAAACATTACAATAATGAAACACGCCAATAATATTAATGTGAAGAAAACCATTATATATATAATTGAAAATGTAATGATTACGTCAAGGTCCAAATATTTGGCCTAGGGCATAACCACTAAACCAAGTTCATTGAGAAGAATTTGATACAGTCTTTCGCACTATGTCGTGTCTGATAATGGGGTGCAATTTGTGGCTGAAACCAGGAAGATACTCTAGAAGTATGGCTTTGAGCATCACAAGTCTTCTTCATATCCCTCGTAAGCTAATGGGGTTGTTGAGGCGGTTAGCGACAACGTCAAGAAGATCCTATCCAAGATGGTTCAGAACTACAGGGATTGGGCAGAGAGTTGCCTTTCGCGTTATGGGGCTATAGAACCACTGTGAGAACTTCTACAGAAGCCACACCTTATTCTTTGGTGTATAGGACGGAAGCAGTATTGCCTATTAAAGTGGAGCTCAAGTCTTTAAGGGTAGTCATGGAAGACCATATTAAAAAAAAAATATTTGGGCGCAGCAGCAATTGCGGCAATTGAACACGTCATACTAGAACAAGTAACAGGCTTATTATCGTAAATAGATCTATTAAAATAGACTTGCTCAATCATTTGGAAAAAAGGTCAGAAAGTATCCACTGAAAGAGGGAGATTTAGTCTTCATCCAAATGAGACCCGGTATTCCGGACATACGGAGTAAATTCAAGCCAACATGGGAAGGTCCTTTTGTTCTTAAGAGATTGTTATCCAAGGGAGCAGTAATAGATAGCAACGGAGATGACTTCAAAGAACTAGTCAACATAGATAGGCCCAAGAAGTTCCATGGCTAAAGACTAAAAATCGAAAGAAGAGAATAAAAGCCTCGCGGGTCGAAAATCGAAAAAAGGCGACCTTGCTAAAAATGGGTGGCTCGTCAGGGTGAAAATCAAAAAAAGGCACCTTGGGCAAAAATTAGAGGCTCAAGAGAAAATGTCCAATTAAGAAAGCCCGAGAGGGCTGATTGGAAATAGGAGTTTGATGCTTACAAGATCTACTCTGAGATTAGATGTAGTTTTGCATTTTGAATCGATGTTAGATAATGATCATGTATAGAGAAATTATACTAAAATGTACACAATCTTTGCAAATACATGAAACGATAACAATTCAACTTGTATGATCATTGTTTTCTAGTTCTTTTATAAAAAAGGAAACATTGTTCTTTATTGAATGTATGAAATCTAAATGACTGCACTCTGCTACTGCTCTCACCGGCCAGATGTCTAAGTCGATGGGTCTTATTATCAACTGTGAGACTAAGCACCCACCTCTTATGGGCCCTCGTAAGAAGCAAAGGTATGATCTCCAATCTATGGTGCAGCAGTCTTTACGGGAAGCTATGTCTAGAGGCTATGGTACCAGGTGGTGAAGACCGAGGATAAGGGGCCACCTTAGAAAGACAGAGGATGCCTCACTACATCTTGACTCCCCAAACTTTTGAGCACAACGAGCGGTAATATAAAAGGTAGCCTCGCGAAGCCCACACAACGGGACATATCCCAAAGAACTGTCCAGAGTCACAGCAGAAAGGGGGAGCCAGGAGCATATGAAGCTAATGTCCTCATCTACCACCTCGCCCAATTTAGCAATACTTTCGTTAGGAGAGGTAAAGGAATACAACCGCTGTCTAGGAAGAAAGTGCCTTAGTAAATAACTGCTGATTACTCTAGAAGTGGGCTCTGATAGTAGCTTCAACTTTTCTTAAAGTCATACCCTTAAAAAAAGGCCATTAGAGATGAAAACCGTAATTGGCTCTCTAAGCAGAAGTTAGGCAAAAGGGCAGGGTGAAAACCTAGAAATAAGCAATCTGTCCTACAAAAAATAAATGAATAAAAGCTACTGGAGTGGGTTGGGTCCATGTCAGGCAAAAATTGGGCACAGGGTTATGTGAAAATTCCTAAAAGGGACGTATTTCTCGCGAAGAAAAGCTAGTGTGAAAATCCACAAGGGACGCACTACCTTTAAAATAATAACTTTCAATGCCTGGAGCGATAAGGCGGCATTACTCCGAATAACTTCCCTTTAGGCAGATAGTGCATAATTCAGGACATGAGTTAGAGTCCCAGGGGCAAGATACTGTACAACTCATAGTAAAAGGCACATGCTCATTGACCAGGGGGCAAAAATGAACACGGGACAGTTCTTTCTGAAAAGTTTATGGGTCAAAATTCCTAAACTAAGACGATACTCTTCTAGATTGCTGGGGGCATCAGGCAGTACAAGCAAGACCCTCAACGAATCCCTTGACCACCTAGGATGTGGTCTATCCATTTTTGCATCTCACATGTATCTCGCATGTACAATCTTTTGCATATCTCCTTGCATAACTTTACATGCGCATAGCCTTTCACCATGCCCAGCATGCATTCATATATGCATGAACTCTGTATATATCTTGCATATGCAATTCTTCACACACATTCTGTGTATATATTTTCTACATACATGTAACGCATAATTCTTTGCACATGTTTAGCATGCATATCACAAGCATGCATCACATGCATTCAATCCTTAACACATATAGTTGTGTATACATAATTTTTGTACATTAATCCTTTGCATGTGTTTCCTATATATAGTTTTGTGTATATATTTCACACACATAATTCCATATGCACACACAATCTTTTGTATGTATTCTTGTGCACATAACTCGGAGGGAAAGGTTCGAATAGACCTCATGCACAAAGATGATCTAAGAGATTCAGCTCAACGTTATCAGCCACTATGTCCAGTATAAAATCAAGTGAGTCTGTATAGAGGGGGAACACCTAGAAGAACAAGCGTACCCGGGCACGCCATGTTGAGGGCACTTAAGAATCACACAAATCTACAGAAAAGAAGATCTTCGGGGAAGTTGGACTACCCGCATGTGCTTTAGTTAGAGGCAATCAGATGCAAAAGCGGACCGAGGTACAATTACAGCTCGATATCGGCACTCATCCATGTTGGACAATCAGATCAAGATGAAGTCCTCACGGAAAAGGAATGCCGTGGACCAATAACAAAGAGGACATTTAAAAGAGCAAGCCTATCCATGCACACCATGCCGGGGGTAACCAGGTAAGTCTCTTTGTCACATGATGTACTTTCACACACATCACACAAGAAGTGTGCAAAAATCAAAATTCAAATGTACAAAGAACACAAATTCTTAATGAAATAAAACACAAAAAAAAAACAAAAAAATAATAATAAAGATATTTTTAAGGCCTTGAAAATCCAACATACTGTAAAAGTTCAAATACATTCAAAATGTGAAAATCCTAAAAGTTTACAAAGAACAAAAGAAATCTTTTTAAGAGACACCGAAGACATTGAAACCCATTCGCTTACGAGCCAACATCAAATCCAATTTTCTCTTAGGAGGCTCAAATCCAATTTCCTCTAGGGAGGCTCAGATCCAATTTCCTCTGAGGAGGCTCAAATCTCATTTCCTCACCAAGGAGGCTCAAATCTAATTTCATCTCTAGAGGCTCAAAATCAAAGTCTCTCAGTGAGAATCAAAATCTCTCAGTGAGCATCTAAGTCTCTCAGTGAGCATTTAAGCCTCTCAGTGAGCATAAGTTTTCAAAGTCTCCCTGCAAGCACAAATCCCTCTTAAGAGGCACACAAGTCGTTGCAACAAGGAGACTCTTATTGGAGATGATCAAGAGAATAGTTCCCATGTTTTGTAAATCTGGAGCAGACTCAGCGCATCACCATCTGAGGATGGCCCCCGCAGTTTGTAAGTCTAGAGCAGACTCAGTGCAATTCAAGAGCATGACCCCCACGTTTTGTAAGTCTGGAGCATACTTGGCACATCACCATCTGAGGATGGCCCCCGCACTTTGTAAGTCTAGAGCAGACTCAGTGCAGTTCAAGAGAACGACCCCCATGTTTTGTAAATTTGGAGCAGATTCGGTGCATCACCATCTGAGGATGGTCCCTGCACTTTATAGCCTAGATAACAGCTCGGTGAGTTTCAAGGATCCCTGCACTTTGTAGCCTAGATAATGGCTCGATGAGTTTCAAGGATCCCCGCACTTTGTAACTTAGATAACAGGTCGGCGAGTTCCAAGGACCCCTGCACTTTGTAACCTAGATAATGACTCAATGAGTTTTAAGGATCCCCGCACTTTGTAGCCTAGATAACAGCTCAATGAATTTCAAGGATCCCTGCACTTTGTAGCCTACATAACGCTCCGTGAGTTTCAAGGATCCCCGCACTTTGTAGCCTAGATAACGGCTCGTTAAGCATCAAGAATCCCTGTACTTTGTAGCTTAGATAACGGCTCGGTGAGTTTCAAGGATCCCTGCACTTTGTAGCCTAGATAATGGCTCGATGAGTTTCAAGGATGTTCGTATTTTGTAGTCTAGATAATGACTCGGTGAGTTTTAAGGATGTCCGCACTTGGTAGTCTAGATAACGGCTCGATGAGTTTTGAGAATGGTGTTCCGCACTTTAGAAGTCTAAAAAAGACTTGGCAAAATCTAAGAGGATGATATTCCGCAAACTATTCTCCAGGGAACAACCAACCACCCTTTAGGGGACACTCGTTTGACATCGACCCCAATAGGTATGTACTGCCACAGGTACGCATTTCTCTCCTATACCCTGCATATTTATTTTCCCTTTCTTTGTAGGAAAAGAGGTACAGGTTGAGCACCATCAAAATGATCGCAAACGAGTTACAGTTGAATAACACTACAGCTCAATGGCAGTGATTAGATGTCTTGTAGACTGAATCGGGGTTAGCAAAAGCATGCCATACAGACCGAATGGTCGCTAGCAGAATGATTGCGAATGGGTCATAGTAGAGTACGCTATAGCTCAGTGGCGACAAGCCACAAGCTTCAACACAACAAAAAGGTAAGGACTACCTCAGGTACGCATTTCTTTTCTTTCCTCTGAATTTTGGCTCATCTAGGCACTAGTGCACTAGTTTCTCCAAAATTGGTGGCAACTGTAGACACTGGGTCCTGAGGCAACCTAGATCAGAGTTACACAATGATAATTAGACGCCTGTTCATGGGCAAAAAGGTTGGACGTGATGATTTTCTTATCAAGATTTGCTTTTTAGAGATAAAAAATAAAAAAATTTAAAAAATAAAAATAAAAATTAGAAAATAAAAAAAGAGTTTGAAATTATGATATTTTAGTCAAATTTGAAATTTAAAAAAAAATAAATTTGGCCGTCAGCTGTAACAACCCGAAATGTACCCTAGAAGGATTCAGGCATATTGAGAATAAGTAGTGACCAAAGTTGTGCAAGTTGAAGTATTAGGTATGCTAAATGGACAATTTAAGAATTAATGTCAAAGTTTCGGCAAGTGCTGCAAATTGTGAAATTGTGAAGTATGGAATTAGGACTTGATTGAAAGGATAAAATTAATTAAGTGGGCCAATGTGAAGCATTAGTAAGTTATAAGTCTCAATGTATAAGGATGTGAGTATTGAGGGATTGAAAAGAGAATTTGACAAAAATATCAAAGTTGGACCAATGGCATGGTGACTTGTGGCAAGGAGATTAAAGGAGGTATAAAAAAAGAGAGAGAACACTACAAGAAAACTGTAAAATAGAGACGGAATTTTAGAGATGGAAAGAATTTCATCTCTATTTAGAGATGAAAAACAGTTTTTGTCTCTATTTAGAGACAAAAATAAATTTTCGTCTCTATTTAAAGAAGGAAATCGTTCCATCTCTAAAATTCGGTCGGTAAAAATGGGGGGATTGGTTCCCTCCACATTTAGAGACCGCAAATAGAGACCGTAAAATTATTTCATCTCTAAATAGAGACGGAAATTTTGCTTCCGTCTCTAAATAGAGACGAAAAATAATTCCGTCTCTATTTAGAGATGAAAAATTTAGTGACGGAATTTAAATTTCGTCTCTATTTAGAGACGGACTATATTTTCCAATCTCTAAAGATTTCGTCTCTAAATTTAGAGACGAAAAAATAATTCCGTCTCTATTTAGAGACAAAAAAATAATTCCGTCTCTATTTAGAGATGGAACACAAATTCCATCTCTAAATTTAGAGATGGAATATGTATTTCGTCTCTAAATAGAGACAAAATTTTGGTCTGTCTCTAAGTTTTGGTCTCTAAAACTGGCGGGATTGATCCCTCCACATTTAAAGACCGCAAATAGAGACCGTACAGTATGTCTGTCTCTTAATAGAGACGAAAATTTTCCATCTCTATTTATATTTTTTCATCTCTATTTAGAGACGGAGTTTAAATTCTGTCTCTAAATTTAGAGACGAAATTTGATATCTGTCTCTAAATAGAGACGGAACATAAATTTCGTCTCTATTTAGAGATATAATTTAAATTCCATCTCTATTTTTCGGGATATTTGCACCCACCTTCTTTTCTCCCTCATTCTCTCCTTCTCTCCCTTTTCTTCTTCCCCCCCTTTCTCCCCTCCCCTCTCCGGCAGACCTGGACAGTGCGCCGACCGACGCCGTCCCCACCCTCATGCCGACCGACGCCGCGTGTGCCTCCCTTTTCCCCGCAGTCCGCGCTCCCTCGCTAACCAACAACACAGATCAGGAGCTTGAAGCAGCACCATATGCCGCCGCTGCTCCTTGCTTCCCCGTCGCCGGCGAAGCATCTCACCGGCCAGATCTGCCAGTTCAGGTATTTTTTTTTTATTATTTGAATGTAGTATTTTATTTTTTTATTTTAACTTTTGGGTCAATGTTTAATATTTATTTTGTATTATTCTAATTAATTTATATTAGTTAATTTAATTTGTTTTAATTTGTTAGTATTATATTTATGTGTTATTTTAATGTTGTATTAATCTAATACAATGTTATATTAGTGTGTAACTATTTTAATTTTTTGTTAGGTGTAGGTGGGTGAAGCTGAATTGGTGATAAAGAACTATTTTTTAGATTTGTGAAGGAGATTCTCGGTGGATTTTTTGTGCTGAAGATCAAAATTGAGATGGGTTCTTATGGAAGACTTGCCAAAAGGGCTTTGGAGACTGAGTCATGGTTTAGGTATTATTGATTTACAGTCCTTTTTGGGTTTCTGGTTATTTATTGTTTTTGTCAAATGCATAGAGGTACACACAAATTTATGCATTATGTTTGTTTGTGTTTTGTTGGGAAAAGCTTAATATTGTTACCAAAAATGGGGATTTGTGTATAAGAAAGTGGGGGGCTTTAGTGGTGAAAATTGGGTTGTGTTTATTTTGCAGATACAAGAATTGGTCCGAGGAGCAAAAAATGCCATGTCTTTAGCCCAGGTTTGCTTTTCACTTTTTCCATGTTTTGTTTATTTTGTTAATTATATTATGAAGGATGGTGTCTAGTATAGTTTTAAATGCTTATGTTATAGTATTATTGTTAGTCTTGAGCACTGTAACCATGAGCATTGAGAATAGTTCACACAATTCTCCCAAGTTAAGGGTTGCATTTGGTTTAGATTTTGGGAGCGATTTTCTGTGTTTTATTTACCTAAAAAGCTTAATGATGGTGCAGCAATTTTGATTGAGTATGCTTTAAAAAATTCTATTTCCCTAAATTTAGGAGTTTTTAGAAGCTTTAAAAATTAATTTTTTAATTATTATTTTTTCAGTATTTACTTTTCTTTCTTGGATGTGCTTAAATAGAGTATTTTATATAAATTAATTAAGGCAATTTTAAATTTAATATCATTCATTATTTTGTATATTTAAAAAAAATACTTTAAAAAATAGAGACGAAAATTCATTTTCCGTCTCAAAAAATAGGGACAAAAAAAATTTTTCGTCTCCAAAAATAGAGACGGAAAACAGTTTTTCGTCTCTAAAAATAACGGAGATTGTTTTTCGTCTCTATTTTTAGAGACGAAAAACAGTTTCCGTCTCTAAATAGAGACGAAAACTGTTTTCCATCTCTAAAAATAGAGACGAAAATGCTATTTTCGTCTCTATTTTTAGAGACGAAAAATTTTCCATCTCTATTTTTAGAGACCGACCAAATAGAGAAGGTAAATTTTTGTCTCTATTTTCGATTAGAGATGGAATTCCGTCTCTATTTTCCTAAATTCTTGTAGTGGAAGGAGAGAGAGGGCAGAAAAAAAAAATCTGCTCTCCCCTCTCCCGTTCTCCCCGTTCTTGCCCTCATCCTCTTCTTCTTCTTTCCCTTCTTGCTTCAATGCCATTTTTGCTCTCTCTAATATTAAGGCCCAAGATTTAGAGGATCAAGTTTGTTAGTTTAAGAGATTTAAGTGAAGATTTGTTATGAAAAGGTAAGTTTAAGTTTTGATTTCTCTTATTCCTTTGATTATCTTTCAACCTAGGTTAATGTTTTGTATATGTATTTGTGTAATTGATGAGGACTTTGGATGAGTTGGGAGCAAGAATGATCAACCAAGAAAGCTATTAGGAGCAAAAGAGTTGAGGTTTGGGAGTATTTGAGTTTTGGTTGTGTTTTGATAGTTTTGTTTCTGAAACTTTGAATAGTTGTATGTGTTTTATACGTATGTTTGAGTTTAGTTTGAGTAATTTTGTAACTTATTGCTTTTATCAAGTGTGAAAGATTGCGAAGGTGATTATAACATGAATAGAGTCCATATGCTTAGTTATTTGAAGTTATATGCATGAGATGATGATGTTGAGGTTGAAACAAATGAGTTTTCTACAAAAATCTGGGCTGGAATGATTTACACGACGGTAAGGGATCTCCATACTGCCGTGTAATTGCATTCTGGATTGGTGATTTTGCTGGTCCATCGAGCTACACGGCAGTAAGGATAGTCCATACCGCCATGTTGCTTGACATGTTGCTCTCTGGACATGTTGCTTGACATGACTTTGGCTCCATCATGAGTTGTGAAGGCTGGCACGACTCGTGAAGCTCCTTCACGAGTCGTGAAGGTTGGCATGACTCGCGAAGCTCCCTCACGAGTCATGAGGGCTGGCATGACTCGTGCAGCTAGTGTCACGGGTCGTGACATCATGCAGGAGTCGTGACACTAAGCACGACTTGTGACAATGACCCCTTCCTGCCCTGCTTTCCAAAATGATTTTTTTTTTCTTATTTCTCTCTGCATGGTTTCTCACTTGCGTTGTGTATCTATGTGACTTAGAATATGAATTGTTCCAATGTTTTTATACATGCTCCTATGGATGGTAATAATTGAAATATGTGAAGTTTAATAATAACGAATGTATATGTGTAAAGAAATGTAAATGTATTCGTTATGTCTAAATGAGTGCACGATACCTAATAACATGCATATGTTTATTATGTTCGTATGAATTCATAACCTATGAAGGAATACATAAATGATTAGTTTGGAAATATGATAAGTGTGATTTATGCTAATGAAATGCATGTTTATGAATGTATGAACTTACATGAAAATAAAGAAATGTTATAAGTATTATATGATAAAGTTAAAATGTATGGCCTGCGTGAGTCAATCTGTGGATAGATAGGCATGCCTATAGAGTTTTGTTGCTACAGCCCCTCTATTCTGGACCCTGATCAGGTCCCCGTTTGGATCCTCGCGATCCTCAATATTTATAGATCTTGTTTAAGATCCCCCAATGTGAAAACATTTTTGATGAGAAAATAAAGATGTTGCTTTTCGATTGTACCCTCGGGTACCCCAATGTGTTCGGTTCACTCGTTTATCCATCCCTTTGACTTAGCAAGCAATTAAAGAGCAGGCAATTAAAGAGTAAAAGAATGTGAATAAAGTGATAAGTCTTTGATGAATTGCAAAAAGACATGTGAACAAGCAATGAATGTGTTTGTTGATATATATATATCCTTTGAGCTTGTGCTTTATGCACTTATATGTTTTGGATCCTTTATGGACACCTATGTGGAATTGTGTGGTATCTTCGGGTACCTAAATGCTTTTGTATCTGATACTTAATGACAATTAAGTGAAAAGAGATGTAATAGATAATGTTTATTCTAATAGGTGTGTATGAATGAATATTGACTACATAAGTATTCGTATGTGGAGAATGCTTATTATTAATCTGTTTAAAAGTGGTATAATTGTCTGTATGAATTTCTTGTAGAGAACTATTGAAGTAATTGATATGTGTTTTGCTATAGTCGATTATTCAGTAAATGAATTTTTATGTATATATGTATGTGCATTTATTTATATGTTTAAAATGAGAATACAGGTATGTTATATTATTTGCCTACTGGACCATAGCCTGGGTAACTACTGTAAGTATATTGGTAAGAAATTTACGTGCATTATTTGTTATTTTTCCATAAATACAGCAATGATATGCATATATTAGTTAAAGGGAAATAAAGTAGTAAGCATGATATAGGTAATTGGATTGAGGAAACAAGTTAGGATTAATTCTGGAACATGTGTGTATAAGGTTTTCTGTAAAACTACGTGGTTCTGATTCCAAACAATTGGGATACGTAGGAAGCTTGGGATAATTATTTTGAGCCCGAACCAAATCTGAGAATTGAAGTGTTCCAGTTTTCAACAATATAATGGATAAAATAAATAAAATGTTTTGACTTAAGTATCGATTCTGTAATCTGCGTGATTTTGGAAATATTATAATGGCGGGAATTTCTAAGTCTTTTTACTTTGGCAAGCAAAATGTATTTTGGTAGTATATGATGTATAATCATCTCTAAGATTAATTAATCGAATTAGGCAAACGAAGAGTATGTATAATGCATTTGTGATTAAAAAGTACTAAAGTATTTTTCGGTTATGGCGTACGAGATGTATATGCGTAGGAAATTGCTAATGTTTACATATGAAAATGATGATGTGAACATGTGGTAACTCTATGCTTGCATATATGTTGCTTCTACATGTATTTGTCTCATCAACCACTGTGAGTGGCTGGTTATTATATGTTTATCCCTGCTTAGTACGGTTGATTATCCTTGCAGGTTAGGAGATTGAAGTCTGGTTCGAGCGGTCCGCTGTAATTTTGGCCAACGAGTCCGTAGAGGTTTCATAGGAAGTTGTTTTTGATTTTTGGGATGTAATTAAGTTTCGTTTATGTGGCGTTTATGTTGGATTGTAATTTTCTCTAGTGCGAATAATAATGTGATGGTGAGATAAGTTTAGGTTGTGTATGTCTTTGAGGTTCTGATTCTAGGAATTTTATTATTCTGTTTTCTGTTATGGCTAAGAGTGTGTTTGTCTGGTAGCACCCTCCACTCACCGTAGCTCTCTACCTACGTTTTCCTCTGTATGCCATGTGTGAGATTTGTGGGTGTTACAATTTGGTATTAGAGCACAGGTTTAGTCGGTTCTGGTTAACTGGTTACTTCGAAGTGTGTTTGTATAGTTTAGCATTGGCCAAAGTGGACGACCTTGTCCTTCAGTTATGTTTTGGGAAGGGGAACCTTCGAATTTGATAAAGTTTTTAGTCAAGTGTTGGCTTAGTAGGTCACGATCTACCTGCCTTGAATTGTTATGTGTGTGTGCGATTTGGAATGTGTTTGTTAGACGAGTTTTCAGAGATTATGTTAGAATTTTGTATGATAGTAGATGGGTTAAGGAGAAGGTTTTATAGAAGTCCTGGAAGTGTATTGATATATGGTTACCTTATGGGAATAGAGGTCTTGGTGTTTTGGAAGTAGGAGTATCTGGATTTTGTAAGATTATGGTAATGCTCTGTATGCCTATCAGCTATCTCCAGAAAATTGTTTGAACATAAGCATATTGAACCATGGGTATGGAAAAAGTGCATTATTATAGCATCAATTGCATTTCTGTATCATCTTGCATACATGAACCATCACATCCTCATTGCATCATCATCTTTTGATCACACATGAGAAGCATTTGTCTTTGCATTTTCAATGGAGAGAATGTTGATAGGGTGTACGTCGAGTATTTGATGTTAAGACTAGGTGTGATTTAAGAGCATAGTAATTGTCAAGGAGAATGTATTGTGTATATAGTCCGAGTTGAGTAGAAAGAGTATTTTGGAACCTTGCATAAATGAATGTGAAAAGATTTTGCAGTATTAAGGAATTGTGTAGCCAAATGTCATAAGTTAAATGGCTTATATGTGAAGTGTATGTGCTTTGGCTTCCGACTGGTG
This sequence comes from Excoecaria cochinchinensis, assembly GCA_947683425.1. Classification (NCBI taxonomy): domain Eukaryota; kingdom Viridiplantae; phylum Streptophyta; class Magnoliopsida; order Malpighiales; family Euphorbiaceae; genus Excoecaria; species Excoecaria cochinchinensis. The sequence goes on from CANTUQ010000043.1 coordinate 4,383,293, forward strand.
ATTAAAGTAATGATTGTTCTGATAAATGTGATTGATTTGAACATAAAGATGATGAGAAGAGAATTATGAGATTTATTTAAATAAATTTTTACGAGTTTGAGTTTAGTTATGGACAAGAAAAGTTATGATTTGTATAGTTACCTTGATTAAAAAGAAGTGATTTGAGAGTATAATGATGAGAATAAGTAATATTAAATAAGTATGTTAAACGTAAGGTGTATTGAAATAAGTGAAAGGCATGTGTTATAAGTATAAAACGCAGGTGTTATGTGATGATATATAAATGATTAGCAAGAACGATAGTGATTTGGAGATAGTCTTCGAATTTTTTCGATGTAAGTGAATTTCGAGGACGAAATTCTTTTAGGAGGGTAGAATTGTAATAACCCGAAATGTACACCAGAATGATTCGGGCATATTGAGAATAAGTGGTGACCAAACTTATGCAAGTTGAAGTGTTAGGTATGCTAAATGGACAATTTAAGAATTAATGTCAAAGTTTCGGTAAGTGCGGCAAATTATAAAATTGTGAAGTATGGAATTAGGACTTCATTGAAAGGATAAAATTAATTAAGTGGGCCAATGTGAAGTATTACTAAGTTATAAGTCTCAATGTATAAGGATATGAGTATTAAGGGATTGAAAAGAGAATTTGACAAAAATATCAAGGTTGGACCAATGGTATGGTGACATGTGGCAAGGAGATTAGAGGAGGTGTAAAAAAAGAGAGAGAAGGAGAGAGAGGGCAGAAAAAAAATTTGCTCTCCCCTCTCCCGTTCTCCCCGTTCTTGCCCTCATCCTTTTCTTCTTCTTTCCCTTCTTGCTTCAATGCCATTTTTACTCTCTCTAATATTAACGCCTAAGATTTAGATGATCAAGTTTGTTAGTTTAAGAGATTTAAGTGAAGATTTGTTATGAAAAGGTAAGTTTAAGTTTTGATTTCTCTTATTCCTTTGATTAGCTTTCAACTTAGGTTAATGTTTTGTATATGTGTTTGTGTAATTGATGAGGACCTTGGATGAGTTGGGAGCAAGAATGATCAACCAAAAAAGCTATTAGGAGCAAAGGAGTTGAGGTTTGGGAGTATTTGAGTTTTGGTTGTGTTTTGATAGTTTTGGATTTCTGAAACTTTGAATAGTTGTATGTGTTTTATACGTATGTTTGAGTTGAGTTTGAGTAATTTTGTAAATTATTGCTTTTATCAAGTGTGAAAGGTTGCTAAGGTGATTATAACATGAGTAGAGTCCATATGCTTAGTTATTTGAAGTTATATGCATGAGATGATGATGTTGAGGTTGAAATAAATGAGTTTTCTGCGAAAATCTGGGCTGGAATGATTTACTCAACGGTAAGGGATCTCCATACCGCTGTGTAATTGCATTCTGGATTGGTGATTTTGCTGGTCCGTCGAGCTACACGACGGTAAGGATAGTCCATACTGCCGTGTAACTGCTCTCTGGACATGTTGCTCGGCATGACTTTGGCTCCTTCACAAGTCGTGAAGGCTGGTACAACTCGTGAAGCTCCTTCACGAGTCATGAAGGTTGGCATGACTCGTGAAGCTACCTCACGAGTCATGTAGTTAGTGTCACGGGTCGTGACATCGTGCATGAGTCATGACACTAAGCACGACTGCAGTACAAGGATGGAAGTGACCTTGAAGGACCTGGAGCTGCTACAGCAGAAGGGAGGCGAGTCCATCCATGAGTAACTAACCCGATGGAGGAATCGGGTGATGGAAATGAAGAGGAAACCGGATACCCAAGATCAAATACGGCTATTCATTAAAAATGTGAGCCCGTATTTGAGAGAAGGATTAAAAATGAAAGGACTGAGGGACTAGGAGTCTCTGAAGGACATCGCCATTGAAGCTGAAGGCGAGTACCTTGCTAGGAGAGTAGGTAGTGAGAGCTATTCCAAGAAAGGTTGTAGTAGCCAGGGGGCAAGTAGACCGACAGGTTCCACTAGTGGCACGAGGAAGACTGCTGAAGTATTAACTACTAATGCCACCCTGAGGCATTTTTCCAACCTTGGAAGGTCTTTATCATGGGTTTTGAGAAGGCTGATGAAAGAAGGTAAGCTGCAGCCTTTGCCACCCAGACCCGCTAGAACTCAGGGCATGCCAGGACATAAGGATGATGAGTATTGTGCATATCGTCAGCACACTGGGCATACGACTGATAACTGCAAGGCTTTGAGGCACGCAATTCAAGATCTAATTGACTCGAAGCAGATCACGGACCCAGAGAAGAGGGAGAGTCAGAAAAAAGCTGGATACAACAATGCACCCCCGCCAGTATTTATGATCGGGTCCAGTTTACCTGAGAAGTTTGTATTAAAGGAGTTGTAAAGCAATGATGTCCACACTGCTGTCACAAACCTCCATGAGGGGAGTGAATAAGGGCTTCTCGCTGCAGTGATCGATTGCTGGTCCACTGATGATAGTGGAACTGAAAACTATGATTCTGAAGAATTTCCCGACCCGTGGGGTTCGAAGGAGGAAGAACAGGAAGAAAAGAAGAATAAAGTAGGAGCTGTGACCCGGAGCGAAAGGGTAGCTCTAGAAGTTGAGAAGCCCTAGGGGCTGGTTGAGGGCGAAAAGGGAAAAGAGCCGAAAGAAGATATGATTGTTAAACAGCTGAAAAAGACGCCAGCTCAGATTTTAATATGGGATCTCTTGAGACAGTCGCCGTCGCACAGACAGAAGGTAGTAGAGGCTTTGTGCGAGGCAACTGTGGTGACAACCATCTCGCCTACGGAACTTCTGGATGTAGTCAAGGGAGGATCGGGAGAACATGTCATTTTTACCAATGCTGATTTGCCAGCAGAAGGCCGTAACCATAATCGCCCTTTGTACATAAGGGCATAGATTAACCAAAAGCACACAGCCTGTGTAATGGTGGATGATGGCTCTTCGATAAATGTGTGCCCGCAGGTGGCGATGGCAGCTTTTGGGATGACAGAGGAAATGTTGGCCAAGTCTGATCTCACCATCACAGCGTATGATAACTCGCGTAGACATGCTTCAGGGACATTCATGGCAATAGTGAAGACGGGTCTAGTAGAGTCAGAAGTGGAGTTTGTGGTACTTCCTATACCCGCCAATTTCTCAGCTCTTCTAGGCAGACCATGGTTTCATAGGTTAGGAGGAGTTCCCTCTATGCTTCACCAGATGGTAAAGATACCCCATGAAAGCCAGACTGTGACTATAAGGGCTGCACGAGAGAATCAGGTTTCAATACTGGAGATTGCTAGGTAGTCGTTTAATGGGTTTCATGTTGCCATGATAGGGGAGGAAGAGCAGAAGGGAGAAAGCCCCCAGGTGCTAAATATGATGAAAAGGATGTCGTTCCTTCCCGGCACGGGATTAGGGAAGAATTCTCAGGGGATGCCAACCACCGTTGTTACCAAAGGCCAAAAGGACAGAAGGGGTCTAGGATACACAGGTGTTGTAGAGAGGGGTGAGAAGCCAGAAATGAAAATTCCTCACATCCAAAAAACTTTTGTGCCAGCAACCGCAGCATGTGCCTATACAGGGGAAGCTGAACCGCAGTGGGTGGATGGAGCAATTGTGCCCGGGTTCGAGGTCTTTAATGATGTATATAACTGGGACATTAGATTGATCAAGCCAATAGAGGGCTTTTGGGATGAGGAAATCATGACCAGTAGGACAGTTTGGGACCGTGAGATGCCTGAAGAAGTGATCACTGAGAAGATGGTAGCCACCCAGCTGAAGGGGAAAGCAAAGGTAGAGGAAATCATACGGAAGGTGACTGAAGAGCCTCCAAAGTGCCAAAGTGATGCAGGACCATCAACCACGGCAGATGCGCCAGCAGAGGATGGGGAAGAAAATAGTTTAGATTTTGTTTTTGCTCGAGAACTTTTCAATGATGTTAATGATAATTTCAATATTATTAATAAATTGAATGATTTTGCTTACTTGTGTGATGTTTTCGATGATTTCACTATGCATAATCATGGTCATTACCCATCCATATTTGACATTGATTCAACTGATGCTACTTCGTTTAATCTTGGAACCACAGAAAACCGAAAAGAAATTTTAATAGCATCAAATATAACTCCTGAAGAGCGAGAAAAATTTGAGAGAATATTAAAAAAATATGAAAAAGTCTTTGCCTGGACGTACGAAGATATGCCAGGGATTGATCGGGAAGTCGCAGAGCACGCTACTCTTACCTATCCAGACCATAAACCTGTTAAACAGAAACTAAGAAGGCTTAGGCCGGAATGGGCAGATAAGGTGAAGGAGGAGATTCGCCAGCAAATCAAAGCCAAATTTCTAGTTGAGGTGCAGTATCCAACTTGGTTGGCCAATGTTGTCCCCATAGCCAAAAAGAATGGCAAGGTCAGGGTATGCGTAGATTATCGGGACTTGAATAAGGCTTGTCCAAAAGATGACTTTCCATTGCCTTATATAGATGCGTTGATAGACAGCGCCGCTGCTTACGAGATGTATAGCTTTGGAAATGGTTATGCGGGCTACAATCAAATTCTCAATAAAATAATTGACCGAATTAAGACGGCTTTCATCACGGAATGGGGGACGTATGCTTACCGGGTAATGCCTTTTGGCCTAAAAAATGTAGGAGCCACTTATTAAAGGATGGCAACAAAAATCCTAAATGACTTGATCCATAAAGAAGTGGAGGTATATGTGGATGACATGATGATCAAGTCGGCCACTAGAGAAGGTCATTTCGAAGCCCTGGAAAAGTTCTTCCGAAGGATAAATAAATACAATCTGCAATTAAATCCTAAGAAGTGTATCTTTAGTGTCACCTCAGGGAAGCTCCTAGGGCACGTAGTTAGCCAGAGGGGCATCGAGATTGACCCAGACAAGGTTAAAGCCATCAGAGAAATGCCAGTGCCTCAAAAGGAAAAAGATGTAAGGAGTTTATTGGGCAGATTACAGTATGTCAGCAGATTCATTGCCAAGTTAACTTCAATTTGTGAGCCAATCTTCAAACTCCTCAGGAAGAATCAGCCTGTAGTATGGAACGAAGATTGTCAGAGAGCTTTCGATATTATCAGAGAATACTTGCTGAACCCACCAGTGTTGCCGCAGCCGTGTAAACCCCTGATTCTATATTTAGCTATAGAAGATAGTTCTGTAGGCACCATGATGGCCTAGGAGGACGAATTTGGAGTGGAATTTGCTATTTAGTACCTTAGTAAGAAGTTTCTGGCTTATGAGGTTAAGTATGCAGAGGTAGAAAAAATCTGTCTTGCGATAATTTGGGCCTCTAAGAAGTTGAGACACTACTTTCACTCCTACAAGGTACGGGCAGTAGCAAAGCAGAACCCTTTGAGATACTTGCAGGAAGCTCCATCTTTACTTGGAAAGATGGGCAGGTGGTTGTTACTGCTACAAGAGTTTGATGTAGAGTACGTTACTCGAAAGACTATCAAAGGGCGTACAGTGGCAGAATTCCTAGCAGAACACCCAATTCAAGGAGACTCATACGAGTTCAATTTTACGGATAAGGATGTAGCAGCTATAGCAGTTCAGGGTTGGCGATTGCACTTTAACGGAGCCATGAACAGCAAGGGGGCAGGAGTAGGAGTTATTTTGACAACCCCGGATGATGAGAAGCTTCACTTGGCGAAGAAGTTGAGATTCAGGGCCACCAACAATGAGGCCGAGTATGAAGCATGTACTTTTGGGTTGGAAGCATTAATAGCCTTGGGGGCAAAGAATGTGGAAGTATTACGAGATTCATCCCTGGTGATTAACTAAATTCGAGGCGAATGGGCTGTTAAAGAAGAAAGGCTAGTGCCGTACATCAAGTACTTAAGAGACCTGAGCAGTCAGTTTGAAGTGTGTACATTCTATTTCGTTCCAAGAGACGAAAATCAGTTGGCCGATGCTCGCCACTTTAATGTCAATGTGGGACAATCCAGAAGGGGTAGTTTTGAGGCCGGTTTTGATTTCTAGCTCCGAGAGACCTAGCTTCGAATCCAAGTCAGTAATGGAAATAGAAGTAGCAGATGGGAAGCCGTGGTATCATGACATTATGCACTACCTAGAAAACGCGACCTTTCTAGAGGAAGCTACAGAAAAGATCAAAGAATGATTCACAAGTTATCTACTCAGTTCATCTGCATGGATGGGATGTTGTACAAATGACAGGCTGATGGTATCCAGTTGAGATGTTTGGATGAGAAAGATGCCAAGAAGGTAATGGAAGAAACGCACGCCGGCGTATGCGGAGCCCGTATGAACGGGCTGGCATTGGCAAAAAAGATTATGAGACAAGGGTTTTTCTGGCTTACCATGGATAACGATTGCTTGAAGTATGTAAAGTAGTGTCAGTTATGCCAATAGTATGCAGATTTAAGGCACTTGCCCATTTCAGAATTGCATAATTTGACGTCGCCTTGGCCGTTCGCAGCTTGGGGGATTGACATTATTGGAGAGATACGCCCCATGGCCTCCAATGGACATAGATACATCATTGTCGCCATCGACTACTTTACCAAGTGGGTAGAAGCTGAGTCCTTCAAGAAAGCTGATGCTCGGGATATGGCAAAATTCATCAAGAAAAATTTAATATGTAGGTATGTCCTTCCACACCATGTGATATCTGATAACGGGGTCCAGTTCATGGCCGAAATGAAGAAGTTACTCCAGAAATATGGTATTGAGCACCACAAGTCTTCTCCGTATCGTCCTCAAGCCAACGGGGCAGTCGAAGCCGCCAACAAGAATGTCAAGAGGATCCTGGCTAAGATGGTCTAGAATTATAAATATTAGGCGAAAAAGTTGCCTTTTGCACTCTGGGGTTACAGAACGACCATCAGAACTTCGACAGGAGCCACTCCATATTCCTTGGTCTACGGGACGAAGGCAGTATTGCCGATCGAGGTTGAACTCAAGTCACTGAGGGTGATAATAGAAGCAGAGATTCCGGAAGCTAAATAGGCACAGCAGCGGCTGCAACACTTGAACATATTGGATGAGAACAGGCTGAAAGCCTACTATTACAACCAGATCTACCAAAAGAGGCTCGCCAGGTCCTTTGGAAAGAAAGTTAAGAAGCACCCATTGAAAGAGGGAGACTTGGTATTCAAACAAATGAGACCAGGTGCGCCGGACATAAGGGGGAAGTTCAGGCCCACGTGGGAAGTTCCATTCTTCCTCAAGAGGTTGCTATCAAACGGTGCAGCGATCTTGTCAGATAGCGATGGCAATGAGTTTAAAGAACCGGTCAATGTCAATAGACTTAAGAGATTTCATGAATAAAGACAATAAAATCAAAAGAAGAGAATAAAAGCCCTGCGGGTCGAAAACCGAAAAAAGGTGACCTTGCTAAAATTGGGCGCCTCGTCAGGGTGAAAATTGAAAAAAGGCATCCTGTCAAAAATTAGAGGCTCGAGTGAAAATGTCCAATCAAGAAAACCCGAGAGGGCTGATTGGTAATAGGAGTCGATGCTATCAAATTTTGGTTTCACGAATGAATGAAGTTTTGCATAATTGAATTAGTACCAAAAATGATCATGTATGCTGAAATCGTACTGAAATGTACACGATTTTATGGAGTAAAATAAGACTTGATTTATTCATTTACATCGTTGTCTAGTTCTACTTTAAAAAGAAACATGTTGCTCAAAATTAATGTAAAGTTAAACTATGCCCTACCACTACTCTCGCCGGCCAAATGCCTGAGTCATCGTGTTCTGTTATCAGATGTCGGGCTAAGTAACCACCTCTTGTACGCACCAGTTGAAGTAATAGAATGATTCCCGGATGGAGGTATGACAGTCTTTAATGGAAGTTGGCTCCAAAGCTCATGATAGCGAGAGGCAAAAGCTACAGAAAAGACTCCGCCTTGAAAGGATAAAGGGAGCCTCACTACATCCTGAGTCATCCCGAGTTGACGAGAACAGCGGGCCGTAATGTAGAAAGTGGCCTCACAAAGCCCGCATAAGGGAATGCATCCTGAGGATCCATCAATAACTGCACTGGATAAAGGAAGCCAAACGTGCATAAAGCTAATATCCTCATCGGATGTTTCATTGAATTGGGTAATGCCTTCGTCAGGGGTCCCAAATGAGTACAGCCATTGTCTGGAAGGAAATGCTTCGCAGAATACTGACTAATGACCCTAGGAGGTGGCTCTGACAGCAGCTTCAACTTCTCTTGCAACCATATCTAAAAGAGGAAACAAGGAAAAGTAAAAGCCAAAGAAAATAAGATAAAAGGCAAAGAAAAAGCCACTGAAATGAATTAGGTTCACTTCAGGCAAAAGTAAGGCATAGGGTTGTGTGAAAATCTGAAAAGGACGCACTTCCCGCTAAGAAAAGCTAGTGTAAAAATCCACAAGGGACGCACTACCTTTTAACACAACGACTTACTTGGAGTAATAAGGGGCTCCCAGAGAAAATAGTAGAAGACCCAGCACGGACAGAATTAAGACCTATGATGGTCTCAGCAAGGGTCAGTGGAAAAGGGTCATCCCGCGGTGAAAATCATCCAAGATCCCGAACAGACGAGAGTCTCCAATCAACTCCTCTGAGGTCACAATCGGATATTTCATTAGGCAGAAAAGAAAAATGACACTTACGCGGTATGGAGGAGCGTCGGAGAACTCTTCCAATGCCTCAATCAGGGGTGCTAAGGCAAAGGTAGGTCCTTGAGGAACTAGATGGGCAGCATCAGAAGGGGCAATGCTTAAAGCCGATGCTACATCTCGAGTTTGAACCAAACCACAGCGAGGAACGCAGGACAAAGCACTAGGAGGATACTGAGTCCCGACGATAGCAGCAAGTTCCTCAGGGCAGGGGGCACATTTCTTGATAGGTAAATCTGAAAACATGAAAGCGAGGGTCCCAGAAGTGGGTCGCAGCTAAAAGAAGGTTGTAATCTATTTTGACTCTTCTTAAGAATTTCAGCCCAGAAAGGGGGGCAAGAGTGCTATTTTCCCAAGTTTGAGCATCGTCTAAGATACAGTACATTTTGTGAAGAAAAGGAGAATTCTTTTTTTTAGGGGCTAAAATCGAAGTCACTAAAGGAAAATAATGAAGAAAAAGGGAAAAAAATTGGAGAAAGGAACCTGCTGAAAAGCTAAAATGAGAGAAAAGGCACGAAATCCAAGAAAATGGTGAACTTTATAGCATTGCTTAACCGACGGCCTTCCCGTGTCTCATATTAGACGGCAAGCCCGTCTGTAATTGTCCACCTAGCAGATCTGTGCATTATCATCATATCACGAACGTCGAAAGAAAATTAATTAGGTAATTAATGAGGGTTAAAAGCAGGATCCGGAAAGACAAACGGCATTCCCGTCACTCGCTCCTTGAGACGGATAGCCTGTCGGTAAGTAAACTCTATATAAGAGTGAGTACCGACGGAATGGCAGTCTCTTTTTTCCTCTTCCCTTTTCATTTTCCTACGCAAACCGACGCCTCTTCTTTGTTTTTTGCTCATCTTTTCTTCAATTTTAGTCCATTTTTGACACTGATTGCACCATAGTATTCCTTGCGTGGTCAGGAACATTAGGAAGTATATTTTCTATATTCTCGTCAGGTTTCATTTTTTCTTGCAATTTTCAGGTCAGTAAGCAATTTTCTTTATTTTATTTTTATTTATTCTTTATTTCATGTAAGTAAAATGTAATTTCTCTTCTACTCTATTTTATTTTATCTTATGCATAAATAGGCTAACTTAACCTGTTTTCGCATGGTTTATTTTTATTAGTTGAATTTGAAATGACCTTGCTTAGTTAATTTTTTCTTTATGCTTTAAATGCATGTATAAATTAACATATAGAATAAGTAATATGTTTTAAGTAAGGTAATGTGCTATTATGAGAACAATTAATGACAAATGCATAGAACACGATATCTTTCTGAACATTGTTGTTTAGTTAGATGCACCGACATGGCCCTAGGAATACATGCACATTGGAACCAGTACTAAGAATTAGAAAATAAAGCAAATGTGAATATATTGCACTGTTGCTTGGGGCTTGTCCCTTGTATTTTTCTATTTTCTTATGCAGGAGGTCGGGCACATCCTTGTCGGAATGATGCCCAATTTTTTAAGTGAATATGTTGCACTGTTGCTTGGGGCCTGAGGCCTGTCCCTTGTACTTTTCTGTTTTCTTACGCAGGAGGTCGAGCACATCCTTGCCGGGATGATGCCAAATTTTTTTATTTATTTTATTTTTAGGCGCATCCTTGCCGGAATGCAGCCTAACTTTTTATTTCCTAAATTAGGTCTGTTTACGACTATGAAGCTAAACTAATTATTTACTTTTTTTTCAGGATGCCACCACGATGAAATATTCCACGTGATCAGCCTGAGTCTCATGCCCCGGCTTGGATGAGTGTCGAGGCTAGACAAAGGTATGGCACACTGGCTCAAGTGCAGTTTCAAGCCAGTCGCTTCATCTCTAGGCCATTCCTTGAGGCCCTAGGGATGGTGGATGAGGTCGATACCCTGATAGCGAGGGCAGGATGGACCGAGTTTCTGACGCCGACTTTCCAGACCCATCCGGAGATGGTTCGGCAGTTCCTCGCTACACTACAGTATGGGTGGTTTCAGAGATCTGACACAAAGGAGGGAGTCGTACAGTTCTGGATCGAGGGCCACCATTACAGCATTACCCGTCAGCGATTTGCACAGGCTATGGGGCTTCTATTTGGGTAGAATGTTATAGCGCCCCATAGAGCAGTCAGACGCCACCGCTGGGCGGTCATTGCCTTGCTGGGAGTGCCGTATCACCATGATACAGAGAAGAGCACGGTGCTCTTGTCACAGGCTCTTCGCTATGTTCATAGGGTTCTATCCAGCTCCTATCTGGGACGAGCTGGTAACCCGAGGTCTCTCAACGTCGTAGAGATTTGGAGTTTATGGGCCATGGTTGCAGGCCAGTAGCTCAACATTAGCCATGAGATTTTGGTTAACTTGGCGAGAGTGTCTACGGGAACAGCCCCTATCCTGGATGTTGGTGGAGTGATTACTAGGCTACTTTTGAGCTTGGGCGTCCGTCCTGATATCTTTGGGCATGCTCTAGATGAGAGCATTTACGTAGATGCTCCGGCAGCCATCACGATGGGTATGGTAGTACCGATACAGGGTCAGGCCGAGGCATACAGACTTCACACTATTCACTAGACCAGGCTTGCATTTGGCCTTCCCTCGCTAGAGCCAGTAGAGGAGCAGCCTCAGGATCAACCTCAGATGGATGAGCAGCCTCCCAAGCACCCACAGCACCAGGAGGACCAGCATCCCTAGCACCCAGACTATCAGGAGGGTCAGCCTCCGCAACAGCAGCCCGAGGGGGAGCAGCCTCGTACACCTTCCGACATGGGGATTGAGTTGACCATGGATGACTTATTTAGTACTCCCTCAGTACAGAGGGTACAGAGTCCTACCCCTCCTCTGCCATCGAGGGTGCAACGGACAGTTCCTCGGACACCTGAGAGATTCTCCCCATATGCTAGAGCAGGAGATCCGAGGGCATCTACTTCCACAGTTCCACCTCTAGAGCGGGCACCAGAGTCAGCCCCCCCTCCATCAGCACCATCGACTTACCCAGCACAGCCAGATTTCACTGCGATTTTGGCTTCTATGTTTGCATCCTTCGAGCGCAGACAGGAGGAGAGAGACAGGATCCTTCTAGGACATCTTGGGGAGCGAGATAGGGTCATGTTAGAGCAGATGGATCAGCAGCAGGGTATCATACAGGAGCAGGGGAGGCTCATCGATTATTTGAGACAGGAGCAGGAGAGACTCGCGGGCCAATTGAGGCAGGAGATGAGGGCCTCCCAGGATGAGGCGATCCAGAGGACGGACGCATCTTTACAGATGGTGGATGAGTCAGTCGAGGCCCTCAAGTTTAGGATCTAGGTTCTGGATGGTGCTATCCCCCCCCCCCCCCCCCCCATCGCCCAGTTTATTCGGGAGTTTAGAGAGCAGACAGAGGATAGGCTGAGGCGTATGGGGACCACCTCCACAGATCAGACCCTTCGGCTGGGCGAGGATTTCAGAGAGTTAGGGGGGTCGTTACCAATACACTACAGTTCATGATGGTATGTGCACAACCCTTCCTCGATAGGTATGCTCAGGTCCAGTTCCAGCAGCAGGACCCAACGAGAGTGCAGCCGTTGTCTATACCGGTGGTCGTACCTCCCAGATACCAGCAGCAGGCCAGAGCCTCAGCTGCTTAGCAGCCCGGACCATCAGCCCCTCCCAGTCAGCCATCTGCTTCAGGCGCAGGACCCTCTACTTCTTCATCATCAGGCCAGCCAGTTCATCTGTCAGATGACGATGATGATCCGGAGGAGGAGCCCTCAGATGACGGCTACTAAGACAGAACGTTCAATCACCAGCAATAGAATAGATCGCGAATCGAGGTTACAGTCAGAGAGTACTGCATCTCACAGACTCTGTGCAGACCGAGACGAGGCCAGGAGAACACATGCGGTAGAACAGATCGTAACCAGGATTGCAGTTAGAGATCACTGCATCTCACAACGGGATTGTAATTAGAGAACACTACATTTCATAGACTCCGTACAGACCGAGACGAAGTTAGCAGGACACCGGTGGTAGAACAGATCGTAAATAGAGGATGGAGTTAGAGACACTGCACCTCACACCGCGCAGGCCGAGACGAGGCCAGTGGGATAAACTTGCCACCATGCAGACCGAGACAAGGTTAGTGGGGCACCAGCTATAGAACAGATCACAACAGAGGTTGGAGTTAGAGACATTCCACCTCACACCTTCCAGGCCGAGATGAGGCCAGCAAGATAGACCAAACACCGTGCAAGCCGACCGAAGGTGAACTGGATAATGCGATAGAAAAGATTGCAAACGAGCCACAGTCGAACTGCACTATAGTTCAACGGCAACAAGGCGCAATATTCCACACCGTAAAAAGGTAAGGGCTGCCTTAGGTACGCGTCTCTTTCCTTTCTTCTCTGAATTTTGGCTTATCTAGGCACTAGTGCACTGGTTTCCCCAAAATTGGGGGCAACTGTAGACACCGTGCCTTGAGGCGGTCCAAATCAGAGTTACTCGATGAAGAGATCAAATGTCTATTTTCGGATAAATGGATGGAATTCGGAGGTTTTCATCTTTCGGTTTCACAAGGATTTAAGTCTTTCTCTCTATAGCGTTAGGTTTTGAAGGAGTTTGGGAAATTAGGCTTGAAAATTGTAGTTTTGCTCCGCAGATGGGAAGCCCGTCGGAGTTGGGACGCCCGTCTCCATTTGGTGTTACCCGTCTCTACCATTGAGCGACGGACCGTCGCTTGGATAGATGGGCCATCTCTTGTGTTGTAGAGACGACCGTCTGTAGTATGAGTGATGGACACGTGTCCGCATAGAGACGCCCGTCCCTAGTCCCATGCATCGGTCCGTCTATCATCCAGATTACCATGCGTACCCTTATTACTGATGCCCGTCGGTATTTATTGGGACGGCCGTCGAAAGTGGATCTGATCAGATAACGCCGAATTTGGTAAAATTTCAGCTGATAAGTCAAATATCTCCCAAATTTAAATGAGATTGGGGCTGATATTTGGTTAAAAACTGAATTTTAAAATCCTTTTAAAATTCAAACTTTAAATTGATGTTTATCCCAATTATCTTCTAAACTCTATACATAGTGGATTAAATTTCATTATTTGGGGATTAGCAAATTTTTGAGGGGTTAGAAAATTTTGAAGGGAAAATCTTTTTATGAAGTAATTTACCAAAATCCAAATTAAATAATTTTTCTCAAAAAAAATCTCTATTTTCAGTTGATTTTTATTTTATGAAAAATTCTTTCAACCTTTCTACTCTTTTCTCAATTTTTATTTGCGAATTAAGCTAATTTGAGGTAACGAAATTCATTCGTTTTCGTCTATCCAGCTAATTCCAATATTTGAATCGCTGTCAAATTTTCAAGAAAGAAAAACATAAATTTTCTTTTCTTGATCTATTTTTATTCGATCCTTGTGAAGCGTGTGGGACCGAAGTCATTCAATATCCACCTAGAAGGTAAAATCTGAGGGTAAACATTCTGGATTAATATTTGTGTAATTTAATTGGCTTATATTAATTGTTTTGATCTTTGATTTTTTATTTATTTATTTGGCAAAGAATTTCTAGTGAAGTTTTGAAGTTTTATTTTTTGGAATCGGGGGTGACCGACGGGCAAGGTGGTCACCGACGCCCGTCCCTAATTTGAGAGACGAGACATAGATGATGCACCACTTCGTCCGCCGGTCACACTAGGGACGTCGTCGGTAGTATGCATAGGGCAGTCCCTGGGCCAATTCCCACGTTTTAACTTACATCTTTTATTCTTTTATCTTTTAACTCATTTCTTTTAAAACCTCTTATTATTTTACTTTTCTTTAATTTATTTTATTTTTGATTTTGACACTGACATGTTTATTTTTATGAGTTATTATATGACCATTTTGGATGAGTTGGAGTTGTTAATGATGGTGGTTGCGTCAATCTGAGGATTTCCATCCGGGTTCTTTCTTTACCCTTGTTTTGTTGCTTTATTTTATTTTATTCATTTTACCATAAAAATTGTTTAATCCCATTAGAGTAAAAATGGCAAAATGTTTTATAGTAATTAATTTGGGATTTTCCGAAAGTCAGGGGACCAAAGTCTTAATTTTTTTAGCCAATAAAATCGGCACTTCTCAAAAATCGATTTGTAATAAATATGCATAGCAGGACCAATGTCCTCATTTCAATGAATATCCCTATTTCTATATGATTTACATATCATTTTATAATGGGGGTTGTATTCCGCCCCTAGTTTTATTGTAATTTATTTTTGTGTGTTTTATTTTGTGTCAATTTACTACTTTATCTATGTGAATGGATTACGCTTTAATTAATTGCATCGTATGAAAATTTGATGAAATAATGAATTTAAAACTTAATTATAATATTAATCAAGGTATAAATAAATGAGAAGTCCCGAACCCGCTCTGACCTGGGCTCAATGAGGTTAGAGGTCCATCTCAGTGTTTTATTGGGATGGAATCTCTAAAATATCTCTTGTTTCCCACCAAAAGGCCTAATCAATATAATCCTAGGCTCCTGGAGGTTAGACGACCCTTCCCAATGTTCTATTAGGTGGTGACTCCAAGATCCCTCTGGTTTGCCCAAAATGGATAATTACGCGCTGTGTAATCCTAGGTTCCACGAGGTTAGAGGGTCATCCCAATATTCTATTGGGCTGGCATCTCCAAGATCCTCTTGGCTTACCGAAAATGGATATGTACGCGCCGTCTTAGGCTCGCTGAGGCTAGACGACCCTTCCCAATGTTCTATTGGGTGGCGACTCCAAGACACATCCTTATTGCCCAATATAGATGCACTTGTAAATACCTTACAAGTTTTAATGAACCTCATCCCGATAACCCTAAAAGCGGGTCATCGGGGCGCCTCAGGGTTTAGCGTGCGTCACAGTATGCATGCGAGGACCAATGTCCTTGTAAGCACCGTGTCCCGGAGCGGTCCGGATCAGAGATTACCCTATGATGAAATTAGTATCTGAGCCTGGATAAATGGTTTGGATTTGGAGGTCTTAGTCCCATGCTCCACGAGAAATGAGTCTTTTCACCTTTCATAGGCAGAGGGGGAGAAAACAGGGAATTTTCGAGTCAAAAAAGTATATTTCCCTCGATAGACGGCCAGCCCGTCTGTGAGAGGCCAGCCCGTCGCTTAGGGTCACAGACAGCTTGTGGTATTTTCCGACGCCCGTCGGAAGGCACCGCCCCTTTCTGAGCACACCGCGTAATTTCCCGGAGCACACAACCTTTCTGACGCCCGTCGGTGGAAATGGCAGGGCCGTCGGATGAATCCTTATGTTAGAAGGGTTTTTGATTCCAAAGTCAATCTTTTGAGGGATTAAGGAGGAAATAATCCATTTTCCTTTTTTCGATCCTTCACTTTATTTCTCGTGGAGCGTGCGGGACTCTAATCAACATTAAGAATATCATTAAAACATTATCTGAGGGTAAATATTCCGGACTCATTCTCTATATCATTTCATCTTTGCTCTTTATTTTGTTGTTCTTTCGATTTTTTTGCTATTATCTTCTTTTATTTTGACTCTTTTCATCTCGGCTGGTGGTGATAGCCCGTTTTTGCTCTATAAAGAGAGTTTTTACGGTTTATTTTTGGAGACAGTGGTGACCGACGGGTCATCTTCTTCACCGACGCCCGTCGGTCACCCCACTCACAGATGCCTTCTATTTTGAGTGAGCGACGGACATGACGGTCACTTTGACTTACGCGCATCGGTCACTCGGCAGAGGCCGTCGCTGGGTCCTGTCTCCACGTTTTTGAACCTTTTTCCATATCTTTCAAGTTCCTTTGACTTTATTTATGATGAGCTTTCCCATATTAATATCTTTTAACTTTCTGTGAGCATATATTGATTTCCTTGGATTATCCTGAGCTCGAGGGGCTATCTACCATACTCGGAGGATTTCGTCCGGTTTAGTTTTCTAACTTTCTTGGTCATTTTCTTTATTCGTTTATTCATTAATTATTTTATGTACATGGATATACCCTTTTTGTATCTCGTTAAGTATAAAAATTGATCAACGTTTTATATTCAATAAAATGAGGTCTTCATAAACTTAAGGACCCAATGTCCTATTTTTATCCAATAAAAATCATTACAACAGAAACATCCAATTTTAATAATAATGCATGCGAGGACCAAAGTCCTCAACATAAGCAATACCCCGATTCGTGTATGTATCGCACATTTATGAGAGGGAGTTGTATTCCGCTCCTTGTATTATTGTAATTTATTGCTTTCACTATTTACTTGCTAATTTACGGCTTTTCAAATATGAATAAATGCGCCTTCAATCAATTGCATCCTGTGGAGAGAGAGCGAATCAATGATAATTAAAATTTGATCATAAAATAATCGAGGTAGAAATAGATGAGAAATCCCGAACCCAGCTCTGGTCTTTGGGCTCAAAGAGGCGAGAGGTTTACCCTCCAAGACACCTCTTGTGTCACGAGGCTTTGGCGCTAATCCTAGGCTCCTTAGGGCGAGAGGTTGACCCTCCAAGACCCCTCCGATTGGCCCAAAATGGATACTAAGCGCAGTCTTAGGCTCTCCGAGGCGACATAAACTTTCCCAATGTTCTATTGGGTGGCGACTCCATGAAACCTCCTTGTTGCCCAACATAGACGCACTTGCGATTTATTGCAAGCTGTTAACGGACCCACAAATGCCTCGATCGCCCTCAAGCGGGCGGTCGCACAGGCGGCCGCGGGGATCCGGCGTGCGTCACAGTGGCGACTCCACTGGGGACGATATGGTTCAAGATTTCAATTTGAAAATACCTCATTTAACATTTATGGTTAAAGTTTAATTCATAAATTTGCTTTCTCTCAAATTCACATTACATCTCATTAGAGCTTTAGAATATGCTAGTTTGGTCCCTCTATTAGCCCCGGTGCGTTCCTGAAGCACGACCCCATTTTCACTCAATTTGGGGAAGTGTTAAGGATAATCACCAACCCAAGCCTCGTACCTCAATGGTATATCAAAATGATGACCCGATCGGTCGTTATGCTCGTGATGAGCTAGACCTGTCGGCAGGGATCATGCTTGGGTAGCCTTAAAGAAACATCTCCCTTGTCCAAAGCTCATGTAATGGCCGTAATTACTTCCCACAGGTGATATGAACCCTAATTCCACGCTTGCTGTATGGATCCTCATGTATTGGGTGAGTCCAGATGTCTCACTTGGTAACCTAGCCAAAGGCTTCCATGCCCTGGTAGGGCCATATCGAAATTTGTGGAACGTCTAAATACACGACGATCACTATCCATCCGCTTGTACATTAGCATAGGAGTGTCATGCTGCCGGTTTTTCGCCGTGCACCATGCGTGTCCATTGGGTCCCTCATTGACCCTTGGACTAATCCCTCCTAGGAAAGAGACTGCACGACCATGTGTGTGGGAGAAATAAGGGTGGAAGGACCTACTTGCTTGCTTGTGTATTGTGAATGTTGCATACCACGACCATGCATTACACCTACATTCCATGCATCATATCTAACGCCTTATCCCTGCAGCCACCATAGATCTACCCAGGTGGACTAGATCACCTACCGGACGATTGATCTGAGTTCCTGCTTTTGAACTGTCAGATAGAGAGGGCCTACCAGAAATTTTACCAGAAGTCAGCTGCACCGTATCTGAGATGGCAAACTCGCCTAGGGGGGATAATGCCACCAGGGCCATAATTGCAGAAGAGGTGGGCCGACGATTTAAGGAATTTGAGGGCAGAATGATGAATATGTTGACTGCTCTGGCACAACAGAACGCTCCGCAGAATCCTCCTCCTCCTCCCGTGAGACAGAATGAGCCAGAGGAAGAAAGAGCTGAGAGACAAGAAGAGCCCGTTCGGCCGCCGCCAATAGAGCTGAGGTCGGTAGCTTCAGGAGAGCAGAGAAGAAGACCAGCCATGAGGATTGATGATGATAGGGATATCGAAGATGACAAGATGAGCATTGCATCTAAGAGAGGGAAGGCACCTCAGACTGATGAGTTCATTCTAAAGAAGATGGAAGAGAGGTTTGAAGCCATGGTCCGTATGCTGAGTAGAGGTCAGGGGATGAATCCAGAGGATAAGGAATTGGAGGGAGAAGATTCGATTCCTTATAATTTCAAGATGCCAGACGTGCCAAAATTTGATGGTACTTCTGACCCGACTGCTCATGTAAAGCAATACTCTCTGATCATGAAAGGGACCACGTTGTCTAAGAAGCAGAAAGTGGAATACTTTTGTCTGAGTCTGACCGCTCATGCCATCGACTGGTATCATAGTCTCGATCGCCGAACTAAGGAAGATTGGGATCCACTCACAGAGGAGTTCTTGAGACAGTATGATTGCAACACCAGGATGGAGGTGACTCTTAAAGATCTTGAATTGCTCCAGCAGAAGGCCGGGGAATCTTTTCACGATTATCTCACCCGCTGGCGAAATCGAGTAATGGAAATGCGGAGAAAGCCAGACACCCAAGACCAGATCCGTCTATTTATCAAGAACGCAAGCCCGTACTTGAAGGATGGTTTGAAGATGAAGGGGTTGAAGGATTGGGAATCCCTGAAAGACATAGCCATTAAAGTGGAGGGAGAGTTCTTGGCTCGAAAAGCTAGCAATGATAATTTTGCAAAAAGGGCTAACACCGGTCAAGGAACCAGTAGGCCAGCTGGTCCCAGTGGTAGCACCAGAAGAACAGTTGAGGTGTCTGCTACTGACGCAACTACCCTGAGGAAGTTTTCGAACTTAGGAAGACCACTGTCTTGGGTCTTGAGAAGGTTGATGAAGGAGGGAAAGTTGCAACCTTTGGCTCCTAGGCCTGCTTTGACGTAAGGGAAGCTAGGTCACAAGGACAATGAATACTGTGCATTTCATCAGCACTCAGGCCAGCTAACAGATAAGTGTAAGGCGCTGAGGCACTCTATTTAAGATCTGATTGATGACAAGCAGATTTCCGACCCGGAGAAGAGGGAGGACAAGAAGAAGCCTGGTTATAATGCCGTGCCACCACCAGTGTTTATGGTCGAATCCAGCTTGCCAGAGTGGTACGTGCTGCAAGATTTATATGGGAGCGAAAGTATTGCTGCTGTGTATCCTGAGGATAGAGAGGAAAGAGAAGTAGTGGCAACCATTGATTGTTGGTCAAGCAGCGAGAGCGGTGAAGAGGCCGGAGAGGAAGGAGAGATGAACCCTGACTTGTGGAGATCTGATGAGGATGAAGAAGAGATAGGGGCTGTGACAAGAAATGGGAGAGTGGTCCCTGAGATTACGAGGCTACCTCAGCCAGTGCAGCCATCAACGGAAAAAGAGCCAGAGGAGAACCAGATTGTTAAGCAGTTGAAGAAGACTGCAGCTCAAATATCCATCTGGGATCTCTTGAGACAGTCCCCTTCTCACAGGCATAAGGTAGTAGAGGCTTTGGTTGAGACCACTGTTGCCACCACAATTTCCCCATCAGAGCTTTTGGGTCTAGTTAAAGGAGGATCGGAGGAGAGGTTGATTTTTTCTGATGCCGACCTACCGGTCGAAGGCCGCAATCATAACCGACCCCTGTACATTAAAGCACAGATTAACGATAAGCACACCGCTTGCGTTATGGTGGACGATGGGTCTTCTATCAATGTGTGCCCCCTGATAGCTCTTTAGGCTTTTGGTTTGAGTGAGGATATGCTCAGTGGATCAGATCTGACTATCACAGCCTATGATAATTCAAGGAGGCAAGCCTCGGGAACATTTAAGACCCGGGTCAAGACAGGACCCATTGAGGTGGAAGTAGAATTCGTGGTTCTACCTATTCCTGCTAACTTCTCAGCCCTACTCGGGAGACCCTGGTTTAACAAGTTAGGAGGAGTGCCATCCACGCTGCATCAAATGATAAAGTTCCCACATGAAGGGGAGGTGGTGACTATCAAGGCAGCCAGGGAGAATCAGGTTTCAGCACTTGAAATTGCTAATTAGCCATTTAGTGGCTTCCACGTGTCCATGGTAAGAGAAGAGCACGGGTCAGTGGATAACCCAGCTGTGGTTAATATGATGAAAAAGATGCACTATCTCCCTGGGGCTGGTTTGGGTAAAAACTCTCAGGGGCTGCAGACTGTAATCACCACTCGAGGTCAGAAGAACCGAAAGGGTCTGGGGTACAGAGGCGATTTTGGCAAGAAGAAGGCGATGGATAAGATCCCTCATATTTCAGAAAGCTTTGTACCAGCATCCTCAATGTGCGCTTATACTGGCGAAGATGAGCCGCAATGGGTGATGGGGAGAATTGTCCCCGGATTTGAGATCTTTAATGATGTATTTAACTGGGATGTCGGGGTTATCAAGACCGCTGAGAACTTCTGGGATGAAGAGGTCATGACTCAGTGTATTACTTAGGACAGATGCGAGTCTGAAGAGGTTGTCACCGAGAAGATGTTAGCTACCAGGCTGAAAGGGAAAGAGAAGATGGCAGAAATAGAACTGAAGATGGGGCATTTAAAGATTTCCTCGGACATACCTGAAGGGCCTCTGCTGAATCAAGAAGCCAATGAACAAGCTGCAACAGCATCAACCTCTGGAGTGGCAGAAGAAGACTTCAGCTTAGACTGTCTTTTTATTCCATAACTTTTTTATGATGTAAATGACAATTATAATATTATTAATAAGGAAAATGATTTCTCTTACTTGTGCGATGTTCCTAATAATTTCAACATGCATAAACATGATCATATTCCATCAATTTTTGATATTGATTCCACTGATACAACACCTTTTAATCTTGGAACCTTGGAAAATCCGAAAGAAATTCTAATAGCATCAAATATAACTCCTGATGAGAGAAAAAATTTTGAGAGAATAATAAGAAAACATGAAAAAGTCTTTGCCTGGACTTATGAGGACATGCCAGGAATCGACCGAGGCATAGCAAAACAGGCTATCCCGACTTATCCAGACTATAAGCCTGTGAAACAAAAGTTAAGAAGGCTCAGGCCAAAATGGGCAGATAAGGTCAAGGAGGAAATTCGGCAGCAGATTGAGGCCAAGTTCCTTGTTGAAGTGCAGTATCCTACGTGGTTGGCAAATGTGGTCCTTGTAGCGAAGAAGAATGGGAAGGTCAGGGTGTGTGTGGATTATCGAGATCTGAACAAGGCCAGCCCTAAAGATGATTTTCCACTACCCCATATCGATGTGTTGATAGACAGTGCCGCCAACTGCGCGATGTATAGCTTTGGAGATGGTTATGTGGGCTACAGCCAGATCCTGAACAAAATAGCTGACCGGGTTAAAACCGCTTTCATCACAGAATGGGGGACCTACGCCTATCGGGTTATGCCTTTTGGCCTGAAGAATGTAGGGGCCACATACCAGAGGATGGCGACCAATATTCTAAGTGACCTGATCCACAAGGAGGTAGAGGTGTATGTCGATGACATGATGGTCAAATCAGCCACCCGAGAGGGACACTTCAAAGCTCTAGAGAAGTTCTTCACCAGGATTGATAAGTACAATATGCGGCTTAACCCCAAGAAGTGCATTTTCGGAGTGACTTCAGAAAAACTATTGGGACATGTCGTCAGCCAGAGGGGAATAGAAATTGACCCAGACAAGGTGAAGGCCATCAGAGAGATGCCCGTGTCGTAGAAAGAAAAGGATGTAAGGAGCTTCCTGGGCAAGCTGCAGTACGTCAGCCGATTCATTGCCAAGCTCACTTCAATATGCGAGCCTATTTTTAAACTGCTTAGAAAGAATCAACCTGTGGTCTGGAACGAAGACTGCCAGAAAGCCTTTGACAACATCAGGGAATATCTATTGAATTCGCCCGTGCTAAGGCCGCCGCAACCGATCAAATCGCTTATCCTGTATCTGGCAGTAAAGGGTAGTTCTGTGGGTGCCATGATGGCTCAAGAGGATAAAATTCGGGGTAGAATTCGCAATTTACTACCTCAGCAAGAAGTTCCTGGCTTACAAAATAAAATATGCTGAAGTAGAGAAAATCTGCCTCGCAGTAATTTGGGCGTCAAAGAAGCTAAGACATTACTTCCACTCATACAAAGTTCAGGCAGTAGCCAAGCAGAATCCGTTAAGATATTTGCAGGAAGCGCCGTCTTTGCTTGGTAAGATGGGGAGGTGGCTGCTCTTGCTATAGGAGTTCGATGTGCAATACATCACTCGCAAAACTATTAAGGGGCGAGCCGTAGCCGAATTTCTTACTGAGCATCCTATTCAAGGAGATACTCCCGAGTTCACCTTTTCGGATGAGAGCATAGTCGCGATTTCTATCCAAGGATGGCAGTTACACTTCGACGGGGCAGTGAATAACAGAGGGGCCAGAGTTGGAATCATTTTGACAGCCCCAGATAGTGAGAAACTCCCCCTAGCCAAGAAGCTGAGGTATAAAGCAACCAACAATGAAGCCGAATATGAAGCATGCACTTTTGGGTTGGAAGCTTTAGCTGCATTGGGGGCAAAGAATGTAGAAGTCTTTGGTGACTCATCCTTGGTGATTAACCAGGTCCGAGGTGAGTGGGCTGTAAAAGAAGAGCGGCTGGTACCCTATGTTGAGTATTTGAAAGAGGTATGTGGGCAGTTTGAAACTTGCACTTTCCACTTCGTGCCAAGAGATGAGAATCGTCTAGCTGATGCGTTGGCAACCTTAGTGTCAATGTGGGATAATCCTGAAGGAGTAGCTATAAAGCTAGTACTGATTTTGAGTTCTGAGAAGCCCAGCTTTGAGATCAAGCCTATAATGGAAATAGAAGTGGCGGATGGGAAACCATGGTACTTTGACATTATGAATTACTTAGAAAACAATAAGTTTCCAGAGGAAGCTACGGAGAAAGACCAGAGGATGATCCGAAAACTATCTACTCAATTCATATCCTTGGAAGGAGTGTTGTACAAAAGACAGTCAGATGGGATTCAGCTCAGGTGCTTGAATGAAAAAGAAGCCCGCAAAGTGATGGAGGAGACCCATGCAGGCGTCTGTGGGGCTCACATGAACGGTTTGACCTTGGCTAAGAAGATCATGAGACAAGGCTTTTATTGGCTTATGATAGACAATGATTGCTCAAAATATGTCAAACAATGCCAGTTATGCCAACAGTACGCAGATTTAAGACACCTACCAGTATCAGAGCTACACAACCTGTCATCACCTTGGCCTTTCGCTGCTTGGGGGATAGATATTATTGGAGAGATTCGCCCCACGGCATCCAATGGGCACAGATACATCATAGTCGCAATTGACTATTTTACCAAATGGGTAGAGGCGGAATCCTTCGAAAAGATTAACGCAAGGGATATGGCCAAGTTCATAGAGAGGAATCTGATCTGCAGATATGGCCTCCCTCACCACATAGTGTCTGACAATGGGGTGCAGTTCATGGGGGAAACCAGGAAGCTCCTCGAGAAGTATGGTGTCAAACATCATAAATCCTCTCCCTACTAACCACAAGCAAATGGAGCAGTAGAGGCCGCTAATAAAAATATGAAGAAGATCCTGTCCAAGATGGTCCAAACCTACAAAGATTGGGCTGAAAAGCTACCCTTCGCACTGTGGGGATATAGGACAACGGTAAGGACATCTACAGGCGCTACGCCGTTTTCTCTGGTATACGGGACAGAAGCAGTATTGCCAGTTGAGATAGAGCTCAAGTCACTGAGGGTGGTCATGGAAGCCCAAAT
This sequence comes from Excoecaria cochinchinensis, assembly GCA_947683425.1. Classification (NCBI taxonomy): domain Eukaryota; kingdom Viridiplantae; phylum Streptophyta; class Magnoliopsida; order Malpighiales; family Euphorbiaceae; genus Excoecaria; species Excoecaria cochinchinensis. The sequence continues at coordinate 4,407,522 of CANTUQ010000043.1, forward strand.
TTCGAAGGCCGAATGGGCGCGGCAGAGGCTACAGCACTTAAACTTACTGGACGAGAGTAGGCTGAAAGCTTATTATCATAACCAGATCTATCAGAAGAGATTGGCCAGGACTTTCGGGAAGAAGGTGAGAAAGTATCCGCTGAAAGAAGGGGACTTAGTGTTCAAGCAGATGAGGCTAGGCATACCAGATATCAGAGGGAAATTCAGACCAACCTGGGAGGGGCCGTATATCCTTAAAAAGCTGTTGTCCAAAGGAGCTGCAATCTTGTCGGATAGTGATGGAAATGAATTCAAAGAACCGATCAATGTCAATAGACTCAAAAGGTTCCATGGCTAAAGACAAAAATAAAAAGAAGAGAATAAAATGCCCCGCAGGTCGAAAACTGAAAAAAGGCGGCCGTGCTAAAATTGGGCGCCTCGATAGGGTGAAAACCGAAAAAAGGCACCCTGTGCAAAAATTAGAGGCATGAGAGAAAATGTCCGATCGTGAAAACCCGAGAGGGCTGATTGGTAATAGGAGTTGATGCTGTTAAAATTTGGTTTCATGTATTAATAGGGCATGCGCAGTTGAGTAAATATCGAAACTGATCATGTGTGCTGAAATTACATGGAAATGTACACAATTTCGTGAAAAAGAATGAATATCATCTTTTTCATTTTTGTCATTTTTTTAGTTCTGCATTAAAAAGAAATGTAACACTAAAAGAAATACATATGTAAGCTAAGCTAAGTCCTGCTGCTGCTCTCGCCGACCAGATGCTTGAGCCCTCGTGTCTTGTTATCAGATGCTGGACTAAGGATCCACTTCTTGTATTCGCTAGTTGAAGACACAGAATGATTGCCGAACCTCGGAATAACAGTCTTCACTGGTAGTTTACTCCATAGCTCATGATACCTTGAGGCGAACGCAGCCGAAAGAGCTCCTCCCCGGAAAGATAAGGGAACCCTCACCACATCCTGGGTCATCCCGAGCTAACGCGTACATCGAGAAGTGATGTAGAAGGTGGCTCGACGAAGTCCACAGAGGGGAACACACCTCGATGGCCCATCAATGACCACATGAGACAGGGGGAGCCAGGCAGACGTGAAACTGATGTTGTCATTTGACAGCTCGCCAAATCTGGTAATGCCTTCACAAACGGTGGCACATTCACGCAGTCGTCGACGCGGAAGGAAATGGCTCGGCGAGTACTGTGGGGTAACTCGAGGACGTGGCTCGGACAGCATCCTCAGTTTCTCTTGCAGCCAGATCTGAAAAAAAAAAAAGAAAAAAAAAAGAAAAAAAACCGCTGGAGTAAGTAGGGTTTACTTCAGGCAAAAATAAGGCACAGGGTTGTGTGAAAATCCGAAAGGACGCACCTCCCGCTAAGAAAAGCTAGTGTGAAAATCCATAAGGGACGCACTACCTTTAAAATAATGACATACCTGGAGCAATAAGGGGCTGCCGGTAAAGGTAGTGGTGGATCCAGAACTCACAGCGTCTAAGCCCAGAATGGTCTCAGCCAGAATAAGTGGGAATGGTGATGATCCCCGATGAAAGTCGCTCAGAGCTCCGAATAGGCGAGGATCACCTGTCAAACCCCCTGGAACAACAGTGAGGAAGTTCACCATGCAAAACAGAAATATGATGCTTACCCGGTAGGTCGGGATGTCAGTGAACTAATCTAGAGCCTCGACCAGTGGCTCCAAAGCAAAGGAAGAGCCTGGAGAAATTAGCTGGACGGCCTCAGAAGAAGGTATGCCGAGAGTCATAGCTATGTCCCGAGTCTGGAGTAGGCCGCAACAGGGGACACAGGACAAAACGCTAGGAGGGAACCAGGCTCCGAGAATGGCAGCTAACTCCTCAAGCAGGGGGCACAGCTCCTTGTCAGTGAACCGGAAGACGTGAAATCGGGGGTTCCAGAAGTGGGTCGCCGCCAGAAGAAGGTTCTGATCAACTTTGACCTGACGCAGATAGTTTAGCCCGGACAGAGAGGAAAGGGCGCCTTTTTCCCAAGTGTGTTTGTCATCTAGGATACGGTGCGTTCTTTGGACTAGAGAGGAAGACATTCTAAGAAGAATAAAGGCCCCAAGGTGTTGGGAAAAAAAAGAGACACAAAAAGAGCAAAATTTTTAGATGAATTTATAGAATGGCGTCACCGACGGCCTACCCGTCTCTACCAAGAGACGGCCTGCCCGTCGGTAAACTTCCACCTGGCAGATGCATACGTCAGCATTGCATTCATCACGCGCATTAATTTGCATTTATTGAGAGACAGACGGTCAGCCCATCGGTTGCTCCTACAGACACCCAGCCCGTCGGTCATGAAATTCTATATAAGGACAAGTGACAGACGGACCAGCGGCACTGTCACTTTCACTCTTCCTCTCCAAAACAGTTTTTTAACCTTTTTTTGTGCATTTTAAGCCTTCTTTCTCATTTCTTCTTGCGATTTCTTCATTTTTTCGCGTTCTCCACTCACCGGACGCTCAGATATTCATTTTTCTTCAGTTTTTCTACACTCCTCGCGACTGCAAGTAAGTAAAATAACTACTTTTTTATTAGTTCAATTTAATTTTTTTTCATTTCTTCTTCCTTTAGCCTTAGAAATGATTAGAATGCTTTAGATGCCTTAAAAATTTAGGGAGAATGCTGCCCATTTTCTTTATTTATTTTATTTCTTTATTATTTTTATGGTGCAACTAATCTGAACCTTTGCATGATCACATAGAAATAAATTCTTTTTCCTATACTTTTGCCGCCTTAGAAATAGGCTTTTTAGCGCATTATTTTGTGTTGTTGAGGCCTGAGGCCATTATGTTGTGTTGTAGGGGACACACTCTTGCCGGGGTGCATCCCATTTATGTACATATATTGTTGTTGAGGCCTGAGGCCTGTTTTATGCCTTTCTATGCAGGAGGTTGGGCACACCCTTGCCGGGGTGCTGCCCAAATTTTCATTTTTTTATTCTAAAATTGAATATTTTCGTGTATAATGCATATCTTGGGTCTAGAAAGCCCATTTTGATTCGCTTTAAATATTTCCATGCCTATGTATGTTTACCCTGTTTTGATATGTGCGAAGCATGTTGGGCAACATCCCTTAATAGGATGTTCGCCCCTTTTCATTTATTATCTATTTTTTACCTCGTATTTGGCCCGCTGTTGCTCGGATGAGGCCTAAATGGGTTTTCGCCTCGAAAACAAGCCTAGTAACGCTTGTTTTGTCAAATTTTCACCATCTAATATTTCTTTTGCAGGATGCCTCCTAGACGCAGAGCACCACAGGCCCAGCCCGAGGTCGTTGTTCCAGCTTGGATGGACGATGAGTCAGCTCATAGATATAGAGCGCTAGCTCAGGTGGAGATTCGGGCTAGCCGCTTCGTGTCCCGGCCGTTCCTAGAGGCCTTAGGGATGGCCCCAGAGTTTGATATGCTTGTCGAGGGCGTTGGGTTGACCGAGTTCCTTGAGCATGCTTTCCAGACTTTTCCCGAGGCTACCCGTCAGGTGCTAGCCACCCTACGGTATGGCGGTTTTCAGAGATCAGATACCGAGCCAGGGGTGGTCCAGTTCTGGTTCGATGGCCAGCACCTCAGTATTACCAGACAGAGATTCGCGCAGGCCATGGGGATCCCCAGAGAGGAGGGGGTCAAGATCCCACGGCGAGCGGTGAGACGCGCCCACTGGACAGCCATTGCCTTACCGGGAGTGCTGTATGATCATGATACAGCGAAGAGCACCGTACTGGTGTCTCAGGCACTCCGGTACCTGCACAGAGTGTTATCCAGTTCGTACCTTGGTCGAGCTAGTAATCCAGGGTCGCTTAACGCGGCCGAGATCTGGAGCCTCTGGGCTATGGTGGCAGGCCAGCACCTCAACATTAGCCAGAGTTGGCAGAGGGCTGACACCAGTGGTGATAGTGGGAGGAGTCATCACCCGTCTGCTTTTGGGATTAGGAGTTGCTCCAGATAGGCTGAGAGGACCCCTGGATGAGGGCATACATGTAGATGCCGCCGTCGCAGTGCAGATGGGGATGATCTCGCAGATATCGGGGCAGGAAGAGGCCTACAGAGTGCTGTCCATTCACGAGACCTGGCGGATGTTCTCCCTTCCACCTTTGGGCCTAGACCCGAAGCAGCCAGAGCCCGAGCCAGAGCAGCAGCCTCCTCACCCATAGCCCAAGCCAGAGCAGCAGCCTCCTCACCCAAAGCCTCCTCAGCCTCCCCAGCCTCAGCCTCCTCAGCCTCAGACTGTGCCACCGCCACCACAGCAGGAGCAGCCCAAGACCCCATCGAATTTTGACATGGAGTTCACTATGGATGAGCTCTTTGCCGCTTCACCGGCATCCAGAGCACCGACTCCTGTCCCGTCGCCGGGTATCAGGGTACAGATGACTACCCACGGGCCCCCTGAGAGGTATCATCCATATTTTCGAGGCGACCCAGGGGCATCCACCTCCACGGCACCGCCACCAGAGCCACCACAGCAGCAGCCAGCACAGCCCGACTTCTCTCAGCTCCTCACGTCCATGTTCATAGCCTTAGAGCGGCGGTAGGATGAGAGAGACAGATTTATGCACAAGAGGTTAGACCACCAACAGGCTGCTATTCAGGAGCAGTCCCAGCTGATAGAGCGGTTAGCTCAGGAGCAGGCCGGTTACATCGAGCACACAGCGCGGGAGCAGGCTCGGGTCATGGAGACCTTCAGAGATGAGCAGGCGAGGCTGATCGAGCAGATTGCCCAGGGTCAGAGGGAGATTAGGCAGCAGCTCGCTCATGATTTGAGAGCGTCTCAGGACCAGGCGTCTCAGAGGGTTGATATGACCCTGCAGATGATCGACGAGTCACTCGACTCTCTGAGATCCCGGGTCCAGGCGATAGAGGGGATCCTTCCACCCTTGTCTCAGACCATGAGGGAGTTCAGAGAGCAGACAGAACAGTGCCTAGAGCAGATGAGAAAGGCCGCCAGCGAGCAGACCATTCAGATGAGCCAAGCGTTCAAGAAGTTGGGAGGCACAGTATTAGAGACCTTAGGGTTCATAAGGACTTGCACCCAGCCCTTCTTGGATGGCTATGCTTAGATCCGGTTCAGGCAGACCCACGATGCTGGAGCAGGACCCTCTACGGCTCGGCCTCCACCTCCGGCACAGCCAGCTCCGCCTCTACCTCCGCCGGGGACAGTGCACATATCAGATGATGAGGATCCTGATGAGCCCTCTGACTACACACCTCTCTGATGTTCAGGGAGTCACTTTTGTATTTTCACTTTGTATATACATTGTACAAAAACAGATATTTCTAGTGAAAAACTTTTGTTTTCAGTTTTATGCATTTATTCAATTATTTATGATTCATTCATATTACAGATGAAACATATGTTTTCACAACAAAAAAAAATGATGAAAAATGATGAATGACAACTCAATAAAAAAGAATATAAATGAAACATAATATGATAAAAAGAAACCACATCATTCATAAACATGTTGAAAGATAACAACTCAAACATGAACTAACAAAACCTTTTATCACACAGGTACAGAGAAACATCGATCCGAACACAGGCATCGATTAAAAGTCCGAACAAGGGCGCCTAAGATTCATATCTTCTTGGAACGAGGAACCCAACGAGGTCTCCTCCTCTACAGCATCGAGATTGTAGCCAGAGAGTGCTGCATCTCACAGTTCACGCAACAGCCAGAGAGTGCTACGCACCTTGCAGATCGGATGGGGGTTAGCAAGGGAACTTCAGATCGAAGCTGTGGTTAGAGAAACACCACTCTTCACCAAATCGAGATTGTAGCCAGAGAGTGCTGCATCTCACAGTTCACGCGGCAGCCAGAGAGTGCTACGCACCTTGCAGATCGGATGGGGGTTAGCAAGGGAACTTCAGATCGAAGTTGTGGTTAGAGAAATGCCACTCTTCACCAAATCGGGATTGTAGCCAGAGATGTGCTGCATCTCAAGTTCACGCGGCAGCCAGAGAGTGCTACGCCCCTTGCAGATCGGATGGGGGTTAGCAAGGGAACTTCAGATCGAAGCTGTGGTTAGAGAAACACCACTCTTCACCAAATCGGGATTGTAGCCAGAGAGTGCTGCATCTCACAGTTCACGCGGCAGACAGAGAGTGCTACGCACCTTGCAGATCGGATGGGGGTTAGCAAGGGAACTTCACATCGAAGCTGTGGTTAGAGAAACACCACTCTTCACATCGGGATTGTGGCTAGAGAATGCTACGTCTCACCAACACCTACAGGTCGAGACGAGACCGATAGGGATAATCTTCACATCGCCGAACAGACCGAAACGTGGTCTACCCGGCAAAAGGCAAGAAAGGTAAGAACCGCCGCAGGTATGCCTTCTTTCTTTCTGTCCCTTCTCTGAGTTTTGGCTCATCTAGGCGCTTGTGCACTAGTTTCCCCAAAACTGGGGGCAACTGTAAGCACAGTGTCCCGGAGCAGTCCGGATCAGAGATTACCCTATGATGAAATCAGTATCTGAGCATGTATAAATGGTTTGGATTTGGAGGTCTTAGTCCCATGCTCAATGAGAAATGAGTCTTTTCACCTTTCATAGGCAGAGGGGGAGAAAATAGGGAATTTTTGAGTCAAAAAAGTATATTTCCCTCGACAGACGGCCTCCCCGTCTGTGAGAGGCCAGCCCGTCGCTTAGGGTCACAGACGGCTTGTGGTATTTTTCGACGCTCGTCGGAAGGCACCGCCCCTTTTTGAGCACGCCGCCTAATTTCTCGGAGCACGCAACCTTTCCGACGTCCGTCGGTGGAAATGGCAGGGCCGTCGAATGAATCCTTGTGTCAGAAGGATTCTTCCGACGCCCGTCTCCATACACCGACGCCCGTCGGTCGTTCCTGGCTTATAAAAGCTTCGGATTTTCTCTTAAAAAGGATTCCAAAAATTTTCAAGAGGGGAAACTCTGCCCAAATTCAAGCACATTTTCTCTCTCTTCCAGCAAACACATTCATTAAGAAATCTCTTTCAACTTAAGGATCAAGCCATTAAAAAGGAACTAAAACTAATTAGTTTTCTTTGGGTTTTTGATTCCAAAGTCAATCTTTTGAGGGATTAAGGAGGAAATAATCCATTTTCCTTTTTTCAATCCTTCACTTTGTTTCTCCTGGAGCTCGCGGGACTCTAATCAACATCAAGAATATCATTAAAACATTATCTGAGGGTAAATATTCCAGACTCATTCTCCATATCATTTCATCTTTGCTCTTTATTTTGTTGTTCTTTCGATTTTTTTGCTATTATCTTCTTTTATTTTGACTCTTTTCATCTCGGCTGGTGGTGATAGCCCGTTTTTGCTCTATAAAGAGAGTTTTTACGGTTTATTTTTGGAGACAGTGGTGACCGATGGGTCATCTTCTTCACCGATGCCCATCGGTCACCCCACTCACAGACGCCCTCTCTTTTGAGTGAGCGACGGACATGACGGTCACTTTGACTTACGCCCGTCGGTCACTCGGCAGAGGCCGTCGCTGGGTCCTGTCTCCACGTTTTTTGAACCTTTTTCCATATTTTTCAAGTTCCTTTGACTTTATTTATGATGAGCTTTCCCATATTAATATCTTTTAACTTTCTGTGAGCATATATTAATTTCCTTGGATTATCCTGATCTCGAGGGGCTATCTACCATACTCGGAGGATTTCGTCCGGTTTAGTTTTCTAACTTTCTTGGTCATTTTCTTTATTTGTTTATTCATTAATTATTTTATGTACATGGATATACCCTTTTTGTATCTCGTTAAGTATAAAAATTGATCAACGTTTTATATTCAATAAAATGAGGTTTTCATAAACTTAAGGACCCAATGTCCTATTTTTATCCAATAAAAATCATTACAACAGAAACATCCAATTTTAATAATAATGCATGCGAGAACCAAAGTCCTCAAAATAAGCAATACCCCGATTCGTGTATGTATCGCACATTTATGAGAGGGAGTTGTATTTCGCTCCTTGTATTATTGTAATTTATTGCTTTCACTATTTACTTGCTCATTTACGGCTTTTCAAATATGAATAAATGCGCCTTCAATCAATTGCATCGTGTGGAGAGAGAGCGAATCAATGATAATTAAAATTTGATCATAAAATAATCGAGGTAGAAATAGATGAGAAATCCCGAACCCAGCTTTGGTCTTTGGGCTTAAAGAGGCGAGAGGTTTACCCTCCAAGACACCTCTTGTGTCACGAGGCTTTGGCGCTAATCCTAGGCTCCTTAGGGCGAGAGGTTGACCCTCCAAGACCCCTCCGGTTGGCCCAAAATGGATACAAAGCGCAGTCTTAGGCTCTCCGAGGTGAGAGAAACTTTCCCAATGTTCTATTGGGTGGCGACTCCATAAAACCTCCTTGTTGCCCAACATAGACGCACTTGCGATTTATTGCAAGCTGTCAATGGACCCACAAATGCCCCGATCGCCCTCAAGCGGGCGGTCGCACGGGCGGCCGCGGGGATCCGGCGCGCGTCACAGTCCTCATCCCTAATAAATGCCCCATTTTCTATATGATTTACATTTCATTTACAATGGGTGTTGTATTTCGGCCCTCATTTTGTTGTAATTTATTGGGCTTTCATTTAGCTTATTTTAATCTTACTTTTATTTACTGTTTTCATTACATGATTTACTTGCACTTTAATTATTGCATTGAAACAAATGAGAAAATGAATGAAATCTTAAATTTAAAACTCAATTATAATTTAATCAAGGTATAAATAAATGGAAAGTCCCGAACTATCTCTGGTCTTAGGCTCAACGAGGTTAGAGGACCAACTCAATGTCCTATTAGGGTGGGGGTCTCCAAAATATCTCTTGTTGCCCAAAATACGCCCAATTCGCATTGTCTTAGGCTCCATGAGGTTAGAGTACCATCTCAATGTTCGATTGGGGTGGTGTGACGCGCGACGGATCCCGAGCGCCGCCCGCACGTGGGCGATCGGGGCATTTACGGGTCCGTTGGCAGCTTGCGATGAATCGCAAGTGCGTCTATGTTGGTCAACAAGGAAGTATCATGGAGTCGCCACCCAATAGAACATTGGGAAAGTTTCTCTCGCCTCGGAGAGCCTAAGACTGCGCTTGGTACCCATTTTGGGCCAGCCAGAGGGATCATAGAAGGTAAACCTCTCACCCCAAGGAGCCTAGGGTTAGCGCTAAAGCCTCGTGACCCAAGAAGTATATTGGAGGATAACCTCTAACCTCTTGAGCCCAAAGACCAGAGCTGGGTCCGGAATTTCTCATCTATTTCTACCTCAATTAAGCTATGATCAAATTTTAATATCATTTGTTCGCTCTCTCTCCACACTATGCGGTTAATTAAAATGCACATTTATTCACATTTTGAAAGCGGTAAATGAGCAACATAAATATCAAAAGCGATAAATTACAATAATACAAGGAGCAGAATACAACTCCCTTTTGTAAATGTGCGAGGCATACATAAATCGGGGCATTGCTTATTTTTGAGGACTTTGGTCCTCGCATGCATCAATATCAAAAATGGGATATTTTATTTGTGATGATCTTTATTGGATAAAAATAGGGCATTGGACCCTTTTGCATTTTATACGAAACTCATTCATATTTGAGTACAAATCATTGATCTATTTTTACATTCAACGAGATAAAAAGAGCTTATTCATATGCATAAAATAATTAATGAATGAATAGGCGAGAGAAATAAATCAAAAGGGTTAAGACAAACTAAACCGGACGAAATCCTCCACGCATGGTAGACAGCCGCTCAAGCTCGGGATTATCCAAGAGATTCAATATACACTCATAGAAAGTTAAAAGATGTTAATATACATAAAATTAACATACACGAAGTCAAAAGGATTTGAAATGGATAAAAAGATAAATTAAAAGGTGGAGACAGAACCCACCGACGGCCTTCCTTAGCTGACCGACGGGCGTCGGTTAAGATAACCGAGGTGTCCGTTTGTCACTCAAGGAAGGGCGTCTGTAGGTGGGTGACCGACGAGCGTCGGTGATAAAGATGACCCGTCGGTCACCACTGTTCTCGAGAAAAACAGAAAAGATAGAGAGAGAAATAAATAACTTTTCAAGGTCAAAATGTGTTTTATCTCAAAAAGGAGAAAAGAGAGTCAAAATAAAAGAAATAATGACAAATATTCACAAGTTTCACAAAATAGGAAATAAATATGAGATAATATGAAGAGGGAATCCGGAATATTTACCCTCAGATAATTGCTTTAGGTAAGATTCTTGTATTGGTTGGAGCCCCGCGCGTTCCACGAGAAGCAAAAGATGAAGGATTAAAGAGAGAAAATGAGATATTTCACCTTCAATCCTTCAGAAAATCGATTTTGGAGTCAAAATCTAAAGAAAACTAATTAGCTTTTAGTTCCCTTTGATTGATTTGATCCTTGATTCAATAGAGTTCTTTTGGGAAAAAAAATGTTTTTGGAAGAGAGAGAAAATGTGCTCGAAATTGGGCAGAGTTTCCTCTTCTGAAAATTTTTCCAACCCTTTGCAAATGAAAATCCGAAGCTTTTATAGCCAGACACGACCGACGGGCATCGGTGTATAGAGGCGGGCGTCGGAAGAATCCTTCTGACACAAGGATTAGTCCGACGGCCCTGCCACATCCACCGACGGGCGTCGGAAGGGTTGCGTGCTCCGGGAAACCAGGCGGCAATCTGACAGGGGCGGTGATTTTTCGACGGGCGTCGAAAAATACCCATAGCCGTCGGTGACTCGGAGCGACGGGCCGGCTCGACAGACAGGCTGGCCGTCTGTGGAGGACAAAAAGCCCCTTTGACTCGAAAAAAACCTCTGTTTTTCTCTCCTTCGGCCCAGGAATGATAAAAACCTTACTTCTCATGGAACGCGGGGCTAAAACCTCTAAATCCAACCTCCCATACAGGCTTGGACATTGATTTCATCATAGGGTAACCTCTGATCTGGACCGCTCCGGGACACGGTGCTTACAGTTGCCCCCAGTTTTGGGGAAACTAGTGCACAAGCGCCTAGATAAGCCAAAACTAAGAGAAAGGTCAGAGAGGAAGCGTACTTGCGACGGCTTTTCACCCTCCGTGCCTTCTTCCGGGTGGACTTTGTCTCGATCCGCTCGGCGATGCAAAGATATTTCCATCGGCCTTATCTCGACCGGTAGGTACTCAGGGAGATGCAGCATGCTCTGGCTGCAACCTCGATCCGGTGAGATGCAGCATGCTCTGGCTACAATTTCGATCTGGCGAAGGGCAGTTTTTCTTCAACTGCGGCTTCGATCTGGTGAGATGCGGCACTCTCTAGCTACAATCTCGGTTTGGTGAAGAGCAGTGTTTCTTCAACTGCAGCTTCGATCGGTGAGATGCAGCACTCTCTGGCTACAACCTCGATTTGGTGAAGAGCAGTGTTTCTTCAACTGCAGCTTCGATCGGTGAGATGCAACATGCTTTAGCTACAACCTCGATCTCGTGAAGGGCAGTGTTTCTTCAACTGCAGCTTCGATCGGTGAGATGCAGCACTCTCTGGCTACAATCTCGATTTGGTGAAGAGCAGTGTTTCTTCAACTGCAGCTTCGATCGGTGAGATGCAGCACTCTCTGGCTACAACCTCGGTTTGGTGAAGAGCAGTGTTTCTTCAACTGCAGCTTCGATCGGTGAGATGCAGCATGCTCTGGCTACAATCTCGATTTGGTGAAGAGCACTGTTTCTTCAACTGCAGCTTCGATCGGTGAGATGTAGCATGCTTTGGCTACAACCTCGGTTTGGTGAAGGGCAGTGTTTCTTCAACTGCAGCTTCGATCTGTGAGATGCAGCTCTCTCTGGCTACAATCTCGATTTGGTGAAGGGCAGTGTTTCTTCAACTGCGGCTTCGATCTGTGAGAAGCGTTACTCTCTGACCACAGTTTTGATTGGTGAGATGCAGCACTCTTTGGCTACGATCTTGATCTGGTGAAGTGCGGCACTCTCTGACCACAGCTTCGATTTGTGGTGTGGAAACTCCGCTGGTTTCCTTGTTTCAAAGGAGATCTTTTTAATCGATGTCTGTGTTCAGATCGGTATTTCTCTGTACCTGTGAGATAAAAGATTTTGTTAGTTCACGTTTGAGTGGTCATCTTTTGACCTGTCTATTGATGGCGTGACCTTTGCTTTATCGGCTATGCCATGTTTCATCTTTTATTCATTTTTTCTTATTGAGATGTTATCGATTATCATTATATTTTTTTATATTGTCATTTTTATCGACATGTAAGTAGATATGAGAACATACACTTTCTGTGATGTGATTAAGCAATTAACAATCGAATGATCATGCAATAAGGAAGCAAAAGTTTTCCACTAGAAATGTCATTTTTGTACAGTGCATATACAAAATATATAAAATATACAAAAGATACAAAAATAACTCCCTGAAGATCAGAGAGGTGTGTAGTCTGAGGGCTCATCAGGATCCTCGTCATCCGATATATGCACGGTCCCTGGCGGAGGTGGCGGCGGAGCTGTGGAGGGTCCTGCCTCATGATCATGGGCCTGTGTAGACACCGGGTCCCGAACCCCGGCATAAAACGAAAATGGTGATTTTTGATCCTTGATTATCCCCTCCGAAAAAAAATAAATAAAAAAATATATATATAAATAAAAAATAAAAAATGTAAAAAATATAAAAAAAATATATATATAAATATGTGTGTGTGAAATTAGGTAATTAGTTAGTTGATCTTGTTAGTTAATTAAGTGGTTAATATTATTGTGTTAATTAAAATGCATGTAAAATTAAAGTTGAAGTGGGTAATTAATTAGATAAAATATATATATGTATGATAATTTAAATGGATTAATTAGTGTAATGTTTAATTAATAGAGAGTTTAATTAATATGTATGTTTAATTAATTAATGTGTGTATTATTTGAATTAAGTTAAATTAATTTAAGGAAAAGGAGGGAAATAATTGAGTGGAGGAAATGACCATTGTGCCCATTAGCCCTAATTTTAGGGTATAAAGGGAAAAGAATGAGCAAAGAGCAAGGGGGCTCTCTCGGCTGGATGAAGAAATTGAAAGGAAAAGAAAAATAAAAAAAGAGAAGAAGAGAGAGCAGGCTCTCGGCTGAAGAACAAAAAAAAGGAAAAAATTAAAGAGAGAGCAAGTGAGCACAAGAACAAACCAAAATCAAAGGAAAATAAAGAAAAGAGAGACAAAGAAGTGAAATAGAAAGAGGAAATAAGGGCAAAACAAGAGAGGGAAACAGGGGCCAAAAACACAGAGGACGACGCCGGAACCAAGGAAAAAGAAGAAAAAAAGGAAAGGAGGTGGCGGGGGCTCCGACGGCCAGTCACGGCCGCAGATCGCTACACACGCCCCACCACGGTGGAGAGGGAACCCGGACGAAGCCAACGGTGCTCGCCGATCATCCGTAGCCGCCAGCGTGAGGGAGATCGGAGATGGTAGTGGCGCGAGCTTCCGACGCATTTTTCGGCAAGGACTCAGCTTTCTCCGGCGCGTGACCAACTCCGGCGGGTTCCTCGGGTGGCGATCTATCCCTCGGTGAGGGAGGTGCTCATCACCGGCCACCCACGGCGGCTCCGGCGGCAAAAAAACCGGTAACCCCTATTTTACTAAATTTCTATTTATTTTATTATTTTTATTATTATTATTATTATTATTATTCTTATTATTATTATTATTATTATTCTGTTTTAATTATTTTATTATTATTATTATACATTTATTTATTTTCTGTTTATTATTATTATTATTATTATTATTATTATTATTACATTATTATTGTTAGTATTATTTTTATTTATCTATTATTAGTATTACTGAGTTATATTGATTTTATTGTTATTAATATTATTTATTTATTATTATATTCATTATTGTATTTATTTGTTATTGTTTATTGTATTTTGTGATTATTTGTTATTATTATTATTATTGAGGTTATAGTATTGTTAGTAGTGTTATTATTATTATTTATTAATTTATTATTAGTGTTATTCTGTCTTTAGTATTATTATTATTATTAATTAATTAATTATTTTACATTATTTATTATTATTATTATCATTATTATTATTGGGTATATTTAGTTATTATTAATTATCGTTGTGTCTTGTTGTTATTATTTTAATATTATTATTACTGTTATCATCATCATTACCATTTTTATTCATGTTATTATTATTACTTTGCATTATTGCTATTATTATTATCATTAATATTATTATCTTTTATCATTATTATTATTATTATTATTATTATTATTATTATTATTATTATTATTATTATTTCGTTACTATTGTTATCATTATTTTTATTATTATTATCATTTTTTTTTGTTTATTTAATCATCATCATCATCTTACGGTATTATTATTAGCATTATCATTTTTATTGCATTTGATTGTTATAATTGCCATTGTGTTTTACATTAATTAATCCTCTCAATTTGTTTGATTCAATTATTTATTTAATTATTTATCTATTTATTCATTTATTTATCATTTAATTTGATCCATTACTAACTTTAATTATTTTCTTCAATTTACTTTATTCAATTATTTATTTGTTTAGTTATTCATTCAATTATTTATTTATTCATTATTAACCAACACTGTTTTCTGTATTTGCCGCAATGCGAGGAGCATGTGGTCCACCTATGGAGTTAAGCGAAGTATGGTTGGGACAAGTGGATTATAATTTATTTATTTTAAAATATGTAATTATTATTTTATTCTTGTTTATTCGTTTGTGGTCTGTATTAACAAAAGATTTTTTATCGCGCTTAAAAAGAACCAACACATAAATGTTTTCTACCAAAATGATATTTGTTAATAAAACTGGACCAATGTCCTGGTTTTCACCCCAAAGCAAAGGTTTAAATTGATTTGAGAAGTCAAAACTTTTCATAAAAAGTAATTGGGAACCAATGTTCCCGCCTAAAAGAATAGCCCGATTTATGTATTTATTTTTATCATTCTTTTATGATTTCATATTTGTTTTCAGATAAATGTAATTATATTTTATTTACTGCCTTTTTTATACGTGCTTGTAATGCGCTTTAATTTTATTGTATAATTTGCATGTGAGAGAAGAGATAAAATAATTGATCTTAAAAACCCATTCACATAATATTAACTAAAGGTATAAATAAGAGTGAGGTCCCGAACTCTCTCTGGTTTTGGCCTCATAAGGTTAGAATTACTTTCCCGATGTTTTATCGGGTGGCGACTCCATGATCCTGCCTTATGGTAGCCCGATAGACGGTGAGGTCGTCTACAGCCTGCCTGAACCGGATCTGAGCGTAACCGTCCAAGAAGGGCTGGGTGCAGGTGCTCATAAACCCCAAGGTCTCAGAAACCTTCTCTCCCAACTTCTTGAAGGCTTGGCTTAACTGAATGGTCTGCTCGCTGGCGGCCTTTCTCCTCTACTCCAGGCTCTGCTCCGTCTGCTCCCTAAACTCCCTCATGGTCTGAGAAAGAGGGGGGAGAATCCCCTCCATCGCTTGGACGCGGGATCTCAGAGAGTCAAGTGACTCATCAATCATCTGTAGGGTCATATCGACCCTCTGAGACGCCTGGTCCTGTGACGTCCTCACATTATGGGCGAGCTGCTGCCTCAACTCCCTCTGACCCTGAGCAATCTGCTCAATCAGCCTCATCTGCTCTCCTCTGAAAGCCTCCAGGACCCGAGTCTGCTCATCCCTAAAGGCATCCATGGCCCGAGTCTGCTCCCGAGTCGTGTGCTCGATGTAGCCGGCCTGCTCCCGAGCCAAGCGCTCCACCGACTGGGACTGCTCCAAAATGGCAGCCTGCTGGCGATCTAACCTCTCGTGGACAGCCCTGTCTCGCTCATCCTGTCGCCGCTCCAAGGCTGTGAACATGGAGGTGAGGAGCTGAGAGAAGTCAGGCTGCACAGGCTGCTGCGGTGCTGGCTCTGGTGGCGGTGCCGAGGAGGTGGATGCCCCGGGGTCACCTCGGGAGTACGGATGGTATCTCTCGGAGGGCCCATGGATAGACCTCTGTACCCTGGCGCTCGGTGATGGGATTGGAGTCGGCGCTCTAGATGCCGGTGAAGCAGCAAAGAGGTCGTCCATCGTGATCTCAAAGTCAAAATCTGAGGGGGTCCTAGGTGGCTCCTGCTGCTGTGGTGGAGGCACCGTCCGTGGCTGAGGAGGCTGGTGCTCCGGCTGAGGCTCTGGCTATGGAGGCTGAGGCTGGGGCTGTGGCTCGGGCTCTGGCTGTGGAGGCTGCTCCTCCTGGTGCTCTGGGTGATCAGGATCTACCCCCAAGGGTGGAAGGTTGAACATCTGCCGGGTCTCATGGATAGTCAACACCCTGTAGGCCTCTGCCTGGCCAGAAATCGGGGAGATCATCCCCATCTGAACTGCCGCTGCGGCGTCTACATGGATCCCCTCAGGCAAGGGTCCTCTCAACCTCTCGGGGTTAAACCCCAATCTCAACAGTAAACGGGTGATGACTCCTCCTACCATCACCACCGGTGTCAACCCTCTGCCGACTCTGGTCAGGTTGGCCAAGATCTCGTGGCTAATGTTGAGACGCTGGCCTGCCACCATAGCCCAGAGGCTCCAGATCTCGGCCGCATTAAGCGACCCTGGATTACCAGCTCGACCGAGGTACGAGCTGGAAAGCACTCTATGCAAATACCGGAGTGCCTGAGACACCAGTACGGTGCTCTTCGCTGTATCGTGATCGTACAGCACTCCTGGTATGGCAATGGCCACCCAATGGGCGCGTCTCACCGCTCGCCGCGGGATCTCGACCCCCTCCTCCGTAGGGAGCCCCATGGCCTGAGCAAACCTCTACCTAGTGATGCTGACATGGTCGCCATCGAACCAAAACTGAATCACCCCCGGGTCGGTATCTGCACTCTGAAAGCCAGTGTAGCGGAGAGTGGCCAAGACCTGGCGGGTAGCCTCTGGAAATGTCTGGAAGGCGGGCTCAAGGAACTCTGTCCAACCAGCACCCTCGGCAAGTAGATCAAACTCTGGGGCCAACCCAAGGGCCTCTAGAAATGGGCGAGATACAAAACGGCTGGCCCGAAACTCTACCTGAGCCAACGCTCTGTACCTCTGAGCGGACTCATCATCCATCCAAGCCGGAGCTACAAGCTCGGGCTGGGCCTGTGGTGCTCTACGTCTGGGAGGCATCCTGTGAAAAGGAAAGAGATTAAATATCAGAAATTTGGCGAAACAAATATTTTTAAACTCATTTCCGAGGTGAAGGCCGATTTAGGCCTCACCGGGGCAATAGCGGCCCAAAACAAGATAAAGACATGATAAACAAAACGAAAAGAGCAAACATCCTGTCTAAGGAAATAACTCAAAGTGCCTCGCACGCATCATGGCAAAAACAAACATGCAATCAGCATGGAAATAATTAAAGTGAATAAGGATGGGCCTTCTAGGTCCCAAGGCATGCATTATACATGAAAAATATTCAATTCTAGAATAAATAATAAAATTTTGGGCAGCATCCCGGCAGGGATATGCCCAACCTCCTGCACAAAAGGATAAAAACGTAGGCCTCAGGCCCCAACAATATTAAATGCATGTAAATGGGACGCACCCCGGCAAGAGTGTGCTCCCAACAACTCAAAATAATGGCCTCAGGCCACAAAAGCAATATATGCACAAAATGGTGCGCTAAAAAGAGTGTAATTCTAAAGCACCAAGATTATAGAAAAATTCTACTTCTATGTGATCATGCAAAAGTTCAGATTTAATACAAAAATGGGCAGCATTTCCCCTAATTCCTTAGTTATCTGAGGCATTCTAATCACTCCTAGAGTTAAAAGGAGAAGAGATGAAAAAATTAATTAGATGAAATTCAAAAGAAAGTAATTATTTACTTACTTGAAATCGCTAGAAGTGTAGAAACTGGAGAAAATGCGAATATCCAAGCACCCAGCGAGTATAAAATGCGAAAAAATGAAGAAATCGCGAAAAAATATGGAGAAAAGCTTGAAAAAAACGCTAAAAAAACGTTAAGAGAACGGTTTGAGAGAGGAAGAAGAAAGGGACAGCAACGTTAAACCGTCTGTCACTCGCCCTTATATAGAAATTCTTGACCGACGGGCAGGGCATCTGTACAAGCGACCGACGGGCTGGCCGTCTGTCATGCAATAAATGTGAGTTAATGCGTGTGATGAATGCAATGCCGACGTATGCATTTGCCAGGTGGACCTATACCGACAGTCAGGCCGTCTCTGTGGGGAGGCGGGCAGGCCGTCCTTGTGTAAAGGCGGGTAGGCCGTCCCTGTGGAGAGACGGGCAAGCCGTCGGTGACGCTTGCCTATAAAATCTTGCGAAATTTTTGTCTCTTCATTTTCCCACATCTTGAGTCCTTCATTTTTCTCAAAATGTCCTCTCCTCCTGCCCAAAGGCGCCCTTTCCTCTTTGTCTGGGCTGAAATACCTGTGCCGGGTGAAAATCGACCAGAACCTCCTCCTGGCAGCGACCCACTTCTGGAACCCCCGGTTCCATGTTTTCCAATTCACCTATCAGGAACTGTGCCCCTTGCCCGAAGAATTGGCTTCCATTCTGGGAGCTCGGTTCCCTCCTGGCGCTCTGCCTTGCGTCCCCCGCTGTGGCCTACTCCAGACCCGGGATGTAGCCCTGGCTCTGGGCATACCCTCTTCGGAGGCCAACCAGCTGATTCCTCTGAACTCTTCCTTTGCTTTGGAGCCACTGATCGAGGCTCTGGATCGGTTCACTGACATCCCCACATATCGGGTAAGCATCACATTCTTATTCTGTATGGTGAACTTCCTTACTGTTGCTCCGGGGGGTTTGACCGGTGACTCTCGTCTGTTCGGAGTCCTGAGCGACTTTCATCTGGGACTGTCACCCCTACCACTTGTCCTGGCTGAAACTATCCTGGGTCTGGACGCTGTGAGCTCTGGGTCCACTACAACCTTTGCCGGCAGCCCCTTATTACTCCAGGTACGTCATTATTTTAAAGGTAGTGCGTCCCTTATGGATTTTCACACTAGCTTTTCTTAGCGGGAGGTGCGTTCTTTCGGATTTTCACACAACCCCGTGCCTTATTTTTGCCTGAAGTAAACCCTACTTACCCCAGCGGCTTTTTTTTTTTAGATCTGGCTACAGGAGAAACTGAAGATGCTGTCTGAACCACCCCCTCGCGTTACTCACCAGTATTCGCCGAGCCACTTCTTGCCTCGTCGACGACTGCATGGGTGTGTCACCGCTGATGAAGGCATTACCAGATTTGGCGAGCTGTCAGATGACGATATCAGTTTTACATTCGCCTGGCTCCCGCTGTCTCATGCGGTCACCGATGGACCATCGGGTTGTGTTCCCCTCTGTGGCCTCCGTCAGGCCACCTTCTGCATCACCTCTCGATGTAAACGACAGCTCGGGATGACCCAGGATATAGTGAGGGTTCCCCTGTCCTTCCGAGGAGGAGATCTCTCCGCCGCGTTTGCCTCTCGGTATCATGAGCTGTGTGGTAGATTACCCGTGAAGACCGTCATCCCGAGGTTTGGCAACCATTCTGCATCTTCGACTAGCGGGTACAAGAAGTGGATCCTTAGCCCAACCTCTGATAACAGGACTCGAGGGCTCAAGCATCTGATCGGCGAGAGCAGCAGCAGGACTTAGCTTAGCCTTTATGTGTATTTCTTTTGGTGCTACATTTCTTTTTAATGCAGAACTAGAAAATGACGAAAGTGAAAAGAATAATATTCATCCTTTTTCACGAGTTTTGTGTACATTTCCACATAGTTTCAGCATACATGATCAGTTTTGGCATTTACTCAGCTGCTTACGCGCCATCAATACATGAAACCAAATTTTAACAGCATCAACTCCTGTTACCAATCGGCCCTCTCAGGTTTTCACGATCGGACATTTTCTCTCATGCCTCTAATTTTTGCACAGGATGCCTTTTTTCGATTTTCACCCTGTCGAGGCGCCCAATTTTAGCATAGCCGCCTTTTTTCGGTTTTCGACTTGCGGGGCATTTTATTCTCTTCTTTTTATTTTGGTCTTTAGCCATGGAACCTTTTGAGTCTGTCGACATTGATCAGTTCTTTGAATTCGTTCCCGTCGCTATCTGACAAGATTGCAGCCCCTTTGGACAGCAGCTTCTTAAGGATATACGGCCCTTCCCAGGTAGGTCTGAATTTCCCCCTGATGTCTGGTATCCCTAGCCTCATCTGCTTGAACACCAAGTCCCCTTCTTTCAGCGGATGCTTCCTTACTTTCTTTCCGAAAGTTCTCGCTAATCTCTTCTGATATATCTGATTATGATAATAAGCTTTCAGCCTACTCTCATCCAGTAAGTTCAAGTGCTGCAACCTCTGCTGCGCCCATTCGGCTTCCGAGATTTGGGCCTCCATGACCACCCTTAGTGATTTAAGTTCTATCTCTACTGGCAATACTGCTTCTGTTCCGTATACCAGGGAAAATGGTGTAGCGCCTGTAGATGATCTTACCGTCGTTCTGTATCCCCACAGGGCAAAGGGTAACTTTTCAGCCCAGTCCTTGTAGGTTTGGACCATCTTGGACAGGATCTTCTTCACATTCTTATTGGCGGCTTCTACTGCTCCATTCGCTTGCGGTCGGTAGGGAGAGGATTTATGATGCTCAACACCATATTTCTCGAGAAGTTTTATGGTTTCTCCCATGAATTGCACCCCATTATCAGACATTATGTGATGAGGGAGGCCATATCTGCAGATCAAATTCCTCTCTATGAATTTGGCCATGTCCCTTGCGTCAATTTTCTTGAAGGATTCTGCCTCGACCCATTTGGTGAAATAGTCGATTGCGACTATGATGTATCTGTGCCCATTGGACGCCGTAGGGCGAATCTCTCCAATGATATCTATCCCACAAGCAGCAAACGGCCAAGGTGATATCAGGTTATGTAGTTCTAATACCGGCAGGTGTCTCAGGTCTGCGTATTGTTGGCACAGCTGGCATTGTTTGACATACTTCGAGCAATCAGTGTCTATCGTAGGCCAATAAAAGCCTTGCCTCATAATCTTCTTAGCCAAGGTCAAACCGTTCATGTGGGCCCCACAGACGCCTGCATGGGTTTCTTCCATTACTTTGCGCGCTTCTCTTTCATTCAAACACCTGAGCTGGATCCCATCTAACCGTCTTTTGTACAACACCCCTTCTAAGGATGTGAACTGAGTAGATAACTTACGTATCATCCTCTGGTCTTTTTCAGTGGCTTCGTCTGGAAATTTATCGTTTTCCAAGTAATTCATGATATCAAAGTACCATGGCTTCCCATCTGATGCCTCTACCTCCATCACTGGCTCGGTTTCAAAACTAGGGTTATCAGAGCTCGAAATTAGCACCGGTTTCATGGCCACTCCTTCAGGGTTATCCCACATTGACACTAAAGTTGCCAACGCGTCAGCCAGACGGTTCTCATCTCTGGGCACAAAGTGGAAAGTGCAAGTCTCAAACTGCCCACACATCCCTTTCAGATATTGAACATAGGGGACCAGTCGTTCCTCTTTAACAGCCCACTCACCTCGGATCTGGTTTATTACCAAGGACGAGTCACCAAATACCTCTACGTTCCTTGCCCCCAACACAGCTAGAGCTTCTAACCCGAAGGTGCATGCTTCATATTCAGCTTCATTGTTGGTTGCTTTGTATCTCAGCTTCTTAGCAAGAGGAAGTTTTTCATCGTCTGGGGTTGTCAAGATGATTCCGACTCCGGCTCCCCTGTTATTCACTGCCCCGTCAAAGTGCAACTGCCATCCTTGAACAGAAATCGTGCCTATGCTCTCGTCAGGGAAGGTAAACTCGGGGGTGTCCCCTTGGATAGGATGTTCAGCAAGAAATTCGGCTACAGCTCGCCCTTTAATAGTCTTGCGGGTGATGTATTGCACATCGAACTCTTGTAGCAAGAGCAGCCACCTCCCCATCTTTCCAAGCAAAGACGGCGCCTCCTGCAAATATCTTAATGGATTTTGCTTGGCTACTGCCTGAACCTTGTATGAGTGGAAGTAATGTCTCAGCTTCTTTGATGCCCAAATCACTGCGAGGCAGATCTTCTCCACTTCAGCATATTTTATTTCATAAGGCAAGAACTTCTTACTGAGGTAGTAAATTGCAAACTCCACCCCAAATTCATCCTCTTGAGCCATCATGGCGCCCACTGAACCGTCTTCTACTGCCAGGTATAGGATAAGCGGTTTGACAGGTTGCGGAGGCCTTAGCACTGGCGGATTTAACAGATATTCCCTGATATTATCAAAGGCTCTCTGGCAGTCTTCGTTCCAGACTACGGGCTGATTCTTTCTAAGCAGCTTGAAAACAGGTTCGCATATCGAAGTGAGCTTGGCAATGAACCGGCTAACATATTGCAGCTTGCCCAGGAAACTCCTTACATCCTTCTCTTTTTGTGGCACAGGCATCTCTCTGATAGCTTTCACCTTGTCTGGGTCAATTTCTATCCCCCTCTGGCTGACGATATGTCCCAACAGCTTTCCTGAAGTCACTCCGAAAATGCACTTCTTGGGGTTAAGTCTCAGATTATACTTATCGATCCTGGTGAAGAACTTCTCTAGAGCTTCAAAGTGTCCCTCTTGGGTGGCTGACTTGACCATCATGTCATCGACATACACCTCCACTTCTTTATGAATCAGGTCACTTAAGATCTTAGTCGCCATCCTCTGGTACGTGGCCCCTGCATTCTTCAGGCCGAAAGGCATGACCCGATAGGCATAGGTGCCCCACTCTGTGATAAAAGCAGTTTTAACCCGGTCAGCTATCTTTTTCAGGATCTGGTTGTAGCCCACATAACCGTCCCCAAAACTGTACATCGAGCAGTTGGCGGCACTGTCTATCAATACATCAATATGGGGCAGTGGAAAATCATCTTTAGGGCAGGCTTTGTTAAGATCTCGATAATCCACACACACCCTGACCTTTCCGTTCTTCTTTGCTACAGGGACCACATTGGCCAGCCATGTAGGGTACTGGACTTCCACGAGGAACTTGGCTTCAATCTGCTGTCGAATTTCCTCCTTAACCTTGTCAGCCCATTCTGGTCTTAGCCTTCTTAACTTCTGCTTCACAGGCTTGCAACCTGGGTAAGTCGGGATGGCATGCTCCGCCACGTCCCGGTCAATCCCCGGCATGTCCTCGTATGTCCAGGCAAAGACTTTTTCATGTTTTCTTATTATTCTCTCGAAATTTTTTCTCTCCTCAGGAGTTATGTTTGATGCTATTAGAATTTCTCTCGGATTTTCCGAGGTTCCAAGATTAAAAGGCGTTGTGCCAGCGGAGTCAATGTCAAAAATTGATGGAATATGATCATGTTCATGCATGTTGAAATCATTAGAAACATCGCACAAATAAGTGAAATTGTTTATCTTATTAATAATATTATAGTTATCATTTACATCATAAAAGAGTTCCGGAATAAAAAGACAATCTAGGCTAGAGTCTTCTTCCGCCGCTCCCGAAGTTGATGCTGTTGCAGCTTGCTGATTAACTTTCTGATTTAGCAGAGGCCCCTCAGGCGCGTCGGGGGAAATCATCAAGTCTTCAACTTTCAGCTCTAATTCTGCTATCTTCTCTTTCCCTTTTAGCCTGGCAGTTACCATCTTTTCAGTAACGACCTCCTCAAGCTCGCACTTGTCCCAAGTGATACCCTGAGTCATGACTTCCTCATCCCAAAAGTCTTCAGCGGTCTTGACGAACCCGACGTGCCAGTCATACACATTATTAAAGATCTCAAAGCCAGGGACAATCCTCCCATCTACCCATTATGGCTCATCTTCACCAGTATACGCACAAACTGAGGATGCTGGCACAAAGCTCTCTAAAATGTGGGGGATCTTGTCTGTCACCCTCTTCTTGCCGAAGCCACCTCTATACCCCAGGCCTTTTCAGTTCTTCTGCCCTCGAGTGGTGATCGCGGTCTATAACCCTTGGGAGTTTCTACCCAATCCAGCCCCGGGGAGATAATGCATCTTCTTCATCATACTAACCATAGCTGGGCTATCCACCGACCTGCGCTCTTCCCTTATCATAGACACATGGAAGCCGCTGAATGGCTGATTGGCAATTTCCAGCGCTGAGACCTGGTTTTCCCTGGCCGCTTTGATAGTCACCACCTCCCCTTCGTGTGGGAACTTTATCATCTGATGCAGTGTGGATGGTACTCCTCCTAATTTATGAAACCAGGGTCTCCCAAGCAAAGCTCAAAAAGTTAGCAGGGATGGGCAGAACTACAAATTCAACCTCCACTTCGATAGGTCCTGTCTTGACCAAAGTCTTGAAGGTTCCCGAGGCTTGCCTCCTCGAGTTATCGTAGGCTGTGATAGTCAGATCTGATCCGCTGAGCATGTCCTCGTTTAAACCAAAAGCTTGCAAAGCTATCAAAGGGCACACGTCGATAGAAGACCCGTCGTCCACCATAACGCAAGCAGTGTGCTTACCGCTAATCTGTGCTTTAATGTACAAGGGTCGGTTGTGGTTGCGTCCTTCAACAGGTAGGTCGGCGTCAGAAAAGACCAATCTCTCCTCGGATCCTCCCTTAATTAAACCCAAAAGTTCTGACGGGGAAATAGTGGTGGCGACTGTGGCCTCAACCAAAGCTTCTACTACCTTCTGCCTATGAGAGGGGGATTGCCTCAACAGATCCCAAATGGATATCTGAGCCGCGGTCTTCTTCAATTGCCTAACAATCTGCCCCTCCTCTGGCTCTTTCTCTGCTGATGGCTGTACCGGCTCAGGTAGCTTCGTAATCTCGGGGATCACCTTTCCACTTCTCGTGACAGCGCTTATCTCTCCCTCGTCTCCATCGGAGCCCCACAAATCAAGGTTCAACCCTTCTTCATCCTCGGCTTCTCCACCGCTTTCACTGCTAGACCAGCAATCCAGGGCCGCCACAACTGCTTTCTCCTTCCTATCCTCGGAATTACTAGCAGCGAACTTCTCACTCCCGTACAGATCTTGTAGCACGTACCACTCTGGCAGGCTAGATTGGATCATAAACACGGGTGGTGGTACGGCATTGTAACCGGGCTTCTTCTCAGTTTCTCTCTTCTTAGAGTCAGAGATCTGCTTGCTGTCGATCAAGTCTTGGATAGAGTGCCGGAGCGCTTTGCACTTATCTATGATGTGACCTGAGTGCTGGTGGAATGCACAGAATTCATTATCTTTGTGTCCAGGCTTCCCTTGTGTCAAAGCCGGCCTAGGAGTCAGAGGGCGCAATCTTCCCTCCTTCATCAACCTCCTCAGGACCCAGGATAATGGTCTTCCCAAGTTTGAAAACTTCCTCTGGGTGGTTACCTCAGTAGCAGACACTTCACCCATTCTTCTAGTGCTGTTACTAGGACCCGCCGGCCTGCTGGTTCCTTGACCGGGGTTAGCCCTTTTGGCAAGATTATCATTGCTAGCTTTGCGGGTTAAGAACTCCCCCTCTGCTTCGATGGCTATATCTTTGAGAGACTCCCAATCCTTCAACCCCTTCATCTTCAACCCATCTTTCAAGTACGGGCTGGCATTCTTGATAAATAAACGAATCTGATCCTGGGTGTCCGGCTTTCGGCGCATCTCCATTACTCAATTTCGCCATCGGGTGAGATAATCATGGAAAGATTCCCCGATCCTCTACTGGAGTAGCTCAAGATCTTTTAAAGTCACCTCCATTCTGGTGTTACAGTCATACTATTTCAAAAACTCCTCAGTGAGCAGATCCCAATCTTCTTTAGTGCAGCGGTCAAGGCCGTGATACCAGTCTATGGCATGAGAGGTCAGACTCAGACAAAAGTATTCCACTTTCTGCTTCTTGGACAATGCGGTCCCCTTCATGACCAGAGAATATTGCTTCACATGCGCGGTGGGGTCAGAAGTACCATCAAACTTCGGCACATCCGACATTTTGAAGTTATAAGGGATTGGGTCCTCTCCGTCCAACTCCCTATCCTCCGGATTCAACCCATGAGCTCTGCCTATCATACGAGCCATAACCTCGAACCTCTCTTCCATCTTCCTTAGAATAAAGTCATCAGCTTGAGGCGCCTTCCCCTTTTCAGATGCCATGCTCAACCTATCATCCTCGATATCTCTATCGTCATCAATTCTCAACACTGGCCTTCTACTCAACTCTCCCGAAGCCACTGATCTTAACTCTACCGGCGGCAGCCTAACAGGCTCTTCTCGCCTTTCAACCCTTTCTTCTTCAGGCTCATTCTGTCTCATTGGAGGAGGAGGAGGATTCTGTGGAGCATTCTGTTGAGCGTTCTGCTGTGCCAAGGCGGTCAACATATTCATCATCCTGCCCTCGAATTCCTCAAAACGGCGGCCCACTTCTTCCGCAATCATGGCCCTGGTGGCATCTTCCCCCCTAGGCGAGTTTGCCATCTGAGATACTGTACCACTGACTTCTGATAAGATCTCCGGTAGGCCCTCTCTATCTGACAGCTCAGGAGTAAGAACTCGGATCAGTCGCCCGGTTGGTGATCTAGTCCACCTGGGCAGATCTATGATGGCTGCAGGGACAAAAGTTAGAATGATGCATGAAATGTAGGTATAATGCATGATCGTGATATGCAACACTTACAGAGCACAAGCAAGCAAGTAGGTCCTTCCACCCTTATTTCTCCCACACACGTGGTCGTGCAGTCTCTTTCCTAGGCGGGATTAGCCCAAGGGTCAACGAGGGACCTGATGGACGCGTATGGTGCGCGGCGGAAAACCGGCAGCATAACACTCCTATGCTAATGTACAAGCGGATGGACAATGATCGTCACGTATTCGGACGTTCCATAGATTTCAACATGGCCCTACCGGGGCATGATAGCCTTTGGCTAGGTTACCAAGCGAGACAATTGGACTCATCCAATACATGAGGATCCATACAGCAAGCATGAGATTACAGTTCATTTTACCTGTGGAAAGTGACTACAGCCATTACATGAGCTTTGGACAAGGGAGATATTTCTTTGAGGCTACCCAAGCATGATCCCTGCCGACGGGTCTAGCTCATCACGAGTATAACGACCGATCGGGTCACCATTTGATATACCTTGATGGTACGAGACTTGAGCAGGTGATTATCCTTAACACTTCCCCAAATTGAGTGAAAATGAGGAGGTGCTTCAGGAACGCACCGGGGCTAATAAGAGGGACCAAACTAGCGTATTCTAAGGCTCTAATGATATGCAAATGCAAATTTGAGAGAAAGCGAATTTATGAATTAAATTTTAATCATAAATGTTAAGAAAGGTATTTTCAAATCGAAATCTCGAACCATAAATGTCCCCAGTGGAGTCGCCACTGTGACGCGCGCCGGATCCCGAGCGCCGCCCGTTCGACCGCCCAAACGTGGGCGATCGGGGCATTTGCGGGTCCGTTGGCAGCTTGCGATGAATCGCAAGTGCGTCTATGTTGGGCAACAAGGAGGTATCATGGAGTCGCCACCCAATAGAACATTGGGAAAGTTTCTCTCGCCTCGGAGAGCCTAAGACTGCGCTTGGTACCCATTTTGGGTCAGCCAGAGGGATCATAGAAGGTAAACCTCTCACCCCAAGGAGCCTAGGGTTAGCGCTAAAGCCTCGTGACCCAAGAAGTATATTGGAGGATAACCTCTAACCTCTTGAGCCCAAAGACCAGAGCTGGGTCCGGAATTTCTCATCTATTTTTACCTCAATTAAGCTATGATCAAATTTTAATATCATTTGTTCGCTCTCTCTCCACACTATGCGGTTAATTAAAAGGCACATTTATTCACATTTTGAAAGCGGTAAATGAGCAACATAAATATCAAAAGCGATAAATTACAATAATACAAGGAGCAGAATACAACTCCCTTTTGTAAATGTGCGAGGCATACATAAATCGGGGCATTGCTTATTTTTGAGGACTTTGGTCCTCGCATGCATTATTATCAAAAATGGGATATTTTATTTGTGATGATCTTTATTGGATAAAAATAGGGCATTGGACCCTTTTGCATTTTATACGAAACTCATTCATATTTGAGTACAAATCATTGATCTATTTTTACATTCAACGAGATAAAAAGAGCTTATTCATATGCATAAAATAATTAATGAATGAATAGGCGAGAGAAATAAATCAAAAGGGTTAAGAAAAACTAAACCGGACGAAATCCTCCACGCATGGTAGACAGCCACTCAAGCTCGGGATTATCCAAGAGATTCAATATACACTCATAGAAAGTTAAAAGATGTTAATATACATAAAATTAACATACACGAAGTCAAAAGGATTTGAAATGGATAAAAAGATAAATTAAAAGGTGGAGACAGAACCCACCGACGGCCTTCCTTAGCTGACCGACGGACGTCGGTTAAGATAACCGAGGTGTCCGTTTGTCACTCAAGGAAGGGCGTCTGTAGGTGGGTGACCGACGGGCGTCGGTGATAAAGATGACCCGTCGGTCACCACTGTTCTCGAGAAAAACAGAAAAGATAGAGAGAGAAATAAATAAATTTTCAAGGTCAAAATGTGTTTTATCTCAAAAAGGAGAAAAGAGAGTCAAAATAAAAGAAATAATGACAAATATTCACAAGTTTCACAAAATAGGAAATAAATATGAGATAATATGAAGAGGGAATCCAGAATATTTACCCTCAGATAATTGCTTTAGGTAAGATTCTTGTATTGGTTGGAGCCCCGTGTGTTCCACGAGAAGCAAAAGATGAAGGATTAAAGAGAGAAAATGAGATATTTCACCTTCAATCCTTCAGAAAATCGATTTTGGAGTCAAAATCTAAAGAAAACTAATTAGCTTTTAGTTCCCTTTGATTGATTTGATCCTTGATTCAATAGAGTTCTTTTGGGAAAAAAAATGTTTTTGGAAGAGAGAGAAAATGTGCTCGAAATTGGGCAGAGTTTCCTCTTCTGAAAATTTTTCCAACCCTTTGCAAATGAAAATCCGGAGCTTTTATAGCCAGACACGACCGACGGGCGTCGGTGTATAGAGGCGGGCGTCGGAAGAATCCTTCTGACATAAGGATTAGTCCGACGGCCCTGCCACATCCACCGACGAGCGTCGGAAGGGTTGCGTGCTCCGGGAAACCAGGCGGCAATCTGACAGGGGCGGTGATTTTCCGACGGGCGTCGAAAAATACCCATAGCCGTCGGTGACTCGGAGCGACAGGCCGGCTCGACAGACGGGCTGGCCATCTGTGGAGGACAAAAAGCCCCTTTGACTCGAAAAAAACCTCTGTTTTTCTCTCCTTCGGCCCAGGAATGATAAAAACCTTACTTCTCATGGAACGCGGGGCTAAAACCTGTAAATCCAACCTCCCATACAGGCTTGGACATTGATTTCATCATAGGGTAACCTCTGATCCGGACTGCTCCGGGACACGGTGCTTACAGGTGGACTCCAAAATATCTCTTGCCTGCCCAAAATAGACGCAGGTGCGCTGTCTTAGGCTCAGTGAGGCTAGACGACCTTTAACAATGTTTTATTGGGTGGCGACTCCAAGAAACCTCATTGTTGCCCAAAATAGATGTCCTTGTAATCTCTTACAAGCTCTATGAACCTCTCTCGAATGCCCTAAAAGCGGGTTTTCGGGGCATCACGGGGTTCGGCGCTCGTCACAACTGAGCCTCAAGACAATCCTTGATCTAATGTTCACTGGACCCACACCTAAAGCAGGCTCTTGTTAAATACCTACATTTGCCTGAATGATTTCTGCCACAATGATCGCACGCCTGAGCGGTGCTTCTTCCCCTGCCTCTAGGTGCACTACAAACAGAAGCAATAGGAGCATTACTACTGGCTGGATTCCTCTGGGTAATATTTCGTGCTACAGAAGCCCGACTCTGTGGTGGAGCGACTCCCTTTGGTTTCTTACTCTGTTCCCCAGTACTACTGGCCTGACCCGATCTCCTCCTCTACTGAAATCTGGTCTGTCACTCCACTTCATCAGCCTGTACCAACTCAACTTTCAAGGCTGCCTCTATCAAAACACGGATGTCCAGATGTATCTGAGTACCCACTATTTTTCTGATATTATTGTGCAAACCTCCCTCAAACTTCTGATATAACATCTCCTCAGTCATCTATCCCTCATTTAGGGTAGCACTCAGGCGCTTGTGACACGCGCCAGAACCCAGCAAGGGCACTCACTTTGAATCGGCCTTTGGGATTCGAGGTATTGGTTTGCGTCTTTTGATCATGGGCGCGATGAGACATCATTGGTGTATTCCTCCTAATAGAACATTGGGGAGAACCACCTAGCCTAATGACACCTAAAGGCACCTTTGAGGTATTTAGAGTCGCCATCCAATTTATAAGAAATTGGGAAAAGTCTCTCACCTCTAACGGTCTAGACCAGAGATTCGGTGTTCGAAACTTCCCTCTTATTTATGCTTTGGTTAATTATAAATGAGTTTTTAATCTCTTAAAATTATATCTCTCATCTCACAAGATCAATGCATTTTTAATTAAAGAGCGCATTTCAAGCATGTAAAGAAACTAAATGAAAGTGATAAAAGGCGATAAAGAAAGCGATAAACACACAAGCACACAATTACAAGAGAAATAGGGGCAAAATACAACCCTAATAAAAGGAAATTAAAGATATAAATGGGACGGAATACAATCCCCAAAAATAAATAAAGTTGCCCCAAAATTAATTACAAGGGCCCAAAAAGAAATGAACTTGAATTTAAAACACTCACACGAGATCAAAATAGAAGGACATACATAAATGAGGGCATTTATTTTAGGAACATTGGTTCCATTGCGCTTATTGAAGGTTTAGGAACATTGGTTCCTTCGCATTTATTTGAAGAGGGTTCAAAGAGTCATTTTGGTTGTTTGATGAAAACGGGGATGAGTGATCCCATTTTTGGAGAAAATACTCTTCGTTTTAATTGTGATGTTTTTATTGTCGGGCTAAAATAAGGGACATTGGTCCCAATTTTATTAGTAAAAAATAATTTAATTATAGAAATATTTTTTTGTGACTTTTTATCACACGCGTGCGTAAATAGAATTTTTACAAATAAACACATGACACATAAAGAGAGGGTTAAAAGGGTCTCACCAAACCGCACTGTTCGTCCATGTGTCGCGACCCATCCAGGGAGTCACGGGGATGTTCACGTAATGCGACTCAAATGTAAATCTCATACACGAAAAAATAATATAAAAAATATTAGTAATAATTCTAAAAATTAATCAAATAAAGACAAGATAATGACAACAATAAAATTATAGTGATGGTAACAACAAATAATCATGGCATAGTAACAACAATAAAATAATAATAATAATAATAATAATAATAATAATAATAATAATAATAATAATAATAATAATAATAATAATAATAATAATAATAATAATAATAAGAAGAAGAAGAAGAAGAAGAAGAAGAAGAAGAAGAAAAAGATAGTCATAATGATGGTAATAACATAATACTACTAGTAATAACAATACCATAGAACGATAATAATGATTATCACAATAATAATAATAATGATAATAATAATAATAATAATAACAATAATAATAATAATAATAATAATAATAATAGCACAATGGTAATAATAAAAATAATGATAATAATAATAACAATAATAATAATGAGATAATATCAACAACAACAACAACAACAACAACAACAACAATAATAATAATAATAATAATAATAATAATAATAATATTAATGATGATGATGATGATGATGATGATAACAGTGAATGAGCATGAAAATCAAAGCAAACAAATGATATATTGATAGTGATATTAACACATTAAAATGCTAAAAAAAAATAATAGATGTGGTAATAATGGCAAAAATAATATTTAAAAACAATAAATAATATACAAAAAAGTAAATAACAACGAGTCCAAAAATGTTTACCCTCAGAATTTTTAGATCGAAAATAGGATGTCTCAATCCGTTCCCCTTGTCGATTTTTGATGATAATAAATATTCGAAACAAGTACGAAAATCTGTGTTTCAAATAAATTGGTTTAAGAAAATATTTTTGGTGGGATGAATAAGCCAAGAAAATTAATTTCTCTTGCTCAAATCAAACCCAAGATTAAGTATTTTAGAGTAGCAAAGACTAAAACTTGAGAAGAAAACTTAAAGATTTTTGAAGAATTTTTCAAGAAGAAAATGCTTCCTGGAGATTAAAAAAACTAGAGAGAAAAAAACTCAAAAGCCAAAAAGACCCCCTTTGTCAAAATGTTGCCGTCCCCCTCCAAATGAAGGGAAGTCCCCTTTAATTTTCAGTCTTGGCCAAAAATAGAGAAAGACAAAATGATCTTTTAATTTTGTTAATCGAAAAAAAACATGAAAGGGTGAAAGAAACCGGTAAAAATGGACTGGAAAACAGTCTGAAAACGCAGGAAAACACAGGAAAACGACGGGTCCAACGGGCAATTCTTGCCCGTGTGGAGAGGGAGAACGTGCGCGCTCGTATGGGCGCGCGCCCAAGGGATGAACGCGGCCACTTAAGTGGCCGCGTGATGGCCATCTAAGTGGCCATCACGCATGATGGCAATTTAAGTGACCATCACGCGTGATGGCCACTTAAGAAATGTGGCCGTGGATGGCCACTTATAAAGTGGCCATCCATGACCACTTAAATCCCACACCTTTTATTTTTTTTTATTTTAAAAAAAAAACTTTTAAATTCTTTTTTCTCTTAAATCTTCTTTTTATATTTTTATTTACTTTTAATTAATCAAAATACATACCTTTTTCTTTTATTAAATTAACTAATTAAATTCCCCCCCCCCCCCCCCCCCGCCCTTTTTTTAAATCTATTCTTTTTTAATAATTTTTGATCAATTAATTTTAACTTAATTTTTTTTAATATATATTTATCTGTCTACTTTTATTTAAAAAAAAACGAGGGTCTCGACAAGAAAAACATCATTTTCAACACCTTTACCTGTGAGCCGGTATCATTTTCATCATCGGGTAATTCTGATCTTGGACCGCCTTGGGACCCGGTGTCTACAGCGCTCAAACTCGCGCTCGTACTCTGCCACTATCTTATTACCTTGCCTGAGTCTCCAAAATGAATCTTGCATAAAGGCTCGATATTCAGACCTAATGTACTTCTTCTCAAACTGAATCAGAAATAAACCCCAAGTCAGCTGATCGATTGGAGTATTCTTCCTAACTGTATCCCACCACAAAAAAGCTGGACCTTGCAGCAAAGCCACTGCCCTAGCAACATCTCATCGAGAGGAGTCTGGGAAACCTCAAAAGCTCTCTTTACCTTAAACAGCCACTCCTCAGCCTGGACTCGCATCAATGCGTCACACCCATAGAAATCCTCAATCCCAAGTCTCTTTAACTGCTCCAAAATCGATTTCCTTTTCAGTGGAGCTAGAGGCTGCGGCGGTTACCTGTTGCGTCTGTAGTTGATGCTGTTTATAGTCCATCATCACATTAAGAAAGTCTAGCTGAGGCGGTGAAGGGGTACCACTGGTGGAGTAGCTTGCACTAATGGCAACCCAGTCCGCTCAACACTGATGTAAGCTGCACTCTCAGCTTCACCATCACGACGTCCCTCTTCGAAGGCCATCATTCATTATAAAACAAATGAAGCAAGCATACATCAAGTTCTTAACACTTTTCATCGATTAATTAGCATGTATATGAATTCAATCCACTTCCTTAAATCCCATTTAAATATCAGAACCGCCTAAACCTGCTTTGATACCAATAAAATGTAACACCCTTATTATCTTCATGCTTATCAGACAATATGAGCGCTCGACTACCATGGAAAAATTTGGATAATTTTTTTTAAACCAATATATATTCTTTCAATTATCTTACTTAATTAAATCTTGTTATTCTTATTAATGATTTAGTAATGCTAAAGGTCAACGATTATCTAGGAGAATATCAGCGGCATAACGGCTATAATATTGATAAACCACCCTGCAAATCAAATAATACACAACCCATCCTGGGCACAAATACAATACGTCCCATCCACCCGTCCAAACCATCAAATATTTATCAATTACATATAACCATACACATTTATTCATATAAATGCTTTTATAATATCCAAAAGAGTTACATTAATCCATGTACATATTCCAAAATTTATACAAAAAGATTCTTCACTAGCTATACTTCTGCAATTCCAAAATCTCAAGGTATGCTTACTTCTCGCAAAAACCCGCTGTACCTGCACGTAGTCAATGAAACTATGTGCTGAGCATTAAAATGCTCAGTGGTGTTTCCCAATTCAAAACTTTTCACTAACTATTCATTCATTCACATATGCGTAGCAATTTGTTTTATTTCCATCGTCATCATTTTTACTATTGAATTCTCATTACTAACTTAACTTACAATTTCATACTTTAATTTCAATATTATCATTAACTAATATTATTTCTAAATAAATTCGTACTATTTCATATCATTTTTCAATTAATCAATTTTAATTAAATTTGTGTTATATTGCCCCTAGTATCACTCCTGTGGAAATCTGTGAATCGGATAAATAGGGTGTGGATCCCATGGTCTACAACAGTATAGAGTGATCTCGAAGGACCACTCAACAATATCACTGAATATTTTATCACTTTTCACTATGGCAGTCGATCATTGGCCTACCCAATGGAGTCGTCATGACATCGCAACAATATAGTTTCCCTATGGCTAGCCACTATATCCTGAAATAGATCAACTACCAGACACTATTAAGGGCAGAAAAATTCATAATACCTTTTCAAAATACAGACACATTCAACTCATTTCAATAATTTCAATAAAATTATTACAAACATAAAATGTCTTCTACAATCATTTTATACTATTACTTTTCACAATTTAATAACATACATTAGAAATTTCACATCATAATCTATTCAGTCCAATATACCCTTAATACTATCATTTTTATTTTTATTCATTCATCATTTAATTTATTAATTTATATCCCAAATTACATATAAATGTCATTATTTAACACTAAATATCAAACTACTTCAATACATAAATCTTACATCATTCGGCCAACTAGGAGAAAATCTCTACAAATTTTCTTGTCCCAAATTAAGCCTTCTATAATTCATTTCTAACCTTTTAAGGCGCAATTATCAAGTTTATTTCAATTTCACACACAAAATTCACACAATTCAATTTAAACATGACCCAAAATCATGGAATTTCCAAGGAAACAATTGAATTTGGTAATCACAAACCTCTTATACTTCTCTAAGCCTCCAAACTTCCTTCTCCTTGCCTTTTTCCTTTGAGCAACCTTCCCCTCTCTTTTCCTTTACATTGGCCGAATTCCATCCAAGAAAAATCCATTAAAATCTTATTTCAATAATCAAATCTAACAACATAACTAACTTATGTACACCCTAAACTACTTAATTGAACCATTAATTCAATTAAATCCATCAATTTTACTTACCTCACTTTACACCCCTCACTTGAATTCCTTAAATTCCTTCACTTTTCCTTCCCTAAATGAAGATTAGCACTCACCACTCAGTCAAAAAGGGGTTAAATACTAGTAGAGGGGCTTGAATTTAAGAGATTTATGAAGAAAATTGAAGAGAAAAAGAGATAAAGGAGAAGGATATCATTCGGTCTTGGAGAAGCACGAAGAAGGAGGAAGAGAACATTGGAAAATCTAGGGAATTATGCATTTAATCACCTATTTAAAGTGGTAGGTAAGGGGTTGGGTTTGACTTATCACTATAAGAAATTTTACTTTTTGTGATAAATTTTTTAATGACGCATAAAATTTCGTCACTAATTATAACTTACAACGACGAATTTTTTAAAACGTCACCATACTATTTATCACTGTGATAAAATTATCTTGCGTCATTTTATGTTTTAATTTTCGTCACTAATAGATTAATTTTGTGATGTAAAATATATTTCGTCATGGTTTCTTTAGGAGAGATAATTTTACACCTTTTTTTTAGAGGGAAAAATTTAATGACAAAACAATAACTTATTGCAACGTATAAAATCGTCACAAAATATTTATTTTTCGTGCCGAATTATTTTTATCAAAATTAAATAAATTAGTGATAATAAAATCATTTCGTCACAAATAACATATCGATATAAAAAAAATTCTAATTAAGTTTTCGAAAAATTTTAGTTTAAAAAATTATTTTATTTGTGACAAATAAATGTGTCACAAAAAATGAATATACTGTGACGAGTTATAATTTCGTCACCTTTGATATGGAGGAAATGTAGTGCCCCAATACCCCTTGGGAGGATATCGAAGTCGCTACGCATGCATACACATACAAACAGTCATGCGGAAGCGAAATAGAAAACATACAAACACAACACACGCATCAGAATACCTTTTAAATACAAGCTATAGACATTTCTTAAATAAAACTTTATAATCATGTACATCTCAACATATACTATTCCTTATACATTACAAAACATTCTCTTTACGCTTAGATTTCGTTTACATATCTTATACAAAATTGCTTTACATTTACATATGCCAAGCTATACAAAACTTTTATATCATGTATACAAAAGCTATGCCAAATACAAAAAGACTTCAACTTATACTCCTAGTGGCCATGACCTTGCAGATGTGCAACCCTCCGAACCTGTAAACCTACACGGGACAAACACCCATGCTAAGCGATAACGCTTAGTGGGGATATTACATATAAAAGACTTCTAACAAAGTCACAAGCATAATCATCAAAGCATATTAATAGTCGATATGCCAATCATGTATAAGCATATAAAAGAAATAAACATCTAGTATACTTGTTCATGCTAACCATATGATCAATATACCTTGCAACATTTCTATAATTTCTCATGTACTTATATCATATGCATACTCTTCTAACTTCAACTATCAGCTCATATAACATATAATATCATATCATTGCATATCATGTCCATTTATTTACATATAAGCGTAAAAGCATACATTAAGCATATCCATGTACAACTACTAGCTTTTCATGTGCTCTTGTAAACTCATATAAGCATTCTGGTACAATAGTCATGTACTTCTATTAGCATTTCCTGTAATTGATTTACATATAACATCTCATATACATATGGCAACAATTAATAGCCTGACTTATAACGTAAGTGGGTATAGGTACATATAGAAACTGTTAAACAGTACCAAACATATAGAGACCGGAGTCTCGAATCATATAGATACTGAATGGTACGAAGCATATAGACATCCGTTGATGCCAAACATATAGACACCCGTCAGTGCCAAACATCTAGACACCCGTCGGTGCAAAACATCTAGCAGCTGCAAGTCATCTAACCCTTTATAGGCATGCCTATCTATCCACTTGTGTGAACATCTTAGTCTTATAACTATCATTCCATATCAAAGCATGTATTGGTCATTCATATACATTTACTTAAACCCATGCTACTCATGTAACTTACTTCATATCTTACTATACATACATACGTGTCATCATAAACTCATTCACATACAACTCTATATGCGTATTATTGCATGCTACCTTGTATATGTTATACGCATAAGCACAATCATTATTATACGCATTAGCACATTCATGGTTATACGCATTCACATTCATGATTATGCTCATTCGCATTCAAGATTATACACATTCGTATTCATGAATATATGCATTTGCATTCATGATTTATCATACTCATTTATACGCATTCAC
Organism: Excoecaria cochinchinensis; assembly: GCA_947683425.1. NCBI lineage: Eukaryota > Viridiplantae > Streptophyta > Magnoliopsida > Malpighiales > Euphorbiaceae > Excoecaria > Excoecaria cochinchinensis. The sequence goes on from CANTUQ010000043.1 coordinate 4,445,166, forward strand.
ATACATAATTCTTCATGCTTAGGACACTCATTTCTTAATATTAAACATGAATTGGACAAGCTATAGAAACTCGTAGTGAAGTTCGAGTGCATTTCGGGAAGAAAAACACCCTAAATACACAAAATAGGGAAGGATCACGGTGGCAACCATTTCGTTGTGACCGTGAGATCCAATTACATTCTTCCTTCTTCAGACATTGGTCACGGTGGCAACAATTTTGGTTGTGACCATGACATACTAAAATCAAGCAAAACAGAAGCAGAATCTCGGGACTGCTTCACACCACAATTTTGTACAGCCTAAAACAATGTCTTACACTCAATTTTAGGCAAAGGTCCCTCATAATATTTTTTCCTTAGGATCTTAAATTTAAAATGGGACAAGTTACAGGTCAATTGGATATAAAAGGAAGGAGTTATGGCCAATGGAACACAACTGGTTCTAGAAGCCCTCCTACAGAATTTTAACTACGGTTATGGTCAATTTTGAAGACCATATAGTCCCCAAATCAACAGAGCTATATCTACAACATTTAAAGCCACAGATCTTATGGTTTTAACCCAATTGGTCTCACCCATTTTGGAGTTGTAAAACTCGTTTTACACAATAAACATTTCACGAGGTTCAATATAGACCTCAAAGACAGTTTTGACACTATCAAACTTGTCAAGCTTGAAATTAGCCAATTTGGCCAAACCAAGACACCAAATTCAAACTACAGTCCTTATACACATATATGAACATTATAGAATAATAAAATTCACAATTTAAGCCATTAATCATAAATTACAGATCCAGAACTTTCATACCCGAATTAGGGTTCTGCTTGTTCTTTGTTATGCACTTGCTAGATTTCCATTCTCATCACATAGCATCTATAACACTTCAATTATATTTCATCACATGGCACATAATCAGGCTCAATATCTCAAATCTCATGGTCATGTACCAATTACACATCAAGATCAAACTAATCAACATGCCTACTCAAGTAAAATCAACATATAAACACATATATATCCAAAACCTCTCAAAAGCAGGTTGTTGTACTCTATCTCAAGCTAGATCTTCTCCTTGCCCTTAACTCTTCTCTTATCCAAAAATTCTTACATAATCAATCAAAATACACTCTCTTAGTCCATTACTCAAATCACTCAAAATTCAAATCCAAATCAGAAAAGGGTAGAAGAAGAAATACACATTCTATGAACCACACTTACCTTCTTGATTCACTTCTTCAAACCAATCCAACCAAATTCTCAAATTCAATTGAAAAGAAACCAAAGTTATCTTAGTGAAATGAAGAAGAAAGAAGCTTAGAGATAAAAAAAAAGAGGAATGGCTAGGCTAAAGTGAACCACCAAAATGCCAAATTCTGCCTCTCACTCAATTATGTATTGCATGTAAAGTCTAGGTGGCATTTCCAGCTTTTGCCACTAAGCAGCCCTATATGCCACTTGTCCATTTCCAGCCACATGTCCAATCTTCATACAAACTTCCCACTAAGTCCTTGGCAAACTTCTCTTTAATCCCTCATCAGAATTCTTTCTTCCAAATACTTTCAATTTCTTTCAATTTCATCCTCGCAAGTACCATAACTCATACTTGCACAATCTCTCTTGTAACCTTACTATACAATTGACACTCCAATCCGACTAGGGTACACTTTGGGGTATTACAATTCTCCCCTCCTTAAGAAATTTCGTCCTCAAAATTTCCCACGCTACTGAACATAAGGCCATATTATTCTTACTAACAACTTCATTCGAATTCGATTCCATCTATGCTCTATTCAAAACAACATCTGCAATAGGCCACAACACTAGACAAACACACATACATCTAATCAATACTCTAACATCTTATTGTCCAGAAACATCTAACCTATGCTCTGATACCACAACTTGTAGTGCCCCAATATCCCTTGGGAGGATATCGGAGTCGCGATGCACGCATACACATACAAACAGTCATGCGAAAGCAAAATAGAAAACATACAAACACAACACACGCATTGGAATACCTTTTAAATACAAGCTATAGACATTTCTTAAATAAAACTTTACAATCATGTACATCTCAACATATACTATTCCTTATACATTACAAAACATTCTCTTTACGCTTAGATTTCGTTTACATATCTTATACAAAATTGCTTTACATTTACATATGCCAAGCTATATAAAACTTTTATATCATGTATACAAAAGCTATGCCATATACAAAAAAACTTCAACTTATACTCCTAGTGGCCATGACCTTGCAGATGTGCAACCCTCCGAACCTGTAAACCTACACGGGACAAACACCCGTGCTAAGCGATAACGCTGAGTGGGGATATCACATATAAAAGACTTCTAACGAAGTCACAAGCATAATCATCAAAGCATATCAATAGTCGATATGCTAATCATGTATAAGCATATAAAATAAATAAACATCTAGTATACTTGTTCATGCTAACCATATGATCAATATACCTTACAACATTTCTATAATTTCTCATGTACTTATATCATATGCATACTCTTTAAACTTTAACTATCAGCTCATATAACATATAATATCATGGCATTGCATATCATGTCCATTTATTTACATATAAGCGTAAAAGCATACTTTAAGCATATCCGTGTACAACTACTAGCTTTTCATGTGCTCTTGTAAACTCATATAAGCATTTTGGTACAATAGTCATGTACTTCTATTAGCATTTCCTGTAATTCATTTACATATAACATCTCATATACATATGGCAACAATTAATAGCCTGACTCATAACGTAAGTGGGTACAGGTACATATAGATACTGTTAAACAATACCAAATATATAGAGACCGGAGTCTCAAATCATCTAGATACCGAATGGTACCAAACATATAGACATCCGTCGATGCCAAACATATAGACACCCGTCAGTGCCAAACATCTAGACACCCATCGGTGCTAAACATCTAGACACCCGTCAGTGCCAAACATCTAGCAGCTGCAAGTCATCTAACCCTTTATAGGCATGCCTATCTATCCACTTGTGTGAACATCTTAGGCTTATAACTATTATTCTATATCAAAGCATGTATTGGTCATTCATATACATTTGCTTAAACCCATGCTACTCATGTAACTTACTTCATATCTTACTATACATACATACGTGTCATCATAAACTCATTCACATACAACTCTATATGCATGTTATTACATGTTGCCTTGTATATGTTATATGCATAAGCACAATCATTATTATACGCATTAGCACATTCATGGTTATACGCATTCACATTCATGATTATGCTCATTCGCATTCAAGATTATACGCATTCGTATTCATGATTATATGCATTCGCATTCATGATTTATCATACTCATTTATATGCATTCACATACATAATTCTTCACGCTTAGGACACTCATTTCTTAATGTTAAACATGAATTGGATAAGCTATAGAAACTCGTAGTGAAGTTCGGGTGCATTTCGGGAAGAAAAACACCCTAAATACACAAAATAGGGAAGGGTCACGGTGGCAACCATTTCATTGTGACTGTGAGTCCAATTACATGCAATTCTGCCTTCTTCAGACATTGGTTATGGTGGCAATAATTATGGTTGTGACCGTGACATACTAAAATTAAGCAAAACAGAACCAGAATCTCGGGACTGCTTCACACCATAATTTTGTACAGCCTAAATAGATGTCTTACACTCAATTTGAGGCAAAGGTCCCTTCATAACATTTGTTCCTTAGGATCTTAAATGTCAAATGGGACAAGATTCAGGTCAATTGGATATAAAAGGAAGGAGTTATGGCCAAGGGAACACAACTGGTTCCAGAAGCCCTCATATAGAATTTTAACTACGGTTATGGTCAATTTTTAAGACCATAGAGTCCCCAAATCAATAGAGCTATTTCTACAACATTTAAAACTACAGATCTTGTGGTTTTAACCCAATTAGTCTCACCCATTTTGGAGTTATAAAAACTCGTTTTACACAATAAAAATTTACGAGGGTTAATATAGACCTCTAAAACAGTTTTGACATTATCGAACTTGTCAAGCTTAAAATCAGCCAATTTGGCCAAACTAAGACACCAAATTCAAACTACAGTCCTTATACACATATATGAACATTATAGAATAATCAAATTCACAATTTAAGCCATTAATCATAAATTACACATCCAGCACTTGCATACTCGAATTAGGGTTCTGCTTGTTCTTTGTTATGCACATGCTAGATTTCCATTCTCGTCACATAGCATCTATAACACTTCAATTATATTTCATCACATGGCACATAATCAGGCTCAATATCTCAAATCTCATGTTCATGCATCAATTACACATTAAGATCAAACTAATCAACATGCCTACTCAAGTAAAATCAACATATAAACACATATATATCCCAAACCTCTCAAAAGCATATTGCTGTACTCTATCTCAAGCTAGATCTTCTCCTTGCCCTTAGCTCTTCTCTTATCCAAGAATTCTTACATAATCAATCAAAATGCACTCTCTTAGTCCATTACTCAAATCACTCAAAATCCAAATCCAAATCAGAAAAGGGTAGAAGAAGAAATACACATTCTATGAACCACACTTACCTTCTTGATTCACTTCTTCAAACCAATCCAACCAAATTCTCAAATTCATTTGAAAAAAAACCAAAGCTATCTTAGTGAAATGAAGAAGAAAGGAGCTTAGAGATAGAAAAGAGGAATGGCCGGGCTCAAGTGAACCACCAAAATGCCAAATTCTGCCTCTCAATCAACTATGTATTGCATGTAAAGTCTAGGTGGCATTTCCAGCTTTTGCCACTAAGTAGCCCTACATGCCACTTGTCCATTTCCAGCCAAATGTCCAATCTTCATGCAAACTTCCCACTAAGTCCTTGGCAAACTTCTCTTTAATCCCTCATCAGAATTCTTTCTTCCAAATACTTTCAATTTCTTTCAATTTCATCCTCACAAGTACAATAACTCATACTTGCACAATCTCTCTTATACCCTTACTATACAATTGGCACTCTAATCCGACTAGGGTATACTTTGGGGTATTACAGGAAAAATTTCCAACCTTTTCCTTTTAGAGGAAAAAAAATATAACGAAAAAAATGACTATTTGCAACATATAAATTCGTCATGAAATACTTCTTTTTTGTGACATGAATTATTTTTGTCACAATTTAATGAATTAGTGACGATAAAATTATTTCATCACAATAATGTTTTTTATGATAAATAAATATGTTACAAAAAAAAAGAATATATTATGACGAAATACAATTTCGTCACCAATACAATCAATTTATGACAATAATAATTTTTTGTCATAGTTGGTTGTAAGGTTAATATATAACAAAGAAATTATGTCATAAAAAATAATTAAATTTGATGCAAAATAGATTTCGGAATGTTTTCTGGACCGGTTCGACCGGCTGAAAAATTGAAAACTTTGAGAGGTCATAACTTTTGACTCGGGTTGAGTTACGGGAGCCACTACATGTTAAAACGAAGTGATTTGTGTGATCTACAGTTGTTAATAGGTGTAACTCATAACCACATATAACGGGCCCAAATTAAATCATTTTCAGTTATTTCGGACTGTTTAAAGTTTTTTATTCAAGAATTTCTTCTTAATTTTTGGTTTATTTTATTTTTAATTACCAAAATTAGTTTGTCTTCTATATTTTGACAAAAATAACTAAATTATATATAAAAGTTAATTAATTAATAATATAATAATAATTTAGAATAAAATAAATTATTTTAATGTAAATTATGTAAATAAATGACAGCATTTCTTGTTGCTTTCTCACTAAATCAGATTGAAGAACTGAAGAAAGGAAACAAAGGAAAACATAGAGATTTTTTGTGACAAAAAAATTCGAAAATCATGGAAAAAAATGGTGGGAACGGATTGTTTTTTGGCAAAAATTTTCGGTTTCCTTCCCTTACCCAATCTCTCAATCCCTTATCATATCCCAATTTTTCTCACTACAATTCTACAACCCTAAAGAATTTGAGGAAATTTAGGTTCTTCTGTGTTAAAGGTAAGTTGATTTTTCTTTTCGATTTTATTTTTTTAAAATCATAATATTGTCACAGTTGGATTTCGGTTCTGGTGTTTTTGCAAGATTAATTTAATTTCATGTGTTTTAAACACACAAATTTGATAAATATAAGCTTGAGTTCCAAGATAGATTTCAAAGTTGTGTTTTTTGTTTTAATTATCATTTTCTTTACTCAGTGATTGAATATTAGTTATTGTTGGATTTTTGGTCAAAATTAGAGTCAGATACACTGTCCATCTATACTACAAACTGGCTGTGATTCTCTCTTACTTCTAATCTAAGCTTGTGGGTTTAGCACTCTTGTGATTGTGTAGAGGTGTGAATTTTGTGGAGTTTGTAGATAGATTTGTATGAATGCTCAATAAGAGGGTATGAAATAGAAAAAAAAATTCTATTTTTATGTCTTGCTGAAGCAATTAATGAGCGTGTTGAATTTGCAATTGGGGAATTTCTTAGCACAATTGGTAGATTGCAAGGTGAGCAACAGAGGCAAATATAGGACTTCTAGGTAATGAACTTTTCAAACGTGAACCTAAAATAAATTCATTTCTTCAAAGTTAATTCTTTTATGTCTTGCTATTTTTTAACTGTAACACCCCAAAATGTACCCTAGATGGATTTGCACATGTCTAGGGATATTGATGATCGAAACTATATGATTTGATGGTCGAAGTGATTAAGCAAGAAAAAGGATAGGATCGGGATTAAGAAAAAGGGAGCCAAAGGTAATTTGGTCATTTTGCATACATGGATTTAATAGAATGGAATAAGTAATTGTGAGGGCCAATTGATGAGAATGGATTAGTATTATGCCGAATGCATGTAAGTTGTGGTGTCAGGTGTGCCGAAATGACGAATTCGATATTAATATAAAAGTTTCGGCAAGTGCGGCCAATTGTAAATTTGTAATGTATGAATTTAGGACTTAATTGAAGTAGTAAGAATTTATTTGTGGGCCAATATATGAATTAGATTTATGTGTTATGCTATTGTATAATTAAAGCAGAAGATGTGGACTAAAAGGGATAATTTGCATAAAAATTTAAAATTGACCTATAGGAAGGTGACACTTGGCATAGGGGATAAGAATGGATAGAAGAAGTATAAAAGGAAGAGAGAGAATGTGAGAGAGGGCAGAAAAATCTGCTCCCCTCTCTCTCTCACGTTCCTCATACTCCTCTTCTTCTTCTTCTTCTTCTTCTTCTTCTTCCTTGTTTCATTTTGTCCCCTAGTTGTTATAATTTTTGGATGATCTAGCAAATTTAAGGGTTGATTAGGTGAGTAATCGTTTCCTTCCTTCTTCTTCTTTTTTCTTTTACATCAGTAAAGGTTATATATGATTTGGGTTGAACTTTAAGCCTTGGGTTTGTTTTGTGTGGAGGAACTTGGGAGAGAATGATCATGGGAGTATATGCTAGCAAGGAGATGTAGCTAATTAAGCTAGTTAGAGCTAAGGAAATGAGGTTTGGGAAATTTACATGCTTTGATATATATATATGTGTGTGTATGTGTGTGTGTGTGTGTGTGTTGATGAGTTGCTATTTTGATATGTATTCGTTAAATTGGATTGCATGTGTTAATTTGGTTGTGTGGATTTGCTTGAGTTTAGAGAGCTTGAGTTTCTAGGGGAAACTCTGTCCAAATTTTGCTAAACGACGAGTAATTGTTTTAGCAATAAGTTGTGTTTTAGATGTCCAAATAGTATGAAACTAGTTCCGTTGGAAAGATAGGACAAATACCTAAAAATATCTCATAAATGATAATAAGAAAATTCCATCTTTAGGATCCTTAAAAATGGAAAAAACAGAGGTGTCTTTACTTAGGCAGGTTCACTGGAGCAGTGTAAGTTGTTTATATCATATCTGGTGATTTAAGTGTCCAAATGATCTGAAATTTGTTCCATATGAAAGCTAACATCATAGGTATCATTTGTTAAGAAAGATATTTTGCCTAAAAATGAGGTTTAGATGTTGGGTTAGGCGTTTCAATTTTAAAGTGACAAGTAGTCCTGTTATCCTATTTTCACTGGAGACCTGATGGAGGCTTTTGTCACGAGCAAGATAGAACATGCTTGATAAGGGTTTTTCTCCTTATTTTGAACCTCTTGGTTGGCTAGAATCATTGCCCACCTTTACCCTCCTCTAGTTTGTGTATTTTGGTATGTTTTTCCTTCCGAACTTCACTAGAACTTTCTAAGACTTATCCATCAAATGTTTAGAGTTTGTAAAAGAGTAAATAAATGGCTATCACTTAGAACTACAAGTGACTAAGGTTATAAATAAGAATAATGGCTAAGATCCTTAAAAGCTTAATGAGTCAAACACCTTTGAATACGTCCAGAAGTGGTATGACATGATATGTTAGAGGATTTTAAATGAAAATACTATAATTTTGTATATTGAACCAGTAGAACTATGGGGTTCTGATTCCCAATCCTTAGGATACGTAAGAAGTTTGGAATACCATTCCAAGTCCGAACCAAACCTTAGAAACTTATTTGCGAATAAAAGATGATGTATTGACTGAAATTCTAATAACACCTATATGATTGTAAAACTAATGACGAATTTAAATGTATGTAATCATGGTCTATTCCAAGTGAATAGTTGTGGAAGTAATGTTTGTGAAACTGATTCAGACATTATAAGAACCTATATATATATATATATATATATATATATAGAGAGAGAGAGAGAGAGAGAGAGTTGTATTAATAGAGAATAAGTATGAACCCATGTAAAATTGTAATAATTGAGGATTTTTATGATTGGAAAGCATGTTTGATTGCATTAAGGGAGTTGTGTTTAATAGTGTCGGAATGTGATACTCGGCTCTATCGCGAGCACGACAGAGGCCGTCTAACTTTTGGTCATGAGCGCGACTAAGGTCGCGACCCTTCTTTGCACCATAAATGTACATTTTTGAAATGCTTCGCATGATTTCTCTCTGATGATTTATATATGATGCAAGGTATAAATTATAATATGTTGTATTATGTGAGCTATAATTGGAATGAGTTCTTAAGTATATGTTAACACTAAGATATGATTGTAATATAAGAGTGTGTAACAAGTAATGTATATTATAAGATAAGTATGCAATTAAAAGTACGTATGTGTGTACTGTAAAGGGGCTATTTATTATAAATGCTTATATTAGTAAGTATGCATGAAAGATTTTGACTACCCAAGGATATATATATATATATATATATATAAGAATGATATAGATATCATAAATGGGAACAAATATGTGTATAGCCTGCGTCAGTCGATTGTGGATAGATAGGCATGCTTATAGAGTTCTGTTTGCTGCAATTTATGTGTTCTGGACCCTGATTAGGTCCCCGTTTGGATCCTTACGATCCCCAATGTGTTTGGATCTTGTTTAAGATCCCATGCGAAAATGTTTTGAAACAAAAGGAAAATAAATTATTTTTGTACCTACGGGTACCATGCGTTCACTCGTTATCCACCCCTTTGACTTAGCAGGCAATAAATGAAGAAAGAATGTGAGTGGAATAATAAATTATGAATTGATAAGTGTACGTGATGACTTGTAAGAAAATGTGAGATTAAGCATTTAATATGAATGTGAACATATTGTCTATTGTGACTTAAATGATGTCTGACCTAGTGCTTCATGCACCTATGCGATCTTGGATCTCGTATGGATCCCTATGAGAAAATGTGATAGCACCCTTGAATGCCTAATTGTTTCAGTTGTGTTACTCCCTTTGAAATATAAACATGAGTGAATGACATCAGAGTAGTGGATTAAACTGAAGTAAGTAGTTAAATGAATATAACTATATGTGTGACATGCATTAAAATGCTATGATAAGAACATACACTTTTAGCTTCTTATTCATGATTCTTTAATGTGTGAGGAATTGTTGTAATGTGAGAATTGATTATTAGCTAAATATAATTATATACGAGGCATGAGAAATATGAGTAGTGAATCATGAAAGGCATGTGTAGACACCGGGTCCTGAGGCAGCCCAGATCAAACTTACCCAGTGATGAAAATGATACCTGTTTACAGGCAAAAAATTAGAAGTGATGATTTCCTTATTGAAACCTTTCTTTTTAAATAAAAAATTATTATTATTTGGTTTTTAGGGCTTTCAATGGCCTACAGCAGCGCACGAATTGGGGAGCCGGTTGGCAGCGCGCGTGAAATGTTGCGCGCAACCACAGCGCGAGGCCGCGCCTTCCGAGCCGCACCTCATATTGTGCGACCTCCCGCAAGGCTGTACCTCGTGGGAGGCCGCACCTCGCGTTATGCGGTCTTCCGCGAGGCCGCTCCCGGCATTGCGAGGTGCGGCCTCCCGCCTGTGAGGCACGGCCTCCAGCGCGAAGGCCGCACCTCGCGCGTTGCCTACCTCGCCAGGGCTCTATTTTTTCTGGGTTTCTCTGGTTTTGAGTTAGAATTAAACTCAAATTCCTTTTTGTTCGATTTTCAAAAGGATAAAACATGATTTTTAAGGGATAATTAAGGATTTTGAGGGGGATTAAAACTCCTAAAACCTAATTTTTCAAGGATCATATAAAAAGAAAATTTCAGAACCATTAAAAAGGGGAGAGGGGACAGAACTGCAAAAAGACAGAAAGAATTCTAAAGAAGAAAATCTTGTGAGCTAAAAAGTTTTCTTCTCAAAACATTCTGAAATTTTTCTTGAGCCTAAGAAATCAATTTTTTGTGTTTAGGATTCAATTCTGGTGATCTGATTTTCTAAAAATAAGAGTTTTGAAACAGTCATTAGGAAATTGCCAATCCTCTCTCTTTCCTTACTTTGTGTTGATTATTTATTTTCTTCGTTGTAAATACTGTAAATTGCTATTAATTTGTTTGTTGTTGTTTGTTATAATTAACCTGAACTTAGATTAAATTAATCAATTTGTTAACATGATGCATGCAACGTAATTTAAATCTATAGAATATTCTGTAATAAATTTACTTTCTATTTGATTCTGTTCTTGGTCATTAATCCATTCTATTAATTTCCTGCATTATTTTTGTTAAACATTATTCTTCTAATAATTGTAAATATTTTCCTCAGTTAGGATTATTTATTTATTTACTTCATTGAGTTGCTTATTTTTATTATATCATATTTTGTTCATTCGATCTACTTTGCTAACGTTGTTTTTTATTTCTTGTTTTTGTTGTCTACCCAACTCACTTATGTTACTTTAAGTAATGCTCATGGGCAAACTAGAGAAATCAAGGGATTAGAAGCCTTTTAAATCTGGTTTGCATTTTAATTCCTTTCTTTTCCTTGTTTTATTGTTTTGTACATTTTGTGCAAAATGGTATTTTGGGTGCATTATTTTAGAGAAACTCATTTTTTTTAAAATAACAAAAATTGAGATTTTTGTTAATAAAATAGGACCAATGTCCTAATTGTAGCCAATAAACCTTCATTTTCCAAAGAGAGTTAATTTTCATAAAATGGGATCCAATTATCCCTATTTTCATCGCCCAAAAATAACTCTCAGATTTTTAAGTTAAAACTGGGAACCAATGTTCCTAAAATCTAATGAATGTCCCGATTTGTATATTATGCATTTTATTTAACTCTTATTTGTGCCATTTTTATTTTGGGCCCTTGTAATTAATTTTGGGGCAATTTTATTCATTTATTTATTTATACTTTCTTTATTTTTGGGGATTGTTCTGTCCCATATTTTTCACTTGTAATTTATTTATTGCTTTCTTTACTGCTTTCCAAAGATACTTGAAATGCGCTTTAATTTTATTGCATGATCGTGTGAGAAGGGAGATAAAATAATTAACTCTAAAAACTCAGTCATATAACATTAACCAAAGGTATAAATAAGAGTGAGGTCTCGAACTCTCTCTGGTTTTGGCCTCATAAGGTTAGAATTCATTTTTCAATATTTTATTAGGTGGTTACTCCATGATACCTACCTTATGATACCCAATAGACGCCCTCGTAAGTTGATTGCCAACAATTGAATGGGGGTGAATCCCTGCCCATTGCGAAGCAACCAACTTTCACGAGTCTTATTAAACCTCCATCTGGTCTCGAGTCCTAAAAGTGGACTTCTGAGAGCGAGCCGGGGTTCGCGCGCATCACATCATGTATTAATTAAATTGTCACTCTATTTGACTAGGTTGATGAATACGATAAATATGATTCTTTTATGATAAATTTTATACAATAATCGAATAGAATTATTAAGTGCACTTAGAACATATATTTATATTCACATGAATTTATGTTGGATATTTTATTATTGTGTGTATTGACTGACGACTGCTATGAGTGGTCATCCATATTACGTGTTTTCCCCACTAAGACATGAGCTTAGCATGGGTGTTTGTCCGTGCAGGTTGAGGAGACGAAAATGTCGCCCGGGCATCCCACTACAGCTTTGGCCAATGAGTCCGATATATTTTGTTAGAAAGAATGTAAAGTTTGATTTTTTTGTGATGTATAAACTAATGTCTTTGTATTAAGTGTTTGTGATGTAATAAGTTTTCAATATAAAGTGTAGTTTGTATTTAGAGGTGAATGTATGTCGTATGTTGCGAGTGCATTGAGTTAAAGAAATTTATTATCTATTTCTATTACTACTCGGTTGTGATCTCATTTTATAACACTCCCCACTCCTTGTTGTACACCGCTTATGTTATCATATGGTGTGCTACGTGCGGGTATAGGGTGTTACAATTTTATTGGTATTAGAGCATAGGTTTAGTCAGTTCTGGACAACTAAGAGTTTAAAGTGTGTCTGTATAGTTTTGTGTTGGCCAAAGCGGATATCCTCGTTCTTTGTTGGTGTTAGAAATTGCAAATTTTAAACAAGTTAGGTGTATAGTTAGAAAGTGTAAAACTGATATATTGCGATCTGTCTATTTTTTATTTTCTGTATTTGAAAGATATGAAATGTGTACATCAGTAGTATTTTAAGAGATTCAGCTAAGGAGTTTCTCCTAGTATGGTTTGAATTCTAAAAAGGATTTCTTATTTTCAAGGAATGCAGAGTGGGGGTGTAAATAGTTTTGACTTGCGAATATTGGTGGCACTCTGTGCATCTGTCAGCCATCTCAATTGAGATTATTTGAACATAAGCATGTATCAGCATAGGGATGGGAAAGTATATTGCCACTGCATAAATCGCATCTGCATTATTTTGCATACATAAATCATTATACATTCATTTTATTCACATCCTTCATTCGTATGTGATAAGCATTTTGATTTGATTCAATTGAAAGGTGGCTAACAGGCTTTGCATTGAGTGCAGGATGGTAAAGTGGATATATTAAGAAAATGTGAAGTGTATGTTACCATCAGTGTAGGAAGTGAATTGGTAATGCTGAGATAAAAGGATTATTTTGAAGGATAAGATAAAAATGGTGACTAAGAGGGTTAATAGACAATGTACATAATAGAGATAATAACCAGTGTATTTTGAAAATTTGCAGTGATAAGGAATTAAGGTAATAAGACTTAGTATGTGTATGTAAATTGGCTAAAGTGAAGCTTATATGTTGGATTCCAACCAATGACATGATTATAATTATAATACAGGTTAAGAATTGAGTAGTGAATTATTGAGATAAAGTTTACTCGATTTGGTAAGATAGTTCTGATGAGTTCGAATTCAATTTTGGTTAAGAATATTTCACCTTATAAGGATATTGAAATGTGATATGTGAAGGGTGTAGTGTACGAGAATATATAAGTAGGTGTAAAGTGTACATGTTATATAATAGTGGAAAGTTAACGCATAAGTGTGATAGTGACAAGAAATACAATATGTAGATAATCCAATGTTTGTGAATTTCGAGGACGAAATTCTTTAAGGAGGGAAGAGTTGTAACACCCCAAAATGTACCCTAGACGGATTTGTACATGTCTAGGGATATTGGTGATAAAAAATGTATGATTTGATGGTCGGAGTGATTAAGCAGGAAAAAGGATAGGATCGGGATTAAGAAAAAGGGAGCCAAGGCTAATTTCGTCATTTTGCATACATGGATTTAATAGAATGGAATAAGTAACTATGAGGGCCAATTTATGAGAATTAATTAGTATTATGCCGAAGGTATGTAAGTTGTGGTGTCAGGTGTGCCGAAAGGACGAATTTGGTATTAATATAAAAGTTTCGGCAAGTGCGGCTGTAACACCCTGAACTAGCCCTAGAAGAATTATAGAATTTTGTTCAGAAAAGATTAGGTGTTGAGTGTGAGAGTCCTGTCATGAGCGCGACAAGCATCGCGGGCACGACAGAACCCTCCTGCGGGATGTTAACTAAATTAGGATTTTGACATGTGGCAATGTAGGGGATTGACACATGGCATTGTAGGAGTGTGACAAGTGGCAAGAATTTAGCTGCTTTACATGAATTAAAAAGGAAAGGAGACACTTGTCTTAGTCAAAGATAATTGAGAATTAATGAGGTTAATGGGCATTAATGTGAATAGTAAATATTGGATGAGGATTGACCATCTACTCTTTTCTTTCCTCCCTCACGTTGGTTTTCTGCCATCCTCTTCTTTTTACTTTCTTTTGTTCCTTTATTCTTCTTTTGGCTTGCTTCTTGAATGAATCCTTGGATTGATTTGAAGAGAGTGAGTTAAGGATTGAGATTGGTCTCCTAAGAAGGTAAGTAACGTGATTTTTATAGTATTGGTCTTCTTCTTCTACTTGGTTCCTATTTTTGATTTAAAGTAAAGAGAAGAGTAACTCAAGTGTTTTGCTTGGTGTTGGTTCAAGCTATGGCCAAGAGAGTTGATAAAGGCAAAGAAAAGATTGGAGCTGAATAGAGCATCGAGACCAAGCTTCCTAGAGGTTGGGATCATGTGTGTTTTTATTAATTTATTATATGCTTGAGTAAAGATATGATTGAGTAGAGATACATGATGAGCTTTGACAAGTTCAACAACTCTTTTAGTGTATATTTGTATATATGTTCATTTTGAGTGCTTGCAGTACTTGGATGGTTGTTAATCTATGTGATTGAGTGTAATTTTGATCATGAGCATGGTTTTAGAGGGCGGTTGTATGCTAAAATAGGAGTTTATTGCATGTGTGAGTGATAGGACCAGGTTGGGTTTTGAAAACAGAGAAAAATAGAGCACTCTGGGAAGGAAAATGCTTCTGTTACGAGCGCGATGTTCATCGCGATCGCGATAGAGACGGATTTCTCCAACTTGTCTCAGCAGATGCACGAGTCACACAAATGAACATGAGTCACGCAAATGGACATGAGTCACGCAAATGAACACGAGTCACACAAATGAGGACTAGTCATGCAGAAGAGCGTGAGTCACACACCTGAGCACGAGTCACACGCATGAGCACGAATCACACGCATGAGCACGAGTCACACGCATGAGCACGAGTCACACAGATGAGCACGAGTCACACAGATGAGCATGAGTCACACGCATGAGCACGATTCGTGCTCTCTCTGTCTTGTTTCCAGGTGAGTTGCTTTCTGTCGCGAGCGCGACTTTTGGTCGCGATCGTGACAGTACATTTTTCTTGTTCACTTTAATTTTTTTCCTGAAAATAGTTTCTCTTTCTTTTCACATGGGATATTGCTTGCACATGGTATCTAAGTTAGCCTATGCATAAGTTTAATAAGGTTTGTACATGAATTAAATGTCTCTGAATTTGATGAGTGTACTTGAATTACAGTATAGTTTTGGCAATGATATATTGTCTAATTGAGTTCTTTTTGAGCTTGATTACCGTTATAGTGGATAGATGAGCATGCTTATAAAGGGTTAGAGGGCAGCTGCTAGAGTTGGCCTTAATTGTGCCCAGAGTTTTGAATACCTTGTGTATTCCATAGAGTTTGAGTTAAGTCTCTACATGTAAGATACTATAAATAGTATCCAGAGTTACCCGTATCCACCATGAAAGGAATTCAGGCTTATTAATGATGTGTAGTGAACTTGAGACGATTAAAAGTATTGCTCTGAATAAATGTTATAGCACATGAGAATAATATTTTGAGTACATGGCAGTCTTGTGTACAAGTAAATGTTGCATGAACGTGAACACATGGCTAATGTTATATTTGAGCACATGATCTGTACAAGGTTGAAAGTTATATGCATAAGCTATTTGATTATTGTTATATGAAATGTGTGATTTATGTGTGACTTCGAAAAGAAGTCCTTTGCATAATTTTTCATCCCCACTAAGCGTTACCGTTTAGCACGGATATTTACTTCCGTGTAGGTTACAGGTTCGGATCCACGAGAGCATGCATCTGCAGGTCAAGGCCAAGGAGCTTTTATAGAATTCCTTTTTGTATTAGATAGAGTTTTTGGATGTTTTGAGTAACATCATTATGTAATACGAGTATAGGAATCACATGTGGAATGTATATGTAAAGTTAAATGATAACAGTTTGTATTATAAGAACGATATCAGTTTTTTTTTATATGAATATTATTACTATTATGGTGGGCCTTAGCGAAGTGTTACTTTATTTTATTATTTCTATATGGCTGTGTATTGTGCTATCGCTTTCGCTAGTGTATATATATGCAAGTGTCTGGGTGGTGCCCCTATATCCTTCCAGGGGGTGTAGGGGTGTTACATTTTAGTGTATCAGAGCTCTAAGTTAAATGGTTCAGGACTATGTGATATAGAGTATCGGTTAGATGTTTGAGTTTTTCTAGAGGGTGGCCTAATACAGATGCTATTTTGTAGGTTTTAGATGGAGCCCGACCGAGTGAGAATGTTGGAGAGAATAGGAAGAATTTTACAAGAAATCAGTTGCCCACAGAATCAGAAAGTAGCTTGCGCCGTGTCATTGCTGCAGATTGCAGCATATGACTGGTGGAAGTTAGTTTTAAGGAATCCTCAGAGACCCGTGGATTTGACATGGGATTTCTATGTCCATGAGTTCAAAGAAAAATTTGTATCCAAAGCTTACCGAGATGCCAAATGGAAAGAATTTGTGACTTTTAAGTAAAAGAATATGACTATTGGGGAATATGAAAAAGAGTTTACTCGTTTGAGTAAATATGTACCGGAAGGTATGTTAACTGAGGAGTTTAGGTGTCGCCAGTTTGAAGATGGTTTGAGAGAGAGCCTTCGGGGACCCCTGTCTGCCATGGTTGCTTTGCAACCAGTGGATTATTATCGATTGGTGTTGGCGGCGATAAAATTAGAGGAATCTGAATTATTGAAACAGAAAAGAGAGCAAAAGAGAAGGTTTCCAAGAGAAGATGAGAGTATTGGTAAAAGAGTTAGAGGGGTTAAAAGAGGGAAAGATGAACAAGATTCAGCTTTTGTGCCAACTTCGATTGGGAGTGTAAGGCCACCAGCTAGTAGAAGAAGTGTGGCACCGGAGTGTGTGCACTGTGGCAGACGTCATTGGGGTGAGTGTAGGAAACTCACTGGAGCATGTTTCAGGTGTGCTAGCGCGGAGCATCTCCTTGCCCAGTGTCCCAAGTTAAAGGAAAATTTGGCATCACAAGCAAGTAAAGATAAAGGAAATGTTAGAAGTGGGAGAGGAAGAAGTAGAGCTGAAAGACCACCATTGGAAACGGTTGAGAGGCCATTTTCCACCGATGATCAGCCACGTGTATATGCGATGACTGTTGAAGCTATAAAGACACCGGCCGGATCTTCTGGTAAGTCCTTTTATCGATTAATGACATATAGTTTCAGTTAATTGTCTGATATCGAGGAAATTTCGAGGACAAAATTTCTTAAGGGGGAGAGATTTGTAACACCCTGAACTGGCCCTAGAAGAATTATAAAATTTTGTTAAGAAAAGATTAGGTGTTGAGTGTGAGAGTCCTATCGCGAGCGCGACAAGCATCGCAGGCACGACAGAACCCTCCTACGGGATGTTAACTAAATTAGGATTTTAACATGTGGCAATGTAGGGGATTGACACATGGCATTATAAGAGTGTGACAAGTGGCAAGAATTTAGTTGCTTTACATGAATTAAAAAGGAAAGGAGACACTTGGCTTAATCAAAGATAAATGAGAATTAATGGGGTTAGTGGGCATTAATGTGAATAGTAAATATTGGATGAGGATTGACCATATACTCTTTTCTTTCCTCCCTCACGTTGGTTTTCTACCATCCTCTTCTTTTACTTTCTTTTGTTCCTTTATTCTTCTTTTGGCTTGCTTCTTGAATGAATCCTTGGATTGGTTTGAAGAGAGTGAGTTAAGGATTGAGATTGGTCTCCTAAGAAGGTAAGTAACGTGATTTTTATAGTATTGGTCTTCTTCTTCTACTTGGTTCTTATTTTTGATTTAAACTAAAGAGAAGAGTAACTCAAGTGTTTTGCATGGTGTTGGTTCAAGCTGTGGCCAAGAGAGTTGATAAAGGCAAAGAAAAGATTGGAGCTGAATAGAGCATCGAGACCAAGCTTCCTAGAGGTTGGGATCGTGTGTGTTTTTATTAATTTATTATATGCTTGAGAAAAGATATGATTGAGTAGAGATATGATGAGCTTTGACAAGTTCAACAGCTCTTTTAGTGTATATTTGTATATATGTTCATTTTGATTGCTTGCAGTACTTGGATGGTTATTAATCTATGTGATTGAGTGTAATTTTGATCATGAGCATGGTTTTAGAGGGCGGTTGTATGCTAAAATAGGAGTTTACTGCATGTGTGAGTGATAGGACCAGGTTGGGTTTTGAAAACAGAGAAAAATAGAGCACTTTGGGAAGGAAAACGCTTCTATCGCGAGCGCGACGTTCTTCGCGATCGCGATAGAGACGGATTTCTCCAACTTGTCTCAGCAGATGCACGAGTCACGCAAATGGACACGAGTCACGCAAATGGACACGAGTCACGCAAATGAACACGAGTCACACAAATGAGCACTAGTCACGCAGATGAGCGTGAGTCACGCACCTAAGCACGAGTCACACAGATGAGCACGAGTCACACGCATGAGCACGAGTCGAGCTCTCTCTGTCTTGTTTCCGAGTGAGTTGCTTTCTGTTGTGAGCGCGACTTTTGGTTGCAATCGCGACTGTACATTTTTCCTATTTACTTTAGTTTTTTTCCTAAAAACAGTTTCTCTTTCTTTTCACATGGGTTATTGCTTGCAGATGATATCTGAGTTAGCCTATGCATAAGTTTAATAAGGTTTGTACATGAATTAAATGTCTCTGAATTTGATGAGTGTACAGTATAGTTTTGGCAATGATATATTGTATAATTGAGTTGGTTTTGAGCCTGATTACCATTATAGTGGATAGATAAGCATGCTTATAAAGGGTTAGAGTGCAGCTGCTAGAGTTGGCCTTAATTGTGCCTAGAGTTTTGAATACCTTGTGTTTTCCATAGAGTTTGAGTTAAGTCTCTACATGTAAGATACTGTAAATAGTATCCAGAGTTACCCGTATCCACCATGAAAGGAATTCAAGCTTATTAATGATGTGTAGTGAACTTGAGACGATTAAAAGTATTGCTCTGAATAAATGTTATAGCACATGAGAATAATATTTTGAGTACATGACAGTCCTGTGTACAAGTAAATGTTGCATGAACGTGAACACATGGCTAATGTTATATTTGAGCACATGATCTGTACAAGGTTGAAAGTTATATGCATAAGCTTTTTTATTATTGTTATATGAAATGTGTGATTTATGTGTGACTTCGAAAAGAAGTCCTTTGCATGATTTTTCATCCCCACTAAGCGTTACCGCTTACCACGAATATTTACTTCCGTGTAGGTTACAGGTTCGGATCCACGAGAGCGTGCATCTGCAGGTCAAGGCCACTAGGAGCTTTTATAGAAATCCTTTTTATATTAGATAGAGTTTTTGGATGTTTTGAGTAACATCATTATGTAATACGAGTATAGGAATCACATATAAAATGTATATGTAAAGTTAAATGATAACAATTTGTATTATAAGAACGATATCAGTTTTTTTTTATATGAATATTATTACTATTATGGTGGGCCCTAGCAAAGTGTTACTTTATTTTATTATTTCTATATGGTTGTGTATTGTGCTATCGCTTTCGCTAGTGTATATATATGCAAGTGTCCGCGTGGCACGCCCCTATATCCTTCCAGGGGGTGTAGGGGTGTTACAGCGGCTAATTATAAATTTGTAAGGTATGAATTTAGGACATAATTGAAGTAGTAAGGATTTATTTGTAGGCCAATATATGAATTAGATTTATGTATTATGCTATTGTATAATTAAAGGAGAAGATGTGAACTAAAAAGGATAATTTGCATAAAAATCTAAAATGGACCTATAGGAAGTTGACACTTGGCATATGGGATAAGAATGGATAGAAGAAGTATAAAAGGAAGAGAGAGAATGTGAGAGAGGGCAAAAAATGTGCTCCCCTCTCTCTCTCACGTTCCTCATACTCCTCTCCTTCTTTTTCTTCTTTTTCTTCTTCTTCTTTCTTGTTTCATTTTGTCCCCTAGTTGCTGTAATTTTTGGATGATATAGAAAATTTAAGGGTTGATTAGGTGAGTAATCGGTTCCTTCCTTCTTCTTCTTCTTCTTTTTTACATGAGTAAAGGTTATATGTAATTTGGGTTGAACTTTAAGCCTTGGGTTTGTTTTGTGTGGAGGAACTTGGGTGAGAATGATCATGCGAGTATATGATAGCAAGAAGATGCAGCCAATTAAGCTAGTTAGAGCTAAGGAAGTGACGTTTGGGAAATTTACATGATTTGATATATATATATATATATATATATATATGTGTGTGTGTGTGTGTGTGTGTGTGTGTATTGATGCGTTGCTATTTAGATATATATTTGTTAAATTGGAATACTTGTGTTAATTTGGTTGTGTGGATTTGCTTGAGTTTAGAGAGCTTGAGTTTCTAGGGGAAACTCTGCCCAGATTTTGCTGGACCTCTGGTGATTGTTTTAGCTATAAGTTGGGTTCTAGATTTTCAAATAGTATGAAACTAGTGCCGTTGAAAATCTAATACACATACCTAAAACTTTCTCAGAAATGGTCATAACAAAATTTCGGCTGTAAGATCCTTAAAAATGGCAATAATCGAGGTGTTTTAAGTAGGCGGGTTCACTAGAGCAGTGTAGGTTATTTAGATCATATCTGGTGATTTAGGTGTCCATGTGATCTGAAATTTATTCCATATGAAAGCTACATCATAGATATCATTTGTTAAGAAGGACATTTTTCCTAAAAATTAGGTTTAGATGTTGGTTTAGGCGTTTTAAGTTTGAAGTGTCAAGCAGTCCTGTTATCCTATTTTCAAGGGAGACCTGATGGAGGCTTCTATCGCGACCAAGACAGAACATGCTTGATAAGGGTTGTTCTCCTTATTTCAAACCTCTTGGTTGGCAGGAATCATTTTCGACCCTTACCCTCCTCTAGTTTGTGTATTTTGGTATGTTTTTCCTTCCGAAATACACCCGAACTTCACTGGAACTTTCTAAGACTCATCCTTCAAATGTTTAGAGTTTGTAAAAGAGTAAATAAATGGTTATCACTTAGAACTACAAGTGACTAAGGTTATAAATAAGAATAATGGCTATGATCCTTAAAAGTTTAATGAGTCAAACACCTTTGAATACGTCCAGAAGTGGTATGACATGATATGTTAGGGGATTTTAAATGCAAATACTATAATTTTGTATATTGAACAAGTAGAACTATAGGGTTCTGATTCCCAATCCTTGGGATACATAGGAAGCTTGGAATGCCATTCCAAGTTTGAACCAAACCTTAGAAACTTATTTGTGCATAAAAGATGATATATTAACTGAAATTCTAATAACACCTATGTGATTGTAAAATTAATGACAGATTTAAATGTATGTAATCATGGTCTATTCCTAGTGAATAGTTGTGGAAGTAATGTTTGCAAAACTGATTCGGACATTATAAGAACATGTGTATATATATATATATAGTTGTATTAATAGAGAATAAGTATGAACCCATGTACAATTATAATAATTGAGGATTTGTATGATTGGAAAGCATGTTTGATTGCATTAAGGGAGTTGTGGTTAATCGAGTCGGAATGTGATACTCGACTTTGTCGCGAGCGTGACAGAGGCCGTCTAACTTTTGGTCACGAGCACGACCCTTCTTTGCACCATGAATGTACATTGTTGAGATGCTTCGCATGATTTCTCACTGATGATTTATATATGATGCAAAGTATAAATTATAAAATGTTGTATTATGTGTATAAATTATAAAATGTTGTATTATGTGAGCTACAATTGGAATGAGTTCTTAAGTATATGTTAACACTAAGTTATGATTGTAATATAAGAGTGTGTAACAAGTAATATATGTTATAAGATAAGTATGCAATTAAAAGTACGTATGTGTGTACTGTAAAGGGGCTATTTATTATAAATGCTTATATTAGTAAGTATGCATTAAAGACTTTTACTACCCAAGGATATATGTATATATATATATATATATATATATATATATATATATATATATATATATATATAAAAGAATGATATAGATATCATAAATGGGAACAAATATGTGTATAGCCTGCGTCAGTCGGTTGTGGATAGATAGAGATGCCTATAGAGTTCTGTTTGCTGTAGCTTATACATTTTGGACCCTGATCAGGTCCCCGTTTGGATCCTCACGATCCTCAATGTTTTTGGATCTTATTTACGATCCCATGCAAAAATGTTTTGAAATGAAAGGAAAAGAAATTGTTTTTGTACCTACGGGTACTATGCATTCACTCGTTATCTACCCTTTGACTTAGCAGGTAATAAATGAACAAAAGAATGTGAGTGGAATAATAAATTATGACTTGATAAGTGTATGTGATGACTTGTAAGAAAGTATGAGATTAAGCATTTGATATGAATGTGAACATATTGTCCATTATGACTTATATGATGTTTAACCTAGTGCTTCATGCACCTATGCGCTCGTGGATCCCGTATGGATCCCTGCGAGAAAATGTGATAGCACCCTTGAGTGCCTATGATTTTCAGTTTTGTTACTCCCTTTGAAATACAAACATGAATTAATGACATGAGAGTAGTGGATTAAATTTAAGTAAGTAGTTAAATAAATATAACTATATGTGTGACATGCATTAAAATGCTATGATAAGAACTTACACTTTTAGCTTCTTATTCATGATTCTTTAATGTGTGAGGAATTATTGTACTGTGAGAATTGATTGTTAGCTGAATATAATTATATGTGAGGCATGAGAAATATGAGTAGTGAATCATGAAAGGCATGTATTAATTAAATTGTCACTCTATTTGACTAGGTTAATGAATACGATAAATATGATTCTTTTATGATAAATTTTATGCAATAATCGAATAGAACTATTAAGTGCGCTTAGAACATGTATTTATATTCACATGAATTTATATTGGATATTTTATTATTGTGTGTATTGACTGACGACTGCTGTGAGTGGTCATCCATATTACGTGTTTTCCCCACTGAGTCTTGAGGTTAGCATGGGTGTTTGTTCGTGAAGGTTGAGGAGACGGAAATGTCGCTCGGGCATCCCGATGTAGCTTTGGCCAACGAGTCTGACATATTTTGTTAGATAGAATGTAAATTTTGATTTTTTTTGTGATGTATAAACTAATGTCTTTGTATTAAGTGTTTATGATGTAATAAGTTTTTTGTATAAAGTGTAGTGTGTATTTAGAGGTGAATGTATGTCGTATGTTGCAAGTGCATTGAGTTAAAGAAATTTATTATTTTATTTCTGTTAATACTTAGTTGTGTTCTCATTTTGTAACACTCCCCACTCCTCGTCGTACACCGCTTATGTTATCATACGGTGTGTTACGTGCGGGTATAGGGTGTTACATTAACAATTTCTGTTTCTTTTTTCCTTTTTTCTTTTGAGAAGAAATTCTTCTAAGTGTGTTCATGATTTGAAGATTTCTGATGGTGTTCTTCTCTATCTCAAGTTTGGAACGATTGTCTGTTTGCAGTATAAATGGTCTAGAACGATTATTTATTTTTTCCCTAACGATTGTCTGGAACGATTGTCTCGAATTTGAGTTAAAAATTTTTTATTGTTAGTTTCAAGAAGCCAAAACTTTGGATTCTTTATTTTAATTGTCATTCTGATGAAAGAATATTTAAGCTGAAAAGTCTTGGGTGTGTGGATTTTTACTGTTTGTTATTAGATGATGGAAAGTTTTGAATCTTATATTTAGTGGATTTGGTTATAAAATTTAATTGAGCTTTATACTGTTTTAAAATGTTTAAGCTTGTTGCCTTAGGGATGTAGCTTTATTGATGTTTTTACACTTGCTGATTTGCATTTCTTGTATGATGATTTTTATCTATTAGCTCATATCATATTTCAACAAAATAAAACATATATTGATTACGATTTTGCATGTGTTAGACGCTG
The DNA here is from genome assembly GCA_947683425.1 of Excoecaria cochinchinensis. Lineage (NCBI taxonomy): Eukaryota > Viridiplantae > Streptophyta > Magnoliopsida > Malpighiales > Euphorbiaceae > Excoecaria > Excoecaria cochinchinensis. Next base: position 4,469,619 of record CANTUQ010000043.1, read on the forward strand.
AGCATTCATTAGCTATGGAGGTTTTTGGGCTTTCTCCAGCAAATTTTAGGAATTTTTGTTCAAAATTTTTAAGATATATTTACTTATGGGTGTTTGAATATGAAAATTACATTTGTTGTTTTGCATGTTGCACTCTTCCTCTACCTGAAATTATCTCAAATGCTTGAGAGATTACTTCTTTCAGGACTTGCGCATTAGATTTTATGATCAATGCTCTTGTGTAAATCTACATATGATCTGCCTGAGAATTCAAGGGATTAAAAGCCCTTATATCGTAGTTCGTTTATGCATGGTTTAGGTATGGAACTTGAACTTGAAAATCTTTCTCAGTGGGATGAAAAGGTTGTGCAGGACTTACACTACAAATTTGGTCATATAGAACTTATCAGATTCCTGAAGTTCATTTAATGTGTTTAAAAGCTACTAGAGAATTTGGAAGCCAATATTGGTTGGAGTTAAGCTTCCTTGTGTAGTTTAATGGTCATTATTAGTTTGCCTACAAAATTTTTATATTAATGTGGATTTCATGGATTAATATTTGGTTCGTAATTTGGATAATCATAACCTTGAGAACTTCTTAAAGAGGAATATAGTTCCTGATGCATTTGGAGTACATGGATTGTATTATTATTTTGCCTTTTTTTTCCGTTCTTTCTTTCTTTCATTTTGTGAAGTCTAGTTTATCTTCTTCCCCAAGAGTACCAAACTAAAAGATGCTTCTTTTCCCTTTTATACTGAACTGATGACTTGAATACTCTGGACGTGCTGCCTACTTGGATTTATAATACAAGCGAAATCTTGGTATTTCTGTAAATAAATGTTTTCTAAGAGTTTTAGAGCTTGGCAGAGCTAGAAAAGTTAGTCTTTTAGATACTTTTGAGTGACTAAATTCTGTCTAGAATTGGCATGAGGGTTTTATCAATTATAATTCATTTGCTCATTTTCTAGTGAAACTATTTATGAATGATGGTTTGCAATTTGACTATTACCAACTTTCTGACAAAGGCATTTAATGTTGATATTTTTTGGTTCCTTTTAGTCACCTATTGTAAGTCGACTTTATTTGATGGATGTTATTGGCAACTGGACTATGGCTATTTCAATATTACTATCACAATATTATCTGCCGTATTTGTGTAATATTCTGCTGAATTTGAGCCATTATTGACTTTTTTAATAAAGGCTTTATAATATTGATCTTCTTGTTGCCTTTTTGCTACCGATTATAGGGTGTTATTAGCGTTCGAGACCATTGCTATTTTAGTATTACTAATACAGTACTATCTTCCCTATTTATGTCACAGCTGTATGGCAACTCTTGTTGTGGTGTTTTTGTAATGTTTTGTTTTGTTGAAATATCATATGATTTTTATTTTTTCTTGCTTCCATTAGATTTCTGGGTTTGATGAATTTGCTCTCGGTATTTTGAGTTCTCCAGCTTTTTTTTTGTTGTTAATAGGTTGACGATTTCTTCATCTAATTAAGTGGATGTTTGGATGTAAATTAATTTTAAAGAGGCAGTACAGATGTTAAATGATTTTTGTTAATAGATTGATCTTGTCTTTTATCTATTTAGATGGGTGTCTGGATTTAGAATTAATTTTCATTTTTTTTAGCTTCTGTATTCACTGCATGGCACGTTCATTAAGATTTGATGCCACTTAAGGTTGATGCTAAAATATAATATTTTGCAACATGATATTTGTTGTGGAACTAGACCATATTTTTTTCTTTTTGGTTGCAAATGAATGAACAAAGTGGTGAGAATATGTCTCAGTTCTGTTTCAGTAGTTGAGCATTTTCAGCATTTTTTTTATATATTTTGCGTAAATGGAGTGCATTGTTTACTGCTAACTTAGCATAAGCAGGTCATTCTTTGACATCACGAGTTGCCCATATTCCACTTGTTATGTTTGCTTGCTTCTGAAAGCTTCTTTGGATTGCTGGCATTTTCCATTTGTAGTGCATTAAACAGAGTTGGTTTAATTGGTTAAAAGGAAACATGATTATTTCATCTACTTTGCTTGGAAACTTAAATCAGGATGAAAATTGAGCTATTCTTTTGAGTTATGTAATTATTTCTCTCCTCTTTTTCAGTTTTATGTTGTTTGAATTAATCTAATTAGTATATATATGGCATTATGATCTTTTTTCCTATTTCCATTTATTTACCTTGTGAATATAATTTGTATGTCATGTTAATTTGTTAAATTTATTTATTTATTTATTTTTAGAATATTATTATTAATATTTATATTATTATTATATTTATATTAATATATTTATAATAATAATAATATTTGTTTTCTTTTTTTTTTTTTTTAGGATACACAAGAATCAACTATATTTTTGAAGGTCTACACCAGTGGCCACTTTACATTATCAAGTTTTTCTCCTTTTTTTTATCTTATAAATTTATAAAATTCTTTTGTATGATGTAATTATTGTCTTGAAAACTACTTAAATAGTATGTAGATTTTACCCAAAACAGTCTTATATATATGTTTTATGTTATGTTTGGTATATGTGGGCTCAATTTAACTTCAACTAGATTATTTGTTTTCCAGTTACTTAATAATGATTATTTTCATTTAAGTTATATTAAAAAATGGTAAGAGTTGGATGTATACCATGAAATGGTTTGTACATAGAAGGAGTGCGATCTTTTATGAATTTCGTAGAAAATCATATGGGAAAAGATTGTGACATCCGATGTCCATGTAAAAGTTGTATGAACTTATATATTAGAACTCAAAAAATAGTTGAGGATCATTTATTGGTTCGAGATATGGTTTTATCATGGAGAAGATACATCTAATCCCATTAAGGAGGGTGATTACCAAAAATAGTGTGATATGTCTAATGAGAATTTAGATGAAGAAGATAATGGAATTCTTGCGACATGAATTGGGTGAAAAATATTACCAAAAGGATAAAACCGATGAGCAAAATGAAGAACATAACACTTATCCAAGTGTCCTACCTGATTATCTTGAATCTATTATAAGGGATGCTAATACAAAGTTATATCCTGGCTGTAAGAAATTTTCAAAGTTTTCTTTTATTATTAAGTGGCTCCATTTAAAAGTATATAACAAGATAAGTAACAAAGAAATAAATATGTTGTTAAAGTTAATTAAAGAAGTATTACCTAAAGGAGAGGTACTTCCAAGTTCTTATTATGAGGCAAAAAAGTTTTCTCGAGATCTTGGGTTAGGATATGAGTCCATTCATGCTTGTAAGTATGACTGTGTCTTGTTCTGGAAAGAAAATAAAAATTATGAGTGTTGTCCCACATGTGGTACTTCTAGGTGGAAAATTAATGATGGGAAGGGAAAAAAGATAGCGCATAAAGTTTTACGGTACTTTCTAGTAAAGCCTAGGTTGTAAAGATTATTTATGTCCCATAAAATTTCAAAGAAAATGGTTTGGCATCATGAAAAGCGTGTTGATGATGAATATTTGAGGCACCCAGCTAATTCTGAAGCTTGGAAGGACTTTGACAATAAGTTTCTTGGGTTTGTAAATGATCCCCGCAATGTAAGGCTTGCTTTAGCTGCAGATGGTTTTAATCAATTTGGTAATTTAAGTAGCACTTATAGTATGTGACCTGTGATTTTATGGCCATTGAACCTTCCACCTTGGGATTGCACGAAACCACCATTTTTTATAATGTCCTTGTTATTTCCAGGATCTAAGTCTCCAGGAAAAGATATTGATGTCTACTTACGGCCATTAACAGATGAGTTAAAGGAACTATGGATAGAAGGGATTGAAACATTTGATGTTTCTTGTCAAAATAGTTTCCAAATGCATGCAGCTGTATTATGGACTATAAATGATTTTCCTGCATATGGTGATTTATCTGGTTGGAGTACTAAGGGTTATATGGCAAGTCCAATTTGCAATGATCAAACTTGCTCCCGATTATTGCGCAACAAAATATGTTACATGGGACATCGTCGGTGTAACACCCTATTTCCCACCATAGTATTTTGAGCAATTTTGTTTGTAGTATTGTGGTTTAGTAATTTAGGAGTTAATTGCATAATTTTTGTTAATTAGTGTTTTGGTAGGGTGGAGGAGAAAAGAAGAAGGATTGGAATGGAACTTTGCCAACACCAACTAAGAAAGTGACAAGTGTAGGAAAGAGAGTAAGGAAGAGTAGATAAAGATGGAGAGAGAGAGAGTGAGGGACAGAAATTCACATTTCTACCTCTTCCTCACCATCTCTTTCTTTTTCATCCTCTTCTTCTTCTTCTTCTTCTCTTCTTCTTAGCCTTGATACTTTGATGGTCTATGCAATTTGTGAATTTTGAGTTAGTTTTGGCAAATTTACAGGTTTGTGATTGGTGATTTTCTTCTCTACTTTTCCCGTTTTCTTTTAGTGTGTATGGGTTTTGAGTTTTGGTGTTTTGTGGTTTTGTTAATTTGATGTTCAAAATTTTTTTCTAAGGAAGCAAAAGGTAAAGAGAAGGTTGGAGGGAGTTCATCCAAGTGATTGTGGTGGAGTTTTGCATCTCAAGGTTTGGGAACTTTTGTGTTTTGAATAATATGAATTTATTATATGAATTTCTGAAATTGATGAAATTGAGCATGATTATATGTATATTTACATGAGGGTTGTTAGTTTTATGTTGAATTTGAAATTGTTGTTGATTGAAGTGGAAATTGGGGATTTTGGTATGATTTTGGTAAAATTAATGTATTAAATAGCTTGTAAGGTTAATTAGGAGTTTGAACTTGATAGAATTAAGTTTAGAAGGTATAAATTGAGTATGGTGTGGAAGTCGGAGTTTGGGTTTAAAGTTTGGGGAAGTGTATAACATGAATTTTCTGGGTTTCCGATGAGTCACATAACAGTATTAAAGGCCTTACCACCGTGTGATCGAAATTCTGGGTTGAGTCTTACTTGTCCATGGGTTTACACGGGCGTATGGATTTGTCATACCGCCGTGTAAATCTATTCTGTTCTAAGATATTGTTTTGGTGCATTTTTACACGGCAATAAGGTTTAGTCATACCGCCGTGTAAATGCATTATGTTTCGGAGGCGTTTTGCTCGAAGGGCCACACGGCGGTAAGGTTTTTCCTTACCACCGTGTGGAATTTCTTACACGACGGTAAGGTTTTTCATACCTCTGTGTAAAAGCCCCCTATTTTGAAAATTGAATTTTTGAATTTTGTCTTATATGCCTTTTTTGAGTATGTTATTACTTTTAGTTTTTATCTATTAGATTATTGTCTAGTAGATAATGTTGAATTGTAGCGTTTACCTTAAGATATGTTGAAATTATTATGTGATGAGTATGAGATATTGTATTGATGCCTAACTTGCGATAATCAAATAAGTGGATAGATAGGCATGCCTATAGAGTTCAGTTAACTGTAGCCATGCGTTTTTGGACCCTGATCAAGTCCCCGTTTGGATCCTCGTGATCCCTTTAATTTGGATCTTGTTCAAGATACCATGCGAAAAATGTTTTGAAATAAAAAGAAAAGACTTATTTTGATACCTTTGGGTATCCATGGGTTTCGAAAGAAATTGTTGGTACCTACGGGTATCTATGCATTAACTCGTAATCCACTAATTTGAATGGGCAGGTTTACTGTATTATATGTAACTTTGATATGATGCGTGATAAGTTCAAAATGTATGTTGTTTTTATATGAATTTTCAGCTTACTTTTGAGTTTAGAAGTTCCTATTTCAGTATATTTTTGTTAAAATTTTATTAGATATTGTCTGGTATACTAAAGTAATATTTTATGTTATTTTTGGCATTTTTAGGTAACTTACACGGCGGTAAGGTTATTCCTCACCGCCGTGTGAAATAAAAATAACTGAGTGCAGTAGAAGGGGATTACACGGCGGTAAGGAATGTCCATACCGCCGTGTACAACGGAGATCATCACTTACGTAACAGGTTACACGGCGGTGAGGAAACATCATACCGCCGTGTAAAGCGTGATTTGCCAACATTTACGGCACTGGACAAGGGGAGCAAAATGTCAAGATTGTTGACCAGAGGCAAGTTACACGGCGGTGAGAGACTCTCATACCGCCGTGTAACCTATTTGTGAACCAAATCTGTACAAAATCAAAGACTTTGAAGGCCACCCTTTGACTTTGAACTTTGAACGGTTATTTAGGGACTGAAGTTAGACAGAAAGAGGGAGTCAATTTTTTCTGGGAACAAAAGTAAATTTATTTTCTCTGCAACTTAAGTTAGGATTTTTCATATAGTTTTGGATTTAATTTAAGCTGTTGTTATTTAAATCTGGGAGGAATAATCAGAGATAGTTGAAGGTTATTATTTATTTTTGAAGTTTTGAGAACAAATTGAACGGGAAGAACATCAATTTTATTGTTGTAAGAATTTCATTTTCAAATCTCAAATGGGTAATATCAATTTCTCTCTATTTAATTCAGTCTTTATTTCAAGTATGAATGAGTAATTTTAATTCTTGTTAAGGGATGCCTTAAATCTCCAGTAAATCATGTGAATATTTTGTATGGATTGTATTATGCATATACTCAGTTGTATTTTCTCTGATTTTATTTGTTGTTGCTGAATTGAATACAAGTTAAGGGGAGATCTACCAAGATAAACTTTAATTGTAATCAGTTCATAAATACATACAATTATACTTCAGTTTTATCTTCTCTGAAATTATCTGTTGTTGCTGGTTTGAATGCAAGTTAAGGGGAGATCTACCAAGATAAACTTTGATTGCAATCAGCCCATAAATACATACACATGTTCTGTTCGATTTTAACCAACTTTCATTGATTTGATGAATCCGAATTGGTAGTTAAAATCTGTGAATGTTTATTTCAATAGGCTCAGAATGGTAGAAGATAAATGAGTTTGATATCTGAATCCGGAATGGTAGGATTATTTAACTTAGAACTTTAAGATCTGTAATAATGCTAATTTATGTGCTGAATCCGGATTGGTAAGTGCATGTTTTAGAGAAGCTGGATCCGAAAGGCAAGCTATGGTATAGGCAAGGTTATTCACTGATTATATATGAAATTGTTGAATTAAGTATTCACATGATATTATTGGGGAGAATGGGTATTCCTTAGCAAGATCTCTTAGTTATTTTATCAAATTGCTGTATTATTAAATCGTTAATATTCTTAGACATTAATATCATCAGTTAGATTATTAATTTTTCTGTGTTAAATAATCACCACATTAAAATAATTGGGAATTCTTTAGCATACATTTAATTGTTAAAATTTACACAACACAGTCCCTTGGGTTCGATAACTTGTGGTCTTAATTATACATCACTATATTACTTGCCGATTCAGTACACTTGCTGAGGTCGCGTCAAGTTTTTAGCGCCGTTGCCGGGGAGTGGCGTTGTCAGTAAGTTTTGATTTTTATTTGTATGTGTTTTCATTTTTCTGATTTTATTATTTTTATTCTTTTCAGGTAGTTGTGGTGTATGAGCAGAGTTAGACAAGGATCATTAGCACCCTACAACCCTGAAATCGAGAGGACTTTGCGTCAACACAGGAGAGCCAACAGAGACAACAACATGGAAAATGATCCTCTCCCTATTGATGAAATTCCTCCCGAGAACGAACACGTGCCAAGGGCACAAGAAGAGGTACCAAGAAATTATGGAGGAGAAGTCCCTAAGCAGCGAATGATAAGGGACTATGTTGTGCCAAGATGGACTGAAGACCATAGGACAATTGTGCTGCCAAGAGGAGTACAATTTGAACTGAAACCAGCAACTATCAACATGGTGCAAAGAAATCAATTTTCTGGATCAGAAGTGGAAGATCCTGCACAACACCTGGACTTATTTTTGGAGATTAGTGACACAGTGCAGATTCCAGGAGTGACACCTGATGCTGTAAGACTGAAACTATTTCCTTTCACCTTGATTGGAAAGGCAAGAGAGTGGTTGCAAATGTTACCAAGGCAGTCAATTACATCTTGGGATCAATTGCAAGAAAGGTTTCTGATGAGATTTTTCCCACCTATAAAAACAGCAAATATTCGCAACAACATTTTTCAATTTAGCCAATTGAGTGATGAGCCTTTTTATGAGGCTTGGGAAAGATTCAGAAGATTGTTAAGAAGCTGTCCGCATCATGAAATACCAATCTACCATCTGATGCAACAATTTTATTCTGGTATTTCACGACAAACAAAATCTTTGCTGAATGCATCATCAGGAGGTTCTTTTATGAATAGAATACCAGAAGAAGCATTCCAGCTGCTGGATGAAATGGCAGCAAATGACGCTCAGTGGGCTAATCCTAGATCAGTCTCAAATAGACAAGGAATACATAGTGTAGATGAAGTGTCAATGCTGAGGGCACAGGTGGAGTCAATGCAGAACGAGATGAAAAACTTAAGGGTGAAAAATGTAGCCTCTGTTTCTCAAGAAGATGAGTGGTACGAAAGTGGGCAATATGCTCAAGAGAGTGTAGCAATGGGAAATGTAAATGTTGTAGGGGATTATCGGAGGAGTGACCCCTATAGTAACTCATATAACCCGGGCTGGAGAAATCACCCGAATTTTTCTTGGAAATATGGAAATCAGAATGCTTCATCCTCTCACCCACCAGCAAGACCCCCTTTCAACCAAAGTACTCAGCACAATCAAGGACATTCATACCAACCCCAAACATCCAACCAATACCAAATGCCATATCCACCCCATCACAACCATGGACAAAACTTCAATCAACCACAAGCTCAATCATACCATCCACCGGGATACCCACCTAGGCCACCTATGCAAGAGAAGAAGCCAAACCTTGAGGATATGGTGGCTAGCTTCATAAATAGTCAGTAGCAATTCATGACAAATCAAGAATCTAGGTGGAAATCTCAAGAGCAGTGGAACCGAAACCAAGATGCTTCTATGAGAAATCTGGAAACTCAGTTGGGTCAGCTTGCAAATTCTGTGTCCCAAAGGCAACCAGGAATATTTCCCTCAAATGTGGATCGGAATCCAAAAGAGGAAGCAAAAGCAATTACACTGCGAAGTGGAAAGGACGTTGCATAAAGAGAAAATCAAGGTAAAAATTCTTCATCAGAAAAGGAGGAGCCAACATGGACGATAAGTAATTCTAACTCTAAGTTAGAAATGAATGAAAATGCTCCTAAAAAGGATAAAGGTAAAAGTATAGTGAATCCAAGGGTAGAGGATCTCGATATAAATAGACTGCCATTTCCTGTTGTTGCTAGACAAGAAAAGAAAAATGAGCAAAAAGCTAGGTTTATAGAAATGTTTAAAAAATTACACATTAATTTACCATTTGCTGAAGCTTTAGCTCATATGCCCAACTATGCTAAATTTATGAAAGAACTATGTTCTAATAAAAAGAAATTAGAAGGGCATGGAACTGTTCAACTAACAGAAAATTGCAGTGCTATAATCATGAACAAGATCCCTGAGAAATTGGAAGATCCAGGTAGCTTCACTGTACCTTGTGCTATTGGTGAAAATTTTTATGGTAATGCTTTGTGTGATTTAGGTGCAAGCATAAATCTAATGCCTTATTCTATTTGCAGGAAGCTGAATCTTGGTTATCTTAAGGAGACGGGAATGAGACTCCAACTTGCGGATAGGTCGGTGAGGCGACCCAAGGGAGTGATAGAGGACCTGTTAGTGTAAGTGGGGAAGTTTATTTTTCCAGTAGACTTTGTGGTGATGGAAATGGAAGAGGATAGGAAAGTACCACTTATTGTGGGGAGACCATTTTTAAACACAGCAAAAGCTTTGATTGATGTGCATGGGCAAACCATCACCCTGAGATTCAATGATGAAAAATTAGTTGTTGATATGAACAAAGCTCAAAGGTATCCATCAGATGATATAGAAGAATCTGCTTACTTTGTGGATACAATAGACAAGTGTGTAGAAAAAGTGCAAGAGGAAATGTTCGAAGCTGATCCGGTGAATGAGGATTTACTGCATTCTTTGGAGAATGAAAAATTGGAAGATGAGGAAGTGATTGCAACTGTGGAGCAAGAAAGTGAAGAAGAAAACACACAGGAAGATGGACTGAACTTGGGAAAGGGGGATAAACATTCTGAACTTAACCCTCTTCCTTCACATTTAAAATATATATTTTTAGAAGATAATGTAAAACCAGTAATTATTTCATCTTTATTGACAGGTTTGGAAGAAGAAATGCTTATTGAAGTACTCAAGAAGCATAAAGGAGCAATTGGCTGGTCAACTTCAGATTTAAAAGGAATCAGTCCCGGCTATTGTACACATCAGATACCTATGGAAACTGACTTCAAACCGGTGGTGCAACCCCAAAGGCGACTAAATCCAGCAATGCAAGAAGTGGTGAAAAAGGAGGTACTCAAGCTCCTTGATGCAGGTATTATTTATCCCATTTCTGATAGCAATTGGATAAGTCCAGTTCAATGTGTACCGAACAAAGGAGGGATGACTGTTGTAGCCAATGAAAAAAATGAATTAATTCCCACACGCACAGAGACAGGATGGAGAGTGTGCATAGACTATAGGAGGTTAAATAATGCAACCAGAAAGGATCATTTTCCTTTACCTTTTATTGACCAAATGTTGGAAAGATTGGCAGGAAATAGATTCTATTGTTTTTTAGATAGATATTCAGGTTACATGCAAATACCCATAGCTCCAGAAGATCAAGAAAAGACCACATTTACCTGTCCTTATGGCACCTTTGCATACAGGAGAATGCCCTTCGGGCTGTGCAACGCACCAGCTACATTTCAGCGGTGTATGATGGCAATCTTTCATGACTTCATAGAGAAATTTATGGAGGTGTTCATGGACGATTTTACCATTTATGGGAGTGATTTTGAGAGCTGCCTTAGGCATTTAGATTTGGTGTTAGAAAGGTGTAAGGAGACCAACTTGGTGCTGAATTAGGAAAAATGCCATTTCATGGTAAGGGAAGGCATTGTGCTTGGGCACAAAATTTCTGAGAAGGGGATAGAGGTTGACAAGGCCAAGGTAGAGGTGATAGAAAAGTTACCACCCCCAACTAGTGTGAAAGGCATTAGAAGTTTCTTGGGACATGCAGGATTTTACCGCCGGTTTATCAAAGATTTTTCAAAAATTGCTAAACCTTTATCCAATTTGTTGATGAAAGATGCTCCTTTTAATTTTGACGATGAATGTATACTGGCTTTTCAGACTTTGAAACAGAGGCTCATTTCAGCCCCGGTGATTATTTCTCCGGATTGGAATTTGCCTTTTGAATTAATGTGTGATGCTAGTGATTTTGCAGTTGGTGCAGTACTTGGGCAGCGAAGAGAGAAGGTATTTTGTGCGGTTTATTATGCAAGTCACATTTTGACAGGAGCTCAAATGAACTACACCACAACGGAGAAGGAACTTCTTGCAATCGTGTATGCATTCAAAAAATTCAGGCCATATTTGCTGGGAGCAAGAATTGTGGTGTGGTCTGACCATGCTGCCTTGAGACACCTATTTGCAAAGAAGGAATCCAAACCAAGACTGATCAGATGGGTACTTCTACTGCAAGAAGTCGACCTGGAAATTAAAGATAAGAAGGGAGCAGAAAACTTTGTAGCAGACCATTTGTCAAGACTGGAAAATACTCACATTGAGAAAGGGGAGATTTTAGATTTATTCCCTGATGAACATATTTGTGCTTTGTTTGAAAATGAGATTTCTGTTCCTTGGTTTGCTAATTTAGCTAATTTTCTCACAGGGGGATTTATGCCAAAGGATTTCACATGGCAGCAGAAAAAGAAGTTGAAGGCTGATGCAAAGCATTATATTTGGGATGATCCTTACTTATTTCATTTGTGTGCAGATCAAGTGCTGAGAAGATGTATTCCAGATGAGGAGAAGGGTGAGATTATCACAGCCTGTCATAGTGGAGAAGCTGGTGGACATCATGGACCAAACAGAACGGTAATGAAAATTTTATCTTCTGGGTTCTATTGGCCTACAATATTTAAAGACGTTCAATCTTATGTGAAAGCTTGTGATAGATGCCAGAGAGTAGGGAATATATCAAAGCGAGATGAGATGCCTTTGACCAATATGCTTGAGGTAGAGCTTTTTGATGTATGGGGAATTGACTTTATGGGACCCTTTCCGGTTTCCTATGGTTGTGAATATATTTTAGTGGCCGTTGATTACGTAAGTAAGTGGGTAGAGGCTGTGGCCACTAGAACCTGTGATGCCAAAGTTGTGCTTAAATTTTTGAGGAAGAATATATTTACTCGATATGGAACCCCGATAGCAATCATTAGTGACGGTGGTAAACATTTTGTGAACCATCAATTTAAAGCTTTATTGAAAAAGTTTGGTGTTAGACATAAGGTTACAACCCCTTATCATGCTCAGGCCAATGGACAAGTTGAGGTATCCAATAGAGAGTTGAAAGCCATTTTAGAGAAAACAGTCAGTGTATCTAGGAAGGATTGGTCCCTTAAGCTAGATGATGCTCTTTGGGCTTATAGAACAGCTTTTAAGACACCCATTGGAATGTCCCCATTTAGGCTGATGTTTGGAAAGTCATGTCATCTTCCGATCGAGTTAGAACATAAGGCATATTGGGCTACAAAATTTTTGAACTTTGATCTTGAAGGTGCAGGAAAATGCAGGTCCCTACAACTGAATGAATTAGAGGAGTTCAGATTTTGGGCATATAATCATGCTGAGAAGTACAAGAGCAACACAAAAAGGTGGCATGATCGAAGGATAGTAAGAAAAGAATTTGTTCCAGGAATGAAAGTTTTGTTATATGACAGCAGGTTGAGATTGTTCCCTGGAAAATTAAAATCAAAGTGGACGGGTCCTTTTGAAGTCGTGGCGGTCGAAAAGTTCGGAGCTGTTACCATCAGAAAGCAACCTGGGAGCACGGAATTTAAGGTAAATGGTCATCGTCTAAAACCTTATTTTGAAAACCACGCTGAAGGTGCAGCAGTGGCTATTTTATTGGACGACGAATAAGGTGAGTTCAAAGTCTAGCTGAGACTAAAAATCAGAACTAAAATAATTTCTATTCTTATTCTCTTTTGTTTTAATTTATTAAGTTTGATTATTTTTAGTTTGTAGGTCATTTGTATTTTTATTTAGTGGTCTGTTGATTTTTGAACATAATGTAAAACGTTTTGGAGTACTTGGGGTAATTATTACTCATTTAAAGGGTTAGTTTTTCTCAAAAACTCGTTTTACACGGCGGTGAGGAATCATCATACCGCCGTGTGAAACGTGCATTTTCATAACTGTTTCAGTGGCGTTTTACACGGCGGTGAGGAATCCTCATACCGCCGTGTATATCGGGATTTAAGATTACTTGGTTCCAGTGGTGTTTTACACGGCGGTATGGAATTCTCATACCGCCGTGTAATCAGTCGAATTGAAAATCCCCGTATGCAGTCACGCTGTACACGGCGGTATGGAATTCTCATACCGCCGTGTAACACGTTAAACCCTGTTTTTAAAAAACCCCTGTCGTCAGTTTCTTTTGCAATTCTTTTTAAAACAAAACTTCCCTCTCTCATATCTCTCTAACCCAAGTTCTGCAAACCAAATTTTCAACTGGTTAAAATCATTTCTAAGCCTAGCTTTTGCGCATCAAGTCTACATTCTTCAAATCAAGTGAGTTTTCTTTCTCTCTTTTCTTTTAATTCTGTTTCTCTATTGTTCTAGGGTTTAGGTATTTTTCAATTCCTTTTCTCTTAATTCTCTCTTTCTTTAAGAAATAAGTAGATTCCATGTGTTAATTTTCAATTAATGGCTGGATTTTGTGTTTTAAATTTCAATTGGGGGCTGGTTTGGTGTTGTATTCCTTGAATTTTTATTTTATTCCGAAAATTGGGGGCTGGATGTATGTTGCATTCGTTTGATTTGTGTGCTTTGCCCTAACTTGGTGATTTAATTTGTGTTTTATTCCTTTAAATCAATGTGCGTTGTTTAATAGATGGATTGCTTGATGATTTTTGAAATGATGGTGGGTAATAAGTGAATGAGAAATGCTGGATTGGTACACAAAAGTTTGTGCCCACCAAGTGTTTGTCAAAATGCCTAAATGAGTATTCTTTAACCCTTCTCTGTCATATAGTTGCTGTCAACCATGGTTTTCTTTTAGGTTTTCATATACTCTGAAATATGTTTGTCCCGAGCTGTAATTAAAGTTTGAGTGGGCATTTAAGCATGTAAACATTATGGCAGTATGACAATTCGTTGCGAATGCTGTAATTTTTCACATTCTATTTCTTTTGTGCATGTGCTGCTAATGGAACTAGGGGGTGTCATCATGATTGCTAGCCTTTGTCATTGTTAAAGTTTATCATTGTAGCATTGTTGTCTCATTGTTCTGCAATTTGTTTTGAGCTCAATTACGGCTCGCTTACTATTTTGTTGCAAATTTAAGCCATTATTCTCCTCCCACTAATTGTGTTGCTTTATTGATGCAGTGGCTCCAAAAAGATCTAGAACAGACCAGGCATCGTCTTCACAGGATAGCTCAATACCCTCGTGGGTCCCAACCAGGTGCCACACCGCATACCAATGTCTAACAGAGGCAACCTTCCTACCATCTACATTTCTTGATTTTGATTCACTACAGAGCTTGGGCATACGTGACGAAATCAATGAGTTGATTGAGGGGATAGGATGGACAGACTTCTTTCAGAAAAGGGAGCGAGTTCACCCGAAGTTGACAAGGGATTTTCTTGCAACCGTAGATTGCAAGATTGACAATGACGATGAGGAAGACCCCGGGGAGGTAACATTTTGGTTAAATAAGAGAAAACACACACTGACCTTCAATGAATTCGCAGAGGCCTTGGGTTTTCCATTAGATGGAGCTCGACATCTACCCGACTTGAATAAACAGACAGTTTGGGCCACAATCCGCGATCCACTCACAGCCACGCAATATGTCACTGGACAGTCCAAGGTACACCATCTGAAGGACCATGCTTTGAGGATCTTACATAGATTCTTTGCACTCTCTTTTTATGGACACATTGAAGCTGCTGGCGTGGTAAACCAGGCTGAGGTGTTATTTTTACATTGCATGGTCCATCAGATCCCATTAAATGGCGCCTATTTCTTATGGAAGAAATTTGAAGACTTGCAGGGTAATCCCAGGAAAGTAAAGAAGATCGCGATCGGATGGGTGGTCACAGTTTTGGCCAAGAGAGTAGGCCTTAGCTCATTGGGACCAGATTTAGGAGATAGTAATTTCATAGACTTCAAGATGCTGAAGAATTTGAGGATCATTGTGGATGATCATCAGTTTCATGAACAAGTCAGATTGTCCACAAGGGAAGAATACTTGTGCCTCATTGAAAGGGGTCGAGTACAGTTGCCAGTGGAAGGGGCTGAAGATGAGGATGAGCAGCCAGAGGAGGCTGCAGGTGCAGCTGCTGCAGGACCCGCTCCAGCCATGCTAGCCTATGACTTCTCTCAGCTTACTGCCCATTTCGAGGCTTTGCAGACTGGACAGGCTCCAACAAATTCTTGCTTAGACCAGTGGGAGAGCTTCATGGAGGATACCCATGCTGAACATGTTCAGCTTATGGGACGCTTAGATATGCATGAGCAGCAGTTAGCCATGCAAGCACAGAGTCTGTCAAGGCTGGAGCATTCCATATACCTCTCTCGGCAGGAGCAGGAGCAGTTTTACCAGACCATGAGGGATCGTTTCCCTCCACCACCACCTCCACAGGACTGATTTTATGAGAGTTCTCTGATCTTTTATTTTGCTACTTTCATTACTTTTGGTTGCTTGAATTACTTGCTGGGGACAACAAGCTTTTAAGTGTGGGGTAGCTAGTTTGTGTAACTTGGATGTGACTAACCCTGCAGTACTTTAGTAAGCTTAATTTTATTATTTCTTTTGAGTAAGTTTAATTTTATCAAAGCTTAATATTATTATTTCTTTTGCCTTTATATTTTAGAAGTTATATTTTCTGCTTTTTAATAATGGTTTCTTTAGTTAGTTGTTTAAGTTGTATTTTGTGATTTGAGCTCATCAATTTGACTCATGCTTAGCTTAACAAATTTTTTTTAGTTGTTATTCCAGCTCAATTTTAATCTTGAAAAGGTCATTCAGAGCACTTAGTCTGCAAGAGAGTAAGATTCTGTCTTAAAGTTATTTTCTTAACAATTTTCAAAGTAGAAATATACAATTGCAATTTCCATGAATTGTGCACTTAGGCCAGCTTTTACAAATAAAGAAAAACCTACATGAAATCTTTTGATCAGAAAATTTTTAGAACACTAGAACCTTCCTCATTGCCCTTCGAAACGATATAACAATTAAGGCATAAATGTTGACATGATTTAGGCATTAATTCTTTTGAGTAGCTACTTAAAATAAACTTTTTCCCACCTATTGAATTAATTTTCCATTGCTAGCCTATTGAGCTGAATTAGTATGCTAAAAGCGTACTCTGAAATTTTTCTTGTTACACACTTAATATGCCATTTAACTTAAATGCTTTTGCCTATCCCTTCTAAGAATTGGCCACTCTAGGATTGGGTTGGGAAGACATTGAAAGTTGAAATAGGGTGTTTAGTATTAAATAAGTGGGTAAGAAAAATTAAAAAATTTTGGGATATTGCTGGACAAGTAAGTTGCAAGAAAATAGAGGATATAAGTATCCCACTAAGTATAATTCAAAAAAAATAAAAAATAAAATAAAATAAAATAAAATATATATAAATATATATTTTCTGAGTATAGCAAAAATTCAAGTGTGGGGTATTCTCTATTAGAAGATAATATTGGGGTATAATAGGGCTTGAGAAAGAAATTGTATCTTATTATTTCTCTTGTGATTAAAATTTTTCATATTTGGGAAAATAGCTAAGTCTTGGCAATTGTTGTTAAATTGGAAGGAGGTGATGGAAAAAAAAATTGTTTTTGGGTAGCAGTGTTAGTTGGTAGAGTGGCTGAATCTTCATTCGATTTCCTACATTTTCCTTGTTAGCCATCACCGGTCGAACATTGCATTACAACCTGTTTAAGACCTAATGATCATGTTTATGTCTTGATTTGTTCAGTAGAGATGACCTTCGGGTTCCGGTACTAAAGGAGAGGCCTATGGTGTTTCTAGTGTTTCAATTGAGAAACCAGATGTGCATTCGTGCACTAACTTATTTGGTCATTGATTGATTGGTGCTGGAATTTTAATTTTGAAACTTATTAAAACTTTGGTTTTGGCCTTTGCACACACACACTGGAAATTTAATTGTATTTTCTTCTTTTGAGTTTTGTTTAAATAAGAATTTCTCTCAAGTGGAATTTACTAAGTGTTTTCTTGGTGTTTTGAATTTCTGTTTTCTTGCTTGAAAATTGAGAAAGTTGGAATTGAAGAGGTATTTTACTCGAGGACGAGCAAAAGCTAAGTGTGGGGTATTTTGATAAGTTCAAAATGTATGTTGTTTTTATATGAATTTCCAGCTTACTTTTGAGTTTAGAAGTTCCTATTTCAGTATATTTTTGTTAAAATTTTATTAGATATTGTCTGGTATACTAAAGTAAGATTTTATGTTGTTTTTGGCGTTTTTAGGTAACTTACACGGCGGTAAGGTTATTCCTCGCCGTGTGAAATAAAAATAACTGAGTGCAGCAGAAGGGGATTACACGGCGGTAAGGAATGTCCATACCACCGTGTACAACGGAGATCATCACTTACGTAACAGGTTACACGGCGGTGAGGAAACATCATACCGCCGTGTAAAGCGTGATTTGCCAACATTTACGGCACTGGACAAGGGGAGCAAAATGTCAAGATTGTTGACCAGAGGCAAGTTACACGGCGGTGAGAGACTCTCATACCGCCGTGTAACCTATTTGTGAACCAAATCTGTACAAAATCAATGCATATCATTACGATTCAATTCAGAGTATGAGTTTGTGTGAATATTGTTGAGGAAGTATTGGATTTGTTGAATCTATGTGCACATTATGAATTATTTTAGAAGGCTTTATTTTCCGTATGTACCATGTGTATGTGAATTGCTTTTGACGTCCACTGTGAGTGGTCGTATTCTTTTTGTTTTCCCCATTAAGCATTATCGCTTAGCACGGGTGTTTCATCCGTGTAGGTGTGGATGCAGTCAGAGTTGTTGGGTAGATCAATCCACCATTAGCTGGGCGAACACAATTGAGAGAGAGTTTTATAGTATAGGATTTTGTAGTTTGAATTTTGAATTATGTAAAGCTCTCTGTTTTGTATCTTATAAGATACCATTTTCGCTATGTATATTCTATTTTGTAATAGATGATTTTGTAATTCAGCTTTGTAATGCATATGTTTAAGATATTAATGGAAGCTTCAGTATTTCTTGATTCACCTATCTATCGATGCTTTGTTTTAATTTGAGAAGTTTTAATTTATTCTATTTTTGATGTATGTTTTAGTTGTTGCATGCATTATTTAGTGTTGTGCGTGATAACCCTTATCTATCGGGGAACTTCCTTCTTCTCGAGAGGTGAATTTCCCTACGTATAGGTAAAGGGTGTTACAATTTTTGGTATCACAGCCTAGGTTTGGACGTTTCTAGGAGAGTGTAGAATAAAGTGTGCGTTTAAAGTTGTGTTGGCCTGATGCAGATTTCTGTGTATGTCTTGAAGTTAGATGGAGTCAGCTCATGGATCCCTCGAGGGGTCAGCTGAGAGTGCGAATCCCCAAGAGCAAGATCCGTCAGTCTCTTATCCTACTCAGCCAGCTAGGGTGCAGCCTGAGGCCCCAGTGTTTCCCTTTGAGGCCATGCTTAAGATATCTCAATATATGGCTAGAGTTCTGGAGAGAGTTACTGCGCTAAGAACTCCGATTGAGAATGTTAGGAAGTTTAGAGCAGAGGACTTTTATAGAACGAATTTAGATGAGTCGAATAAGGCTGAGTTGTGGATTGAAAAGGTGAGCAAAGTTTTGCGGGAGATCCGTTGTCCTTCAGATAGAGAAGTAGAGTGTGTGGTGTACTTTTGCAGGGTTCGGCTTATGAGTGGTGGAGATTGGTACTTAGGCATCCTCAGATTCTCGATCCAGTGACTTGGGAGTTCTTTGAGAGAGAATTCCATAATAAGTATGTGACCAAGGCATATAAATAGGCTAGATGGACGCGGTTCTTGAGTCTTAAGTAGAGAGCCCTGTCAGTGATAGATTATGAAAAGGAATTCAACAGACTTAGCTAGTATGCACCGCCAGGAGTTCTTTCTAAGGAGTTTAGATATTAGCATTTTGAAGCGGATCTGAATGAATCTCTTAAAGTTATGCTGATTTCTTTAATGTCTTCTCCGGATGTTAGTTATTATTAGATTGTGCAAGCAGCTATGAGAGCAGAACGTTCTGAGAACATTATGAGGTAAAAAGCTCAAAGGAGAAATTCCTCTCGTGGAGGCTCATCCTTAGGGAAGAGATCACGGAATACCCAAGTGAATTCCCCAAATGAGTCTTCCACTAGTCCTACTACGAGAGGAAGAAGACAAGGACCTTCCCAAGGGTCGAGCGCAGGTAGAGGAACATCGAGTGGTAGAGGCGATGTAGTGCCACAGTGTTCTCATTATAGTAAGCGTCATTGGGGCGAGTGTCGTTGGTTGACCGGGGGATGTTTTAGACGTGGTAATAAAGATCATTTTCTGGCTAATTGCCCAAATTTGTATGAGAATACCCAAGGACAGCAGGAAGCCAGTCGAGCGGGGTCTAATGCTCCTCAAGGTAATCGCGAAAGAGGAAGAGGACGAGGTCGGGGTGGATAGCCTAGGGAAGGAGTATCCTCTAAGACAGTGGATCATCCCATAGTGGCACCAGCGAGAGCTTATGCTATAATAGCTAGGGATGAGTAGGATGCACCTGAGGTGATCGCCAGTAAGTTTCTACTCCTTGACACCGAATAATATGCTCTAATAGACCCTGGTTTCACACATTCTCATTTATGTTCTGATAAGTTATGTAATAGATTGTTTAGCGATAATCGATTGGATTATGAGATTTGTGTGACCAGTCCATTAGGGCATAATGTTAATGTGTGTAGGGTGTTTAGAAACTGTCCTTTGGTGGTGCAAGGTAAAGAATTTCCAGTGGATTTGATTAGTCTGCCTTTTCATGAGTTCGACTTGATTTTGGGTATACATTGGTTGTGTAAGCATCGAGCTGTAATTGATTATCATAGGAAAAACATTTGTGCTAAAGGATGGTGATCAATTATCAGTGGTAATTAGAGGTGTGGGTTCGAATTCTTTGCATAATGTGATTTCGTCTATGAAGGCAAGGCGGTTTATGAGGAAAGAATGTGAAGCATTTTTGGCTTTGATCTTGGATTCTAGGCATGACCAGGTAAAAATTCAAGATATTCTGGTGGTTAAAGAGTTTGAGGATGTGTTTCTGGAAGAATTACCGGGTTTGCCTCCTGACAGAGAAGTGGAGGTATCCATAAGGATTATGCCGGGTATGACTCCCCTTTCTAAAGCACCTTATCGAATGGCTCCTGTAGAATTGAGAAAGCTTAAGACTCAATTACAGGAGCTATTGGATAAAGGTTTTATCAGACCTAGTGTATCTCCGTGGGGTGCTCCAATTTTGTTTGTCAAGAAAAAAGATGGTACATTAAGAATGTGTATTGATTATTGATAAATGAACAAGGTCACGGTAAAGAACAAATCTCCGTTGCCTAGGATTGAGGACCTTTTCAATCAGTTAAGAGGTGCAGGAGTGTTCTCCAAGATAGATCTGAGATCAAGTTATTACCAGTTGAGAGTTAAGGATGCGGATGTAGCAAAGACAGCTTTTAGGATGCGATATGGCCACTAAGAGTTCTTGGTGATGCCATTTGGTTTGACCAATGCACCAACTGCTTTTATGGACTTGATGAACAGGGTGTTCAGGCCATATCTCGACTGATTCATTGTTGTATTAATTGATGATATTTTAGTTTACTTAAAGAATGAAAGTGAACATGAGGAACACCTTCGGACAGTGTTGCAAGTTTTGAGAGATCGTCAGCTTTTTTCTAAGCTTAGCAAATGTGACTTTTGGTCGAAAGAGGTGTTATTTCTTGGGCATATTGTTTCTTCGGAGGGTATTCGAGTGGATCCATCAAAAGTTAAAGCAATTGTGAATTGGATGCCACCCAAGAATGTGCCGGAAGTGAGGAGTTTTCTTGGCTTAGCTGGTTATTATAGATCGTTTGTAAAAGGATTCTCAGTAATTGCTTCGCCTTTGACTAGGCTTCTTTGGAAGGAGGTAAAATTTGAATGGTCTGACAAGTGTCAATCGAGTTTTGATCAGCTGAAAAGTATATTGATTAATGCCCCTGTACTTACTTAATTCAGGGTAAAGAGTATACTATAGTAGCTTATGCATCTAGACAATTGAAGTCCCATGAACAGAACTACCCGACACACGATTTAGAGTTAGCAGCAGTTGTGTTTGCTCTTAAGGTTTGGCAACACTACCTGTATGGGGAAACCTATAGAATTTTCATGGACTGCAAGAGTTTAAAGTATCTGCTTACTCAGAAGGAATTGAATTTACAGCAACGAAGATGGTTAGAATTGTTCAAGGACTACGATTGTATTATTGACTATCACCCGGGTAAGGCAAATGTAGTGGCGAATGCTTTAAGTAGGAAGTCAGTTTTAGCTCTATCCTTACAAAGAGGTAGATGGAGATTTGATTCGGAAGGAGCACTTATTGCCCAGCTTAAAGCTAGGCCAAGTCTGAAGCAGTGGATTGTTGATGCTCAGACGAGTGATCCTATATTGCAGCATGCTTTTCAAGTGGTAAGAACTGGCGATCAAACTGAGTATTCTGTGGATGATGAAGGGGTACTAAGATATGGGAATCGTTTGTGTGTGCCTAATGTCGATGATTTAAAAAGGAAATTGTTGCAAGAGGCACACTGTACGGTTTTCACTATGCATCCAAGAGGAAATAAATTGTATAGAGATCTCAAGCAATTTTATTGGTGGCCAGGTGTAAAAAAGATATAGTGGATTTTGTTTCGAGGTGTCTAACATGTCAGCAGGTAAAAGTCGAGCATCAACTTTCGTCGGGTTTGCTTAACCCCTTACCCATTCTGCAATGGAAGTGGGATGATGTTACAATGGATTTCGCATCTGGTTTGCCCTTAACTCAGCGAAAGCATGATTCAGTTTGGGCCATGGTCGACAGCTTACTAAGTTAGCACATTTCTTACCGGTCCGACTAGACTATTCTATGGATAAGTTAGTAGAGATTTATGTGAATGAGATAGTTCGGCTTCACGGAGTTCTATTATCCATTGTGTCTGATAGAGATCCAAGGTTTACATCAAAGTTTTGGAAAGAATTGCAATTAGCTTTGGGTACTCAACTGAATTTCAGTACCACATTTCATCCTCAGACCGATGGTCAGTCAGAGAGGGTTATTCAAATTTTGGAAGATATGCTTCGAAGGTGTGTATTGGAGTTGTCAGGCAGTTGGGACAAGTATGTATCTTTAATGGAGTTCGCTTACAATAATAGTCACCAAGTGAATATTAGAATGGCTCCTTATGAAGCTCTCTATGAATGGAAATATAAGACTCCAGTTTATTCGACAGAGTTATCGGAATGTTCTATTGTGGGTCCAGAGTTAGTCAAAGACACTGAAGAGAAGATCAAAATAGTGCAACAGAATTTGAAAGCAGCCAAAGATTGACAGAAATCCTATGCTAATTTGAAACGAAAGGACATCTAGTATGAACTTGGTGATAGGGTGTTTTTGAAAGTATCTCCTTAGTGTAAGATTCTCCGTTTCAGTAAAAAGGGAAAGTTGAGTCCGCGGTTTATAGGACCTTGTGAGATTCTAGAAAGAATTGGTCTAGTTGCCTATAGATTAGCCTTACGGATGGAATTAGCCAAGCTGCATAACGTATTCCATGTGTCAACGCTTCGCCGGAATAGATCAGACGCATCTCATGTGTTGTCAGTTTAGGATGTACGAGTTCATCCTATTTATTCATTTGATGAGGAATCGAAGGAAATATTGGCTCGGGAAGTGAGACAACTTTGGAACAAGCGGGTTCCCTTGGTTAAAGTATTATGGCAACATCACGGGGTTGAGGAAGCAACCTTAGACTTGAAAGAGATTATGACATCGCAGTACCCTCAATTGTTTGACTCAGGTGAGAATTTTGAGGACAAAATTCCTTAAGGAGGGGAGATTTGTAACACCTTGTTTCCCACCCTAGTATTCTGAACAATTTTGTGTGTAGTATTGTGGTTTGGTAATTAAGGAGTTAATTGCATAATTTGGTTAATTAGTGTTTTGGTAGGGTGGAGGAGACAAGAAGAAGGATTGGAATGGAACTTTGCCAACACCAACTAAGAAAGTGACAAGTGTAGGAAAGAGAGTAAGGAAGAGTAGATAAAGATGGAGAGAGAGAGAGTGAGGGACAGAAATTCACATTTCTACCTCTTCCTCACCGTCTCTTTCTTTTTCTTCTTCTTCTTCTTCTTCTTCTTCTTCTTCTTCTTCTCTTCTTCTTAGCCTTGATCCTTTGATGGTCTATGCAATTTGTAAATTTTGAGTTAGTTTTGGCAAATTTTCAGGTTTGTGATTGGTGATTTT
This sequence comes from Excoecaria cochinchinensis, assembly GCA_947683425.1. NCBI lineage: Eukaryota > Viridiplantae > Streptophyta > Magnoliopsida > Malpighiales > Euphorbiaceae > Excoecaria > Excoecaria cochinchinensis. Next base: position 4,493,187 of record CANTUQ010000043.1, read on the forward strand.
CTTCTCTTCTTTCTTTCTCTTCTTCCTGATTTATTTTAGTGTGTATAGGTTTTGAGTTTTGGTGTTTTGTCGTTTGGTTAATTTGATGTTCATAATTTTCTGCTAAGGAAGCAAAAGGTAAAGAGAAGGTTAGAGGGAGTTCTTGCAAGTGATTGTGGTGGAGTTTTGCATCTCAAGGTTTGGGAACTTTTGAGTTTTGAATAATATGAATTTATGATATGAATTTATGAAATTGATGAAATTGAGCATGATTATATGCATATTTACATGAGAGTTGTTAGTTTTATGTTGAATTTGAAAGTGTTGTTGATTGAGTGGAAATTGGGAATTTTGGTATGATTTTGGTAAAATTAATGTATAAAATGGCTTGTGAGGTTAATTAGGAGTTTAAACTTGATAGAATTAAGTTTAGAAGGTATAAATTGAGTATGTTGTGGAACTTGGAGTTTGGGTTTAAAGTTTGGGGAAGTGTATAACATGAATTTTCTGGGTTTCTGATGAGTCACACGGTAGTATGAAAGGACTTACCACTGTGTAATTGAAATTCTAGGTTGAGTCTTACTTATCCATGGGTTTACACGGGGGTATGGATTTGTCATCCCGCTGTGTAAATCTATTCTGTTCTAAGATATTATTTCGGTGCATTTTTACACGGCAGTAAGGTTTAGTCAAACCGCCATGTAAATGCATTCTGTTTCGGAGGAGTTTTTGCTCGGAGGGCCACATGGAGGTAAGGTTTTTCCTTACCACCATGTGGAATGTCTTACACGGCTGTAAGGTTTGTCATACCGCCGTGTAAAAACCTCCTGTTTTGAAAATTGAATTTTTGAATTTTGTCTTATATGCCTATTTTGAGTATGTTATTACTTTTAGTTTTTATCTATTGGATTATTGTCTAGTAGATAATATTGAATTGTAGCGTTTACCTTAAGATATGTTTAAATTATTATGTGATGAATATGAGATATTGTATTGATGTCTAACTTGCGATAATCAAATAAGTGGATAGATAGGCATGCCTATATAGTTCAGTTAACTGCAGCCATGCATTTTTTGACCTTGATCAGGTCCCTGTTTGGATCCTTGCGATCCCTTGAATTAGGATCATGTTCAACATCCCATGCGAAAATGTTTTGAAACAAAAAGAAAAGCTTTATTTTGATACCTTTGGGTATCCATGCATTAAGAAAGAAATTGTTAGTACCTACGGGTATCTATGCATTTACTGGTTATCCACTAATTTGAATGGGCGGGTTTACTGTATTTATATGTAACTTTGATATGATGCGTATCATTATGATTCAATTCAGAATATGAGTTTATGTGAATATTGCTGAGGAAGTATTGGATTTGTTGAATCTATGTGCACATTATGAATTGTTTTAGAAGGCTTTATTTTCGTATGTGCCATGTGTATGCGAATTGCTTTTGACATCCACTGTGAGTGGTCGTATTCTTTTTATTTTCCCCACTAAGCGTTATCGCTTAGCACGAGTGTTTCATCCGTGCAGGTGTGGATGCAGTCAGCGTTTTCAGGTATATCAATCCACCATCAGCTAGGCCAACACATTCGAGAGAGAGTTTTGTAGTATAGGATTTTGTAGTTTGAATTTTGAATTATGTAAAGCTCTCTGTTTTGTATCTTATAAGATACCATTTCCGCTATGTATATTCTATTTTGTAATAGATGATTTTGTAATTCAGCTTTGTAATGCATATGTTTAAGATATTAATGAAAGCTTCAGTATTTTCACCTATCTATCGATGCTTTGTTTTAATTTCGAGAAGTTTTAATTTATTCTGTTTTTGATGTATGTTTTAGTTGTTGCATGCATTATTTAGTGTTGTGCGTGACAACCCTTATCTATCGGGGAACTTCCTTCTCGATAGGTGAATTTCCCTACGTATAGGTAAGGGGTGTTACATTCGGTTCTTACTAAAATATTATAGTTAGAGAAAGAGTAGGAAGTTCAATGGTGAGAGAGAAGGTAGAGAGGCACCTATTTAATTAAATGGAGATGAAGTGTTAAGACAGTTAGAAAAATTGACTATTGTGGCACCTGAGAAACATCTAAACAATAGAAAGAGAAAGCGCACTTGACAAGAATTAAATTGGACAAGACGCAGCATATTCTATGAGTTGCCTTATTAGAGTAAGTTGAAGTTAAGGCACAACTTAGATGAAATGCATATAGAAAAGAACATTTGTGAGAGAATTTTAGGAACCATGTTGAATATTGATGGAAAAACAAAAGATACTGTGAAGGCAAGGCAAGATTTAGAAGACATGGGAATCCGTAAAGAGCTACACTTGGTGAGAAGGTATGATGGAAAATATGAAATGCCTATTGCATACTATGTCATGAAAAAGAAAAAAAAGGCAAAATTTTTGTGAGTTCTTGAAATCTATGAAATTTCCTGATGGGTATGCCTCTAATATCTCTCAATGTGTTAGTTCAAGTGATAACAAGATATCAGGATTGAAAATTCATGATTGTCATGTACTTTTACAAAGCATACTTCCTATTGGCATTCGTGGAAGTTTAAGAAAGGAAGTATGTAGTGTATTGGCCGAATTGTGTGATTTTTTCCAACGTCTGTGTTATAAGAAGTTGGATAGAAGTGAGTTGAAAAAAATGAAAGATAACATTTGCCTAATTTTATGCAAGTTAGAAATGATATACCCACCTGCATTTTTTGATATCATGGTTCATTTACCGGTTCATTTGCCATATGAGGCATTACTCGGTGGACCGATTCAATTCTGTTGGATGTATCCTACTGAGAGGTAATATAAAAAGTCAAAAAATATTGACATTATTGATTTCTTAGTTGTCATGGATAATTAGATTTTCTTTTTTCTTTGTTTTTTTCTTACTAGATCATTATGTGAATTAAAGAAAAGTGTGCATAACAGAGCTCATTCAGAAGGGTCGATTGCATAAGCTTATATTGCCAAAGAGTGTATAAGCTTTTGCTCAATGTATTTGAAGGGTATTGAAACTCGTTTTAATCGTGATGAGCGAAGTTATGACATTTGCAATGATGGTGGTCTATCAATTTTCTCACAAAAGTGTCGACCTTATGGTGCAACAAAATATATCGAGTTATCAAATGAAACATCCAATATGGCATAGTGGTTTGTCTTGCAAAATTGTGATGAAGTTGAGCAATATTTTGAGTAAGCACATACATGAACTTGTGACTAAGATATTAAGATTAATGCAAAACTTACAATTTCTTTTCTCTTTATTAGAAAGCACAAAGAAGAACTACGATTAGAAGGTTGTAAAATAATTGAACAAACCCACAAAGAGAAATTTCCAATATGGTTTCGTCAACATGTAAGCTTTCTATTTAGCACGATATGGATTTATAATTTAAATATAATCAAACAAGCTCTCTAAATTATTTTGTTTGCTTTGTTTAGATGTCATAATTATACAATGAGGAACAATCAACTATATTTGAAGCTTTGTATGCACTTTCATGTGCACCCTACAGGTGTGTTACAAAGTACAATGGGTATTGTGATGCGCGCCGAACCCCGGGGTGCCCCGAACCGCCCGCATTTAGGGCAATCGGGTGGAGGTTTATTAAAACTTGTAAGGTATTTACAAGTGCGTCTATTTTGGGCAACAAGGAGGTTTCTTGTAGTCGCCACCCAATAGAACATTGGGACAAGTCGTCTAGCCTCTGCGAGCCTAAGATGGTGCATAATATCCATTTTGGGCAAGCCAAAGGGATCTTGAAGATATCATCCCAATAGAACACTGGAATGACCCTCTACCCCGTGGAGCCTAGGATTGTAAATTTAAGTCTTTTGGTGGGACACAAGAAATATTTTGGAGATTCCATCCCAATGAAACACTGAGATGGACCTCTAACCTCATTGAGCCAAAGACCAGAGTGAGTTCGGGACTTCCTATTTATTCATACCTTGGTTAATTTTATAATCGAGTTTTGAATTTATGATTTTATCCCATTTCTCATTCATTTTAATGCAATTAATTAAAGCGCATGTCAATCACGTAGTGGAAGCGATAAATAAAAGCGTAAATAAAATAAATCATATGTAAAAATATTACAACAAAACTAGGGGCGGAATACAACCCCCATTGTAAATAAAATACAAATCATACATAAATCGGGATATTCATTAATGATGAGGACATTGGTCCTCGCATGCATATTTATTACAAAACAATTTTGATGTGATGATTATATTTTGGATAGAGAAAATGGAGACATTGGTCCCATTTTTATTTAGGAAAAGTTCCAAATTAATTAATAAAAATGCTTTGTGATTTTTATTCTAGCGTGCCTAAAGTAAACAGTTTGATAAAAAAATTACATGGCAAAATAAATGGAAAAGCCAAATAAATAAAATATTTCAAATAAAACAAATAAATACTTAATCCCAAACGAGCCTTCTAGATCTTCCCGTGTGCTCACAAAAATTGCCCAAGAGGAAAATGAGATGTGAAGTAATCATAAAACACAAATAAATAATGTTAGTAATTGAATCAATTAAATTCAATTAAATATAAAATAAATGACGAATTAAAATAAAATAAAATGAGATAAAATGAAATGATATCAAAATAACAAATGAATTAACATGTTTACAATTTAAAATAAATGAGAAAAATGTGTTATGAATAACAAATGGATTAAAAGATGTAATTGGAATAAAATACAACATGTTAATTAATTAATATGTAAAAATATGAACATGATAATAATGAAAATAAATAAGTGAACAAAACATTAAATATATGATAATGACAATGGAAAAGAATAAAAAAAATGATTAAATAAATGACATGGTTAATTGATGTATCACAATTAATATAAAACCTTTACATGGTAAAAAATATCAATTAAAATGAATTTATTAATTACATGTTAAAAATAATGAGAAATCAAAGCAAAATAAATTATTTACATGTTAGGAATTAAAAGAGATCAATATTCACATGAATAAAAATGTAATAATATATATACATAACAAAACAAATATAACCGCAATAGAATAAATAAATAAATGAGAACAATAAATAAATTAATGAAAACAACAAAATATACATGAATCAGAATAAAATCATATATAAACAAATTAAATAAAACAAATCTGAAATAAATAAAATAAATAAATAAATGAAGTTGATAAAAATATACATGAATAAATTAAACATGAACAAAAATAATAAAAAGAAAGAATAAGCCCATAATATTTACCCTCAGAGTTTCGGATTCGATGAAAGTAAAATGATGATCGATTTTTTATTTGATGATTTGCAATATTAGAGTGTAATATGATGAAAATGTTGGAATTTTATTCCAAGAAAAAATAGGATAAAAAATGATCAAAAATTCTTTAAGAACAAAGAATTGATTTCTTTGCCTAAAGAAATGATTTTGATCAATAAAAGATTTTTATTGATTAAAATAAAGAAAAATGATTTCAAGAACAAACAATCACTTTGTTTGTATCAAGAAAAAAAATGATTAAAAGTTTTATTTTAGAAAATCAAATGAAAAAATTAGATTTTGATAACAAACAATTGTTTTGTTTGTCTCAAAATTAATTTTTCATCAAAAAGAGATTCAAAAGAAAGCCAATGGAAAAAGTTTTATTGAACACAAATAAAGAAGAAAAAAAGGAATTTTGAGAGCAAATAATTATTGTATCTGTCTCCAAATTAAATTCAACAACAAAAAGTCCTTCCAAATATATGTTTAGAAGAAATTCTATTGAAAAAAAGATGAAAAAGATGAACTAAATTCTTTATTCTTTTGGGTGGGAAAAATCTGGAATTTTAGAGAGAGTTTGAAAGGAAGAACAAGAGAAAAAGATGAAAAAAACCCTAAGAAAAATTTCCTTTTTAGGTTTTCTTCTTATTCTTTTTATATGAAGACAATAGGAAAAAAATGTTAATTAAAGGGATAAAACTTAATAAAATCAGATATTAACAATTTTAAAATTTAAAATTTGAAAAAAACCTGAAAATCCCTTAAAAAAGTCATAAAAAATCGAATTTTGTGGAAAAAAATCGGAAAAAATCAATTTTGGGGCAAAATGCCCATTTTGCGGTGGAACAGGGGCTACGGCCGCCCGTCGGAGCTCCGGACGGGCGTCCGTAGTGCACGCTGGGCGAGAGCGCTCGCCCAGCGAGCGCGTGACGCTGCGCGCGGACGATCGCGCGATGGTGCCTAGCAGCCCGCTACGCCAGTGCGCACGCGCGCCTACGGCCGACGCTCGGAAATTTTTTTTTTTTTTTAAGATTAACTAAAAATACTACATTTTTAAGCCCCCAATTTTCAAAATTAATTTTTAAAATATTTTTTAATATTTTTTAATTTTTCACTCTAAAATACAAATTTTTAAGGAAATCATCACTTTTAACCCTTTTACCAGTGACAAGGCATCTTATCATCATTGGGTAACTCTGATCTGGGCTGTCTCAGAAATCGGTGTCTACAGTTGCCCCCAATTTTGGGGAAACTAGTGCACTAGTGCCTAGATGAGCCAAAATTTAGAGAAGAAGGAAAGAGATGCGTACCTGAGGCAGCCCTTACCTTTTTGTTATGTGGAATGTTGCGACTTGTTGCCGTTGAGCTGTAGCGCTATCAAACTGTGGCTCGTTTGCAATATTTTCTGTCGCATTATCCCGCTCGCCTTTGGTTGGCTTGCACGGCGTGAGGTGAAGTGTTGTCTAACTGCATCCTCTGTTGCGATCTATTCTATCGCTGTCCCCCGCTAACCTCATCTCGGTTTGCACAGCGGCTGGTCTGTCCCGCTAGCCTCATCTCGGCCTACGCGGTGTGAGGTGAAGTGTTATCTAACTGCATCATCTGTTGCGATCTGTTCTATCGTTGTCCCCCGCTAACCTTATAGCGGTCTGCACGGCGGCTAGTCTGTCCCGCTAGCCTTATCTCGGCCTGCGCGGTGTGAGGTGAAGTGTTGTCTAACTGCATCCTCTGTTGTGATTTGTTCTATCACTATCCCCCGCTAACCTCATCTCGGTCTGCACGGCGGCTGGTCTGTCCCGCTAGCCTCATCTCGGCCTGCGAGGTGTAAGGTGAAGTGTTTTCTAACTGCATCCTCTGTTACGATCTGTTCAATCGCTGTCCCCCGCTAACCTCATCTCGGTCTGCACAGCAGCTGGTCTGTCCCGCTAGCCTCATCTCAGCCTGCGCGGTGTGAGGTGAAGTGTTGTCTGACTGCATCCTCTGTTGCGATCTATTATATCGCTGTCCCCCGCTAACCTCATCTCGGTCTGCACGGTGGCTGGTCTGTCCCGCTAGTCTCATCTCGGCCTGCGTGGTGTGAGGTGAAGTGTTGTCTAACTACATCCTCTATTACGATCTGTTCTATCGCTGTCCCCCGCTAACCTCATCTCGGTCTGCACGGCGGCTGGTCTGTCCCGCTAGCCTCATCTCGGCCTGCGCGGTGTGAGGTGAAGTGTTGTCTAACCGCATCCTCTGTTGCGATCTGTTCTATCGCTGGTGATCCGCTAGCCTCGTCCCGGCCTGCACGATGTCTGTGAGATATAGTGTTCTCTATCTACAATCCCCGTTGCGATCTGTTCTACCGCATGTGCTCTGCTGGCCTCATCTCGGCTCACGCAGTGTCTGTGAGATGTAGTGTTCCCTAACTACAATCCAGTTGTTTGCGATCTGTTCCATTGCATGTGATTGAATTTTCTGTCTCGGTAGCCGCTTCTGGGCTTGCACAACACAACCTTGGTAACCAATCTGTGTAACATCCTATCTGCTAACCATTATTCGGTCAGTGTAATATCTGCTCTGCTAACCACCATCCGGTCAGTACAATATCTGATCTGCTAACCACCATTCGGTCAGTACAATATCTGATCTGCTAACCCCCATCCAGCTATTTCAATGTCTGATCTGCTAACCCCCATCCGGCTAGTACAATGACTGATCTGCTAACCTACATCCGGCTAGTATAATATCTGATCTGCTAACCCATCCGGCTAGTTCAATGTCTGATCTGCTAACCTACATCTGGCTAGTGCAATGTCTAATTTGCTAACCTACATCCGGCTAGTGCAATGTCTGATCTACTAACCCCCATCCGGCTAGTGCAATGTCTGCTTTTTAACTTTTCGACCCCCATCCAGTCTACTTGGTGTCTACTTATTAACCATTATCTGAATGATGTATTTACCGACCACCATCTGGTTAACCCAGTGCCTGACCGCTGACCATCCTTGGGTTGACATGGTGACTCGTTCGTCGCTTTCTTTACTGGCGCTTATCCTGAACCTCTTCTTTTTACTACAAAAAGGGCAAAGCAAATGTGTAGGGTATATAAAAGGTGCATATCTGTGGCAGTACATACCTGTTGGGGCCGATGTTAGGGTGTGCCCCCGAAGGACGGTTGGTTGTTCCCCATTTTTTTGATTGCACTGACCATAACATACAAGATATCGATTCCTCTATCATCTCCAATATAGCCTCCTTGTTGAAAAGACCTGCATACTTCTCAAGAGGGTGAGAGAATTTGATGTTGAGCCTCCGGGACAGAAAAAAGATTTGAGCTTTCTCAAAGAAAAAATTAGATTGGAAATTTTGTTGTTTGCCTGCAGGCGGGTGATTTTTCTATTTTGTTTTCGTTTTCATTTCTGTTTTCTCCTTGTTTTGTTTTTGACCTTTACATTTTGAATGTATTTACAGTATATTGGATTTTCAAGGCCTTGAAAATGTCTTTTTGTTTTGTCTTGTTTTGTTTGAGAATTTGTATTTTTTGTGTTGTTTTGGTTTGAGAAGTCGTTTTTGTTATTTTGGTTTGAGAGTTTGTATTCTTGTACATTTGCATTTGTTTGAGAATTTGTACATTTGAATTTGGCTTTGATGCACTTACTATGTGATGTATGTGAGCATATATCTTATGATAGGGAAACTTACCTGGTGGCTTCCGGCCCAGCATGCATGAGTCTGACAATGTTAGGCTAAACTCATCTCTTGAATCATCTTTAAACATGAGGTCTATTCGGACCCCTCATCTGAGCCATGTACATATACAAAACACTGTGCACGTGTGTGGAATCATGTGTGTGCAATATACATACATTTGAATCCGAATTGTGTGAGGTGTGTGAGCATACATCTTATGACAGAGAAACTTACCTGTTCACTCCCGGCATGGTGTGCATGAGAAAGGCTTATTCTTTTCCCTCTTGGGAGCAGGTCCTTGAGATTCTTCTCTCGTGAGGACTTCATCTTGATTATTGTACAAATGTGTGCCAGCATATATCTTATGATAGAGAAACTTACCTTGTTGCTCCTGACATGGTGTGTATAAGTCGGCTTGCTCTCTTAAATGTCTTCTTAGGAGCAGGTCGTTGAGATTCTATTCTTGTGAGGACTTTATCTTGATCCAATTGTTCGGCATGGATGAGCATCGATGTAGATTCGAAACTGTACCTTGGCTCACTTTTGCGTCTGATTTGCCTCCGACTAAAGTATGTGTGGATAGTTCGGCTTCTCAAAGGATCTTATTTTCTATAGATTTGTGTGATTCGGGATTGCCCTGAGCATGGTGTGTCCGGATAAGCTTGCTCTTCTGGGCGTTCCACCTCTATACCTATTTACCTGATTTTATGCCGGATACAGTGGCTGACCATGTGGAGCTGAACCCATCCCTTGGATCATCCTTGCTCATGAGGTCTATTCGAACCTATCCTTCTGAGTCAAGTGCACAGCAACATATACAAAAGATTGTGTGTGCGTATGGAACTATATGTGGGAAATATATGCATAAAGCTATATACACGAAACACGAGCAAAGGATTAATATACAAGAATTGTGTGTGTATATCTATGCGTGTAAAAGACTAAATGCACGTGACATGCATGTGACATGCAAAAATGAATTGACCACCTCCCAGGTGGTTAAGTGATTTGTTGAGGGTGCTGCTCGGCTGCTCACATTGTCTGATGACCCCAAGGATGTAGAAAAGCATTGTCTTGGCTTTACGGACTCTAACCCAGAATCTTTTCAAGGAGAACTGACTCGTGCATATCTTTGCCCCCAGGTCAACGAGCATTTTGCCCCCCTTGACTCTGAATCAAGCTCTGCCTAAAGGAAAGTCATTCGGAGTAATGCCGCCTTATCACTCCAGGCATCAAAAGTCATTGTTCTAAAGGTAGTATGTCCCTTGTGGATTTTCACACTAGCTTTTCTTAGCGAGAAATGCGTCCCTTTAGTGATTTTCACATAAGCCTGTGCCTAATTTTTGCCTGGAATGGACCCAACCCACTCTAGCGGTTTCTTTTTTTTTTTATTCATTTTTTTGAAGGATAGACTACCTATTCCCAGGTTTTCACCCTGCCCTTTGGCCTAATTTTTGCCTGGAATGGACCCAAGCCACTCTAGCGGTTTCTTTTTTTTATTCATTTTTTTGAAGGACAGACTGCCTATTCCCAGGTTTTCACCCTGCCCTTTCGACACAGGTGTGGTACCCGGCATAATCTCTATGGCTAACTCAACTTCTCTCTTCGGAGGCAACCCAGGCAAATCACTCGGGAAAACATCACTAAACTCCCGCACAACAGGGATATCCTCAATCCTAACTTGATCCCTCTTGGAATCCAAAACCACAGCTAAGAAAGCCTCACAACCCTTCCTCATAAATCTCTTAGCTTGCATCGTTGAGATCACATTATTCACAGAACTAGCACCCAAACCTCTTACAAACACTGGAAATCTGTTTCTATCCCGAAGCACAAAGGTCTTCCTATGATAATCAACCACAGCCTGATGCTTACCCAACCAGTCCATACCCAAAATCAAATCAAACTTTTTGAAAGGCAACTCTATCAAGTCTGCAGGAAACTCAACTCCTTCAACCAACAGGGGACAACTCCTATAAACTCGACTCACATTGACACTATGCCCTAATGGATTGGTCACACATATCTCATAGTCTAACTGATCTACCACATGCAACTTATCAATAATCTTATCTGTGCACAAATATGAGTGTGTGGAACCAGGGTCTATTAGAGCATACAATTCAGTGTCATGGAGTAGGAACTTACCAGCAATCACATCAGGGGCATCCTGCTCCTCTCTAGCTCTCACAGCATAAGCTCTGGCTGCGACTGGTGGAGGACGCTCAACTGTCTCCGAAATGGCTCAATCTCTAGGTCGACCGCCTCGACCTCTACCTCGGCCCCTACCACGGGCAGCCTGCATAGCATTAGATCCAACTCCACTAGCCCCTCTCTGTGGACCTGAATCATCACTTATCTGTGGACAACTTGCTAGATGATGTTCGGTGTTCCCACATCTAAAACACCCACCAGTGAGCTACCTACACTCACCCCGGTGAGCCTTACCGCAGTGCGAATAAATAGGCATAGGCTTAGACCTACCACCCCTGCCAGAACCAGACTCAACTGCTGAACCCTACCTTCTACCCCTCGCGGCTGAACCAGATGATAACTGATCTTGCGGATCCCTAGCTCTCTTACCCGATGAAGAAGAAGAAGAACCACCCCAAGACTGATTCCTCCTCTGAGCTCTCTCTCTCAGCTCCGACTCTGACCTTTCAGCCCTCATGGCAGCATCTGCAATCTGATAGTAGCTCACCCCTGGCGTACTCATCAAGGAGATCAAAGTTACTCTTAAGGACTCATTCAATCCAGCCTCAAAATGCTTGCATCGGAAATCATCTGTCATGACCCCTTGCGGAGCATATCGGGATAACCGATTAAACTCTTTCTCATAATCCGAAACCGACATAGCTCTTTGCTTCAAACTCAGAAACTGCACCCATCTCGCATCCTTGTAAGTCTGAGTTACATACTTCTTCGTGAATTCATCAACAAAGAATTCCCATGTAACAGGATCGGGCATCTGAGGTTGTCTGCACACTAGTTCCCACCATTCATACGCCGAACCTTGAAGCAAGGCAACGGCACATTCTGCTTGCAATTCTGGAGGACACCTAACTTCTCTCAAAGCCCTCTTCACCTTATCTAACCACCTCTCTGCCAACTCAAATTCATCCAACCCAGTTCCATAAAAGTCTTCAGCCCCAGCTCTTCTTAAGTTCTCCATGGGAGGCTTGGGGGCAACCACTCTCTCTAAGACCCTTGCCATGTCTTAAGACAGCCTGAACATGGCTTCAAAAGGCATGGCAGTGGCCTCGGGCTGGACCCTAGCAGCTTGAGCCGACACTGTAACAGAAGGATTCCTAGCTTGAGGGTTCACACTTTTAGCGGACTCCTCAAGCGATCCACGAGCAGAATTAGAAGCCATCTAAACAAATAAGGAAAATTGCATCAGCCAACACAGCCCTAGACATATACGCATCTATACACAGAATCATGTTAACAACACCCAGAAACGCCTAAACCGGGCTCTGATACCATAACTTGTAACACCCCCTACCTATACGTAGGCGATCCCATCCGATAAGGAGTGAGATGCCGTATGGGTAAAGGTGTCACCACACAGATACAGGATAACATACATTCAAACATGACATACATACTGAAATACAGGGTAATTAAAAATTTCCAAAACCATTCATGAAAGAAGCTGATCATGCATTAATATAACCGAAAACATTACATTACTGTTTGATCAACCAACAAGTACAAAAGATAATTACATATCCAAAATATACATATACAGAAGCGGAAGCTATTACAAAATTATCATAAGAGAGTTCTATACAAAAAGAATCATCAAACTACAAAAGATCAAGTCCTACACTAAACTCTGCTGTGTTGGCTTGGCTGCGATGACTATCCCAAGGCAAAACTCCTTCCGCACTTGCACGGGTAAACACACCATGCTAAGCGATAAACGCTTAGTGGGGAAACACACATGAAAAAGGATGGCCATTCACAATGGTCGTCAAGCATAACGCATACAAATGGCATAATCAGAAATACACATTAGATATAAATATGAACATACGAACACTTAGGGTCATACATTCGATATTACATAATTGCATTCACATTAACTCATCATGGTACACATTCGGATAAAACATTCTCATAATTATTAGAACAATTCAAAGCAATTAAGCACCTACTGACTCAAGGTAGTGGATAACAAGTGAACGGACAGTACCTTGCGGGTACGAGCCGATTACAAATAGTACCTTATGGATACGAATCGCAAATCATTTTACTTTGCCATTTACAAAACATTTTATTAAGGGACCTTAAACAAGATCCAAACACATTAAAGGGTTCGTGAGGAACCAAACGGGGACCTGATTGGGGTCCAAACTGAAAAGAGGCTGCAGCTATAAGACTCTATTAGGCATGCCTAACTATCCACTAAACTGACTCTAGTAGGTCATACATAATCCAAATCATATCCCAAAACACCGTACATAATTCATCATGGATAACGTGTTATTTGTCATGAAGAAATCATGTTGTTACTCATATAAGCAAAATAATACAGTACAGGGCAGCAAAAAGTCAAAAGAAGACATTTAAAACCCATTTTCGAAAAACATAACACGTGAAAATTAGTGCACTAGGGTCACTGTCACGACCGCGACAAAGTCGCGCTCGCGACAGAAAGGTCGTGAGCGATGCTCACGCCTTGTGGGCACTGCTCACGACTCGTGAGCCTTGCTCACGCCAAGTGAGCGCTGCTCACGACTCGTGAGCATTGCTCACGCTAAGTGAGCGCTGCTCACGACTCGTGAGCTTTGCTCACGCCTCGCGACCTTTGCTCACGTCTCGTGAGATGCTCACGGTTCCTCAGCCAAACACACGAGGGCTGAAAATCCTCTTCTGTTGTGCTTACGAGAACGTCGTACTCGCGACAGGAGCGGGATTTCCAGTCCCCAGCAAAATGCAACCTAGAATTTCTCTCCAAACCAAAAACCATTTTGACCCAAATCACTTTTAATCCAATCTTACCTCAAAGATGGCTTCCAAAAGCACAACAACAAACATAAAACAACATATCTAAACAATTAATTCCTATTAATTCATCCATTTACACCATAACATCCCAAGAATCACAAAATCGGGAAATTGCAGCACAACTCATTCAACTACACAATCACCACAATAAATTCACACTCATGCATAATTACTTTTCTCAATTAAAAGCCCATAGCATGCATGTCAAAACAAGTCCATTTCACAACATAAATTTCCAGAAATTCATCAATAACACAAATGGACATTTTCACATTCAATGGCAGAAAATTCCAAAACCTAGAAATCCTTTGCTCCTAATGCTTAGATCCACTAGATCCAACCTTCTCTTTGCCCTTTGGCTCACGAGGAGGCTCAATTAAGCATCAAACCATCAAAACACACAAACACAAAACCCTAACTTAGATCCAAACCCAGAATTTAAGAAGAGAGGAAGATGAAGATGGAAAAACTTAAACAATAACAAGACAAAGCAAGAAACTTACCAATAAATCTCAAGGAGCAATCAATTCCCACCACACAAGCTTGAATCCAAGCTAGGACACCAAAATGGATAGAGAAGAGGAAGAAAGGAGGTGAAGAGAAGAGGGAACGGGATGGAGAGGCAGACATTCCTATTCTCTTTTCTCTTTTCCTCTTTTAATTTCCTCTTTTCAAACTTAGGCCACATATCCATCTCCTAGTGGTGGAAACCAATCACTCACACACTACATGTATACATCACACATACACAATGCTCTCCCACTAAGACATACTCCACTATGATATACTTATGCACATGCAATCACACCCAACTCACTCACACCCTAACACCACACATGCACCCACATGCTAACAAAACTCTTAAAATATACATCTCTACCCAAAATACCCTTAACAGATGCCAAAACTCACACAATGCACATGCATAAACATGGCTCATACTACTAGGGGGCAAACGGGGTGTGACAGTCTTCCTCTCCCCGCCGACCCAGGTGTTGTTGCCGATAGTCCATAATCAACTTCAGGGCCCATCATTCCTTCCTTCTTAGGCGCTTAGTCCATTTTATTCTTTCCCTCTCGCTTTTCTGGGTCAGAGATCTGCTTGGAGTCAATCAGATCTTGAATGGCATGTCTTAAGGCCTTGCAATAATCTGTGGTATGCCCGATGTGCTTGTGGAAGGCGCAATACTCATCCCCTTTATGATCGGGCTATCCCTGGCTTCTGGCGGGCCTAGCTGGCAATGGCTGCAATATCCCCTCCTTCATCAGCCTCTTGAGGACCCAGGACAAAGATCTGCCCAAATTAGAAAAATACCTTTGTTTTACTTCCATGGTTAGCACTTGTCACACCCCAAAATAGCCCTGGTCGGATTGTGCATGCTAAGTCGGGATCGGAAGGGTATTTCGGTATTTTATGCTTGAGAATTTTGGAGTGTTAAGGACCTAATTGAGAAGATAATTAAGTTTGTAAGGAAAGAAATGTGTAAGTGAGTGAAGTGTAATTGGTCTAAGGACTTAAGAGCAATTTTTGATTTGGAAAAGTTGAGTGGGTTTTGAGGTCCTATTAGGATCTGCCAAGTGGGCTTGTTAAGTGGGCATTGAATGAAGAAAAGAAGAAAGGAAAGGGAGTGAGAGAGGGAACACAGATTGCAATCCCATTCTCCCCTCTCACGCCTGCCCTTCTTCTTCTCTTCTCCTTTCTCTGCTTCTCCTTTCTTTCACGTTTGGCTTGGGGTTGAGTTTGGTTTGGATTGTGCTTTTGTTTGAAGAGGTGAGTTGGTTTAAGATTTGTTACGTGCTGTGTTCTTCTTCCTGGTTTTACTTCAGTTAGGGTTTGAACTAAGGAATTGTGGGTTTTGTTTGTGCAAGTGTTTGATGATAAGAAGAAGCAAAGTAAAGGCAAGGAAAGGATTGAGGACTGATCTTGAAGCTGATTTTGGATCTTCGATTCCAGGTTTGGGAGTGTTTTGGATTGCATGCAATGTTTGAACTCCTGTGCTCTTCAATCTCAGTAGAATGTCTCTGCCCTATTTCTCACCAAGGTTATAAATGAGTTGCATTGTCTAATTCCTGGAATTTGGTGTGTTTTGGAATGTGTATGCATGATTATGTGTTAGTAATGCATGACAAGTATTGAAATGAAGTTCTGAGTTTAGGTTTTGAACTTACTGTTATTTGTTAGGGTTTATGTTCTTAAAGGAATTAAATATGTCTATATATGATTTTGGCTGATTTGATTGTTGAATTAAGTTGCAATTATCTTGTTTATGCTGTTTGGGACATCGATTGAAAGGTAAGATGAGTTTGGATGTGTTTTGAATCAGATTGGAAATGATTATTATCGAGTTCTTGATTTCTGGGTAAACTGGGAATGGAAAATCGCGTCTCTCTAGAATTTCCATTTCCAGTATGTGTCGGGACTTTCTGAGAGAGAGAAGTCACGAGGCGTGACTCCCAGTCACGCCACGTGACTCCGTCTCCTAGTCGCGACGTGTAATTTCTCGGCGGGCTGGACGTGATCGCGCGGCGTGACTCCCAGTTGCGAAGTGTGACTGCCTTGAGGGAGGCAAGTCACGTCTCGTGACTCAGAGTCACGACGTGACTCTTGTGAAGGGCAAAACGTGATCCTTAGTCGCGAAGCGTGACTCTCTCTGTGAGAGGGAAGTCACTTCTCGTGACTTAGAGTCACGACGTGACTCTGGTAAAGGCAAGGCGTGACTCCAGTCGCGAAGCGTGACTCCTCTCTCTGTGAGAGGGAAGTCACGTCTCGTGACTTAGAGTCACGGCGTGAGTCTTGTGAGGCCAGGCGTGACATAGAGTCACGTCCCGTGACTCTCTAGCAGGTCACGAGACGTGACACTAGGTCACGTCTCGTGACCTTCATGACCGACCCCTCTTCAGCCCCTTTTTCCGATTTCGCCCAGTTTTAACCAAAATGAATTTCCTATTTCTTCTGTATGGGTCTTCACTGCTGTATAATTTATGTCATACTGTTATATGCTCCTGTATGGCTTTTCTGTTTTGCTCTGTTCACCGTGACTAGTTTTATTATTAAATGACTTTCAAATGCTTTTATGGCTTCTTCCTCTACTGTGTGCTATCTTATCTGAATGGTTAGCCTATTTTAGTTGTGATTAGCAATATGTTATGCATATCCCTGATCTGATTCTCTTGTAAGGATAATCTGCCATGCTTAAAAGTTTATTGCATCACCCTACGATTTAGATGGTGCGTTTTTGGCCTTTGGCATAATATGATTCCACATGTGTTCCTGACCTGCTTTAGTATGATGAGTATCGTTAAAAATATAATTGATGGAATTTTCACATGATCCAGAATATGACTTGTATAAGGTGTGCTTGATATTATGCTGTGCTATATTTATTTGAATAATGTGGTTAATGTCTGAATGCATTGTTATGCTTTAGCCTTGGAGCTCATTGTGTTATGTTAAATGTAATTTGGACTATGCATGGTTTATGCTTAGTATCTTCACCTAATGCATGATTAGGATTTTGTATTGATAATCATTGGCATGGTAGTGCTTCTTTACCTGATTCTTGGCATGCTTTAGAACATTGTTTAATGTTAAAATGTATGGACTGTAATATGTTTTGCAATGCGAATTGTATGATATATGATCGACCTTATGAGCATATTTATATGTCTATTGTACTCTGGTTTATGCATGATGTATATATAATTGTGCGTTATGTGTTTCGAAGCGTGAATTGTTTTATGCATGACCTGCGAGAGTCAGTTTAGTGGATAGTTAGGCATGCCTAATAGAGTCATCAGTAGCTGCAGCACCCTTTGAACGTTTGGACCCTGATCAGGTCCCCCAACTGGTTCCTCGCGAACCCCCCCATCAGTACGGATCCTCGTGATCCTTTTTAATGTATTTGGATCGGGTTAAGATCCCCCATCAGTAAAATGCTTTTGTGATAAATAAAATGGTTTTCGACTTGTACCCGTAAGGTACTAATCAGTTCAGTACACTCGTTATCCACTATTGTGAGTCAGCAGGTGCTTTACTGGTTGGTATTACTTTGAAATAACTATATGAATGTGATATCCGTTTGATTATGATAAGGATCTCAGGAATCAGTTTATATGCATATGAATGTGACTATGGGCTTCAGAATGTATGTCTGTTTTAAGTAAGCATGACTTTATATTTAACATGATTATCCGTACTTGTCATGTGATTTGTTATAAGTTTCTGATTGCTTTGAAATGATTTGATTGATGTATTTA
The DNA here is from genome assembly GCA_947683425.1 of Excoecaria cochinchinensis. NCBI lineage: Eukaryota > Viridiplantae > Streptophyta > Magnoliopsida > Malpighiales > Euphorbiaceae > Excoecaria > Excoecaria cochinchinensis. The sequence goes on from CANTUQ010000043.1 coordinate 4,511,382, forward strand.
AGTATATGACTTCAGCATAGTTTTGTTATATATATTAGCATGTGAACCGAAGCAGCTGTGATGGTAAGTATGTGATGATTACTGTACTCTCTGCATGATGATGATATGAATGTAATACTAAGTGGTTATGCCTTCAGTCTCCGCTATCAGAGTGTTTCTGCATGATGCTTAATATATATTAGAGTTGCGCAGCGGTATTGTGATGCTCTAAATGTTATCCTTTGGATATTTGACTAGTGTGTGTGTTTAACATGTTTAAGTATGTTGGTTAACTAGCATGCTTAACATGACGGTTTGATTGTCAGTTCATGCATGGGTACTTAGTTATATTTATTGCATGTGTATAGCTCTTGTGACTCCGCATGGTAAGATGCTACTATTTGATACCCATGTAGGTTTATGCATGAGTTATAGTAAGTAGTTCAACATGATGATATTTGTATCGTATATTGTATTATGTCTGTTTTGGTCTATCCTGGACATGAGGTTATGGTTTGATTGTGAGTATTGATATGAATGCCTTTAATATGCAAGCCTGATTATTTATAGGTTATGAATATCCGCATTTGCCATTTGAATGTGTTATGCCTTGGCGACCATTGTGAATGGTCGTCCATACTCTTGTGTGTTCTCCCCACTAAGCGTTTATCGCTTAGCACGGATTTCCTTTCCGTGCAGGTGGCAGGTTTGGTTCTGTTCGAGTCGCGCTTCTGCAAGGTCGGCCACGTAGGAATTAGAAGTCCTGTTTTTGGTTCAGCTTCTGTATTTCAGCTTTTGTAATTCTGTAGTATTGTATATGTAATTAATTATGTTTCAAGCTTAAGTTTTCTTGTGGGAATATAATAGTTAGTATGTTTTATGTTTAGTTATTCCTTTGTTTTATTATTTCGACTATGCTTCCGTTGAATGGTGATATGTATGCTTTTGTGTATGCTTCAGCTTAGTGTCTGCGTGTGCGTGAGTTATTGCATGTTCAGTCTGTACCGCAAGGTAAGTCAAGGTAAGTTTTTAATTAACCCATATTTCTGTATGCATGTTATGTTTGAATGTATGCTTCCGCATTGTGCATGTGTATATCTGTATATGTGAGCGTCGTGTAGCGCGTCTGTCGCCGTCCTTCCAACGGGGACGGCGATGGGGGTGTTACAGCACTTCTACAATCTCTTCCTTTTCTGGGCCTGGCATCAGCTCTTGAATGCGATCTTTCAGTAGTCCGTTATATGCCCCGAATACTGGTAATATGCGCGGTACCAATCTGCTCTATGTCTAGGGCATCCTTGACTTGGGGCAGGCCCGGCCGGCAAAGGTTGTAACTTCCCTTTCTTGATGAGACGGGTGAAATGCTAAGATAATGGCCTACCCGAGATAGTGAGGTGGGGCTGAGTTATTCTAGTGGCTGGGACTTCTGCAGCCTTAGCATTTGCCTTACTATTATCAAGGCCTCCTAAGCTTTCATCTTTTGGAATACACATAATTGCAGGGTCTTCATCCTCCTCGGATATAATGTCATGTTCTAAAGTAGGCTTCCTATTTCTTCCTTGCTTAACCGGGGAATCAAGTGATCTCTTACCTCTAATCTCAAAAGGAAAAGGAGGTACTGGAGCTATCGCTGTATGAGCCTTCTCGATCGTGGCCGACTTTCCTTGGTTGAGAGTTATTGCCATAAGCTGAGCTTGCAGAACAAGTGCCATGGCATCCATCCTTTCTTTGACCATGGCCAGCATCTTTGTTTCAAGCTCCTCGAACCTTCTATCCAACTCCTGGGCAATTAGGGCATGAGTCTCTTCATTATGTTGTGAAGGGCCAGCCATTTCTAATGCCTTTAGATGATATGGTAAGAACACTAAAACTTTGTCAGCCCACGTGAACTCTAATCGCTGCTTAGACAACTATTGGGATCCCCTAACCACCTAAGCAAATGGTCTATAATGGCTGAAAATCAAGGAGTTAGAATGATGTATGAATAATATGTAATGCATGATCGTGCTGTGCAACAAATGGTATACAGTGACTGAAAGAGATTACAATGATACATGTGAAATATTTGAAAAACTATACACAGGATAATATGTACATGTAATAATTATATACAAAGAATAAGATGTATACATAGGGAGGAAATAAAAAAATTTTATTTGTGCATGAATGACATGAATATGCAATGCATCATCCATAACCACATACAAGCAGATAGATCCTTCCAACCTTATTGCCCCCACACACGAGGTCATGCGGTCTCTGTCCTAGGTGGGCTTGATCCATGGGTTAACAGGGAACCCGATGGACGCGCATGGTGCTCAGTGAAAAAATCGGCAGCATAACCTCTCTTAGCTAATGTGCATACGCATGGGTTTTGACCATCATGTATTTCAGCAGTCCGAATATGTTGACATGGGTCTACCGGGGCATGAAAGCCTTTGATTAGGTGACCAAATCAAATTATCTGGGTTTGTCCAACACATAATAATCCACATAGCAAGCATAGTATTAAGGTTCATACCACATAGGGGAAGTAACTATTTTCATTACATGAGCTTTGGTCAGGGTGATGTTACTTTAGGGCTACCCAAGCATGGTCCCTGCCAACGGGTCTAGCTCATCACGAGCGTAACGACCGATCGGGTCTCCATTTAATATACAGTGATGGTATGAGGCTTGGGCTGGTGATTATCCTTAACACTTCCCTACATTGAGTGAACGTAGGGTCATGCTTCGAAAACGCACCAGGGCTGATAGAGGGACCAAACTAGCATAGATTTAGGGCTCTAATGCGATGCAATGCAATTTTGAAAAAGGATAAAATTTTTAAATTAAAACTCAATTATAAATTTTAACCAAGGTACTTTCGAAGTGAAGTCTCGAGTATGTCCCCAGTGGAGTCGCCACTGTGACGCGCGCCGAACCCCTGGGTGCCCCGAATCGCCCGCTTTTAGGGCGATCGGGTGGAGGTTCATTAAAACTTGTAAGGTATTTATAAGTGCGTCTATTTTTGGCAACAAAGAGGTTTCTTGGAGTCGCCACCCAATAGAACATTGGGACAGGTCGTCTAGCCTCGGTGAGACTAAGACGGCGCATAATATCCATTTTGGGCAAGCCAAAGTGATCTTGGAGATATCATCCCAATAGAACACTGGAATGACCCTCTACCCCGTGGAGCCTAGGATTGTAAATTTAAGTCTTTTGGTGGGACACAAGAGATATTTTGGAGATTCCATCCCAATGAAACACTCAGATGGACCTCTAACCTCATTAAGCCCAAGACCAAAGTGAGTTCGGGACTTCCCATTTATTCATACCTTGGTTAATTTTATAATCGAGTTTTGAATTTATCATTTCATCCCATTTCTCATTCATTTTAATGCAATTAATTAAAGCGCATGTCAATCACATAGTGGAAGCGATAAAGAAAAGCGTAAATAAAATAAAGCATGTGTAAAAATATTACAACAAAACTAGGGGCGGAATACAACCCCCATTGTAAATAAAATACAAATCATGCATAAATCGGGATATTCATTAATTATGAGAACATTGGTCCTCGCATGCATATTTATTATAAAACAATTTTGATGTGATGATTTTATTTTGGATAGAGAAAATTGAGACATTGGTCCCATTTTTATTTAGGAAAAGTTCCAAATTAATTAATAAAAATGCTTTGTGATTTTTATTCTAGCGTGCCTAAAGTAAACAGTTTTATAAGAAAATTACATGGCAAAATAAATGGAAAAGCCAAATAAATAAAATATTACAAATAAAACAAATAAATACTTAATCCCAAACGAGCCTTCTAGATCTCCCCGTGTGCTCGCAAAAATTGCCCAAGAGGAAAATGAGATGTGAAGTAATCATAAAGCACAAATAAAATAATGTTAGTAATTGAATCAGTTAAAATCAATTAAATATAAAATAAATGACGAATTAAAATAAAATAAAATGACATAAAATGAAATGATATCAAAATAACAAATGAATTAACATGTTTACAATTTAAAATAAATGAGAAAAATGTGTTATGAATAACAAATGGATTAAAAGATGTAATTGGAATAAAATACAACATGTTAATTAATTAATATGTAAAAATATGAACATGATAATAATAAAAATAAATAAGTGAACAAAACATTAAATATATGATAATGACAATGGAAAAGAATAAAAAATGATTAAATAAATGACTTGGTTAATTGATGTATCACAATTAATATAAAACCTTTACATGGTAAAAAATATCAATTAAAATGAATTTATTAATTACATGTTAAAAATAATGAGAAATCAAAGCAAAATAAATTATTTACATGTTAGGAATTAAAAGAGATCAATATTCACATGAATAAAAATGTAATAATATATATACATAACAAAACAAATATAACCGCAATAGAATAAATAAATAAATAAGAACAATAAATAAATTAATGAAAACAACAAAATATACATGAATCAGAATAAAATCATATATAAACAAATTAAATAAAATAAATCTGAAATAAATAAAATAAATAAATAAATGAAGTTGATAAAAATATACATGAATAAATTAAACATGAACAAAAATAATAAAAAGAAAGAATAAGCCCAGAATGTTTACCCTTAGACTTTCGGATTCGATGAAGGTAAAATGATGATCGATTTTTTATTTGATGATTTGCAATATTATAGTGTAATATGATAAAAATGTTATAATTTTATTCCAAGAAAAAATAGGATGAAAAAATGATCAAAAATTCTTTAAGAACAAAGGATTTATTTCTTTGCCTAAAGAAATGATTTTGATCAAAAAAAGATTTTTATTGATTAAAATAAAGAAAAATGATTTCAAGAACAAACAATCACTTTGTTTGTATCAAGAAAAAAAATGATTAAAAGTCTTATTTTAGAAAATCAAATGAAAAAATTAGATTTTGATAACAAACAATTGTTTTGTTTGTCTTAAAATTAATTTTTCATCAAAAAAAGATTCAAAAAAAAATCAATGGAAAAAGTTTTATTGAACACAAATAAAGAAAAAAAAAGGAATTTTGAGAGCAAATAATTGTTGTATTTGTCTCCAAATTAAATTTAACAACAAAAACTCCTTCCAAATATATGTTTATAAGAAATTCTATTGAAAAAAAGATGAAAAAGATGAACTGAATTCTTTGTTCTTTTTGGTGGGGAAAATCTGGAATTTTAGAGAGAGTTTGAAAGGAAGAAGAACAGAAAAAGATGAAAAAAAACCCTAAGAAAAATTTCCCTTTTAGGTTTCCTTCTTATTCTTTTTATATGAAGAAAATAGGAAAAAAAATGTTAATTCAAGCGATAAAACTTAATAAAATCAGATATTAACAATTTTAAATTTTAAAAATTGAAAAAAACCTGAAAATCCCTTTAAAAAGTCATAAAAAATCGAATTTTGTAAAAAAAATTTTGAAAAAATCAATTTTGGGGCAAAATGTCCATTTTGCGGCGGAACAGGGGCTATGGACGCCCGTCAAGAGCGCCCGACCGTAGCGCACGCTAGGCGAGAGCGTTTGCGCGGTGTCTCGCGGACGATCGCACGTCGCGCGCGCAGAGCGTAGCGCGATGGCGCTCCACAACGCCTCGCAGCCCGTTGCACCAGCGCGCGCTGCCGCAAGGCGCCGACGCTCGAATTTTTTTTTTTTATTATTTTTAAAGATTAACTAAAAATACTACATTTTTAAGCCCCAATTTTTCAAAATTAATTTTTAAAATATTTTTTAATTTTTCACTCTAAAATGCAAATTTTCAAGGAAATCATCACTTTTAACCCTTTTGCCCGTGACAAGGCATCTTATCATCATTGGGTAACTCTGATCTGAACTATCTCAGTGTAACACCCCCTCCGCCGCCCCCGTTGGAAGGGCGCGCTACCCGACGCTCACCCACAACATACATATATACATACACTGAGCGGAAGCATTCACTAACAATAATAACGGAAACTATATATATATAACAAAGTTAAAATTCTTTATTTACAAAAATCCAAAAGATTACATCTCAAATCCTTTACAAAAATTAATACATATACAAAAAGAATTACAGGAGGAGATAACAAAAATAAAGACTCTACTCCTATGTGGTCGACCTGCAAATGTGCACACGAGCAAGCTCCCAAAACCTGAAAATTGCAGCTTCACACCGGGCCCCTCACGATCCCACCTTATCCTTGCCCTTGCTCTTTTTTCTCACTTCCGACTCTTGCACAAAACCCAGCCACAACACACTTAAATCAAACCCAGAAATTTTTCCATACCAGAAAATAAAGACACCGAAAAGAAGATGAAGAAGTCCAAAGTAAATCCAAACACTTACCTTCAAGAACTCAGCTCAAAACTCAGAAATCCTACCCAAAGCTCATGGAAAATACAAGAGAAAGGAGATGATGATGATGGCACACTACAAGAAATTTGACTTTTTGTGACAAATTTTTTAATGACGTATAAAATTTCGTCACTAATTATAACTTACAACAACGAATTTTTTAAAACGTCACCATACTATTTATTACTGTGACGAAATTATCTTGCGTCATTTTATATTTTAATTATCGTCACTAAAAGATTAATTTTGTGATGAAAATATATATTTCGTCATGGTTTATTTAGGAGAGATAATTTTTCACCAAATTTTTGGAGGGAAAAAAATATAATGACAAAATAATAACTTTTTGTAACGTATAAAAATCGTCACAAAAAATTTATTTTTCATGACGAATTATTTTTGTCATAATTAAATAAATTAGTGATAATAAAATAATATGGTCACAAATAATATATCGGCATAAAAATTATTATATTTATGACAAATAAATATATCACAAAAAATGAATATACTATAACAAGATACAATTTCGTCACCTTTGATATGAAGGAAAAATTTCCAACCTTTTTCTTTTGGAGGGTAAAAATATAATGGAAAAATTTACTATTTGCGACATATAAATTCGTCATGAAATACTTATTATTTTTGTGACATTAATTATTTTTGTCACAATTTAATGAATTAGTGACGATAAAATTATTTCGTCACAATAATGTTATTTATGATAAATAAATATGTTACAAAAAAGGAATATATTATGACGAAATATAATTTCGTCATCAATACAATCAATTAATGATAATAATATTTTTTCGTAACAGTTGGTTGTAATGCTAATATATGACAAAAAAAATTATGTGATGCAGCGAAAGTATAATGAAAAATATATTTTATTCAAAATTCCAAGTACCCTTTCAAAAGTAAGGTAAACAACAATTTATATTAAAAAATTAATAAAATTACGAAAATACACCCTAAACTTTAAATTGAAAAACGAAAGCCTAAACGTTATTTTTAACGACCCAAATTGGCTATTACAGGGGGGCTACGTGTAACGCCCTGAAAATTCTGACGTTGTAAACAGTATTTTGATAGGTCAAAATTTAATTGAAGGATAATTTTTGACGCATAAAATATATATGTATATTTACATGTAAATGGGCAAATAAAAGTAATTATAACATGTGATAATTTCTATGGGTCTAGAATTATCTAAACAAGTGAGATTTAGCTTGAATTATTGGGTATATTGAGAAACAAAAAGAAAACAAAGGGAGGGATATGAACAGGGGAGATCGGGGAAAGAGAGGGAGAAAGAGAGAGAGAGGGAGAGGGAGACGGCGAAGGGGGACGAGGAGGCTAGCGGCGAGCAACCGAGCCCTCGCAACGCCGATCCCGGCTTCTTTTCCCCGTCGCGACGTCGCCGTTCCTAGAGAACGGGGCCAGCTCCGGCGGCGAACGATGACACAAAAGGCATGATGGGACTCCTTGTCACACCCCATTTGCCCCCTAGCAGAATGAGCCTGTCTGTCTGTCTGTATGTGTAAGCATTCGCATGTGTACGGCATTTCATAAGGGTATTCTAGTAAAATGTATGTTGGGAGTTTTGTTAGTACGTGGGTGCATACATGGCATTTGGATGTGAATTAATTAAGTTACATTTGTGTGCACTTGCTTATACCATTGTAGGGTGTTTTAATTAGGAATACATTAAGTGTGAGTGTTGTGTGTGGTGTTAGGGTGTGAGTGAGCAAGTTTCACCACCAAAAGGATGACATGTGTATTAGGTTAAGGAAAATGAAGAAAGAAATGAAGGAAGTGTGAAAGGAAATTAGATTCACGTTTTTTTTCCTTCAACCTCCATCTTCTTCTTCCTTTTTCCTCTCCTAATTACTGCTTGCTATCTGTTAATTAAGTGTGGTTGTGGAAATTGGTCACTCTTGCTCCTAACTTGCTGAAGCTCCTCGTGATCCAAAGGGTAAAGAGGTTGCTGGACCTAGTGGAGCTAAGTGATAGAAGCTTAGATTTCAGGTTTGGGAATTATTGATTGTGATTTGTGTGATTTTGAGTTTACTGTAAAATTTTAGGGTTTATGTTCTTGAATAGCTCCAATGCATGTATTCTTGATTTGGTGGTTTAATTGCTAAATTGAGGTATTTGTATATTGTTTATGTTAATTGGGATGTCTTCTGGAAGGTAAGATCAGGTTTGATTAGTTTTGAATCAAGTTTGGGATCGATTTCTGGGTTCTGAGAATTCTGGAAATGGGAAAATCGCGTTACTGATGAATTTTCTCGTTTCCAGATCAGTGTCACGTGACTCGCCAAGAATAGAGGCAAGTCACGAGACGTGACCTCAGGTCACGCCTCGTGACCTGCCAGCTTGAGGCCGGTCACGAGTTGTGACTGCCTGTCACAACTTGTGACCGGCTGAAATGAAGCAAGTCACGAGACGTGACTCCCCGTCACGCCTCGTGACCGGCTGAGTGTAGGCGTGTCGCGTGATCTATTGAAGAGAGAAGCAAGTCACGAGACGTGACATCCAGTCACGTCGCGTGACCTGCGAGAGCGCCGCGTGATCTGCGAGATCACGTCGCGTGATCAGCGAGAGACGAGGCGTGATCCATGAGAAACAGAGCAAGTCACGAGGCGTGACCCTCAGTCACGTCTCGTGACCTGCCCTGTGGGGAGGCCAGTCACGCCTTGTGACCAGCCAATCTCGCCCGTTTCCCCATTCTGCTCTTTTTCCGAAATTTTCCCGGCTTTTGACTCAGAAAGGAATTTGGTGTTGCTTTTGAATGGACTTATATTGTGGTATGATGCATGCCATACTTTTATATGCTTTGATTTAAATGATATCATGAATTTCTGATGAATTCAATTCCATACTCTGAAATGTGAATTGAATGTCGCATAGCCTGCTAGAGTCAAGTAAGTGGATAGTTAGGCATGCCTAATAAAGTCTTTAGCTGCAGCCCTCAGTTCAGTTTGGACCCCGATCAGGTCCCCGTTTGGTTCCTCGCGAACCCTTCAGTACTAGGATCTTGTTTAAGGTCCCCTCAGTATATGAATAACATGTTTTGATAAATGAAATAACATTTGACTTGTACCTGTGAGGTGCCCTCAGTATTCGATTCGTACCCGTAAGGTACCTTCAGTACACTCGTTATCCACTATCTAGAGTCAGCAGGTGTTCTTTAATTGTTTAATAAAATTGTTCTGATCTGATCTGGCTATTGAATGGAATATCTGAATGAGTTTAATGATGAAATACGTTGGATTATTCTGGCATGGATACGATTATGAGATACTGATTGTATGGCTTTTAAATATGAGCATGTTTGCATGGATTATATTATAGCCTTTGCATTCTGCCATTGTGAATGTGTTATGCCTTGACGACCATTGTGAATGGCCGTCCATTATTTATGTGTGTTTCCCCACTAAGCGTTTATCGCTTAGCACGGTGTTTTTACCCGTGCAGGTGTGAAAGGAGTTTTGCTTTGAGAGAGTCGCCGTCATCAAGCCAACACAGAAGGGTTTTATGCTAGGGCTCAGTTTTGTATTAGTGATGATTCTTTTTGTATAGAACTCTCTGTATCAGTTTTGTTTCAGCTTCCGCATTTGTAATTATATTTTGGATATGTAATATTATTTTGTATCAGCTAGTTTATCAGAACATTATTGTAATAGTTTATTATAGTAATGCATGATCAGCTTTTGCTTTCTGCATGTAAAGTTTTAAATTATTCTGTATTTCTGAATGTATGTTATGAATGAATGTATGTTTTACTTTGTTCTTGCTTGGTGGCACCTTTACTCATACGGCATCTCACTCCTTATCGGATGGGATCGCCTACGTATGGGAAGGGGGTGTTACAGTTTGTGGTATCAGAGCATAGGTTTAGGCGTTTCTGGGTGTTGTTGTGATTGTTCTGAGTTTCTTAGATGTGTATGTGTCTAGTTCTGTGTTGGCTGATACGGTTGTTTCTTGTTTGTTTAGATGGCTTCTAATTCTGTTCGAGGATCACTTGAGGAATCCGCCGAGAGTGTGAATCCTCCAGTTGTGGATCCGTCTGTTTCTGTTACTGTGTCGGCTCAGCATGCTAGGGTCCAGCCCGAGGCCGCAGCCATGCCCTTTGAGGCTATGTTCAGGTTGCATCAGGACATGGCTAGGGTTTTGGAGAGAGTGACTTCTCCTAGAGCACCTATGGAGAATTTGAGGAGGGCAGGAGTTGAGGATTTCTATGGCACTGGTTTGAATGAATCTGAGTTGGCAGAGAAATGGTTAGATAAAGTAAAGCGTGCCTTGAGAGAGATTCGGTGTCCTCCCGATCAGCAGGTAGAGTGTGCACTAGTTCTTCTGCAAGGGTCTGCATTTGAGTGGTGAAAATTGGTTTGCAGGCATCCTCAGCTACCGGATCCGATTACTTGGGAGTTCTTTGAGGGTGAGTTCACAAAGAAGTACATTACTCAGACTTATAGAGATTCGAGATGGGCGCAGTTTTTGAGTTTGAGACAGAGGGCTATGTCTGTAGCAGATTATGAGAAAGAGTTCAACAGGTTATCTCGCTATGCCCCACGAGGAGTTATGACTGATGACTTTAGATGCAAGCATTTCGAGGCAGGGTTAAATGAGTCTTTGAAGATTGCTTTGATTTCACTGATGTGCATACCTGGGGTTAGCTACTATCAGATTGTAGAGGCTGCTGTGAGAGCTGAGTTGTCTGAGACTGTGATGAGAGAGAGAGCTCAGAGGAGAAACTCTTCTTGTGGAGGATCTTCTTCGGGTAAGAGATCTAGGAACCCACAGGATGAGTCGTCATCTGGTCCTGCTTCTAGAGGTAGGCGACAGGGTTCTGCAGCTGTATCCGGTTCTGGTAGGGGTGGTAGAGCTGAGACTGCATCAGTTTGTCCTCATTGTAGTAAGACTCATCGGGGTGAGTGTAGGTGGCTCTCCGGTGCGTGCTTCAGGTGTGGGAGTTCTGAGCATCTTTTGGCCAGTTGTCCGAGATTGCATGAGGATTCAGGTTCCCAGAGAGAGGGCAGTAGGGTCGGTTCGAATGCTTCTCAGGCTACCCGTGGCAGAGGCCGAGGTAGAGGTAGAGGTGGTCGGCATAGAGATGGGGCTGCTTCTGAGACTGTTGAGCATCCTCCTCAGGGTGCCATTAGAGCATATGCTATGAGAGCCAGAGATGAGCAGGATGCGCCTGATGTTATTGCTGGTAAGTTCCTACTCCATGACACTGAGTTGTATGCTCTAATTGATCCTGGTTCCACACACTCATATTTGTGCACAGATAAAATTGTTGATAAATTGCATTCAGTTGATCAGTTAGATTATGAGATTTGTGTGACCAGTCCATTAGGGCATTGTGTCAGTGTGAGTAGAGTTTTTAGGAGTTGTCCTCTGATTGTTGAGGGAGCTGTGTTTCCAGTGGATTTGATTGAGTTACCCTTCAGAGAGTTTGATTTGATTCTGGGTATGGACTGGTTGGGTAAGCATCGGGCTGTAGTTGATTGCCATAGGAAGACAGTTGTGCTTCGGGATAGATGTCAGTCTCTTGTGTTTCTGAAAGGTTTGGGTGCTAGTTCGTTGAATAATGTGATTTATGCGATGCAAGCCAAGAGGTTTATCAGGAAAGGTTGTGAGGCTTTTCTAGCAGTTGTGTTAGATTCTAAGAGGGATCAGGTTCAGATTGAGGACATTCCTGTAGTGCGGGAGTTTAGTGATGTATTCCCGAGCGAGTTGCCTGGTTTGCCTCCTGAGAGAGAGGTTGAGTTGTCCATTGAGATTATGCCGGGTACTACTGTAACACCCCAAATCGGGCCTAATCAGAATCGGCAAGCTAAGTCGGTAAGTGAAGGGTATTTCGGTAATTTAGGCATGAGTAATATTGATAATAAGGATTTAATTGCTAAGAAATTAATTAAATAAATTAAGTGAAGGAATTATTATGGTGTGTTTGTAGTGTATGGTAGTAGGATGTTTGTGGGTTAAGAGATTTGATTGTGTGGTCTATGAGCATGGTACCTTGGAGATATTTGCATAAAAGAAATAATTATCAAGTGGATTGTGGGTATGGAACTAAAAGGTAGGATATTTATATGAGAAGTGATTTAGTGTGTGCATGTGTATGGTGACTTGAATTGAGAAGTCAAAGTAAGTAATGTGAACCTATAGGAAGTGGACAAGTGGAATAGGGTAGGTGTGCATTTAGTGTGATTTGGGTTAGGAAAGGAGAAAAGGAGAATTTCTTGTTCTTGTTCCCGTTGCTCTCTCTTCCTCTTCATTTTCTATTTTTCTTTTCCTCTCCTCCCCGTTTCTTTGCTCCATCCTTTTTATTTTGAGTGAATTAGAAGTGATTTGGTAGAGCTTGAGAAGTAAGATTGAAAAGGTAAGTTGGAGCTTTAGGGTTCCTACGGTTGGGGTTCTCTTTCTTCTCCTTTTCTTTTGATTTTGTGTAAGTTAGGGTTTTCAATTAAAAGTAATTTCTGGGTTTTTGGTCTGTGCAAGTTGGTGGTAACAAGAAGAAGATCAAAGGCAAGGAGAAGGTTCAAGAGTGAAGATTAGCTGGGTTTTGGTCTACAAGAGGTTTGGGAGCTTTGATTTCTTCATTTGTGTTTGGGAGTTGATTCTTTTAATTGAGTTTTAATTGATTTTTCCCCTAAATTCTTATTGAGTTATGAATATATATCTGTATATGATTTCCAGTAAATTAAGTGTTTAATACGATTCTTATGCATGTAGTTGTTTGGGTAAATGTATTGATAATGCATGAAGTGGCTTAAGTTGAAGGTGTGTGAGAATTGAAAATGAAGTGTATGATTGGGTAAACCCTGTTTCGTTCTCATCTGACCCTTGTACAAGGTTTTTGTTATAAGTATAGTTTTAGAACTCTGAATCATGTGATTCTTGCGCCATTAGAACCAGTACTTCCATCTCTTTAAACGTCTTAGAAATAGCCGTGGGCAAATTCTTGCTCTAAGACCCTGAATTTTTGATAAAACCGTAGTGTCTCTTTTTGTGTCGGGTTATTTGACCAGTATAGGTTGTGGAATTCATATCTGGAGTTATAGATGTCCAATTGACCTGAAACTTGTTCCTTTTGAAAGCTAAGACGTAGCGGAACATTTGTTAAGAAGACCACTTTTCCTAAAAATGAGGTTTAGAGGTCGGTTTTCGCGATACTAGTTTGTAGTAGAAAGCAGTCTGTTAAGGTAGCTGAGGCGAGTCTCTGTTGCGAGCGCGACAAGGGTCGCGACCTCGCGACAGGAAATCATATTTTGAGCCTTTTCTTCTCTATTTTTGAGTCTAGGATTGACCCGGATCAATCCCGCACCTTTTCCATCAATTATTATGCATGTTTAGGGTAATTAAATGGCTATATATGTAATGTCATGGGAAAAACTTAGGAGTATGTTTAAGATTGGTGATTTAACTAGTAATTAATCATAGATATAATTCCATGAAGGTTTGTTTATGGATGAGGGCTATCATGTGATAGTCTCATGAGTAACCTAAGCATGACGTATCATATGTTTGAATGCATTTAACATGGGTGCGATTGAGATGAATGAAGAATAATGTTGTTATTATAGTTTGAGTATATGGATATTGTTAGTGGCATGATTTATTTGGATTTCTTAGTATGGATGTCGTGTTTATGTTGTTAATGATGTGTGACTTGCTGGAGATGATGTAAGAAACCTTTGGATATGTTTCGTGTGTTTGGTAGTGAGTTTGAGGAAGGAAAGATCCTGTAGAATTCTGCAGATTTTTGGAATCATGACTCTGTCGCGAGCGCGACAGAGACTGGTGATCCTGATGCTGTGCCATCGCGAGCACGCGACGCTGTCGCGAGCCCGCGATAGTAATAGCTTGTCTGCTCTCTGTCACGAGCGCGACAACCGTCGCGATCGCGATAGAGCACATTGTTGGCCTGTGCTATCGCGAGCACGCGACTTGTCGCGACCCCGCGATAGCAATACTTGTCCTCTGTCGCGATCGCGACAACATCGCGAGCGCAACAGAGCCAGGCCCTTCTCTCCTTCCCGCGATCGCGAAGTCCGTCGCGCGTGCGCAGCGAAGAGACTATGGTCTCTGTCGCGAGCGCGACAGGCATCGCGAGCGCGACAGATGTGTTATGCTAAATGAGTTTCTTTTGTGATTTCCATGTTTGAATTCCGAAACTTGTGATGCCTCTAGGTTTATTCTTAGACTGTTTTATGAAGTATGTTAATATAATTGAATGTATTATGCATATCTATACTGATGATCTTTCTCTAAGATTATTATATTATGCTTAAGTGTAAATTGTATAATGCATGATTGACCTTATAAATTTATTCATATGTCTCACCTGTTGCTGATTATGTACAATGATATAAATTATGTGATTTGAACTATGATTTTTATGATGCATGACCTGCGAGAGTCAGTCTAGTGGATAGTTAGGCATGCCTAATAGAGTCTACGTATGTGTAGCTGCAGCGCCCCTTTGAACGATTTGGACCCTGATCAGGTCCCCGAATGGTTCCTCGCGAACCCCTTTTATGTGTATGTGTATGGATCTTGTTTAAGGTCCTGTTCAATGAAATGTTGCCTTCCGACTTGTACCTGTATGGTACATTATATTATGTGTTCGATTCGTACCCGTAAGGTACCATTCAGTACTCGTTATCCACTATTATGAGTCAGCAGGTGTATGATTTGTTATGTTATATTCGTAAGCATGCGATTCTGATCAGTTATGATTATAGTTATGTGAATTAATAAGTACAGACTTATTAGCTCTCTGGAATACCGTGATTGGAATGCAATATTGTATAGTTACTTGTATTAAAGATTAATGTTGTGCAGCGGAAGTGTGATGGTATTGTAATTATGTATTTCTGTATGATGTTCTTCCAAAAGCCCGACTTCCCAATGTGCTCGGTAAATGTATGCATATGAGGACCTGTTTTGGTATGATGACACAAGTATTAGCATATAAATATAATGTTACCGACATGTAATGTATAGGTAAGTGCATGCATGTGAAGTTACGTGTAGCTATGTATGAACCTATTCACATCTTCTATGGTGAGGTTTGATTTGATTAGTGTCACACATATAAGTACATGAACATGATTAGAAACATTTGAATGCATAATTGTTATATGTATTTCTCGGTAAGAACTAGGTGTGTATGATGTTATGTGTGTTATGCCTTGACGACCATTGTGAATGGCCATCCATACTTTTATGTTTGTTCTCCCCACTAAGCGTTATCGCTTAGCACGGGTTCTTTTCCCCGTGCAGGTGGCAGGTCTGGTTCAGTTCGAGTCGCACATCTGCAGAGTCGGCCACATAGGAGCTAGGAGCTTTGGTTCTTGTCCAGCTTCTTTATTTTGGATTTTGTAATTCTGTAAAATATGTATATGTAATAATATGTAAAGAGAATGATGTAATATTTCAGGCTCCTATTGTATGATTGTAAATTTGTATATGTGTATGTTTTCGTATTAGAATATGTACGTTCAGATTTTGTTCCTTAAAGTTTTAAATTCTTTCGTAATTATATGCTTTGTATCGTTTCTGTTCGGTAACACACCTACTCGTACGGCTTCCTACTCCCTTGCGGATGGGTTCGCCTACGTATGGGTTGGGGTGTTACATTTAGTGGTATCAGAGCATAAGATTCTGGTTGCCTTATTTGTTTGAGTATCGGGTCTTTGTATGTTACTTGTTATGTGTCGAGTCTTTGTTTGAGAGTCAGTTTTGTGTCGTGGCCTAATGCAGATGTGTTTTGTCCTGTGTGTGTTTAATGGTTAGATGGAGTCTGACCCTAGTGAGAAGGTGGATGAGACGACCGATAGTGTGAACCCAGTTAGTGTTGATCATAATGTTTCCGAGCATCCTCGGGCTAGGGATTCTGGTTCTGTTTCTGATGATAGGGCGTTAGTGCGAGGATTGGTTCGAATTTTGGATAGGTTGACTACCCCTCATGTTTCTCAAGATTTCGCTCGGAAGGGACTTCAGAAGAGAAAAATATCGAGTAAAGAGATACCAGCGGGTAAAAAGATTCGAGAAGTTCCGGTATGCCAATTCTGTCAGAAGCAACATTGGGGTCTTTGTCGGAGGCTCACTGGAGCTTGTTTCCGATGTGGTAGCAAAGCCCATCAGCTTGCCAATTGTCCGAAGTCAAGGGAGAATCTAGCTAGGCAAGCTAGGAAGGATATGGAGGAATTGCTTAGAACCACTCGTGGACCAACAAGGCTTGTTGAGCACCGTAGTGTGGTGACAGAGTCTGTACAACCTTCTGGTAAGTTTTATTTTAAGGTGTTTGAGTAAAGTTGTTTTAGTAGTCTGAGGTGGAAGGGTATTTGGATTCCATAAGGTTTTGGTAGTACTCTATATACCTGTCAGCTATCTCCAGAAAAGTATTTGAATAAAAGCATATTAAATCATGGGGATGGGACTAAATGCATCATTACAGCATTACTTGCATTTCCTCAGCATCATTCTGCATACATGAGCCATCACATTTTCATTGCATCATCATCCCTTTGACCATACATGAAAAGCATTTGTACATGTGTTTTGATTGAGAGAAAGCTGACAGGGTGTACGTGTACTATTTGCTAATAGGAACAAGAGTAGTAGTGGTAAGTATAAGTAAAGTAAGTGGATGGAATTGCAGACTTCTGTATAAGATGATTAAATAATAAGTACTGTAAGATTTATGTGATGATTTAAAAGTGAAAACCAAATTGTGACTAGTGATGCTAGTAATCTAGGAGGGAATGTTATAGTCATTTTAATGAAGGAAAGAGTATAGTGAATGTGTGAACGATTCTGTATTTTAAAGGCGAGAAGTGTTATGAGAAAGAAGTTAAGTGAAAAGGTTGACCTGATAGTGATAGAATGCAAACGATCTGTAACTCAAAATTTGTGGAGATGTTTATTTTAGTGAGAAGGATTTCTATTATATGTCCTGATACTAGTAAAAACGACTTGGATAGTATAACGTTAGTGTGTGAATGTTAGTAATAAAGATTTTGAAATTAAGAAAATCGGATATAAGTGAATTTCGAGGACGAAATTCTTTTAAGGAGGGTAGATTTGTAACACCCCAAATCGGGCCTAGTCAGAATCGGCAAGCTAAGTCGGTAAGTGAAGGGTATTTCGGTAATTTAGGCATGAGTAATATTGATAATAAGGATTTAATTGCTAAGAAATTAATTAAATAAATTAAGTGAAGGAATTATTATGGTGTGTTTGTAGTGTATGGTAGTAGGATGTTTGTGGGTTAAGAGATTTGATTGTGTGGTCTATGAGCATGGTACCTTGGAGATATTTGCATAAAAGAAATAATTATCAAGTGGATTGTGGGTATGGAACTAAAAGGTAGGATATTTATATGAGAAGTGATTTAGTGTGTGCATGTGTATGGTGACTTGAATTGAGAAGTCAAAGTAAGTAATGTGAACCTATAGGAAGTGGACAAGTGGAATAGGGTAGGTGTGCATTTAGTGTGATTTGGGTTAGGAAAGGAGAAAAGGAGAATTTCTTGTTCTTGTTCCCGTTGCTCTCTCTTCCTCTTCATTTTCTATTTTTCTTTTCCTCTCCTCCCCGTTTCTTTGCTCCATCCTTTTTATTTTGAGTGAATTAGAAGTGATTTGGTAGAGCTTGAGAAGTAAGATTGAAAAGGTAAGTTGGAGCTTTAGGGTTCCTACGGTTGGGGTTCTCTTTCTTCTCCTTTTCTTTTGATTTTGTGTAAGTTAGGGTTTTCAATTAAAAGTAATTTCTGGGTTTTTGGTCTGTGCAAGTTGGTGGTAACAAGAAGAAGATCAAAGGCAAGGAGAAGGTTCAAGAGTGAAGATTAGCTGGGTTTTGGTCTACAAGAGGTTTGGGAGCTTTGATTTCTTCATTTGTGTTTGGGAGTTGATTCTTTTAATTGAGTTTTAATTGATTTTTCCCCTAAATTCTTATTGAGTTATGAATATATATCTGTATATGATTTCCAGTAAATTAAGTGTTTAATACGATTCTTATGCATGTAGTTGTTTGGGTAAATGTATTGATAATGCATGAAGTGGCTTAAGTTGAAGGTGTGTGAGAATTGAAAATGAAGTGTATGATTGGGTAAACCCTGTTTCGTTCTCATCTGACCCTTGTACAATGTTTTTGTTATAAGTAGAGTTTTAGAACTCTGAATCATGTGATTATTGCGCCATTAGAACCAGTACTTCCATCTCTTTAAACGTCTTATAAATAGCCGTGGGCAAATTCTTGCTCTAAGACCCTGAATTTTTGATAAAACCGTAGTGTCTCTTTTTGTGTCGGGTTATTTGACCAGTATAGGTTGTGGAATTCATATCTGGAGTTATAGATGTCCAATTGATCTGAAACTTGTTCCTTTTGAAAGCTAAGACGTAGGGGAACATTTGTTAAGAAGACCACTTTTCCTAAAAATGAGGTTTAGAGGTCGGTTTTCGCGATACTAGTTTGTAGTAGAAAGCAGTCTGTTAAGGTAGCTGAGGCGAGTCTCTGTCGCGAGCGCGACAAGGGTCGCGACCTCGCGACAGGAAATCATATTGTGAGCCTTTTCTTCTCTATTTTTGAGTCTAGGATTGACCCGGATCAATCCCGTACCTTTTCCATCAATTATTATGCATGTTTAGGGTAATTAAATGGCTATATAAGTAATGTCATGGGAAAAACTTAGGTGTATGTTTAAGATTGGTGATTTAACTAGTAATTAATCATAGATATTGTAACACCCCCATCGCCGTCCCCATTGGAAGGACGCCGACGGACGCGTTACCCGACACTCATTCACACAGATATTCATATGCACAGTACGGAAGCATACTTTCATACATAACATACATACGAAATACAGGTTAATTAAAAACTTGACTTAACTTGCAGGCACAGACTGATCATACATACTTCACCCACGCACGTACATTAAGTAGAAACATACAGATATGTAAGTTTATCACCATGCAGCAGAAGTTACAGACAGACGATAAAATAGAGGAGATTTTCAATAACAAATATTTACATCGCCCAAAATGTTACTTCAGTCTCTTTACATATTATTACATATACATATTTTACAGAATTACAAAATCCAGGCTACAGAAATTACATAAAATACATCACTTCTAACTCCTATGTGGCCGACTCTGCAGATGCACGACTCGAACAGAAGCAAACCTGCCACCTGCACGGGAAAAAAGAACCCGTGCTAAGCGATAACGCTTAGTGGGGAAAACAAACATAATAATATGGACGGCCATTCACAATGGTCGTCGAGGCAAAATACATTCAAATGGCAATTACGGATGTTCAAAATACATATCTAAACAGACTTGCATAATAAAGGCATTCATTCGGAAACTCACATACATAACCATATACATATATCAGGAATGGGCCAAAACAGTCATAACCCAAAACACGACACCAGTGTTATCATGCTAAGCCACATACCAAGAAACATCCAAAACACCACACTTTTGCTGCGCAACTCTAATACATAGCATATCATGCTGTAAACACTCCCAAAACGGAGACTGCAGGTATAATCACATCTTATATACTTACCCTCACAACCGATCTGACTCACATGCTTGTACACAATAAAACCATGCTTAACTCATATACATAAATACATCGATCGAATCATTTCAAAGCATTCAGAAACTAATAACAAATCACATGCCAAGTACGGATAATCATGTTAACTGAAAAGTCATGTTTACTAAGTACAGATTTACCATCTGAAGCCCGTAGTCATATTCATATACACATAATCTGATTCTTGCTCATTCAGATATCACATTTTCATGTTCATATCAGATAAAGCAAACGAAATACCTGCTGACTCAAAATAGTGGATAACGAGTACTGAGAGAGAGACCTCATGAGGAAACACATAGCCCGATCTCTGACCGGGTAACCCTCAGAGGGAACACATAATATAATGTACCATACAGGTACTAGTCGGAAGGCAACATTTCATTGAACAGGACCTTAAATAAGATCCATACACATACACATAATAGGGGTTCGCGAGGAACCATTCGGGGACCTGATCAGGGTCCAAATCGTTCAAAGGGGCGCTGCAGCTACACATACATAGACTCTATTAGGCATGCCTAACTATCCACTAGACTGACTCTCGCAGGTCATGCATCATTTAAATCAGGTATCACATCAGACAATATATATAATATCATTATACTTAATCCAGAGTATATTAGACATATAAAGAAATTCATAATATCAGTCATGCTTAATACAAATCATATTTCAAATCACATACTTTATATCATTGTACCCAATTAGCAATAGTTGAGACATATGAACAAGTTCATAAAGTCAAACATGCATCATACAATTTACACTTTGAACATAACATGATAATCTTAGAAAAGATCAAAACTATAATTATACATAATACAATCAATTACATTAACATACTTCATAAAATAGTCAAAGAGTAAACCTAAAGGCATCACAAGTTCGGAATTCAAACATTGGAATTACCAAGAAAATTCATTCAACAAAACACATCTGTCGCGCTCGCGACATCTGTCGCGCTCGCGACAGAGACCATAGTCTCTTCGCTGCGCGCGCGCGACGGACTTCGCGATCGTGGGAAGGAAAGAAGGGCCCAGCTCTGTCGCGCTCGCGATATTGTCGCGGTCGCGACAGAGGGCAAGTATTGCTATCGCGGGGTCGCGACAAGTCGCGTGCTCGCGATAGCACAGGCCAACAATGTGCTCTGTCGCGATCGCGACGGTTGTCGCGCTCGCGACAGAGAGCAGATAAGCTATTGCTATCGCGGGCTCGCGACAGCGTCGCGTGCTCGCGACGGCACAACATCAAAATCATCAATCTCTGTCGCGCTCGCGACATGGTCGCGATCGCGACAGAGTCATGATTCCGAAAATCTGCAGAATTTTGCAAGATCTTTCCTTCCTCAAATTCATCCATAAATACACAAAACACATTCAAAGGTCTCTTACCTCATCTCTAGCCAGTCACACATCATTGACAACATAAATCCAACATTCGTATCAAGTATTTCAATCAAACATGCCATTATCAATATCCATATACACAATCTATAATAACAACATTATTCGTCAATCATTTCAATCGCACCCACATTAACTGCATTCATACATACGGTACATCATGTTAAGGTTACTCATGAGACTATCACATAATAGCACTCATCCATAAACAAACCTTCATAGGATTATATCTATGATTAATTACTAGTTAAATCACCAATTGAAAATGTACTCCTAAGTTTTCCCAACGATAATTACTTGTATAGCCAATTAATTACCCTAAACATGCGTAATAACTGATGGGAAAGATACGGGATTGATCCGGGTCAATCCTAGACTCAAAAATATAGAAGAAAAGACTCCAAACATACTTTTCTGTCGCGAGGTCGCGACCCTTGTCGCGCTCGCGACAGAGGCTCGCTTCAGCTCCCCTAACATACTGCTTTCTACCACCAGTTCGTATCATATAAAACGACCTCTAAACCTCATTTTTAGGAAAAGTAGTCTTCTTAACAAATGTTCTCCTACGTCTTATCTTTCAAATGAAACAATTTTCACATCAATTGGATGTCTACAACTCCAGATATGGATTCCACAACCCATACTGGTCAAACAACCCGACACAACAGGGACACTACATTTGTAATCTAATTTTCGATGTCTTAGAGTGAGAATTTGTCTAAGACTATTTCTGAGACATTTAAAGTAATGGCATTCATGGTTCTAATGGTTCAAGAATCGAATGATTTGGAGTTCTATAACTTCCGAAACAGTATAATAACCGAAGAAAGGTCCAGTGTATTCTAATCCAGTTTTTCACCCAAAAACCTATTCACATGCAACAATGAGTCATTTGAGCCAACACTCACTACCATCATCACAAATCATCACAATACACTCAAGAAGCTTGTATCATTCATGAATTTATAAAAATTCATTTACAGATAAAAGAAAGTTCCCAAACCTGGAAATCAAGCTCAAACCATCCGCTCTTCACTCTTTTACCTTCTCTTTCCTTTACTTTGATTCTTCTAATCACCAATTACTTGCACAAACAAACCCATAATTCTTAATTTAAACCATAACTTAAACAAAACTAGAAAAAGAAAAGAACTTAAACATAAGAACCCTAAAATCTCAACTTACCTCTTTACTCTTACTTCCCAAGCTCCACCAAACCACTTCTACTTCACTCAAAACCAATAGATTGAGCAAGAAACGGGGAGAAGAGGAAAAGAAAATAGAAAATGAGAAGGAAGAGAGGGCAACGGGAACAAGAACAAGGAAATTCTGCATTTCCTCTCTCCTAACCCATGTCACACTAAATGCATACCTACCAAAGCCACTTGTCCATTTACTATAGGTCCATATGTCAAAATTTTCAATCCCACTTTGACTTACTCCTACATGCACCATACACTAAACACACACAAATAATTCTTGAATAAATATCTTCAATACACCAAACACCACTCACACCATATCATTTCTTAGCCCACTCACATCCTACTTCCATACACTTCAAGTACACTCTAACAATTCCTTATAAACCACTTGTCATCATCCTACAAACCCAAGTGTCACAATCTTATCCAACCACTTCCTACATACCATACACATGTTCCACTAGATGATTTCTCACTTAACATCTTATTAATTAATTATTTTCTTTTCACTTTAGTCCTAATTAATTAAACTTTCTCAAGCACAAATTACCGAAATACCCTTCACTTAACTGACTTAGCTTTCCGATTCCGACTAGGCCCGATTTGGGGTGTTACAGATATAATTCCATGAAGGTTTGTTTATGGATGAGGGCTATCATGTGATAGTCTCATGAGTAACCTAAGCATGACGTATCATATGTTTGAATGCATTTAACATGGGTGCGATTGAGATGAATGAAGAATAATGTTGTTATTATAGTTTGAGTATATGGATATTGTTAGTGGCATGATTTATTTGGATTTCTTAGTATGGATGTCGTGTTTATGTTGTTAATGATGTGTGACTTGCTGGAGATGATGTAAGAAACCTTTGGATATGTTTCGTGTGTTTGGTAGTGAGTTTGAGGAAGGAAAGATCCTGTAGAATTCTGCAGATTTTTGGAATCATGACTCTGTCGCGATCGCGACACTGTCGCGAACGCGACAGAGACTGGTGATCCTGATGTTGTGCCATCGCGAGCACGCGACGCTGTCGCGAGCCCGCGATAGTAATAGCTTGTCTGCTCTCTGTCGCGATCGCGATAGAGCACATTGTTGGCCTGTGCTATCGCGAGCACGCGACTTGTCGCGACCCCGCGATAGCAATACTTGTCCTCTGTCGCGATCGCGACAACATCGCAAGCGCGACAGAGCCGGGCCCTTCTCTCCTTCCCGCGATCGCGAAGTCCGTCGCGCGTGCGCAGCGAAGAGACTATGGTCTCTGTCGCGAGCGCGACAGGCATCGCGAGCGCGATAGATGTGTTGTGCTAAATGAGTTTCTTTTGTGATTTCCATGTTTGAATTCCGAAACTTGTGATGCCTCTAGGTTTATTCTTAGACTGTTTTATGAAGTATGTTAATATAATTGAATGTATTATGCATATCTATACTGATGATCTTTCTCTAAGATTATTATATTATGCTTAAGTGTAAATTGTATAATGCATGATTGACCTTATAAATTTATTCATATGTCTCACCTGTTGCTGATTATGTACAATGATATAAATTATGTGATTTGAACTATGATTTGTATGATGCATGACCTGCGAGAGTCAGTCTAGTGGATAGTTAGGCATGCCTAATAGAGTCTACGTATGTGTAGCTGCAGCGCCCCTTTGAACGATTTGGACCCTGATCAGGTCCCCGAATGGTTCCTCGCGAACCCCTATTATGTGTATGTCTATGGATCTTGTTTAAGGTCCTGTTCAATGAAATGTTGCCTTTCGACTTGTACCTGTATGGTACATTATATTATGTGTTCGATTCGTACCCGTAAGGTACCATTCAGTACTCGTTATCCACTATTATGAGTCAGCAGGTGTATGATTTGTTATGTTATATTCGTAAGCATGCGATTCTGATCAGTTATGATTATAGTTATGTGAATTAATAAGTACAGACTTATTAGCTCTCTGGAATACCGTGATTGGAATGCAATATTGTATAGTTACTTGTATTAAAGATTAATGTTGTGCAGCGGAAGTGTGATGGTATTGTAATTATATATTTCTGTATGATGTTCTTCCAAAAGCCCGACTTCCCAATGTGCTCGGTAAATGTATGCATATGAGGACCTGTTTTGGTATGATGACACAAGTATTAGCATATAAATATAATGTTACCGACATGTAATGTATAGGTAAGTGCATGCATGTGAAGTTACGTGTAGCTATGTATGAACCTATTCACATCTTCTATGGTGAGGTTTGATTTGATTAGTGTCACACATATAAGTACATGAACATGATTAGAAACATTTGAATGCATAATTGTTATATGTATTTCTCGGTAAGAACTAGGTGTGTATGATGTTATGTGTGTTATGCCTTGATGACCATTGTGAATGGCCGTCCATACTTTTATGTTTGTTCTCCCCACTAAGCGTTATCGCTTAGCACGGGTTCTTTTCCCCGTGCAGGTGGCAGGTCTGGTTCAGTTCGAGTCGCACATCTGCAGAGTCGGCCACATAGGAGCTAGGAGCTTTGGTTCTTGTCCAGCTTCTTTATTTTGGATTTTGTAATTCTGTAAAATATGTATATGTAATAATATGTAAAGAGAATGATGTAATATTTCAGGCTCCTATTGTATGATTGTAAATTTGTATATGTGTATGTTTTCGTTTTAGAATATGTACGTTCAGATTTTGTTCCTTAAAGTTTTAAATTCTTTCGTAATTATATGCTTTGTATCGTTTCTGTTCGGTAACACACCTACTCGTACGGCTTCCTACTCCCTTGCGGATGGGTTCGCCTACGTATGGGTTGGGGTGTTACAACTACACCTATTTCGAGAGCACCTTATCGGATGGCTCCTGTAGAGTTGAAGGAACTTAAAATTCAGCTACAAGAGCTATTGGATAAGGGGTTTATTCGACCTAGCATATCTCCTTGGGGAGCTCCAGTTCTTTTTGTCAAGAAGAAAGATGGATCCCTGCGGATGTGTATTGACTACCGGCAGATTAATAAAGTTACAGTGAAGAACAAGTATCCTTTGCCTAGGATTGAGGATTTATTTGATCAGCTTCGAGGTGCGGGTGTCTTCTCCAAGATAGATCTTCGATCAGGGTACTACCAGCTTCGAGTTCAGGATGCTGATGTGGTTAAGACTGCATTTCGGACTAGGTATGGCCACTATGAGTTTCTTGTGATGCCGTTTGGTTTGACAAATGCTCCAGCGGCTTTTATGGATCTGATGAATCGTGTGTTTAGGCCATACTTAGATCGATTTGTAGTAGTGTTCATTGATGATATCTTGGTATATTCCAAGGATGAGAGTGAGCATGAGGAGCATCTCCGATTAGTTCTGCAGATGTTGAGAGAGCATCAGTTGTTTGCTAAGCTTAGCAAGTGTGATTTCTGGCTTCGAGAAGTATCATTCTTGGGTCACATTGTTTCAGCTAGAGGTATCCAGGTAGATCCAGCCAAGATTGAGGTGATAGTTGATTGGAAAGCGCCTAGAAATGTTCAGGAAGTGAGGAGTTTCCTCGGTTTAGCAGGTTACTACCGTCGGTTCGTTAAGGGATTTTCTGTGATTGCTGCTCCGATGACTAGATTGTTGAGGAAAGGAGTCAGATTTGAGTGGTCAGACAGGTGTCAGGCTTGTTTTGATCGGTTAAAGCAGTTGCTTGTTGAGGCTCCTATCCTTACTCAACCCATCTCGGGTAAGGAGTTTGTCATTTACAGTGATGCTTCGAGTGTTGGTCTTGGATGTGTGCTGATGCAGGAAGGAAAAGTAGTGGCTTATGCTTCTCGACAGTTGAAGCCACATGAGAGGAACTATCCGACGCATGATCTTGAGTTGGTAGCTGTGATCTTTGCTTTGAAGATTTGGCGTCACTACTTGTATGGGGAAAAGTGTAGGATCTTCTCGGACCACAAGAGCTTGAAGTACTTCCTTTCACAGAAGGAGTTGAACATGAGACAGCGCCGATGGCTGGAGTTGTTTAAGGACTACGACTGCATTGTGGATTACCATCCTGGTAAGGCTAATGTAGTCGCTGATGCTTTGAGTCGGAAATCGGTTTCAGCCTTGTTCTTAAGGCGATTCAGATGGAGATTTGGTTCTGATGGGGCTTTGCTTGCTCAGTTGCGTGTGAAGCCTACTTTGAGACAGAGGATTGTGGATGCTCAGAGAGATGATGTGAGACTTCAGCGGATTGTGCATGAGGTTAGATTGGGTAAGCAATCAGAGTTCTCAGTTCAGGATGAGGTACTTATGTTCAGAGGTCGCTTATGTGTGCCTGAGTCTCAGGATTTGAGGAGTCAGCTTATGAGTGAGGCGCATAGTACAGTCTTTACTATGCATCCGGGCAGTGAGAAGATGTATCGAGACATGAAGTAATTCTATTGGTGGTCCGGTATGAAGCGTGATATAGTGGATTTTGTTTCTAAGTGCTTGACTTGTCAGCAGGTAAAGGCCGAGCATCAGGTTCCTTCGGGTTTGCTTATGCCTTTATCTATTCCTGAGTGGAAATGGAATGATATCGCCATGGACTTTGTTTCTGGTTTGCCTTTGACTCAGAGGAAACATGACTCAGTTTGGGTTATTGTGGATCGGCTTACGAAATCAGCTCACTTTTTGCCGATTAGAGTGGACTACTCCATGGACAGATTGGCCAGTATCTATGTGGATGAGATAGTTCGGTTGCATGGTGTGCCTTTGTCCATAGTTTCAGATCGGGATCCGAGGTTTACTTCCAAGTTTTGGAATGAGTTGCAGAGAGCTTTGGGCACTAGGTTGAACTTCAGTACAGCATTTCATCCTCAGACCGATGGTCAGTCAGAGCGAGTCATTCAGATTTTGGAGGATATGATGAGGGCTTGTGCTTTGGACTTTCCGGGTAGTTGGGACAGATATGTGTCGCTTATGGAGTTTGCCTACAACAACAGTTTTCAGTCGAGCATTGGTATGGCACCATATGAGGCTTTGTATGGTCGTCAGTGTAGGACTCCAGTTTGTTGGACCGAGCTATCCGAGAGATCTATGATTGGACCAGACTTGGTTAGAGATACTGAAGAGAAGGTCAGAGTGGTGCAGCGGAATTTGAAGGCAGCCAAGGATCGATAGAAGTCTTATGCCAATTTGAAAAGGAAAGATGTGCATTTTGAGATCGGGGACAAGGTTTTCCTTAAGGTTTCACCTTGGAGGAAAGTACTTCGGTTTGGCAAGAAAGGTAAGCTTAGTCCTCGTTTCATTGGACCTTATGAGATTTTGGCTAAGGTGGGACCTGTAGCCTATAGATTGGCGCTTCCGATGGAGTTAGCAAAGTTGCATGATGTGTTTCACGTTTCGATGCTTCGTCGGAACAGATCAGATCCTTCGCATGTTCTGTCAGTTCAGGATATTCAGGTTCAGCCAGACTTCTCCTATGATGAGGAACCGCGAGCTATTCTAGCCCGAGAGGTGAGACAGTTGCGAAGTAAGCAGATTCCCTTGGTTAAAGTGTTGTGGATCCATCATGGAGTTGAAGAAGCGACTTGGGAACCAGAGGAGTCCATGAGAGCTCAGTATCCTCAATTGTTCAGTTCAGGTGAGAATTTCGAGGACGAAATTCTTATTAGTAGGGGAGAGTTGTCACACCCCATTTGCCCCCTAGTAGAATGAGCCTGTCTGTCTGTCTGTATGTGTAAGCATTCGCATGTGTACGGCATTTCATAAGGGTATTCTAGTAAAATGTATGTTGGGAGTTTTGTTAGTACGTGGGTGCATACATGGCATTTGGATGTGAATTAATTAAGTTACATTTGTGTGCACTTGCTTATACCATTGTAGGGTGTTTTAATTAGGAATACATTAAGTGTGAGTGTTGTGTGTGGTGTTAGGGTGTGAGTGAGCAAGTTTCACCACCAAAAGGATGACATGTGTATTAGGTTAAGGAAAATGAAGAAAGAAATGAAGGAAGTGTGAAAGGAAATTAGATTCACGTTTTTTTTCCTTCAACCTCCATCTTCTTCTTCCTTTTTCCTCTCCTAATTACTGCTTACTATCTGTTAATTAAGTGTGGTTGTGGAAATTGGTCACTCTTGCTCCTAACTTGCTGAAGCTCCTCATGATCCAAAGGGTAAAGAGGTTGCTGGACCTAGTGGAGCTAAGTAATATAAGCTTAGATTTCAGGTTTGGGAATTATTGATTGTGATTTGTGTGATTTTGAGTTTACTGTAAAATTTTAGGGTTTATGTTCTTGAATAGCTCCAATGCATGTATTCTTGATTTGGTGGTTTAATTGCTAAATTGAGGTATTTGTATATTGTTTATGTTAATTGGGATGTCTTCTGGAAGGTAAGATCAGGTTTGATTAGTTTTGAATCAAGTTTGGGATCGATTTCTGGGTTCTGAGAATTCTGGAAATGGGAAAATTGCATTACTGATGAATTTTCCCGTTTCCAGATCAGTGTCGCGTGACTCGCCAAGAATAGAGGCAAGTCACGAGACGTGACCTCAGGTCACGCCTCGTGACCTGCCAGCTTGAGGCCGGTCACGAGTTGTGACTGCCTGTCACAACTTGTGACCAGCTGAAATGAAGCAAGTCACGAGACGTGACTCCCCGTCACGCCTCGTGACCGGCTGAGTGTAGGCGTTTCGCGTGATCTATTGAAGAGAGAAGCAAGTCACGAGACGTGACGTCCAGTCACATCGCGTGACCTGCGAGAGCGCCGCGTGATCTGCGAGATCACGTCGCGTGATCAGCGAGAGACGAGGCGTGATCCACGAGAAACAGAGCAAGTCACGAGGCGTGACCCTCAGTCACGTCTCGTGACCTGCCCTGTGGGGAGGCCAGTCACGCCTTGTGACCAGCCAATCTCGCCCGTTTCCCCATTCTGCTCTATTTTCGAAATTTTCCCGGCTTTTGACTCAGAAAGGAATTTGGTGTTGCTTTTGAATGGACTTATATTGTGGTATGATGCATGCCATACTTTTATATGCTTTGATTTAAATGATATCATGAATTTCTGATGAATTCTATTCCGTACTCTGAAATGTGAATTGAATGTCGCATAGCCTGCTAGAGTCAAGTAAGTGGATAGTTAGGCATGCCTAATAGAGTCTTTAGCTGCAGCCCTCAGTTCAGTTTGGACCCCGATCAAGTCCCCGTTTGGTTCCTCGCGAACCCTTCAGTATTAGGATCTTGTTTAAGGTCCCCTCAGTATATGAATAACATGTTTTGATAAATGAAATAACATTTGACTTGTACCTGTGAGGTACCCTCAGTATTCAATTCGTACCCGTAAGGTACCTTCAGTACACTCGTTATCCACTATCTAGAGTCAGCAGGTGTTCTTTAATTGTTTAATAAAATTGTTCTGATCTGATCTGGCTATTGAATGGAATATCTGAATGAGTTTAATGATGAAATACGTTGGATTATTCTGGCATGGATACGATTATGAGATACTGATTGTATGGCTTTTAAATATGAGCATGTTTGCATGGATTATGTTATAGCCTTTGCATTCTGCCATTGTGAATGTGTTATGCCTTGACGACCATTGTGAATGGCCGTCCATTATTTATGTGTGTTTCCCCACTAAGTGTTTATCGCTTAGCACGGTGTTTTTACCCGTGCAGGTGTGGAAGGAGTTTTGCTTTGAGAGAGTCGCCGTCATCAAGCCAACACAGAAGGGTTTTAGTGTAGGGCTCAGTTTTGTATTAGTGATGATTCTTTTTGTATAGAACTCTCTGTATCAGTTTTGTTTCAGCTTTCGCATTTGTAATTATATTTTGGATATGTAATATTATTTTGTATCAGCTAGTTGATCAGAACATTATTGTAATAGTTTATTATAGTAATGCATGATCAGCTTTTGCTTTCTGCATGTAAAGTTTTAAATTATTCTGTATTTCTGAATGTATGTTATGAATGAATGTATGTTTTACTTTGTTCTTGCTTGGTGGCACCTTTACTCATACGGCATCTCACTCCTTATCGGATGGGATCGCCTACGTATGGGAAGGGGGTGTTACACTCCTAGCGGGCAGACGAATCTCCCGGTGGCCGTGGATCCTCCTCACTCGCCGGCTATGAGTAGATCGGTGATGGGTTGAACCGAAGCTCCCGATGGCGATTCCGGCTAGATGGCGCGACGGGTCGGCACGTGACCACCGGAAAAGAAACCCCAACGCTTCAAGCTCCCTCCTGGTGGTTTCGGTGCCTCCGGTAGAGCTCCGGCGAGGCTCCGGCAACCGTGAAGGGACCAAAATATGCAGAAATCTGGTATGTGGCTGCCAAATTTACTTTTCTAACATGATTTTTATTCAACTAAATTATTTTAGAGAAAGTTTATGATCTGTGTTGTGTATGTTTAGTGATAATTCAGTTGGTTGGTTATTAATGCTTAATTATTGCTTGGATTGGTAGTCTATGTGTAGAAGAGTAGAAATTCTTGAGTATGGAATCTGTACAGATAGTCGATCAGGAAATCTCTTGTTTTGTGTTCTATGTTTTATTCAATTAGTGACTCTTAATTGTTAATAGGGTATAATATTAAAATGGTGTTTAGGTATGCAGAAAATTATAAAATGTAGAAGCTATGTAAGATTGTGATTTTAGTGAATTTATGCTTGAAATGAAAAATAAAAAAAAATAGTCATTGATGATAGTTAGAGGACTTGGGGTGTTCAAATGGATATTAGATACTTAACTTGTTTACTTTATGTGGAATTCACATTATCCATATAAGTATACGTGAACTAAGCTAGGAAAAAAAAATAAAATTAAGTGTATATATATATTAAACTAGGATGGAATTTATCATGAAGAAAATGATTTAAAGTAAGTGAATAAGATTTAATAAGGAAGTATACAGTGAAAGGGGACTAAATTGTAGAAGTTTTCTCTCAAATAGCTGTTAGCATGGTGTCTATTTTGGATCTGCAAGCTGGCAAATTCACCTTGCAGATCACCCACTTTTCTTGTGTAAATATCATGGCATAAAATAAGTTATATTAATTGTTTGAATTTTATAAAAATTTGACAAGTGTATTGAAATATTGAGAAGATGTTGTTACTTGTTATATTATTATTACCATCGGCATGATCATTTATTTATTCTACTTGATTATATGTGACCTTATAAATAGAATGCTAATTTCTATAATATTCGTAGATTTAATATTTATATTTTCATTTTTTTAATTACATTGAGCGGGGGCTGATCTTTGAATTTTAAATTGATTAGAA
The DNA here is from genome assembly GCA_947683425.1 of Excoecaria cochinchinensis. NCBI lineage: Eukaryota > Viridiplantae > Streptophyta > Magnoliopsida > Malpighiales > Euphorbiaceae > Excoecaria > Excoecaria cochinchinensis. Next base: position 4,543,178 of record CANTUQ010000043.1, read on the forward strand.
AAATAGTACGTTTGAATTACATATGATTTTCTTTTAATAGATATTACAATAGTTTTAACAGTTATATTTTTTAAAAAAAAAGAACAGTATGCTAGTTTAGATTCGAATAGGAGTTTTTAGATTGGAATTTTTCCATCACTTATAAAAAAAAAAGTCTTAATAGTTTTATCATTTATGTAAACAGAATTTGCATTGTATTATAAAGCCAGAATGGAATTAGATGGTAAGTGAATGAATTAGAGAAATTAAGTGTAGTTAATAAATAATGAGTATAGTTAAGTAGACCTGAAGATAATTATAATAATAAAATTAATTAAATTGTTAAGAAAATCAGAGTTTCTGGTCATAAACAAATTAATTGGGTTGTACACCTTTAAAAGGGGAAATTTATAAACAGAATTGGACTAGTGAAATGTAGTGAATGCTTGTATAAACAATAATAAATATAATTGGTAAGATATGAAATAAACTTAGTTTGATGAAATAAACTTAGTTTGATGAAATAAAATGAAGGTGGTTCGGAATGGGAAGAAAAAAGTGGTGTCCGAATGTATACTTGTATATACGAGGTATATTATGATTGTTAAGGCATTTTAATTGTATATATATGTGATTAATGGCATGTTGTGAAGATAAATTAGTGAAATGTGGTAAATAAATGGAGTGGTATGAGATAATGATAACTTGTGTTACTGGGATTATTTCTGATATTATGGATCGAAATGTATATCGATTTTAATAGTCTCAACATGAATTGAACGGAGAACCATGTGGTAGGATTGATCTTTATAAGCAAACCCATTATTCAATTCGAAAAGGTTGGTCATCTCAACAAGCAGCCGAAAATTAGATAAGTAATTAATATACAAGTTTTGTAATGTAATTAGTTTGTTTTGAGACTTACATAAATTCTATTTTCTTTTAATTTCTTGTGATAGAATTTAATGATAAAAAAGCGAAACCAATATAATGAGCAAGATATTCAAAAGACTGAAGATGAAATTGTTCAAGAAGTCCTTGGCCTTGGTACTGGTACTGGTTATATAAAAGGCCTTGGATATGGTCCAAAACCTCTTTCAAGACGATTATCATCGGACTACATTGCTACACAAAAGCTTCAAAATGAACTTTCTAATACTCAAGAAAAGTTGAGTGAGTCTCAGTCAGAAATGAACATACTTAAGAGTCAGGTGACTGATTGTGAAACAAAAGTAAGCGAGTTGAATTCCACTATCCATAAATTGCTTGACATTTTAAAATCAAACGGGATAAATGTCGATTGAATTCTCCAATGTAAGTTTTATATACTTGTGCATTTATTTTTGCAATGTTCAATGATATGAAAATAGTTGAAAATATTTGAAAATAGTTGCAGATTTTTACATTGGTTTTTATGTTTTCTTGTTTTATTCTGAGGGGCAAATTTAAATGGTAAAGATTATGTATGTTTTACTTGTATTTGATTTTGAAACTCTTTGACTTGCTTGGTATCTCATGTTTTAGTGGTTTTTAATTTTGCAGTTCTTTAATTTAGGTTCATTCCAAACTGTTCAATTGATAGCGACGTTTATGAATTTTCAGGTAACAATTGTAACTTCTCTTTTATTTACGTCAATGTGATACTTGTGCATTTATTTTTAGCTGATAGTTTTGATGTATTAATATTATACCTTTGTATTTTGTATAATTGAATTGAGTACTGAAATTGGATGATATAAGTATATTATAATATATGGTGTGTGAGATTGGATCTAAATTGGAGGATGGGCAAACTTGTGTTGGAGTTTGAATTGAAGTTATTTGAAGTGTAAAGATTTTGTTGATTACAGGGGGATAGGCAATATTATAGAGGGAATTCTGCCGAAATTTCAGTAGAATTAAGTGACATATTTGTATTTTGATTGAATGAATAGTAAAATTAAATAGCTATAGGGCAGATGGGTATAGTGAAAGGATAAAAAAAAAATAATTACCTGAATTTCGCAATAATTTAAAGAGTAGTTTAAGAAAATCAAGTAATCAGTATCGTTGGAATCGTAATGTGTATAAATGAAGGGTGTTACATGATTGAGTTTTTTTATCTAATGTAAGATTTTTTTTTTTTTTTTTGCAGGAACAAGATGCAAATTTTGAAGTTTCAACATATTTTATTTATTGATTAGGATGCAAATTTAATTTTTTATATTAGACATTATGTTTTTTTTAATTAACCTTTTATTTGAAAATATTTGAAAATAGTTGCAGATTTTTACATTGGTTTTTATGTTTTCTTGTTTTATTCTGAGGGGCAAATTTAAATGGTAAAGATTATGTATGTTTTACTTGTATTTGATTTTGAAACTCTTTGACTTGCTTGGTATCTCATGTTTTAGTGGTTTTTAATTTTGCAGTTCTTTAATTTAGGTTCATTCCAAACTGTTCAATTGATAGCGACGTTTATGAATTTTCAGGTAACAATTGTAACTTCTCTTTTATTTACGTCAATGTGATACTTGTGCATTTATTTTTAGCTGATAGTTTTGATGTATTAATATTATACCTTTGTATTTTGTATAATTGAATTGAGTACTGAAATTGGATGATATAAGTATATTATAATATATGGTGTGTGAGATTGGATCTAAATTGGAGGATGGGCAAACTTGTGTTGGAGTTTGAATTGAAGTTATTTGAAGTGTAAAGATTTTGTTGATTACAGGGGGATAGGCAATATTATAGAGGGAATTCTGCCGAAATTTCAGTAGAATTAAGTGACATATTTGTATTTTGATTGAATGAATAGTAAAATTAAATAGCTATAGGGCAGATGGGTATAGTGAAAGGATAAAAAAAAAATAATTACCTGAATTTCGCAATAATTTAAAGAGTAGTTTAAGAAAATCAAGTAATCAGTATCGTTGGAATCGTAATGTGTATAAATGAAGGGTGTTACATGATTGAGTTTTTTTATCTAATGTAAGATTTTTTTTTTTTTTGCAGGAACAAGATGCAAATTTTGAAGTTTCAACATATTTTATTTATTGATTAGGATGCAAATTTAATTTTTTATATTAGACAGTATGTTTTTTTTAATTAACCTTTTATTTGAATAAATACATTATATTAGATTTTTTTTTAGAAATTTAATTGATTGTATGACATTAAATTTAAAATGTGTCATTTTTAATACAATGCATATATGATAAGTATATTTGTCATAATTTGTCGACTTGTTAGTTCATTAATAACGGTATAATGTTTACAACTATGATATTAATATTGTAATAAAAAAAATATAATTTAATGACAATAAAAAATTGTCACTAAAACTATTTTTTGTGACAATTATTTTTATCCCTATTTATGTCACTAAAATGTAACATAATATGACAATTTATATTCATTGTTAATATACATTAATTTAATGACGAAATTATTTTTCTTCACTTAAAGTATTAGATTTAGTGACGAAATTAAATATTTTATGACGAAAATTATATTTATTTGTGACGATAATTACGTAACCAATGCTTAATGGTTTTAACAAGAATCAGAGTTTCGTCATTAAAAATATTTAATTTCGTAACGAATTTTAAATTTATCATAAAAAATACCAATCTTTAGTGACGATAAATAATATAATGTGACGAAATATTATTTTATTTATGACATAATTTTTGTCATGAAAAGTAAGAACTAAAGATGACGATAATCATTTTCGTCACAAAAAATGATACTTACGGTGACCAAAAAGTTAATCGTCACGTAAACTTTTATGTTACGCGTCTACCCCTTACGTTCTCTGTGACGATAAAAAATCGTCACCTTATCTTTTCAGCGACGAAAAATAAATTTTTCATGACAATTTTTTGCGTCATAAAAAGTGTAATTTCTTGTAGTGGCATCATGTGATTGCCCCTGTTAGTTCTGGTGGTGATGCTTTCAGTTGTGATGCTTTCAGTTCTGGTGGTGATGATTTAGTTATGATGCTTTCAGTTCTGGTGGTGATGCTTTCAGTTTTGATAATTTAGGAGCTCCTACATTGTTACAGTTTTAAATGTTCTGGCTTTTTTTTGCATCAATTTCAGTTATCAATTGAATTATTTTCAGCATGCCTGCATTTTAAACAAGAATTTCAATGATTTTTTTTAATCTGCCATTAATATAGTTATTTTCAGAATTTTAACAGGAGTTATCATATCAGAACAAGCCTTTTAAAAGGGCATACATGTGAATTACTATAGTTATATGATAAAACCTGTTAAAAAGGTTTGTTCTAATATGTTTTCATATTTATCGTATTTTACATGACAAATTAGGTGTTTGACGACCGTAAGTTTTGTTAGAAGAGTTCCATGATTTAAGAGGTAATTATTTTAGTTAATATTATTTTTTTACCACATATTGTTCATTTATTTTTATTGATGAAATCCATACAGGTTATATAATGGCTCCTGGTAAGACAATTGCTCCTGGTACCATCAAGAGACATGCAAAAAATAGGATTCAGATAGTTTCAGCAAATAATGATGCCACACATGCCACACATTCACCTTCTGAGTCATCCAATCATTCAAGCATCAGAGGAGTCTTGGATAGGATAAATCATGCAAGTAGTACTCTAGCAAATGAAAAATCCTCAAAGATCACAACAAAGGCACCCAATCAAGTTTCAACAGAAGAATCACCACTAGCTTCCTCACCTGACTAAGGAAATTCAAGTGCTCCTGTTCCATCAGAAGAATCGCCACTAGATTCCTCACCTGACCAAGGAAATTCAAGTGAATTCTAAATTTTAAATTAGATATATATGTTAGGCTATTTGCATTATTTTAAGGCAGCCTATATGTTTGACTTTGGTTATTTCATTTTATAGGAACTAACTCTAAAAAGAGGGTTCGAGGACAAGCTATGGGAAAAAATGTTATGAATGTTGCGGCTACTATAGGAAGTAAAATGAAGATTAATGTGGATACAGATATAGGAAGGCCTGTAACAGCAAATGCATCTGCAAAATTTGCAAGTCAGATTGGAGTTGTGACTCGAGATGTCATTTCAGTACCTATTAAATGGTCAGAATTGAAGAAATATGATTTAGATCCAGCCTTTCACCACTTGGATGTAAATCAAAATATTAATCTCTAAGAAACATTATTATTTATCTTATTTTTCTTTCTGTTTAAGATATAAAATTTGAATAAATGCAGATGTACATGGATGTGAACATGGATGATCCAGGTGTGAAAGATTGCTTGATAGAAAGGTTCAAAAGTAGTACTCGACAAGAGCATTATAGGTTACACCAGTATTTTAAAAAGTTTAATTCTGTAGAGGAGGCTAAGATAAACAAGCCTGAGAAGTATGCTAATGCTGAAAAATGGAAAGAACTTTGTGAACATTTTGCATCAGAGAAATTCAAGGTATATATTTTTAAGTTGGTTTTATTGTCTTGAAATGTAAAGAGGATATATATGCAGTTGAATGAAGATGTAAATATATATTTCGATAACTTTTTTATTTCTCTTAATAAGTTTTCACATTTTCTTAATTTTATAAGGTTAAAAGTGTGAAAAATTCTTCAAACAGAAATAAGGTCAAAGCTCCTCATATATCTGGTAGAAAGCCTTTTACTGTTCGCTGACATGAAATTGTAAGTATTTTGTGAACTTATCTTTGCAAATTACACCATGTGAACATAATTAATTGAATAAATTATTATTCTAATTATTATGTTTTTTTTTTCTTTTTATAATAGTCTCAAAATGAATTGAATGGAGAACCATGTGGTAGGATTGATCTTTACAAGCAAACCCATTATTCAATTCAAAAACGCTGGTCATCTCAACAAGCAGATGAAAATTGGTTAAGTAATTAATATACAAGTTTTGTAATGCAATTAGTTTGTTTGTTTTGAGACTTACATAAACTCTATTTTCTTTTAATTCCTTGTGATAGAATTTAATGATAGAAAAGCAAAACCATTTTAATGAGCAAGATATTCAAAAGACTGAAGATGAAATTGTTCAAGAAGTCCTTGGCCTTGGTACTTATTAGATAAAAGGCATTGGATATGGTCCAAAACCTCCTTCAAGGCTTTTATCATCGGACTATTTTGCTACACGAAAGCTTCAAAATGAACTTTCTAATACTCAAGAAACGTTGAGTGAGTCTCAATCAGAAGTGAACATACTTAAGATTCAGGTGACTGATTGTGAGACAAAAGTAAGCGACTTGAATTCCACTATCCATAAGCTGCTAGATATGTTAAAAGCAAACAGGATGAATGTCGATTGAATTCTGCAATGTAAGTTTTATATACTTGTGCATTTATTTTTGCTATGTTTAATGATATGAAAATAGTTGAAAATATTTGAAAAAAGTTGCAGATTTTTACATTGGTTTTTATGTTTTCTTGTTTTATTCTGAGGGGCAAATTTAAATGGTAAAGGCCATGTATGTTTTACTGGTCTTTGATTTTGCAACTCTTTAACTTGCTTGGTATCTCATGTTTTAGTGGTCTTTGATTTTGCAACTCTTTGATTTAGGTTCATTCCAAACTGTTGAATTAATAGCGATGTTTATGAATTTTCAGGTAACAGGTGTAAGTTCTCTTTTTTCTACCTCAATGTGGTATGTTGCGTGTAACTTTATTGTTATTTTGTTTGTGTCTTTAATAAAGTTTTCTCTTAATATGATGTTTCATTTGGAACATGTGATATTCTTGCGTCATAATATTATATTGTTCTTGTTCTAATATTTTGCTTATGGTTGAGTTTTTTATCTAATATATGATTTTTTTTGTAGGAACAGGATGCAAATTTTAAAATTTCAATAGAGTTTATTTCTGAATTATGGATTATGATATTTTAAGTTTTTACATTAGGTAGTATGTTTATTTTTAATTAACCTTTTGTTTAAATAAATACTTTATATTAATTGATTGATAATTTCCTTTAGAAATTTAATTAATTTTATAAAATTAAATTTAAAATGTGTCATTTTTAGTGCAACACATATACGACAAGTATATTTGTCATAATTTATCGACATGTTAGTTCATAAATGACGATATAATGTTCACAATTACGATATTAATATTGTCATAAAAAGCGTTATTTAATGACAATAAAAAGTTGTCACTAAAACTATTTTTTGTAATAACTATTTTTGTCCGTATTTATGTCACTAATTTGTAAAATAATATGACGATTTATATTCATCATTAATATATATTAATTTAATGACAAAATCATTTTTAGTCACTTAAAGTATTTGATTTAATGATCAAAATTACATTTATTTGTGACAACAATTACGTAACCAATACTTAATGGTTTTAATTAGAAGTAGAGTTTCGTCATTAAAAATATTTAATTTCGTGACGAATTTTAAATTTGTCATAAAAAATGCCAACATTTTGTAACGATAAACAATATAATGTGATAAAATATAATTTTATTTATGATATTATTTTTGTCATGAAAAGTAAGAAACAAAAATGACAATAATCATTTTCGTCACAAAAAAATTATACTTACGGTGACAAATCACTAAATTATCATGTAAACTTTTATGTTATGCTCCTACCGTTACATTCTCAGTGACGATAAAATTTTTCACCTTAACTTTTTAGCGACGAAAATTAGATTTTTCATGACAATTTTTTGCGTCATAAAAGGTGTAATTTCTTGTAGTGTATCCACTTGACCCATTAAATCAATTAGTTAATTACCCAATTATGCCACCTCAATTTAATTATCTCACTTTCCAATTTCAATTTCACTCAAATTCGATTCTAAAATTTATAACATATTTTTATTAGCTTACTCTTAAAATTTCAACTCAATCGAATTCCGTTTCCCGTTCCGGTAATTATTTACCTGACCGATAGCTGACTTTTCATTGTGATCAAAATATAAATTTTTTTATACCAATGGATTTTACTCATTAAAATGAGCATATGCGTATTTTCAGAATATTTTTCTGAGGTTCGTACCTCAAGATATGATCCGGTCAATACACAAGTCAAAATTAGGTCAATTCAGACTGGAGGAGCCATCAGACATCCGTTTAAAGCCCCAGACGGCTTGGCCCTCCCTCCACCAAAGGCCTGGCCATTTTTCACCCCACATACAGCCGTCTGCCACCACAGACGCCTGTCTGTTGAGGACAGACGCCCCAAAACCTCTTTTTCCACTATCTTGGCCATTCCTGACCCGTTTGACCTCATATTTTCGCCTACAGACTCGTCATAACCAGTATTTTATGATGATCAAATAAAATTTTCCTATCCAAGGATAAAATTTTCACCTCAAGCCTACTGATTGACCTCAAAAAATACTGTTTACGACTAACCCAACTTTCGGGCTGCTATGAAGGTACCTAGGAGCAGTCAGCAATATTTTGGTCCTAAATCCCATTTTATAACTCCAAATTAATTGATTCTTAATTATTTTGAAATTTAATACATAGGAAAACTTTTTTTATGAAGACCACTTGGCCTAAATAGTTCGTTTCATTATCAAAAATATAATTGAATCTGGACCTAAGATACTAACCTGAATTCTGTCATCCAAAAGCATCTCACACTACTGTCAGGGTGTCTAAACAACAATGTGGAATTTAAGATAGTTGTGTAAAACGGTTTTGGAACTCTAAAATGCAACCCACATGGTAGTTAGGAATTCCTAATAGTCGTATGACCTTTGTTAATATTAATTTTTCTTGCCGAAATGACCCTAAACTTAACCCGAACCTTCCCCAATGTCTATAACGCTTGACTAACATATGTTTAAAGGTAATTAATGACTAAACATGCATGAAACATGCAATAATAAATAGAGATAAGAATGTGAACAAAGTAAATATGTGCATATATTTGATGTATATGCAAATATATATAGATTATATGTAACACTCCCTACCCATACGTAGGCAAACCCATTTTCAATGGAGTGAGAACCCGTATGAGAAAGGGTGTCACCAAGCAAAACGATACAATAACATTCATCCACATAATATAAACATACATATATACAGCGGAATTTAAAACTTTAAAACCAAATTGATCATTCATTCATAGATGAAATAATAATATTCATTACATAACTATTCTGATATTACCAAAATAATTACATCTTTCAAAATTACAATGCGGAAGCGGAATAAAAGAATAAATACAATGAGAGTTCACTATTATAAAAAGAACCATATAACAAAAGGCTAAGTCCTAACATCAATTCCCTCTATGTTGGCTTGACTTGCGGTGACTCTCCCAAAAGCTAACCATCATCCGTACCTGCACGGATGAACACCCATGCTAAGCGATAACGCTTAGTGGGGAAAACAAACAACAAGGTGGACGGCCATTCACAATGGTCGTCAAAGCAAAACGCATACATAATGATATATGCTAATAATCATATTATATATAATCATAATTGAGTCACATTAGTAATCATTCAAAGGCTTATAATCACATTCATATATTAACTGATTCATATGCTCATAAATAGAGTCATTCAGATTCACATACTTATAATCATAGCCGATCGGATTTCTCATTCTTATAAGCATAACACAAACAAACAATACACCTATTGACTCACAATAGTGGATAACAAGTGAACTCATGACGGTACCTTACGGGTACGAATCGAAAAGCAACATCACATTTTCTCATTCAAAAAAATTTTACAGAGGGGATCTTAAATAAGATCCAAACATATTGAGGTTCGCGAGGAACCAAACGGGGACCTGATCAGGGTCCAAACAGAACTAAGGGCTGCAGCTACTGAACGCTATTAGGCATGCCTAACTATCCACTAAACTGAATCTTGCAGGTCATGCATAATACAAATCATGCTCAAAGCATAACATATAATTTATCATGAAGAAACTATGATATAACACATATATAAGCATATTTATTACCATACAGTAGTAAAAAAACCCATGTAGAAAAGATATGAAATACATTTTAGCAAAACAGGACAAGTTGGGAGAAACAGGAAGGACACGAGTCGTGCAAGTCAACACGACTCGTGTCGATGCCTCACTTGGCTGAAAGATCGATCGCGGGTGGAAGAAATGAAGGACACGAGTCGTGCAGGTCGACACGACTCGTGTCGATGCTCTTCTTGGCCGAAAGGCCGATCGATAAGGGAAAAACAAAGGGGCACCAGTCGTGCCGTTCGGCATGACTCGTGCTATTATTACATAGCCGGTCACGAGTCGTGCTTGCGTGCATGACTCGTGACTTGGCTTCCCAGCCCGCACGAATCGTCCTTTTCCTAGGGCATTCCGATCGGATCTCCCCATCTTTCGTTCGGCAGCAGAGCACTCCATCGCGCGAGCGACCGAGCGCCATGGCACTTTCGATCGAAAGATGGTAGTTCAGTCAGAACACTGGATTCACGGATCTCTGTCTCACGACAGACAGTCACGTTCCAATTTGCAGAAAATCTGCAGAACTCCTTTGGTTCCAAACTTGCCCAAAACTTCAAAAATCCAACTAAATACCACGTTACATCAGATTGGGCATTTCCCAACACAACCAACAACACAAACACAACTTTTACACAATCAATGCAATCAATTCATGAATTAATAAAAAATCAAAATCCCAACAGTAGCAAACCCAGAAAATCACAGTGATATCCATCCAACTCAAATCTGCTCTCATAGTTCAACAATTATGCACCATAACTTAAATCAACCAAAACTCATAACATTTAAACTAACACGCATCTCTTAATCATCAGATTTCCATAAAATCATTCAACCACAACGAAACACAAGAAAATGCATCAAGAACAGATAATTCCCGAACTTGTAAATCTTATGCTCCTAGATGCAAGCTCCACTCCCACTTGCCTTCGCTTTTCCCTTGGGATCACGAGTAGGCACTTTTAAACCGAAAACCCACAAAATCACACAAAAACCCTAAGTTAAAATACGTTCTAACAGACCAAGAGAAGGAGAGGAAGAAGAAGAGAAAACCCAACCAAAACTTACCAAATAAACTTGAGAGATGATCAATTTCCACCAAAAATCACTTGGATCAAAGCTAGGGCACACTAGAAGAGAGAAGAGGAAGAGGAGATAAAGAGAGGAGGAAGAACGGCAAGGGCAGCAAAAATGGCTGCTCTCTTTTCTCTCCTTCACTTTATTCCCACTTCCTAAAACCCTAGCCAAATGTCACCCTAAGATTGGTGGAACTTGACCACTCACACCCAGCTAACATGCATGACACCACACACAAGACTAACCCCACTAATGCACACACTACTAACATACATGCACCCACACTCTAATAAAGCCCACAAAACATGCATATTACCCATGAATACCCTTAACACATGCCAACACACCCACACATGCACACATACACATGGCTCAAACTTCTAGGGGGAAATCGGGGTGTGACATTATAAGCATATGTTAAGCATATATGAGTACATGCTTCAATTATATGATTATAATTGTGTATTTAATTGATATATTAATCATTAGAATGATGGAAACACATATGAATCATGTTATATGATTCTTGTACATAAGAGTGTACGTATTAGAAATAATACATATATATATACACACACACACACATAATCATATACATATACATATGTATAGGTTTACATTGGTTATAGGTATATGCTTATACAATGTGTGTGTATAGATTATATGATTATGTTTATGCATATAAACTTGTAATGTTAAAGATTTGGAAGATGGAAAAGAATGATATTAATGAAAATGCAAACTGAAGTTATGTACATCTATAACCTAATATTGTATTAGTTTTGTGAGTAATTGCTAATGCCTGGTATGACATGATGTTAGCATAAGGCCTACTTTAATTTGAGTTGTGGATAAATAGGCATGTCTATAGGAATTCTGCAGTTGCTTCTATGACACTAATTACTATTTTCTCTTAGATTATTTGGTATCTCTTTCATTTGATATTTGATTTTGAGACATTGTCTCTTCTGTGATGCCTTTTGAGGTATCTTCTATAAATGCCATTTTATGGCATCTTTTATTTTCCGTTATTCGCACCTTTTATCTATTAAAGTCCTAGATGTGGGTAAATAGGCAGGCCTAGAAGGGTTTTACACCTGCTTCTCTAACACTATATTGACTTATATTATTGAGACTTATGTCTCTTTTGTCAAATCTTATATGTATTTTCAGATTGGTGCTTCGATACCTTCTGTATATTCTGGATCTTTGAGGCTTATGCCTCTTATAGTGATACCTTTTAGGTATCTTCTGTTGATAACATATATAGGTATCTTTTGTACCTGTTATCCATATTTATAAGAAATAACAGGCAAATTTACATGAAGTTTGTTTCTGTTTTGTTCTATTCTGGCTATTAACTCTATTTCCTAATGTGATGACTAATTATAATGTCTGGTGTGAACTTCAATTTGGGCATCACCATTTTTTGTTTCTAATAGGAATGAATAAGATATATGTATAAATGTGAACAAGAATTGTTATATGATTTTGGCACTTGATATGTATTATATGACATGGTTATTTAATTTTTATGAAAATATTACAACATGAAATAAATTCTAGCTTTGTACACAATCAATTTCTATTTTGACAAGCATGGAAAAGTCATATATAAATGTGATATGGACATGTGATTTGATATAGAACTTGTTATATATTATTAGAATATGATACATAAGTGTATCTTCAACTATAGAGATTATAAGCAAATGTATGATGAGAAAGATAAAACTATAACTTTAGATCATGACATAGAGTTTTGGTATGATGAGAAGCACCACATTATTAGCATAATAACGTGCTACGTTAAGAGGATGAATAACAAAACTAGTGCATGCAACTCTATTTAGTATGATAATCCATATGTATAGCAAATGCTTTAGGTTAAAGAGAATGACTAATAATAGAATGCAATAAGTGATGAATCAAGTTAAAGTTAAGGCTAGTGATGTGCTTACTTGTAATATTCTACATTATATGAACTTGAATCAAACACAATAAAATAAGTAAAGGTATTATTAAGTTTTAACAAACCTAACCAAGAATGAATAAAATGTAATGAACATATAAAGATAAATGCATTAGGAAGTTTAAAAGCATAAGTAAGATAAACTAATAATAGGATCTTGTTCAGATGTAAATAAGAGTAAAAGATGTTGCAAAAAGGTTATTCCTGAAAGTCGTCATGATAAAGATTTGAATAGGCAGAATTATGTGGTTTTGATTCCCATTTTTTAGTTATGTAGGAAGCTTGGAGTGTAACAACCCAAATAGGGCCTGGTCGGAATCTGTGGTTGAAGTCGAATAAGTGAGGGTATTTTCGTAATTTGGGTAAGAGGAATTTTGGACATTTAAGAATTTTGTGCTAAAGGAATTAATTAATTAAGTGTTAAGTGAAGAGAAGGAAATATTAGTGTGTGCTTGTGGTGTAGAATTGTAGGGTGTGAGTGGACTAAGGCTTTTATTGAGTGGGTTGTGGTGTATGGTGCATTGGAGGATATTTGTGTTAGAAAGGTTTGTGTGTGGTTAGTGTATGGTGCCATGAGTGGTTTTGGTTAAGAAGGATGGCTTGATTCTTTAAGATTGTGACAAGTGGCAAGGGTTGGTGAGCAATTAATGAAAAGTAGGAGAGAGGGAATGAAGGGGCAGATTTTGCATAGCTTCCCTTGGAAGCTAACTCATTTTCTCCCTTTCTTCTTCACTTCCCGTTCCCTCTCTCTCCTTCTTCCATTTTGGCTGCTCTCATCTCTTTTCTCTTGCATTTTCTTTGAGTTTTGAGTGGGTTTCTAGAAGGTTTGAGTGGGTAGTGTTGAAGGTAAGTGTTTGATTTCGGATTGGGGTTCTTTTATTTGTTTCTTGCTCCTTGATTTCTGGTTTTGATTGTGGTTTGGGTTTGTGTAAGCTTCGGAAGAGAAGAGGAAGAGCAAAGGCAAGGATATAGTGGAATCGTGAAGTGCTCGGTTTGAGGCTACTGTTTTCAGGTTTGGGAGTTTATTTTGATGATGTTTGAGTGCATGTAAGTGTTATGAGCTGTGTTATAGATTGTGGTCTTTTCCCTTATTTTCCTCCTTGGATCAACTCTAGCTAGTGTTTGCATATTATGTGTAATGGTGAGTATTTTATGAATGCGTGTTAAAATTGTGTAGTGACTTATAGTGAAGTACAAGTGATATAGTGACGATGTTATGCGTTTTCAGAATTGAGTATGCCCTGTTAGTGTATTTGAGTTTGATTGTGAGTGATTTTTCGTGGAATTTATAGTTGATTATAGTGTAAATGTGTTTTGTGGCTTGAAAGTGATGCGGTGATGTGTTGGAGGCGAGAGGTAAGTGTTTTGAGCTTGTTGTATGCATATATGTGGAGTTGTGTGTGAAAAGAGTAGGAAAAAGTGCAGAATTGGGCAAATCTGGGTTCTGTCGCGATCGCGACAAGTGACGCGATCGCGACAGAACGCGGTCTTGGCCCTTTATTCTTGAAGAGTCCTCTGTCGCGATCGCGATGCCTGTCGCGAGCGCGACAGAGAGCTCGGTCGCGGAAACCTCCGCGCGGGCGTGCTGCCGAGCGTGCGCGCGAGGAGGAAGGATCTGGTCTCTGTCGCGATCGCGACGCTTGTCGCGAGCGCGACAGAGCTCGGCCCCGAGAATTTCTGCCGCGAGTGCTTCGTCGCGAGTAGGCCCCCGGCGCGACCTCGCGAGGAAGTACACCGTGTTCTATCGCGATCGCGACGCTTGTCGCGAGCGCGACAGAGCTCGACTCAGTGAGTTCTGCCGCGAGTGCTTCGTCGCGAGGAGGTCTTTTGGCGCGACCTCGCGAGGAAGTACCCCGTGCTCTGTCGCGAGCGCGACACTTGTCGCGATCGCGACAGAGGCCATTCCTGCTTGCCTTGTTTCTGAATGTGTTTCTTTTGTACTACTTTGCACGGTTTCTCACTAGTGCATGGTATATGTGTGTGCCTTTGACTCATGATATTATTGTGCTAGTGTCCTTGTTGTGGATTTATATTAAATAAGAGTTTTAATTTGAATATTGTTTTGTCTATGTACTGTCTTGAGAGTTTTTGAGTTGTCGAGCCTGAAGTGTCAAGGTATAGGATAATTAAGCATGCTTAAGAAGGGTTAGTGTTCAGCTGTTCTGTCCGCCCCGTTTGGGCGAAGCGGTCGACCTCCGAGATGGTCATCAATCGTGTAGTGATAAAATGTTTTGAGACTCCGGTCTCCTGCGCTGCCTTCGGGTATTAAAGTGTTTTTGAGGCTTCGGTCTCCCGTGCCGTGTTCCCGTATCCTCAACCATTGATCTCAGGCTATATTGTGAACCGTCTGGTTATAGTGTGACTCTGAATAGTGTAATGGTTTAGTGCATTGCGTTATGTTATCCTGATTATATATTTATATCTCTGTACTCTGATGCATAATGATTTATGTATATTAGTGCATGTTTCCTTGTATAGTGTTCTGTTGTGTTTGTTTCTCCCCACTAAGCGTTATCGCTTAGCACGGGCTTTTATCCCGTGCAGGTATCGTGAAGGATTTTGGGAGTGCTCGAGTCGTGCATCTGCAGGCAGGCCACTTAGGAGTCAAGTTTATTATTTCTGTCTCCTTCTGTAATTCTTTTGTTTATGTACTTCTCTTTTTGTAAAGGATTGTAAAAAAAATGTAATCTTTTGGGCCATTGCATATAACTAGTATTTTGATTATTTATGTAATGAAGTTTATTTCCTTTTTTTATCTTTCTAAGATTTTATTATATGCTTATTGAATGCTTCCGCTGTATGCTTTGCCGCGTCGTGAGTGAGTGTCGTGATGTAGCGCGCCCGCCGGTGCCCTTCCAACGGGGGCGGCGGCGGGGGTGTTGCATGGAGCCTGATATAGAGTTTTGCCTATCCATACTACAATTATGTTAAGATATAATTAGCTTATAACAGTATTCAAGTATGAATTTATAATTGATTTGAATGTATAGTTATGTATAACATTATGAGTAAGTGCAAGTTAGATGATAGTGATCAAGATTTAGTGTGGTAATTGGGTTCTGAACATGTAAAGTAACACAAGAATGGTATATAAATTAATATATCTAAATAATAGATCTGAACTTCCGATAAATCAATTATTTGTTTATTCATCTATATTAGGTAGTACATTATTAAGTATGACTTAGCATATGAGTTGCCTTTTTGCAACATAGGTATGTAATCGAAGGCTAGCCTGAAGTGAAGATTGAAAGCAGTCATATGAAGATCACCTCATAAGGGTGTAGGCATTAGATGTATTTTGATAAGTTGTAAAGTGTATATTAAGCTTTGAACATGCAAACAAGTATATATAAATGTTTGAATTGACTTGTATAGGAATGTATATAAAATAAAGTGATATATGAACTTTGAGCTTTAGAGATAAGATTTGATAACATATGATATGTTATGTAGTCCAACTTGTTACATGATCGGTTATTAGTTTTAGGTAGCACACCCAGTCCCTCCTAGGGTACATAGGGGTGTTATATTTAGCAGTATCAAAGCAAAAGTTTAGGCAATTTTGGATTACATTATGACAGTGTGAATATATGTAGGAAATAAGAAGTTAAAATGTATGCAAAATTTATGAGGTTATAAAGTATATAAGGTATAAAAAGAAGAGAATAATGAATTTTAGAGGAATAAAATGGTTAGGTGAAATGAAAGCATATAGAATGAATGGACGAAAAGCCACAGTAAAAGGATCATTTTGAGGCATATTACATGAAATCTTGACTGGAATCTAGAATGGATAGAAAGAAATAAAAAGCATGCATAGAAAACTTATTGTGAAAATACTTTACAGGGATAGGAAGGAAAGCAAGTGATATAGGAAATAATGCATACAAGTATATGAACAAAGTAATTGGAACTCACATGTTATGTAAATATAAAGTACTAGGGCATATGAATGAACTTCTAACCGGAAGTTTAATGATTGTGAATTTTGGGGACAAAATTGTTTTTAAAGGGGAGAAAAATGTAAGACCCCATATTACACCCTAGCAATATCATAACATATCTAAGGTAAATTAGAAAGAGAATATGAATGATTAAGCAGGAAAAGAGTAGTAAATGACCTAATAAGCATTAATTTAAAAGACATGGGTAATTCGGTAATTTATTCGAATTGAGAAATGCATGTATAAATAAATATGAGACATGGCCTAATATATAAATAAAGATAAGATACATGCTAATGTAGGATTAGACGAATGTTTGGGGGTGGAAACATAAATTTAAAAAGTCAAAAAGGTTGGACCATTGAAAAATTCGCTCATTTCATCTAGAATAAGTAAGAAAAGTCATGAAATTTGGGGAGAGTTGGCCGGCCATTCTTAAGCTAAAAATACAGGATTTTCTTCTTCTTTTCTCTCTGAAAAATTTTTCCTTAAGTTCCTAATAGAGGCCAAAGAGAAAAAAAAAGGGTATAGAAGAGCAAAGGAAAAGAAGAAAGGAAACAAAATGAGCAAGTTCAAGGTAAAGGTTGAGTACTACTCAATTCTTTTGACGTGTCTGGGATGTGCTTGAATTTCATGAATAATTGTGTGTAACACCCCCATCGTCGTCCCCATTGGAAGGACGCCGACGGACGCGCTACACGACGCTCACATATACAGATATACACATGCACAATGCGGAAGCATACATTCATACATAACATGCATACATAAATATGGGTTAATTAAAAACTTACCTTGACTTACCTTGCGGTACAGACTGAACATGCAATAACTCACGCACACGCAGACACTAAGCTGAAGCATACACAGAAGCATACATATCACCATTCAACGGAAGCATAGTCGCAATAATAAAACAAAGGAATAACTAAACATAAATCATACTAACTATTACATTCCCACAAGAAAACTCAAGATTAAAACATAATTAATTACATATACAATACTACATAATTACAAAAGCTGAAATACAGAAGCTGAACAAAATACAGAACTTCTAACTCCTACGTGGCCGACCTTGCAATAGCGCGACTCGAACAGAACCAAACCTGCCACCTGCACGGAAAGGAAATCCGTGCTAAGCGATAAACGCTTAGTGGGGAGAACACACAAGAATATGGACGGCCATTCACAATGGTCGTCAAAGCAAATCACATTCAAATGACAAATGCGGATATTCATAACTAATATGAACATGCTGGCATAGTAAAGGCATTCATTCGATAACTCACAATCAAACCATAAACTCGTGTCCAGGATAGACTAAAACAGACACAATACAATACACGTTACAAACATCATCATGCTGAACTACATACTATATCACATGCATAACCTACATGGGTAGCAAATATCAACATCTAACCGTGCGGAGTCACATGAACTTTACACATGCATTTGACGTAACTAAGTACCTATGCAGGAACTGACAACCAAACCATCATGTTAAGGATGCTAGCCATTTAACATACTTAGACATGCCAAACACATACACTAGTCAAATATCCAAAGGATAACATTTAGAGCATCACAATACCGCTGCGCAACTCTAATATATATTAAGCATCATGCAAAAACACTCTGATAGCGGAGACTGAAGGCATAACCACTTAGTATTACATTCATATCATCATCATGCAGGAAGTACAGTAATCATCACATACTTACCATCACAGCAGCTTCGGTTCACATGCTAATATATATAACAAAACTATGCTGAAGTCATATACTTAAATACATCAATCAAATCATTTCAAAGCATTCAGAAACTTATAACAGATCACATGACAAGTACGGATAATCATGTTAAATATAATGTCATGCTTACTTAATACAGACATACATTCTGAAGCCCATAATCACATTCATATACACATAAACTGATTCCTGAAATCCGTATCATAATCAAACGGATATCACATTCATATAGTTATTTCAAAGTAATACAAACCAGTAAAGCACCTGCTGACTCACAATAGTGGATAACGAGTGTACTGATTAGTACCTTACGGGTACAAGTCGGCCAAAGGGTACCTTACGGGTACGAATCGAAAACCACTTTATTTTGTCACAAAAGCATTTTACTGATGGGGGATCTTAACCCGATCCAAATACATTAAAAAGGATCACGAGGATCCGTACTGATGGGGGGTTCGCGAGGAACCAGTCGGGGGACCTGATCAGGGTCCAAACGTTCAAAGGGCGCTGCAGCTACTGATGACTCTATTAGGCATGCCTAACTATCCACTAAACTGACTCTCGCAGGTCATGCATAAAACAATTCACGCTTCGAAACACATAACGCATAATTATATATACATCATGCATAAACCAGAGTACAATAGACATATAAATATGCTCATAAAGTCGGTCATATATCATGCAATTCGCATTGCAAAACATATTACAGTCCATACATTTTAACATTAAACAATGTTCTAAAGCATGCCAAGAATCAAGTAAAGAAGCACTACCATGCCAATGATTATCAATACAAAATCCTAATCATGCATTAGGTGAAGATACTAAGCATAAACCATGCATAGTCCAAAATTACATTTAAACATAACACATTGAGTTCCCAGGCTAAAGCATAATCATGCATTAAGACATTAACCATATTATTCAAATAAATATAGCATAGCATAATATCAATCATACCTCATTCAAGTCATATTCTGAAGCATGCAATAGATCAATCAATCTCATTTTATCACTACTCAATTTACTAAAGCATATCATGAACACATGTGGAATCATATTATGCCTATGATCAATAACGTATAATCTGAATCATGAAATGATACAATGCTCTTAAACATGGCATGTTATTCTAGATAAGAATCCGATCAAGGACAGGCATAACATAATGCTAAACACAACTAAAATAAGCTAACCAATCAGATAAGATAGCACACAGTAGAGGAGAGAATCATAGAAGCATTTGAAAGTCATTTTATAATAAACTAGTCACGGGGAACAAATCAAAACAGAAAAGCCATACAGGAGCATATAACAGTATGACGTAATTTATACAGCGGTGAAGACCCATACAGAAGAAATAGGAAATTCATTTTGGTTAAAACTGGGCAAAATCAGAAAAAGGAGCTGAAGAGGGGTCGGTCACGAGGGTCACGAGACGTGACCTAGTGTCACGTCTCGTGACCTGCTAGAGAGTCACGGGACGTGACTCTATGTCACGCCTGGCCTCACAAGAGTCACGCCGTGACTCTAAGTCACGAGACGTGACTTTCCTCTCACAGAGAGAGGAGTCACGCTTCGCGACTGGAGTCACGCCTGGCCTCACAAGAGTCACGCCGTGACTCTAAGTCACGAGACGTGACTTTCCTCTCACAGAGAGAGGAGTCACGCTTCGCGACTGGAGTCACGCCTGGCCTCACAAGAGTCACGCCGTGACTCTAAGTCACGAGACGTGACTTTCCTCTCACAGAGAGAGGAGTCACGCTTCGCGACTGGAGTCACGCCTTGCCTTTACCAGAGTCACGTCGTGACTCTAAGTCACGAGACGTGACTTGCCTCCCTCAAGGCAGTCACGCTTCGCAACTGGGAGTCACGCCGCGCGATCACGTCCAGCCCGCCGAGAAATCACGCGTTGTGACTGGGAGACAGAGTCACGTGGCGTGACTGGAAGTCACGTCTCGTGGCTTGTCTCTCTCAGGAATTCTCGACACATACTGGAAATGGAAATTCTACAGAGACGCGATTTTCCATTCCCAGCTTACCCAGAATTTAACGAAACTCGATAAAATCATTTCCAATCTGATTCAAAACACATCCAAACTCATCTTACCTTACAGTCGATCTTCCAAACATCATAAACAGGATAATTGCAATTAATTCCACAATCAATCAACCAAAGTCATGCATAAACCCATTCGGGAATATAAACCCTAAAATTACAGTAGGTTCAGAACACAAACTCAGAACTTCCAAATCAATACTTGTCATGCATCACTAACACATCTACTCACTTAATCATGCATGTACACATTCTAAAACACACCAATTTCCAGAAATTAGACCATGCAAAATCCTTATAAGTCTAGTGAGAAATAGGGCAGAGACATTCAACTGAGATTGAAAAACAGAGAAGTTCAAACATTGCATGCATTTCAAATGCTCCCAAACCTGGAAATGACGATCCAAAATCAGCTTCAAGATCAGTCCTCAATCCTTTCCTTGCCTTTACTTTGCTTCTTCTTACAATCCAAGGCTTGCACAAACAAGAAACCCACAATTACTCTTTATAACCCTAATTGAAGATAAAACCAGGAAGATGAAGAAGAACAGGAGCACGTAGAAAACCTTAAACCAACTTACCTCTTCAAGCAAAGTACAATCCAAGCCAAACTCAACTCCAAGCCAATCGTGAAAGAAAGGAGAAGCAGAGAAAGGAGAAGAGAAGAAGAAGGGCAGGCGTGAGAGGGGAGAACGGGATTGCAATCTGTGTTCCCTCTCTCACTCTCTTTCCTTTCTTCTTTTCTTCATTCAATGCCCACCTAACAAGCCCACTTGGCAGATCCTAATAGGACCTCAAACTCCACTTAAACTTTCCAACCATTAGTGCTCTTTAGTCCTTAGATAAATTACACTTCACTCACTTACACATTTCTTTCCTTACAAACTTAATTATCTTTTCAATTAGGTCCTAAACACTCCAAAATTCTCAAGCACAAATTATCGAAATACCCTTCCAATCCCGACTTCGCATGCAAATCCCGACTAGGGCCATTTTGGGGTGTGACATTGTGTGGTTTTGTTTAGTGATGAATTAGAAAATAAGCACGGAACATGATTGTTTTTTTTTCACAAGTAAATAATGTGATAAGATGAAGATGTTGTTGTGAATAATATAGGAGCAACTAGTAGTATTTTAGGGATAACTCCCTCTCTGAAAATCCAATTGAGATGAATTCAATTCTTATAGAAATTAGACTCAAAATAGAGTAACTTTCATGGAGAACTTATGATCCAATTCTATTTGTAACCTATCTAGAAATTTGCTCGAGTGTGAAGTAACAATTCTATCTCAGAATAGGTGTGGGGTTACAAGGAACAGTTTGTAGTATTTTGGCTATAACTCAGCCTAAAGACCATGATATTGAGTGATTCAAATTGAATATAACACTTTAAAACATAGATCTACAACCTTACTAAGATACTAAAACCAATTTCTATCTCTAAGGTACCCAAAATGGGGCTTGAATTCAGTGTACTGATTCTATCCCCTGCACTGGAATAGTTAATAGTAAGTTGTGTGTAACTCTTACTATAAAACTCCAATTGACGTGAATAAAATTTCTATAGCAACTAGAATCATAATTCTAAAGCTTTTATGAAGAGTGAATGATCCAATTCTTTTCCAAGTGTTCCCAAAAAATTTTTAAAGACAAAATAACAATTTTATCCCTAAAAGGTACCTAAGAGTAGTTAGCAATGTTTTGGCTATAATCTCGTTATATAAGTCCAAATTGATTAATTCTTGATTATTTGGAAATCTAAGACATCGAGGAACATCTTTTATGAGACTACTTGGCCTAAATAGTTCATTTTTATTGTCAAAAATACAGTTGAATCAAGACCTGAGATGCTACCTTGGATTCTACCACCCATAACCATTTCACACAACTGTCAGGATGTCCAAACAGCCATGTGGAATTTCAGACAGCCATGTAAAAGGGTTTTGGAACTCCAAAATGCACCCCACACAGCTATTAGGAATTCCTAACAGCCGTGTGACCTCTATTTTTTACCCAAACATGAATTTTTCTTAAATGACCCTGAACCTTCCCCAATGTCTATGAAACTTGACTAACACATGTTTAAAGTAATTAATGACTAAATATACATGCAACATGCAATAATAAATTGAGATAGCAACGTGAACAAAGTAAATATGTGCATATATTTGATATATATGAAAATATATATGTATATATATATATATATATATAGTACATTCTTTGATTATATGATTATAATTGTGTATTTAATTGATATATTAATCATTGGGAGGATGGAAATACATGTGAATCATGTTATATGATTCTTGTACATAAGAGTGTACGTATTGGAAATAATATATAAAGATGATGATATATATGTATATATGTATGTGTTTACATTTGTTATAGGTATATGCTTATACAAATGTGTCTATATAGATTATATAATTATGTTTATGCATGTATACTTAGAATCTTATAGATTTGGAAGATGGAAAAGAATGATATTAATGGAAATGTAAACTAAAGTTTTGTACATGTATAACCTAATGTTATATTGGTTCTGTGGGTAATTACTAATGCCTAATATGACATAATGCTAGCATAAGGCCTACTTTAATCTGAGCTCTAGATAATTAGGCATGTTTATAGGAATTCTGTAGCTGTTTATGTGACACTGATTAGTGTCTTCTGTTAGATACTTCAGTATCTCTTTTATCTGATTTATAATTTTGAGACATTGTCTCTTCAGTGATGCCTTTTGAGGTATCTTTTGTAGATGCCATTTTATAGTATCTTTCATTTTTTGTTATCTGCACCTTGGTCTGTTAAAGTCCCATATATGGGTAAATAGGCATGTCTAAAAGGATTTGCAGCTACTTCTGTTACAACACGGTGTCTTATGTTATTGAGACTTATGTCTCTTCTACCAATTCTTATATGTATTTTTAGATTGTGCTTCAGTACCTTCTATATGTTCGGGATGTTTAAGGCTTATGCCTCTTCTATTAATACCTTTTAGGTATTTTTTATTGATACCATATATGGCTATCTTTTGTACCCATTATCCAGATTTATAAGAAATAGTAAGCAAATCTATATGAAGTTTATTTCTATTTTGTCATGTTCTAGCTATTAATTATGTTTCCTGATCTAATAAATAATTATAATGTCCAATGTGAACTTCAGTTTGGGCATAACCATTTTGTGTTTCTGACAGGCGTGAATAAGATATATGTATAAATGTGAACAAGACTTGTTATATGATTTCGGCACTTAATACATATTATATGACATGTTTATTTAGTTTTCATGAAAACATTACAGTATGAAATAAATCCCATCTTTATGCACAATCACTTTCTATTTTAATAAGCATATAAGTAAATGTGATTTATGCATGTGATTTGATATAGAACTTGTTATATGTTATTAGAATCTGATACATAAGTGTATCTTTAACTATAAAGATTATAAGCAAATGTATGATATGAAAGATAGAACTATGGCTTGAGATCCTAACATAGAGTTTTGGTATGATGAAAAGCACCACGTTATCAGCATGATAACGTGCTAAGTTAAGAGGATGAATAACGGAACTAGTGCATGCAACTCTATTTAGTATGATAATATATATGCATAGTAAATGCTCCTGGTTGAAAAAAATGACTAATAATAAAATGTAATAAGTGATGAATCAAGTTAAAGATAAGGCTAGTGATGTGCTTACTTGTAATATTCTTCATTATATGAACTTGAATCAAACACAATAAAATAAGTAAAGGTATTATTAAGTTTTAGCAAACCTAACAAAGAATGAATAAAATGTAATGAACATATAAAGAAAAGTGCATTGGGAAGTTTAAAAGCATAAGTAAGATAAACTGATAATAAGTTCCTATTCAGATGTAAATAAGAGTAAATGATGTTGCAGAAAGGTTATTCTTAAAAGTTGTCATGATAAAGATTTGAACAAGTAGAACTATGTGGTTCTAATTCCCTTTTTTGGGATATATAGGAAGCTTAGAATGCTTATTCCGAGTCTAAATCAAATCGCACTAAACTAATAAACACTCAAATATTAAAGGCAACATAATGAATGAAAATTGAAATAGAGTTTTGCCTGTCCATAATAGAGGTATATTATTAGCTTATAAAGGTATTCAAGTATGAATTCATAATTGATATGAATATATAGTTATGTATAACATGAATTAAGCACGAGATAGAATGAGTAAGTTCAAGTTAGATGATAGCGATCAAGGTTTAGTGTTGTAATTGGATTCTTAATATGTAAAATAATACGAGAATGTTATATAAATTAATATATATAAAAAATAGATATGAACTTCTGATAAATGAATTATTTATTTATTTATTTATATTAGGTAGTACATCATTAAGTATGACTGAACATATGAGTTGGCTTTTTGCAACATAGGTATGAAATCGAAGACTAGCCTGAAATGAAGATCGGGAGTAGTCATTTGAAGATTACCCTATAAAGGTGTAGGCATTAGATGTATTTTGATAAGTTGTAAAGTGTATATTAAGCTTTGAACATGCAAACAAGTATATATGAATGTACGAATTGACTTGTATAGGAATGTGTATAAAATAGAGTGATATATGAACTTTGAGCCTTAGAATTAACATTTGATAACATATGATATGTTATGTAGTCGAGCCTATTACATGATCGATTATAAGTCTTAGGAAGAACACCCAATCCCTTCTAAGCTATATGGGGGTGTTACATGCATGCATAAATACATACATACATATATGTATATATGTCTATATATATATATATATATATATATATATATATATATATATATATATATATATATATATATATATATATATATATGCATATAGGTGTACTTACATACAAACACACATACATATATTTATATATGTATGTATGCATGCATGTATGTATGTATGTATGTATGTATGTATGTATGTATGTATGTAGGTGTATATACATGTATACATATATATAGATATGTTTGGACGTAGGTACCTTTATGTATGTACTTGCATATATACATTAATACATACATATAAGTATGTATGTATACATGCATACACGTATGTGCATATATATGTATGTATACATATATACACACACATAGATATGTATGTATTGCTAAGTCTTAAATCATGTTATATTTTGCTTTTTTTTGCTTTTATTTTTGAGTCATTAACTCCTCTTTTGCACCTTTTTAAGTTAGAATTATTTTAGTTTTGATTTTAGGCTGAATTGTGTTATTTTTGTTTCATTTTTGTAGGATATGAGATGTCACACTGCTGTCAGGGTTTTTGTGATAGCCCTGAGATCAAAATAAACAATCCAAAATCTTAAGTTGAAGGTCACATGGCTATCAGGATGGTGTAACAGCCATGTGATAATCCGTAGTGACTCTAGAATGCAACTTTGAAGGACCACACATTTGTTAAGACTTAGTGATAGCAGTGTGGTATGCCAATTTTCAGTCTAGAACCATTTCACATTGCTGTTAGGAAAGTGTGATAGCCATGTCACTTGGAAAAGTATAGTTGTAACTAAGGACTCTGGCTATTAGGAAGTTCTGACAGCTATAGTATTTAAGGCGACACTTTCAATTTTTTCTGGATTTGTTCTTTTTTTTTCCATTTTTCATTTACTCTTTCTTTTTCTAGTATTTTTCTTTAGTTCCCTTACAAACCCATTAGGGTGAGATCGTACTTGATTATCACTGCGATCTGGCCTTGAGAAGGATAAATTAAAAGTAAATGGCACAAACTTCCTAGACTGGTTCAGGAACTTGAGAATTGTTCTCAAGTAGGAAAGGAAGCTATATTTGCTCGATGAGCCTATTCCTAATGACCTACCGACTGATCCTTCAAGGGTAGTCAAAGAGAAACACAAGAAACATGTTAACGATTCTGTGGATGTTGGGTGTTTCATATTAGCTACCATATTATGACGTGCACCGAACCTAGCAAAGGCCCTCGTAACGAGACCCACTTTTAGGGCTCGAGAGATTGGTTCGCGTCTTATTGATCTTGGGCATTATGAGACATTTTGGACACGTCTTTCTAATAGAACATTGAAAGGATCATCTAGTCTCATGACACCTTTTAGGCACCTTTGAGATATTTTGGAGTCGCCACCCAATTTACAAGAAATTGGGAAAGGTCATCTAATCTCGGGGGTCTTAAACCAGAGAAGGTGTTCGGAACTTCACTCTTATTAATGCCTTAAGTTAAATTTATAAATGAGTTTTTAATAATCGAAATTTCATTTCTCATCTCATGCGATTATGCGATAAATTTACAGCGCATTTCAATCACATTGGAAAACGATAAAGAAAATAGAAAATAAAGCAATAAATAAATTACAAGTGAAAAATATGGGACAGAACAATCCCCCAAAATAAAGAAAGCATAAATAAATAAAAGAATAAAGCTTTGCGCCAAAAATTAATTTCAAGGCCCCAAAAAGGAATAAATAAATAAATACATAAAAAAAATAAAACAAAATACATCATACATAAATCAGGCCATTTATTAGATTTTAGAAACATTGGTTCCTTCTTATTAACTTGAAAATTGGAGAATTATTTTTGGGCATTGATTGAGAAAATCGGGATAAGTGATCCCATTTTATGAAAATTAATTATCCTTTTGAAAGTGAAATTTCATTGGTTAAAATAGGATATTGGTCCATTTTATTAGAAAAAAATTCAATTTATTAATAAAAATATTTTTAGTGATTTTTATTAAACGTGCATAAAAATAAACAATTTTACATAAAATACACAAATGCGACAAATAAATCGAATTTAAAATATGCAAACCAAAATGAGACTCCTAATTCTTTGATTCTCTATCTTTGCCCATGGATGATGCTTAAATAAAAAGACAAGTGTTGTACTCAAAAAGGGAAAAAAATAAGGTTAGTAATTAAATCAAATAAAATACAATACATAAAAATACATAATAAATAAAAATGAATAAATCAAATCAAATGAAATATATAAAATAAAATAATGAATCAAATTAAATTAAATGAACCCAATTAACAAATATATTAATTGAGCCAATCAAGTAAACAAATCAAATAAATAAAAGGATAAAAATAGATGTAAGAGTGAATGAATAAAGGTGTGTGTGTGGACAAGGCAAAATGGAATTAAAGGGGAAATAAAACAAAGATGGCCACTGTTCACGTGGCCATCATGCAAAGGAAAAACACAAACAATTTGATCCAATTGGCAAAATGGTACTATTGAATTAAAGATGCAAAATTGACATGATTAAATCAATTATTTATATATTATCACAATAAACATAAATATTTACATGGCAAAAAAGATCAATCAAAACAAAATAAATTAATTACATATTAAAAAATAATAAGAAATCAAAGTAAAATTAATTAATTAATTACATGTTAAAAAATAATAATAAGAAGTCAAAGCAAAATAAATAAATTACTTACATTTTAAGAACAATAAGATCAAGAAAACAATATTTACATGAACAAAAATAATTAAACAAGAAAAAAAAAAGAATAAGATGAAAATAATTAATTTGGAGCCCAGAAAATTTACCCTCAGATGTAGATTTGATGAAAGAAATATGATGATTGACCTCCTTGAAAAAATCCACAAAATAATTTAGAAGTGAAAATTAATTCCTTTTGTTTATGGAGAAAACAAATAAATTAATTTGGATGATTAAGAATTGAAAATTGATTTTCCAATCTCAATTGATCCTTGTTAATTTAAAAAGAGAAATCTGAAATTTTTGAAGAAAAATCCAAGAAGAAGAAAAGAAATTCTCTCAAAAAAGAGGTAAAGAAAAATAATGGAGGCTCCCCTAGGTTTTTTCCATCTCAAACTATTTCTATCAAAAATTAATTTAAATCTAATTTTCCTATTTTTTTATGATAAAAACAACTTTTATTTTTAATTATCTCAAAAAAATAATTTAAAGTCCAAATTGGACTCAAAATCCCGGATTTTGGGGGGAAAATGGATTTTCGGCGAAACTGGGTGAAATCAGCGGGCTGTCGCTCGCTGGGGGTGACCTGCGGCGAAACTGGGTGACCTGCGGCCATGCGTGGAGGGCCACAGCTTGTGCGCGCTCGCTGCGGCCCCACGCTGCTCGCTGCTCTCCGCTGGAGCACGCGCAGCACTCCGCGCGAGCGGGCGCTGGGGGATTCGGCCCAGCGCCCCCATCGGGCCGTTACGCTCCGATTTTTTTTTTTAAATTAAAACTTTTTGACCTAAAATTAATACTTCTAAGCTCCTTTTTCATTTTTAATATTTAAAATATATATTTTAAATTTTTTTATATTTTTATTCCTAAAAAGCAAATTTTCACAAGGAAATCGTTGCTTCCAACATTTTTGCCTATGAACAGGCATCTAATCATCATTGGGTAACCTGGTCTGGGGTGCTTCGGGACCGAGTGTCTACACATATGCCCAGAACTTAAGAAGGATTTGGAGCATATGAAAGCTTATGAGTTGAGTGTTCACCTCAAGCAGACTTTCCAAAAGCGGCAAGGCAAGAAAGGTATGAGACTACCATAGCCTTACATTCTTATAAAATGGCTGAAGATGCATCAGTAAGCACTCATATTTTGAAGATCAAAGGCTAGATTGATCACCTTGAGAGGCTTGGATTTCCCCTCAGTTTAGAACTGGACAAGGATCTGATCCTTAATTCATTACCTGATAGTTATGACCAGTTTGTTATTAACTACAATATGAATAATATGGAGAAATCTATTGCTGAGCTGCATGCGATGCTTAAAACAACTGAGCAAAGCAACAAAAAAAGCTAGATTATATATTGATGATCAATAAAGGAAAAAGGGATGAAAAGCAAGGGTAAGGCTAAGGCAAGAGTTGCTGGTAAGCCTAAGGCACAAACCAGGCAGAAGCTAGGCCCAAGGCCAAGGCTAAAGCTCTAAATAAGGGAGTTTGTGTAATGACCCAAAGAGTACCCTAGTAGGAATTGTAGTGCTAATTGCTGAATAATTGTGAGTTTATGAGTAAAAGAGGACATAATTGAAAGAAATATAAGTTATTAAAAGAAAAAATTTGAAAATGGGACTAAATAGTATTTGGCCAAGGATTTAGTGAAAAATTTACAAGAGCTTGACATGGGGCTTGAGGTGAGAGTGCCACCTCAGTAGCCACATGTAATATAAGGAGAGTTAGTGGAGGTTGGTGGCCTTAATTCTGCTAGTTGGTTCGATTTTCCCTTTAATTCTCTCTTTTGTTCTTCATTTCTCTTCATCATTCTTTCTTGTTTCTTCTTCTCTTTCATTTGATCACCTAAAGATATAAGCTTAGAGTTTGGATTAGTTTGAAGAAATGAAGTGAAAAGGTAAGTGTCGTTGGATGCTCTAATGTCATCTTCCTCTTCTAATTCTATTTTTGATTTAAAGTTGTTTGAGTATTGGATTAAGTGTATGTATTTGGTTGGTTTGTGCAAGAAGTTGTTGACAAGAGAAGAGATAAGGGTAAAGACAAGGTTTGAGCAAGAAGAGAAGATTAATCAAGCTTCATTCACTACAAAAAAATATTGATTTAGCAACTAAATATTTTAGTTGCAATTTTTGCGACTGATTTGTGACGAATATAATTTTTAGTCGCGAAAACATAGTTTTTCAACTGGAAAAACAAATTAGCAACTGATATCAAAAATGAGTCGCTATATTTTGTCGCGAATAACCAGCGACATATTTAGTGACTAAAATAGCAACAGTTGTTTTAGTCACTAATTTTTAGCGACTAACTTTTAGTCGCTAATATTAATAGATACAGTTGCGACAAAATAGCGACAAAAGTTCCACTCACAATTTGAAATAGTATATTTAGCGACTAATTAATTTTGTCGCTATAGGAGTAGATTTTAATTTTACTTATTTAGCGACTAACTCATATTAGTCGCTAAATAGCCGCTAATTTTCGATTATGAATCAGATGTAAATAAACCTAAATCCTTAAATTCATTTATCACCCAAGCGAAAAACACAGACAGTGAGAAAACCCAAAATCCCAAATTTTCCCCAATCCCCCTCCACCGGTCTTGCCGCCCGTTATCACCGGAGGACTAATCAGCGATAGCGTCTCCGTTTCTTTCTACTGTGTGATAGGTAAGTTAGATTTACGTAGAACTCGACCTTGGATTTCATTTTGCAGATGTTTAAAAGTTGATTTGTGTGAGTGTAGTTAATGTATAATTGATCTTTCGTGTTGAGGTTTCTGGCGAGATCGAAGACTCGAAAAGAGGAGGAAGGACAACGGATGTGATTTTCTGCCATCAGAACCAAATCCTGCGAAGCTTAGCTAAAAAAAAGGTACGTTCCATTTCATTAACCGTAAATTTTCTTCTTCTTCTTTATCTGTAACCTTCAATCAATTGATTTGTGTGATAATGGATTTGATAAATTATTGAAAATTATAAAAAGCTTATGTTTCATTGATTACTGGGTGTCAGAATTTTCTTATGTGAATAGCCAATACATGTTATAGGCCATGTTAATTTACACATGAAAGATGACATTTACACCTGGTTCAAATTAGACACAAGTAAATTTCAAAGAGACCTATTATAAGTCGAGAACTGGATGCCTACAGGTTAGAGATCTGTCTGTCATTAGAAAGAATCTCAAACAACCCGTAACTAAGTTAAAATTAGTTGAAGGCAGCAGCATTGACATCAGCTAGCCTCATCTAAGTTTATGCAAAATTTGGTGCATGTCCTCTTCAATCAATTCTCTCATCTAACCAAAAATGTAGCTCTACAGAAACAGTTAATTTAGTTGAATTTGAGCTATCCTAGAAACTACCAACTATGAGCATCTCTTATTGCTGAGATATCTAGCAGAACGTCATATTAAAATCAGTTCTTAGTGTTTGACTCAGTCATGTGCTCTTGTAGTGTTGGAGAATGTGATACTTAGTCACTTCCTCTTATAGTGACGAAGCATATGATTTTTTATTGCTTTGATCATATTCCTAATAGGCAGTATACATATTTCAGGTGAATGATGATTGAAATGATTGTGCATTTGGACTTAATTGTTGTGTAGTTAGATCCTCTTGTTTAGCATTGCATGCAAATTCCTGAAGCCTTAAAATGGCAGTCGTTATCAAATTGACAAAGAAGACCTACTCAGATCCTATCATCCTTTTATTTTATTGACAATTTATATTAAATTCATAAGTAGTAAAGAAACTTGGATTACAAATTTAAAATATGTTTTATGCCCACGTATGCAGATACTCTTTTCACGATTTAAAGTGATGGTTTTTCTGAAAGTTAATAAAATTTTCAAGTATCAGAGCCTGCAGTAAATTTTTATGCAAAAAGCTATTTTTAACTTGACATTTAACTTTTTAAAAGTAACCACTAATATGTGGTTAACTTGTGGAAATATTTAAAAAGTGTTTCGCTTTAGAATTACTCCTCTGAATATTATCATCCTAATTCTAACCATTGTAAATGAGGGGTGATCTTGGCTTGGTAGCATGGAGCTCGGGATTTAAATTGCTTGAACTAGGATTTGGACCTTGCTTGTGTAATATCAGTGGAAATTGTTTTTGAGTTACCATGCCATCTTACTTAATTCGATTGTTTCATCCAAGTTGATTAAATGGGATCAATTTGTAGTTAAGTCAGCAGTTTTCATTAACCGTTTTACCATTCACTTGTTTGTAACCAAATGGGCATCTAAGTTTTGGATCATGTCCAACTTAGGTTAGACAACACTAATATTATATCCTTAGTGCCTGAAAGTTGATTTAGAATATTAATGTTTTTTAGCTTAAAGTACTGGCGAACAAGCCTCCTACTCTTCTGCAATTATTTCTAAAGATAATCTTAAATGAAAATAGTAAACTTAACACAGAAATTATTTCTAATTTAGGATTTTGAGTAGTGATATTCTGATATCTCATTATTAAACATGCTCTCCATTTAAATTTTAGTAATATGTTTTTGAGTAAAAAGATATATTTTTATTTTATTTAAAAACTATATAATATATATATTAATTTGATTTGTAAATAAATTATAAAATTATGAAATATACCCCTTTAGCCTTTTCTATGCTCACATGGGAATGAGCTCATGCAATCATAACATCTAAAGGAAAAAGATTCAAAAGCCCTTACCCAAATGTATTTGGAATCTAATCGGCGGGATGCAAGTGGAAGGACTAATTCCTCATTCGTGTATGGAGGAGAAAATTTTGTTAAAATTGCCACTTCTAATCCTGAAGAAATGAGTGGTGATCATATTAGGTGTCCGTGCAAAAATTGTGTGAACCGAAAGTTTCGTGATGCAAAAACTGTTATGAATCACCTCTTTCGTAGGGGATTTTTTCGGAATTATTTCATTTGGAATTGCCATGGGGAGACATACATTACCCCTAACGAGTTAAATTGGAATCCAATAATGAATGAATCAGTGGATGGCGGAGAGGTAAGAAATCCATATTAGCAAATGGTACTTGATGCAGTTGGGCCTAATTTTAATCCTAACATCCATTGGCAACAATTTATTCCAGAAGGTCAAACTACTTATAATCATGAACAAGGATCTCTGTCAAATCCTAACGAACCCGGACCCTCAAATTATTATGCAAATTCTATAGATGATGCCCCAAACCCGCAATGTCAAGAATTTTATGATCTTCTTAAATCTAGTAATGCAAAGTTGTATCCCAGCTGTGATAACCATTCCCAGCTTTCTATAGTTGCAAGGATGTTGTATGCCAAATCCAAATTTAATCTTCTAGAGAGGTTTTATGATGCAAACATCTAACTGTTTAAAGAAGATTTGCCTGAAGGTAATATATTGCCAGATAATTTTTACCAAATAAAAAGTCTTATTAGAAGCTTAGGATTACCAGTCCAAAAAATAGATTGTTGCAACGAGGGATGCATGTTGTATCGGCGTGAGGATGAAAACTTGACACATTGCAAGTTTTGTAATCACCCAAGATTCAAAATGCGTGTCGAGACTCATAAGCAAAGATTGAAGTGAATCCAATAATATTTTTAGGAACTTGAATCTTAAATGTTATATTTTATTATTCATATCAATATAGTATTCTTGTTTGTAGAATTTTCTATTAGTATTTGATGAATGATCATAATAAGTAAGAATTTAGTCGAGAGATATATTCCTACTTAAAGCTAATAGAATTTCATCATTAAAGCATTACTTGAGAGATCGGAATGTTAGATGATTGTTAAAGGTTGTTAATTAATCCTGAAACATGCATGTATAATTAACTAATTCATTAATGAGAGTTAAGAGTTAGATTTATAAATACATGTTTTAGGAACTCTAATTCATGTCGAGAGAATGAATTGGAATATTAGTTCAACTTGGCTTGCATGACAAGGTTACATTAATAATCAAGAATAATAAGTTCAAGTTTCATTAACTATCAACTCATCATCATTAATCCTACTTGTCTTCTTTGATCATTATTAATTAGGTTTAGTTAATACTTAATTTAGCATTCCACTAGTAGTTTAGTTCATCACCAAAAATCTTGAACATTGTAAACAAGATTAAAATCGAGTAGTAATAGTGAGTAATAATCAATCTACAGTTTTCGTGGGAACAATATCTTAAGTACTATAATCGGTAAACCGTGCGCTTGCGGATTTAGCAGCAACAGTGACTAAAATAATATGTTTTCAAAGTTTTAGATTTTGTTATTACAAAATTGTATTTAAATTATTTTATTATTAAGAATAAAAAAAATAGTGACCATAATATTATTTGAGTGAAAGTTGTATCATCACATATAAAAATAATCATATTGTATCATCACTCCAATAACACTGATGAATTTGATCAAGAACTTGAAGTGGATGAAGAAGAAAAGGAATTTACAGATTATGATAGCAATGAGGACGACAAAAAGGAATTTCAAAATTCATCAGATAGTGACTAATTGATTAATTGTAATTTTTAGATGACAATGTGTTAACTTGTTAAACTTTTTTATTATATTTATTATTTGGAAAAATAGATTAATGCACTTATGGAATTATAAGTTATATATGTTATATACATGCATGTATAGTTTACCATTGTGTAGGTATGGGTCATGGTAGAGGACGAGGACTTACAGGTCGAGGATGTCGGGGAGGACGATCTGGAGGGGATTCAACAACTCCACCTTTTGGAGATATGCCTAATATCCCTGGAAATCCTACATCCATGAATGAACCCTCGCCTCTTGTGACATTTATGCCATCTACATAAACTCCTAGTCCGCACACAGCCAACAGTAGTACATCGACT
This sequence comes from Excoecaria cochinchinensis, assembly GCA_947683425.1. Lineage (NCBI taxonomy): Eukaryota > Viridiplantae > Streptophyta > Magnoliopsida > Malpighiales > Euphorbiaceae > Excoecaria > Excoecaria cochinchinensis. The sequence goes on from CANTUQ010000043.1 coordinate 4,578,246, forward strand.
ACATGTGAAGTGTCCAGTGAAAAGATTAGTCGATTATTTATTACAGTGAATCAAAAGGGCATGTGAGTATTCACCCATACAAATTATGAATAAATTATAAAAACATGTTTAACCACATTGGTTTTATATTATATAATTTGCAGGCTGGAAACTTCCTCCCATTGCTCTAGGATTATAACCAGCAGCTTCCATCAGCGGACAGACATTAATGGAGTTAGTTGGAAGGAGGTTTTTAGAGAAATTAAGGAGTTTTATTAGGGAGAATTCAAGGTATATCTATATATTTATTTAAAAATTAATGGTAATTTCTCATTACAAATTTTAGTATTCAAATTATATTGAATTAATGTATGATTATAAATACTAATGAACCACTTGAAATATAAATGGAGAAAAGGTGCCACTGGGATGCTGAAGTAAATGGTCCTGTTAGGGCAGGTTGGGAAACAAAGGCTGCACAAAAGTATAAAGATTATGTGTATCACATAAAGATCGCCAAGCAAAAGCCTAAAGATTTTCCAGAGGCTGCATGGATTAGGTGGAATCAGATTTTTAATCTTCCTCTACGCATTCAACTTTCTACTCAGAAAAAGATCAATCGTTATGGAGGGTCTAAAGATAAGGCTCCTGGATCATACACCGGTGGTACCATTTCTATTGGTGAGCATATCTCACGACTGGTAAGTACTTTAATTATAAGAGAATTAAATTATACTTTTATATTAGTGATTTTTAATTTCCATAATGTTTGCCAATGGATATGTTCATTTCAGTACTTTTGAAATGGTTTGCCTTTTGAATTTGGATTATATAGAACCAATCAACTATTGAATTTGATAGATATGCGAATTGCTTGACAATATATTAATTGATATATGTAGAGGAGGATGGGGAAATTTTGTTGGAGTTTGTTGATGAGATTGGAGTAGATTTGTGATTTTTAGAAGTGTAAAATGTATTTTTCTTTACAGGATAATGGCAATAATATGGGGAGGTTATACCAAAATTTTCATTGATTTTTTTAAAATTTTTCACTTTATATATTACTTTTGAAACAATTTGCCTTTTGAATTTGGATTATATAGAACCAATCAACTATTGAATTTGATAGACATGCGAATTGCTTGAAATTATATTGATTGATATATATATGTAGAGGAGGATGGGAAAATTGTGTTGGAGTTTGTTGAGGGGATTGAAATAGATTTGTGATTTTTAGAAGTGTAAAATGGATTTTTCTTTACAGGAGGATGACAATAATATGGAGAGGTTATGCGGAAATTTTCATTGATTTTTTAAAAATTTTTCACTTTATATAATACAATAAAATAGGATAACAAAGGAAAATAATGCAACTGCGTGTTTTAATAATACGGGAAAAATTTATCTTTTTAACTCGTCTTCATTTTTTTCAATAATTACTTTATACTGTACATGATATAGGAGAAGGAGTTAGGCCGGCCACCTACAATTCCCGAGGCCTATCTGCACACACATACCATAAATCATGATAGGAATAACTATATGGCGGATCGTAGCAGGGAGGTGCATGTAAGTAACATGTACTTTATTAGTCGATAATGTTTTCAATTATTCAAATGCTAAATTGTTGTAAAATATGTGTTGTTCTTATATTTATGTTTATTAAAAATTGTTGTCATTTTATAGGAGAGGTATGAGCAACTCCGATCTGAGAGATCACAAGATGAGTCATCTGTCGATGAGTCAGAGTTATTTATCGAGGCCGCACGATACAATAAAAGGAAAACAATATATGGACTTGGCTCATATGTGCCTCCTGGTGTTTATCCATCCGGACCATCATGTGCTACTGGTACAAGCACTGCCTCTCATTCTGGTGGTACCTGCTTGATAAAGGAAAATGTCGAGGAGATTATCGCACGGACTATTCGTTCGTTGCTTCCTCACTTGGCCCCTCAACCACCAGCCACTCAGCCCAATACCACTACTACATCACCCGCACCACATGATAATGTTGGCCCTTCAGGTGCACACGGTCTTGACCCGCATGATGATTCTAATTTTGGTAGTGGCGGCTCTACCTGAAAATGACTTTACATACCTTTTTTTGTATGATATTATTATTAGTACAATTTATTATCTAGGAAGATATTATGCGGTACGACAAATTTATTTACTTTTCAAGTACTTTTAATTAGATATACACTATATATTAATATTAATTATATATGTTTTAGATTATATGTTTACAAATTTCATTATAATTTACATTTATATTCATATGAATGTTTATTTTTCCGTAGTGTACATATTAATTTATTTTATTGTTTAATGATATGAAAATAAAAAAAATTAAAAATTAGAAATTTAGCGACAGATTTGCTACAAATAAATCCATCGCTAAACATAAAATATATAATACGACCGATTAGCGACAGACGCCTAATTAGTCGCTTATTTTTAGCGACTGATATATTTGGCCGACTGTCTGTCGCAAATTTAATTAATAAATAGCGACAAAATTTAGCAACTAAAATTTCAATCGCTAATTTAAAAATAACACATTTGGTACTGTTTGTCAGTATCTAGTGTACCTGTATCCACCATTGATATGAATTTAGGTTATTCTTCTAAGTAAATATGTTTGTGCAAAAGATGTAGCGACATGTATATATATGTATTGATAATGTAATAGAAGCAGCGATGTATTATCACTTATAGTTTATGTTGTGCACTAAGCTAGAGATTATGTATATGTTGAGGTGATTGTATATGATAAAGGCATCTTGATATGTTCAATATATATGTATATGATTATATGAAGGAATTAAAGGTTAGATGCATGAAGAGTGATACGTTAAAGAATGACAGTGTGTGTTAAGCGTGATTATTTGTGATATGTACCTTGTGTGATCATTGCGACTTCGTTAGAAGTTTATCTGCTTATATATCCTCACTAAGCATTATCATTTAGCATGGGTGTTTTCCCGTGTAGGTTGTAGGTCAGTTTAGAGTAAGTTGAGCATCTGCTGGCCACTAGAAGCTTGTTGTGGAGTACTTTTTGTATAGGGAATGATTCTTTTTATAATGTTTAATGTAGTGTTATGTAAAAAGAATTTTTGTATAAGAAGTGTATAAGTGTTAAAAGATATATGTTCATGTAATACAAGGATCAGGACATTTTGTAATATGAGTATATATATACATAATGTTTGTTTTTGCTGTATGATTTGTGTATTATTGATGTTTTCTTTTTCTGCCTATAAGTATTTCATTATAGTGCTTGTTGTGTATTGTATGTGTATGCGTGCATGGCACTCCGATATCCTCCCAGGGGGTATTGGGGTGTCACAGTTTGATTCCCTTGCAATGAACCTGGTCATTAGAAGAGGAATTGCAAACTCTATTTGGAAGAGGTGAAGAAGAAAAATAAGAAAAGTCAAATTGGTATTTTATCTTCTGCTTTTGTGTCTTAGAGATATGTTATTTTACATTAAATTTGTTTAAACAAGTGTGCTAAAATAAGGACTTCATTAAATATGTACCATATAACATTACATTATAAAATTGAACATAATTCCAATAATCTGACTAAAACTAACCTTAAACAAACCACAATAATAGCAAATTTTTCCAACACAAATCTATGCATTTAAATACTTCACAGTTGCAAATGCTCCCAACTCCAACCGATGAAGAACCATATCATAAATGAGCAAGAACTCTTTTTCGCTTCCTTCTTTCTTTCTTCATAGAGTTCTTCTTCCAATCCATTGATTCTTCTTAAAAGTCCAATTATCACCTCCCTCGATTTATTTAAAACACCAGGATCAACCTAACAAAAAAAAACTACAATCATCCCCACCCTATGAAAAATCACATTATCATTCCAAGAAACCAACATGCAAATTGAAGTAGAGCCTTGTTAGTCGATGTTTAAGGTATTTTGATGAAAGAGAAACTCTATTCTCATGTCTATGTCCAGTTTATCTTTATCTAGATCTTCCTCTTCCAGAACTTCTTTTTCCCTTAAGCCAAAAACAACTCAAAAACTCAATTACCTCTATGAATTAAACTTCTTGGATGATTCTCAAAAAATCCAAGGCTCCCATCTTCCATTCCTAAACCCCTATGATGCTTTTACAAAGTCACCCAGATCTAATGTTCTTTCCAATATAAAAACTCTTGTTTGACACCCTCGATCCCACGTTAAGGAATACGTCCAATCTTCTTCCTTTAGCTAACATCCGATCAAGGCTACTGGAAAAGAACAGTTTATAACTCTTGAGGTTCCCTCTGAGTCCATTCCAAATTGGATTCATCAAGGTTTAACCCATATTCACTTTGGAGCTATTCGAATCGCAGTCACTTATCATGGACACAAAGGTCTTCCTGTCTTTGCACGAATTGCTCTTCTTGATACTAGGTATTTGAATTATTCTCAAGCTGTTATTGGCACAGTCCAAACCTCTTTGAATACTAGCACAGTGATGTTCACTTTTTATCCTAATTTCAATATGAGGTTACAGGATTCTCATATCCTTGATAATCTGAAAGTCCAGATTCAAATCACTGGAGTAATTCAAGTCCAAACGACTGATGTGGCTATCTTACATTATCAGATGATCTATCGAGTTCAGAATCATGCTCTAGACATCTGTCTCCTTATTCTAATGATGCCCTAATCATTAGTGCTGACTCTACCCAGGTTCCCATATGTGTTCAAATTCCCAAGCAACTTACAAGAGAAGAATTCCTAAAGTATTTTCCTCAGTCTTGGCTTACCAGTTTTGAAGTCCTTCACCAACAAAAGAAGCCAGTACAGTCTACTATAATTGAAACCCAATTTGTTTCACCAGACAACACAGAAAATAAGTCTGAGTCTACTACAGCCTCAGTCTTTTCTACCTAATTTATGCTTCAACCTTGTGCTTCTTTTCAACAAGAAGAGATCCCAATTGAAGCCTTTGATAATAACGAAAATCCCATTTATGCTTATAAAAGGGATGGTCATTGTTACTGGGATAACTGTGATTGTGAAGACTGTTACCAAGCCTCACTAGAAGCTGAGCTTGATGATGAAGATCTTAAATGACAGAGATGGAAAGATAAAAATAAAGTCTCTTCTGAAGCTCGTTTTCAAGATCATTTGGATGAAGATGATGATCCTTCTATTGGCACACTTGGCCAACCATCTGGGAAGTATGATTATGCTGTTAGCTATACACCTCCTCCCCATTATAAGCCACCAACTCCATCCTATCCATCACCATATTCACCTCTACCTAAATCACTTCCAAAAACCCCTTGTTCTACGTCTCCCCTTATTTAGAAACCTAAAACTGTTCAAACTACACCTGCTGTATATATGTACCAACCAACTGAAACCTATACAGATGAGTTTTTAGCACTCTTATAAACCGTAAACCCTACAACAAAAATTCAAACTACCCCTTTTATTAAATCCCCTGGTATTTCTATTGAAAGAACTCCCAGATCTATTCAACCAGCTGAAGCAGAACTCAATTGGCAATCTGAAAATGCCATTGCCCAAAATAAAGTTCTTCACAGGATAGAAACTAAAGTTGATCATGTTTTTTCCCATGTTGATACTTTGAACTCACAAATAACTGGTCAGAATGCTACCACTTATCAATTGCTTTCCAAATTACAGAATCAGGTTGCTGATCTTGATAAGTAACTTATGTCCTCCATTGCCCAACGAGTTTATGACTCAACTTTTCAGGAGAAAGCTACTGAAATTACTCGATTAAAGGCTGAGATTGCTACTATCAAAAGGGATTTAGCCAAAACAACAACTCTAGCTCCTCCTACTCTATCCTTCCCCTTTTTTAGTCCACATTTTACCCCATACACCCACTACCCTCTTTTTCATATTCCACCATTCTCTGAGCCTTCCCAAGCAAATCTTGATAGCTTAGGTTATTCTCATGAGTTATTCATGCAACAACAACTCAGAAAATAACCTAAGATCTCTACCACTACTACAAAGACTGCTATCACCACAACACAAACTCCATCAACTAGCTCCCAGCCTTTATCCCCAGTCTCAGTATCAGATCCAAAACAGAAAGGCATTGTTATCTCTGAATCACCATTGTGACGTGCGCCAAACCCCGTAGGCGCCCCTTGACCGCCCGTTTGAGGGCAATCGGGCAAGTGAGGTTCGTTGACAACTTATAAGATATTTACAAGTGCGTCTATTTTTGGGCAACAAGGAGGTTTTATGGAGTCTCCACCCAATAAAATATTGGGAAAGTTTGTCTCGCCTCAGTGAGCCTAAGACGGCGCATATTATCCATTTTGGGCAAACCAAAGGGGTCTTGGAGGCATTCACCCCAATAGAACATTGGAATGACCCTCTAACCCTATGGAGCCTAGGATTGTAATTTGAGTCTTTTGGTGGGACACAAGAGGTGTCTTGAAGATCCCATCGAAATGAGTCTCTCGCCTCGTTGAGCCCAAAGACCAGAGATAGGTTTGGGACTTCTCATTTATTCGTACTTTGATTAATTTTACAATTAGGTTTTGAATTTATTATTTCACCATCTTTCCATACGATGTAATTAATTAAAAGGCGCAATCATTCACGTAAAAGCGAAAAATAAAACAACATTAGAATAAAGCATATGAAAATAAATTACAATAAAACTAAGGGCGGAATACAACCCCCATAAATAAAGTACAAACATGCATAAAACAGGATATTCATTTAGACGGGAACATTGGTTCTCAAATACTCATTTTACAAAAAAGTATAGAATTCTCAAATCAAGTTAAACCTTTTGGCTCGAGATGAAAACGAGGACATTAATCCAGTTTTAGTAACAAATCTTCATTTTAGTAGAAAATATTTTTGTGGTGGTTTTTTAAGCGCGGTCGAAAATCCTTTATTATTATAGACCACAAGCGAATAAAGAGAATAAAATGATAATTACAAATTTCCAAATAATAAATAGTAAATAAATCCTAATCTACCTGTTCCGACCATACTTCTCAGACGAGCCACATGCCTCCCGCATTGCGGTCAAAACAGAAAATGATATTGGTTAATAGTGAATAAATAAACAATTAAATAAATAAATAAACAAATAAATGATTGAATAAAATAAATTGAGAATTAATGAATAAGATTGATAATGGATCAAATTAAATTAAACAATAAATAAATAAATAATTGAATGAAATAAATTGAGAATTAATGAATATAAAAAGACAAACAATAATTATAATAATCAAATGCAATAAAAATGATAATGCTAATAATAATACCGTAAACTAATAATGAATAATAAATAGATAGACGAAAAATAAATGAATAATAATACTGATGATAATAACAAAAAATAATTGTAAAGATAATAAATATAATAACAATAATGACAGATATGATAACGATAAACATAACAATCATAATAATAACGATGGAACCAATGATAACATTCATGACAATAATTAGTAATAACAGTGACAATACAATATGATGAAAATACTAGTAATGATGCAAAATGAATAAACATAAAATGATAATAAGCAAATGGAATGATAAAATATTAACAATAAATTAATGACATAACCCTAATGATGAATATAATAATCATAATAATACCACAATGATAATAATAATAATAATAATGTGCTACTAACAATAATAGTTGTAAAAATAAATAATATTAATAATAGCAAACAAATAACAATAATAATACCACATAACAATAATGATGAATATGATATAGTAATGATAATAGTAATAATACTAGTAATAGGAATAATAATAATAATAACATAAACAATTAATAAAATAACAATGGTACAAATAATATCACAATAATAATAATATTAACATAACCATGATAATAATAATAATAATAATAATAATAATAATAATAATAATAATAATGCATTTAAAATAATAATAACAAAACATAATAATAGATAATAATAACCAAATATATACAGCAATAATAATAAACACAATAATAATAACAATAAACCTAATAATAACAAATAATGCAAAATATACAATAACATAAAATAAATACTCATAATAATAACAAATAAGTGTAAAATAAACCTAAATTAAATAATAACAATAATAATAATAAATATAAATATAAAAATACGGAATAATAATAATAATAATAATAATAATAATAATAATAATAATAATTAATTAATATAAAAAACGGAATGATAAATAACAAATAAATAAATATAATAATAATAATAACAATTAATTAATAATAAACATAAAATACATAATAATAATAATAATAATAATAATAATAATAATAATAATAATAAATATAAAAATGGAAAATAAATAAATATGTAATAATTATAATAATAATAATAATAATAATAATAATAATAATAATAATAATAATAAATAAATAAATAAATAAATAAATATAAAAAAGGGAAAAATGACTTACCGGTCACCGGAGCTTTGCCGGAGGGGAGGTGGTCGACACCACCCATGCCGGAAGGTAGATCGCCGCCTCAGGGTCTCACCGGCACCGGTCACGCGCTGAACGGCCACCTGGTTTGGCCGAAAAACGCGCAGAAGCCTCCAGATCTTCTTCACGCCATTTGCTCCATGCCGGCGATTGGCGGAGGCAGGTGGCCACCGCCGGGTGCGTCCAGACGTCGCCGTCTCTGCGGTGGCGCACGTGTGCCGCTCCGGCGCCGCCGGCCACCGTTTCCTCCCCCTTTTTTCCTTCTTTTTCCCGATCCGGCGTCTGCGTTTGGCCTGGGTCTCCGCCTCCTTCTCTTTGTTCCTTCTTTTCTTTTTAATTCCTCTTATTCCTTCTTTGATTTCCCTTCTTTTCTTCTATGCTCTCTCTTCTTTCACTTTTTTCTTCCGTTTGCCTTTTGATCCTTGGTTTTGCTTTCCCTGCTCTCTTTTATTTTCTTTCTATTTTTTCTTTTGCTCTCACTGTGCTCTCTCCTTGCTCTCAGTTCTTCTTTTTTTCTTTTTTCTTTTTTTACTTTTCTTGTTTTTCAATCCCAGCTGAGAGCGCCCTCTCCTTTGGTCCATCATATTCCTTTTATACCCAAAATTAGGGTTAAGATAATTTCCTCCATTTTCCATTTTTAATTTTTCAATTTTAACTAATTTACTTAAACTAACACACTAACTAATTAAACACTCTATTAATTAAATGCTCTATATTTTCATCCTATTTAATTAATCTACTTAAATTATCACATCTAACTTATTTAATTAAATCCTATATCTATTTTCTTTTTTCAATTTTAACTATCCTAAAATATTAACTAATTAATCAACTAATCTTAATTATTAATTTATCTCACAATATTAATTAATTAAATTAACCTAATCTCATTTTTTAATTTTTAATTTTATTTATTATTTTTTGGAGGAATTTATCAAGTACCCAAAATTGCCATCAAAATCTGACTCAGAACCCGGTATCTACAGTTGCCTCCAATTTTGGAGAAGCTAGTGCATAGACACCTGGGTGAGCCAAAATTCAAAGGAGAAAGGCCAAAATTCAGAGAGGAAAAGAAAAAGAGATGCAGAGATACGTACCTGAGTAGGCGACGCTTGAACCGGATGAAGTTGGAGCTGTTGGGGTGGTTAATGTCTGTTCATCGATGTGTTAACCCTTATCGTCTTTGGGCGTATAACCTTGCGGTGTCTAGCCCTCTGGAATGGTGTCCCTACTGGTCTCGTCTCGACCTATAAGGTGTTGGTGAGATGCAGCGTTCTCTAGCTACGACCCCGTTGCGAAGAGCAGTGTTCTCTAACTGCAGCTTCAATTGTGAGATGCGGTGTTCTCTAACCACAGTCCCGGTGCGAAGAGCAGTGTTCTCTAACTGCAACTTCAATTGGTGAAGTTCCCCTGCTAACCTCCATCCGATCTACAAGGTGTGTAGTACTCTCTGACTACAACATGAACTGTGAGATGCAGTGCTCTCTGACTACAGTCTCAAGGTGAAGAGCAGTGTTCTCTAACTGCAACTTTAATTAGTGAAGTTCCCCTGCTAACCCCCATCCGATCTGCAAGGTGTGTAGTACTTTCTGACTACAACATGAACTGTGAGATGCAGTGCTCTCTGACTACAGTCTCAAGATGAAGAGCAGTGTTCTCTAACTGCAACTTCAATTGGTGAACTTCCCCTGCTAACCCCCATCCGATCTGCAAGGTGTGTAGTACTCTCTGACTACACCATGGACTGTGAGATGCAGTGTTCTCTAACTGCAGTCCCATCGCGATGTATTCTATCGCTGATGCCTTACTGACCTCGTCTCGGTCTGCATGGCCTTCTGCTAGCCTCGTCTTGACCTACGCGGGGAAAGTGAGATGCAGCACTCTCTGACTGCAATCTCTGACTGCAATTCCGGTTGCAAGATACAGTGTTATCTAACCGCAGTCCCGCCTTGTGAGGTGTAGTGCTCTCTGACTATAACCTCGATTGTGAGATGCAGTGTTCTTTAACTGCAGTCCCGGTTGCGATCTGCTCTATCGCTGATGTTTATATTGAACTTTCTTTTTTTTTGCAAAAAGAGGAAAACGCAAATTTGTAGGGTAAATTATAAAAGAGATACGTAACTGTAGTAGCACCTGCCTATTGGGGTCGTTGTCAGTTGATGCTCACTGGGAGACTTGAATGCTCATCGAGAGGCTTTGATGCTCACTGAGAGGCTTTGATGCTCACTGGGAGACTTTGATGCTCACTGAGAGGTTTTGATGCTCACTGGGAGACTTTGATGCTTATTGGGAGACTTTGATTTTCGATCCTCAAGAGAGGACAAAAGATTTAAGCTTACTTAGAGAGAAGTTAGATTGAAAGTTTTGTTGCTTGCCTGCAGGCGGATAGATTTCAATGTCTTTGGTGATTTTTCTGTTTTTACTTTTGTTTTTTATTCTTCCTTTCTTGGAATTTTTTTTTTTTTGGGATTTTTACATTCTGGATGTATTTGAATTTTCACAGTATGTTGGATTTTCAAGGCCTTGAAAATGTCTTTTCTTTGTGTTTTGTATTTTGTTTGTGTTGTTTTTGTTTGAGAAGTTGTATTGTTTGTACATTTGCATTTGGATTTTATACATTTATTGTGCGATGTGGGTGAGCGTGCCTCTTATGATAGAGAAACTCACCTGATTGCCCCCTGGCACAACGTGGACAGGCTTGCTTTTCTGGATAGTGTCTGACAACATTGAGCTAAACCCGTCATCTGGATCACCTTTAAGCATAGGGTCTATTCGGACCTTTCCCCTGTACATGGCAATATATACAAAATATTGTGTGTGTGTGTGTGTATAGGATTACGTGTGTGAAATGTATGCATACATTTGAATCCGAATTTTGTACACTTTGTGTGATGTGTGTGAGTGTACATCTTATGATAAAAAAAACTTACCTGCTTGCCCCCGGTATGATGTGTATGAGTAGACTTGCTCTTTTAAGTGTTTTTGGGAGCGGATCCGCGAGATTCTGTTCTCGTGAGGACTTCATCTTGATCTACTTGTTTGGCGCAGCCGATGTAGAGTCGAAACTGTGTGTCGGCCCTCTTTTGCGTCTGATTGCCTCTGAATAAAGTATGCATGGATAGTCTGGCTTCTCAATGGACCTTTTTTTCTGCATATTTGTGTGATTCCGGATTGTCCTGAGCACGGTGTGTCCGGATAGACTTGTTCTTCCGGGCATTCCACCTTTGTACAAATGCACTTGACTTCATGCTGTATACAGTGGTCAATAGTGTCGAGCTAAACCCATTTCTTAGATCATCCTTGATCATGAGGTCTATTCGGACCTTTCCTTCTAAGTTATGTGCATAACAACATATACAACAGATTGTGTGTGCTTATGGACTCATGTGTGTGAAATGTACATACATAATGCTATATACACAAAACACGAGCAAATGATTAATGTACAAGAATTGTGTGTGCAGAACTATAAGTGTAAAGGATTAAACACACGAGATATGCAGGAAGACATGCAAAAGATCTATGCATGTAAGATGCATATGAGATGCAAAAATGGATAGACCACATCCCAGGCGGTTAAAGGATTCCTTGAGGGTACTGGCTCAGCTCCTCTGATGCCCCCTGAAAAATCTAGAAAAGCGTCGTCTTACTTCATGGACTCTGACCCATAATCTTCTGACCCGTGTGCATCTTTGCCCCCGGACTTGGGTTGACTTGAGAATTGCCTCTTCAGAGGACTTGAGAATTACCTCTTAAGAGGACTTGGAAAGTTTGATTCCTCGGAGGACTTAAAGATTTTGCCTCCTCAGAGGATTTTGGGAAAAGTCGGCTTGTCTATGTGGGACTGATGTATGCTATCTAGCGTGCGTTGGACACCATGTATGCATGGAATGCATGTGAAAGGCTATGCTTTTATGAAATGACATGCAAAGGACTATGATCCTAAAATGCTTATGCATACGACATATATGCCAATGGCTCGTATCCATGAGGAGGATCATGGAACATGTGCTAAGAATCGTTATTCTAACATGTTTGCAAATGATCATGAACAAGAAAAAAACATGTAAAGGTTCAAGCATGATAAATATATACAAGGGGATTATGTATGCAGAGTATGTGCAAATGATCATAAATGTGACAAGGATAAAGAGTTTATCAGCATAGATGTAAAAAATCATATGCAAAGATAGGTAGAAGTCATTATATACACGAAGGTTGTGTAAAGTAATGGGTGTGTGCGATGTGTGCACCTACAATTATGTATATGGAACACGTGTAGGAAAAATTATATACATGTATATACTGAATGCATGCGAAAATTGTGGATGTGAGATGCAGGCAAAGGATATGCCCATAAAGAGCCATATGTGTCAAAAGCACTTATGAAAAATATTCGCTAAAGCTCTTATGCCAAAAGACATACACCAAGAATTCTATATGTCAAACTATTTTATAAGAATGTTTGCTACAGTTATGCGTAAAAACATTTGCAAAAAGCATATGTACAAAGAATATTGTTAGGAGTGTTTCATGGGTAGTGATAAGAAATACCCCAAGATTGTAAAATGAGTGCAACCTATTAGGTACCTCAAACTCGAGTTTCTATTTGCCTTTGAGCATACTGAATGAACCACATTCTCAACTGATTCAATCTCATCAAAAGAATTCGAGAGTCATTCCCAATGAAGGGCAAGAAGATAAATGCGTAGACATCAAGGTTTACTAAACCAACATGTAAATACGCGACATACCACGCAATCTCTGTGTGTATGTGCAAAAGGCCAAAACAAGATTTTTCATTTTTTGAAAGCAAATTCTAGATGCAATGTCGAGGACAAGACTCAACTCGAATGCATAAATGCACTCGTGGCTTCTCGCTTGAACCTCAAGAAATACCATATGCCTCTTCCTACGTACCAAACCTTATCAGAAGGTCATCTCTACTAATTAAATAAGGCCAAACCAAGAATCAAGAGGTCTTACTTTGGTTGTAACATTAGGCTTAGGTAGATGGTTATCAAAGGAGAATCAGGTCACTAGAGAAAAATGGCCATAGCGTTCATTCGGATGAAGGAACCATTTTCAATTTAATTGCATTCTGTCCAGACATTCTCGAATTTGGACTCGGTAATACTCTGACTTATCAAGCTCAACATAAAAATTAAGCTAAAAAAGATAGCTACTAAACTCATCACGGGGTATTATCCTAAGTTCTACTTTTCTTTCTTTCTTCATTTTTTTTTCTTTTTCCTTTTTTTTTTTTGCTTCTTCTGTTTTTTTCTTCTTTTCTCCTTTCTTTTTTTTTTATTTGTTTTTCCTTCTTTATTTTTCACAAGCTTACGTCTCTAATTATACAAAAAGTTTATTGGTAATTTAAACCCCTTTCCCGAAGTGTAGCCCAAAATTATCGATGATTGAAAATTTTTTCCTCAAGGGGTAAACCATCCTTATCAGGGTGATTTCTGGTAACCCAGAAATTATCAATGGTCGAGATTCTCTCCTCGAAGTGTAAACCCATTTTCACCGGGGCAATTTTTGATAACCCTAAAAAATTATCGATGATTGAAATTCTCTTCTCGAAGTGTAAACCCACTTTCATCGGAGCAAGTTTTGATAGCCCAAAGAAATGTCATAATGTACATCCATCCTTACTAGAGCGGCCATTCTTCTAAGGGGAAGCCAAAATCATTTTAAGCGAAGGGTAGTTTTAATGTGTGTAACAACAAAATCGGTACGCATTTACATACCAAAATAAAGGCTCAACGGGCTAGCAAGCGATTGTAAAACGAGGGTAAGAAATGGTCATTTAGAGAGCTATACAAAGAAATGGTGCCTAAATCATTTTCCAGATTCAGCCTTATCCAGGGGTCGCTTTGATGGGTAATCGGAAAGGTTCTAGTGCTCTTAGTGAGTTTTTATCCAATCCCCTAATTGCAACTAGCTTTTTCAGTTTGTTTTCAAAATAGGCCAAGAGTGCTCTGAACTTGGAGATTACATGGTACGGTCAAATATTTTCACGTGATCTAGCTCTTAAAGACCAAACATATATACCCCTTACTTAATTCAAAGTGGAATGAAACGCAAATTTCTAAAAACTGAGATCAAAGCCATTCATAGTTGAGAACTACTTAGGCAGAATCAAACTTCAAATCAAAGGTACCTTAATAAGGTGCAAACATGTCAGCGTTTTAGGGTACGACTTAACACAAAAATTTTATCTTATCAAAATTTGTATGCACAAAAATCATGTAAGCCAACAAAGAAGATTTTTTTTTTACGTAAAATATGTGCAAACTATGTGTTAAAAATCACGTACAGGGAAAGATGCATGCAATGGCATCATGCATATCAGCAATGCGTGTGAAGGACTATATGCATAAAACATGTATAAAAATATATACACAAAATATGTGCACAGATGTGTGTGCATGAAATATGTACAAGAAATTATAACTGAGTGTGTAAACACTGCATAACAAGCGATATGTATGCACAAATCTGCAGCGTACAAAACATGACACAATATGAGGATGAATGTTCAGGACATATAGTACATGTGTACACGGCATGATAAGAATACGTATGTGATGTAAGATGATGATGTGATGTTAGATGGTGATGATCTAGCATGATAATGTGCACTAATGGGTCGTGAGAAATGGCAAAACTCGCATGCATAAAAGTGCGAAATATATACAAACAATACACATGACATTAGATAAAAATGGTTGCAAGAGACGAACGATGTTTACAAGGTATGTGTATTTATGTGGTATGCATATATAGAACGTGGCATAGTATATATAGTGACTAACATGCATGATGCAGGATTCATATGTGCATGGCATAACGCATGCATGATAATGCGCGTTCATGATATGGCACGCAATGTGAAAGATGCAATATGTCTGTCGTGCATGATATGTATAATGACCGACCTAATGATATATGCTAATATGTGTACTCTATGATATGCAGCAGTATGTGTATGCCCTAGCACACAATGTTTATGCACATATGCAATGTGAGTGTGTTGATATGCACATATGCAATGTGTGACACATTATGAATGCATTATTTTGATTTGATATTTTTTTTTATGCATGTCATGGTGGTAGTATGTCTGTGTGTGCTATGATGCATGTCGATATGTACCTTAGGGGACGTATGCCGTATGTACTGGCTATGGTGCATGATGGATGTTATGGATGTCATAATATTAGTGTGAGTCGTGACAAGCATTGCTATGTATGTATATGCAAGACAAATACATGTTATGTTCATATTCACAAATTATGATACAAGCAATTTTATATACAAAGTGCACAGGTTCTATTATTGTATGGAAAGAATTATACATGAGACAAAATGCATGTGTTTTATTTACATTCATTGTTCATGAAAAGAATGCATAATCACAAGTACACAAAAAAAAAAAAAATTCTCCCAACTGTATTTCTATCACACAGGAGGTCGTGCTGTCTCTTTTCCTGGGTGGGCTTGGCCCATGGGTTAATGGGGAACCCAATGGGCGCGTACAGCATACTGCGAAGCACAAACTCTCATTATTAAAAGTGCATGCATATGAATTTTCGGCTATCGTGTATTTAAATAATCCGAATAAATCAAAACACACCCCTCGGGTATGAAAATCTTTAAGGAGTGAACATCTAAATTTATTTGGATTTGTCCAATACACAATAACCCACTACACAAGCACGTATTATGGCGCATGCCCCCTAGTGGAAGTATCTATGTCCATTACATGGGCCTTAGTCATGGGTGGTGTTACTTTAGGTCTAACCAAGCATGGTCCCTGCCGACGGGTCTAGCTCATCACCAGTTTGACGACCAATCGGGTCACCATTTGATATACCATGATGGTACAAGGCTTAGGTTGGTGATTATCCTTAACATTTTCCTATATTGAGTGAACATAGGGTCGTGCTTCGGGAACGCACCGGGATCGATAAAGGGACCAAGCTAGCATAGATCTAAGGCTCTAATGCGATGCAATGCAATTTTGAAAGATGGTGACATTTTTAAACTAAAATATAATTGTAAATTTTAATCAAGGTACTTTCGAATCGAAGTCTCAAGTATTATCCCCAGTGGAGTCGCCACTGTGACGCGCGCCAAACCCCGTGGGCACCCCTTGACCGCCCGCTTGAGGGCGATCGGGCAAGTGAGGTTCGTTGACAACTTGTAAGGTATTTACAAGTGCGTCTATTTTGGGCAACAAGAAAGTTTCATGGAGTCGCCACTCAATAAAACATTGGGAAAGTTTGTCTCGCCTCAGTGAGCCTAAGACAACGCATATTATCCATTTTGGGCAAACCAAAGGGGTCTTGGAGGCATTCACCCCAATAGAACATTGGAATGACCCTCTAACCCTATGGAGCCTAGGATTGTAATTTGAGTCTTTTGGTGGGACACAAGAGGTGTCTTAGAGATCCTATCAAAATGGGTCTCTCGCCTCGTTGAGCCCAAAGGCCAGAGATAGGTTCGGGACTTCTCATTTATTCGTACTTTGATTAATTTTACAATTAGGTTTTGAATTTATTATTTCACCATCTTTCCATACGATGCAATTAATTAAAAGGCGCAATCATTCACGTAAAAGCAAAAAATAAAACAACATTAGAATAAATCATATGAAAATAAATTACAACAAAACTAAGGGCGGAATACAACCCCCATAAATAAAGTACAAAACATGCATAAAACAGGATATTCATTTAGATGGGAACATTGGTTCCCAAATACTCATTTTACAAAAAAGTATAGAATTCTCAAATCAAGTTAAACCTTTTGGCTCGAGATGAAAACGAGGACATTAATCCAGTTTTAGTAACAAATCTTCATTTTAGTAGAAAACATTTTTGTGGTGGTTTTTTAAGCGCGGTTGAAAATCCTTTATTATTATAGACCACAAGCGAATAAAGAGAATAAAATGATAATTACATATTTCCAAATAATAAATAGTAAATAAATCCTAATCTACCTGTTCCGACCATACTTCTCAGACGAGCCACATGCCTCCCGCATTGCGATCAAAACAGAAAATGATATTGGTTAATAGTGAATAAATAAACAATTCAATAAATAAATAAACAAATAAATGATTGAATAAAATAAATTGAGAATTAATGAATAAGATTGATAATGGATCAAATTAAATTAAACGATAAATAAATAAATAATTGAATGAAATAAATTGACAATTAATGAATATAAAAAGACAAACGATAATTATAATAATCAAATGCAATAAAAATGATAATGCTAATAATAATACCGTAAACTAATAATGAATAATAAATAAATAATAATACTGATGATAATAACAAAAAATAATTGTAAAGATAATAAATATAATAACAATAATGACAGATATGATAACGATAAACATAACAATCATAATAATAACAATGGAACCAATGATAACATTCATGACAATAATTAGTAATAACAGTGACAATACAATATGATGAAAATACTAGTAATGATGCAAAATGAATAAACATAAAATGATAATAAGCAAATGGAATGATAAAATATTAACAATAAATTAATGACATAACCCTAATGATGAATATAATAATCATAATAATACCACAATAATAATAATAATAATAATAATAATAATAATAATAATAATAATAATAATAATAATAATAATAATAATAATGTGCTACTAACAATAATAGTTGTAAAAATAAATAACATTAATAATAGCAAACAAATAACAATAATAATACCACATAACAATAATGATGAATATGATATTAGGGGTGTGCAAAACCGAACCGGAACCGAAAACCGAACCGAACCGAATAGATTTTGGTCTATTTGGTTCTGTTTTATCGGTTTTCGGTTCTAAACCGAAATTAAAGTTCGGGTACTTCGGTTCGGTTCTGTAAATTGAAAAACCGAAGGAACCGAACCGACCGAAGTTTATAAAACACACCGTTTTGCAATATATGTAAACCTAAAGGCTAAAGTTCTTTCTTTTCCTTCCTTACCTTCTGCACGCAGCCACTCGACTCGATTTATCCTCTCCTCCTCTTCTCCTCCTTCGCCAACACCCAGTAGGTTCCTCTTCTTCTCCTCTTCCTTCGCCAGCCTCCTGTGTTGTTATCTTCTTATCCTCTTCCTTCGCCAGCCCCCAGCGGATTTATCTTCTTCTCCTTTTGCTTCGATCGATTCTCTATCTCCGTATCAGTCCAAGCCTTTCTCCATCTTCATATCGATCTGATCTTCTCGCAACCATGGTAAGTAGCTTGTTAATTATTTATTTTTTTGGTGGTTTAATCTATTTGGGAGGGGGCTGCGTCACTGCTTGGGCAGATTAAGGGATCCAATTTATGATTTTTAATTTAATGCTTTGTTCCTGCTGTGTATATTTGCTCTGCCTTTGGGTTATGGTGTTTATATTCCTCATGTATATTGAGTAATTGCTTTGCACTTAAGATTAATCAGAAATTATTCTTGGTTTCAACTCCAGCTGCCATGATTTCGATTTCTTTGATTGTGAATCTAACTATTTGAGGCTACAGTTTTCTCACTGGCTATTAAAATGAGGAATTTCTTTGATGTTTGATCTCTAGTTCTAACACTTGTTCATGTAAGTTGAGATAATGAAATTTAGAAATAGAGTTTAGATGATTAAAAATGAAATCTAATTAGAGGTCTTATTCTCTATTGTTTTAGCAATCGGAAATTCATGGCTTAAACTATGTTTATGCATATAATTTATTATTTGATCTTAGAATGGTACCCTGTTAACCGAACTCTCTAATTTTGGCCCAAACAGTATTAGATATACGAATCTAGCTAACTTCATGAAAATTGAGTTATTAATAAGAGCCTAATTAAGCTTTCATTAAGCTGTAAAATCTGGAAAAAAAAAATTAATTAATTACCCAAAGATAAATATAATCTGACAGAAACATATATATATATATATATATATATATATACATATATATATATATATATATATATATATATATATATATATATACATATATATATATATATATATATATATATATATACATATATATATATATATATATATATATATATATATATATATATATGTAATTATGTAATAAATTGTTTGTATTGAATTATTTGGCTCTACAGTAGTATTAGAAATGTGTTCATTTGATGACTTTTTTATATAAGTGAATTCTAAATAAGTATATAAATTGGTAATTATCCTCTGAGGTTTTATTTTACTAATTATAAACTATGCATTTAAGTTACTTATTGATTTGTATTATTATTATTATTATTATTATTATTATTATTATTATTATTATTATTATTATTATTATTATTATTATTATTATTATTATTATTATTATTATTATTATTATTATGTTGTTATGTATTTATTCATGTGTGTGTATGCATTGACGATTAATGTGACGAGTTATCCATATCATATGGTGTTCCCCATTAAACTAGTTCTTATAAAAATAATTATTTATTTTTTTATTTGCAGATTTTCAAAAAATACATATGGAGTCCACTGTTGATACAGTAAAATATTTTTATACTTTTCAATGGTTTTTTTATTGTGTTTTGACTATTTAGTTGAATTTATTTAATTATTATTTGTTTGTATGGAATGCAGGTTTAAGAGAGCTTGATTGGAGTTGTTGTGTTATGCATAATAAGTTATGTTATATTTATTTACATGTATTTTTTTTAATTAAAGGACAATAAATGTATTATTAATTAGAATTTATGTTGTATTTATTTTTAGTGTTTTTTTTTTTTGGTATGTATTAGGAACATAATATGAAAATTTTATGTATCTTTTTTCGTTTTAGCTATTTTAAATGCTTTTATTTTGTCAAATATAAGTTAATTTAATTTATGAGTTCATATAAGTTAAAAATAATAAAAAAAAGCTTATATTTCTGTGAGAACCGATTAGACCGAACCGAACCGACCGAAATTATTTCGGTTTATTCGGTTTCGGTCCTAAAAAGTTCGGTCCGCGGTTCGGTTCTAAAAAATTCCATATTTCGGTTTTCGGTTTGTTCGGTTCGGTCCAAAACCGAACCGAACCGACCATTTGCACACCCCTATATGATATAGTAATGATAATAGTAATAATACTAGTAATAGAAATAATAATAATAATAACATAAACAATTAATAAAATAACAATGGTACAAATAATATCACAATAATAATAATATTAACATAACCATGATAATAATAATAATAATAATAATAATAATAATAATAATAATAATAATAATAATAATAATAATAATAATAATAATAATAATAATAATAATGCATTTAAAATAATAATAACAAAACATAATAATAGATAATAATAACAAAATATATACAGCAATAATAATAAACACAATAATAATAACAATAAACCTAATAATAACAAATAATGCAAAATATACAATAACATAAAATAAATACTCATAATAATAACAAATAAGTGTAAAATAAACCTAAATTAAATAATAATAATAATAAATATAAAAATATGGAATAATAATAATAATAATAATAATAATAATAATAATAATAATAATAATAATTAATATAAAAAACAGAATGATAAATAACAAATAAATAAATATAATAATAATAATAACAATTAATTAATAATAAACATAAAATACATAATAATAATAATAATAATAATAATAATAATAAATATAAAAACGGAAAATAAATAAATATGTAATAATAATAATTATAATAATAATAATAATAATAAATAAATATAAAAAAGGGAAAAAGGACTTACCGGTCGCCGGAGGGGAGGTGGTCGACACCACCCATGCCGGAAGGTAGATCGCCGCCTCGGGGTCTCTCCAGCGCCGGTCACGCGCCGAACGGCCACCTGGTTTGGCCGAAAAACGCGCAGAAGCCTCCGGATCTTTTTCACGCCATTTGCTCCACGCCGACGATTGGCGAAGGTGGGTGGCCACCGCCGAGTGCGTCCGGACGTCGCCGTCTCTGCGGTGGCGCGCGTGTACCGCTCCGACGCCGTGGGTGGCCGACGGAGGCCACCGTTTCCTCCCCCTTTTTTCCTTCTTTTTCCCGGTCCGGCGTCTGCGTTTGGCCTGGGTCTCCGCCTCCTTCTCTTTGTTCCTTCTTTTCTTTTTAATTCCTCTTATTCCTTTTTTGATTTCCCTTCTTTTCTTCTATGCTCTCTCTTTGATTTTCTTTCACTTTTTTCTTCCGTTTGCCTTTTGATCCTTGGTTTTGCTTTCCCTGCTCTCTCTTTTATTTTCTTTCTATTTTTTCTTTTGCTCTCACTGTGCTCTCTCCTTGCTCTCAGTTCTTCTTTTTTTCTTTTTTATTTTTTTACTTTTCTTGTTTTTCAATCCCAGCCGAGAGCCCCCTCTCCTTTGGTCCATCATATTCCTTTTATACCCAAAATTAGGGTTAAGATAATTTCCTCCGTTTTCCATTTTTAATTTTTCAATTTTAACTAATTTACTTAAACTAACACACGAACTAATTAAACACTCTATTAATTAAATGCTCTATATTTTCATCCTATTTAATTAATCTACTTAAATTATCACATCTAACTTATTTAATTAAATCCTATATCCATTTTCTTTTTTCAATTTTAACTATCCTAAAATATTAACTAATTAATCAACTAATCTTAATTATTAATTTATCTCACAATATTAATTAATTAAATTAACCTAATCTCATTTTTTAATTTTTAATTTTATTTATTATTTTTTGGAGGAATTTATCAAGTACCCAAAATTGCCATCAAAATCTAACTCAGAATTCGGTGTCTACAACCATCATCTCACATGATTCAACTGTCTCAAACTACAAACCCTCACATTCACACTTTGAAGCAAAAAGCTCTCCAAACAGTTCCTGTTATTTCATCTGGCACTATCGATGATCCATCAGATAGTGATTCTAGTTCCACAGATCAAGAAGAACTAGACCCGAAATATTTTCTTATTTTCATGGCAGATCCTCCAGCTGAAAGTACTATTACCCAACAATACCAAGCTGATGAACCTGATTATGAAGTTGAAAGTACACCCATTCAAATTCCCAAACCAGTAAATGGGCCTTGGTTCCATTTTGAGGATATTCCTCGTCATAAATGGAGAGATCGGATCCAAGAGTTTTTTGCCTGGCTTGAACTTCAAACCAGAAGACCTGATGTGACACAACTTGAAACCGTATTCATTGAATTCTCTTCCCGTTTTACTCGCAGACTACAGGATTGGTTTGTACGGTTAGATGAATACTCAAAGTTACAATTCCTTCGTTGTGAATCAATAGCTTATGTCTTGTAAAAAATTCATTATGAGTTCATCGGCAAAACAACTGATTTTGAGGAAGCTGCACGTGATGATTACTTTCGAATGAAATGTTGTTCTCTTCTAAGGAAAGACCTAGACATGCATTATAAGAAAATGTCAAAAGTTTTCTATATGCTTAATGGTGCAAGTGATCTAAATCTCAAGCAAGGATTCCTGTCTTCTATTCCGGAGCAATTGGCTGCCAGTACTATGTACTTCCTCCGAGAGCAAAGAGTTCAGCTCAACTCTCTTTCTTTAGGCCAAATTTACTAGAAGGTACTCATGGCTCTTAATCTTTTCTGTACTTCTCAGACATTGATCAAAGATACACTTAAAAAAGGGAAAGATCCACAACTCAAAGCAGCCTGCAAAAGACCAGATCTGGAAATCAAATGCTTTTCCAAGAAAGATTGTTCTTGTCGACCTCACAAACACTCTAAATTTCCTAAGAAATCTCATCGGTGTTATCTTCCTCACAAGAAAAGAAGAATTCGATTCTCTCGCTAAAAAAGATTTAAGCCAAAAGGAAATCGATGTTTTGTTTGTGGTCAAAAGGGACACTTTGCCAAATGATATCCTAATAAAAAAAAAGGTCTTAGAAGCTCATTCAACAAATTCAACAAGCTTCTCCCATTAATATCCAAGATGATGATGTTGAGTCACTATTTTCCATTGATGATGAAGCAGATCCTTATACCCTCTTTGCAGTTTAGTACTCTGACTCTAATTTTTCAGATGTGGATTATGATGAAAATGAATCAATATCTGATGTTGCTACCCTAAACCCTTTGTTTCTCTCCAGATCATAAACTATTCCCAAATCCATTTTATCCACTCATCCTATTCTTTTAGTCCCAGCAAAGGTTTTCCCTGATAAATTTGCCAACCCCATCAATATTATCGCCTTTATTGATATTGGGGCACATAACACCATTCTCAACCCAAAGGTTTTACCTAACTCTTTCTGGAAGCCTTACACTCAACATTTTCAAGCAGCAAACCAAGGCATTCTCACCATTAAACTAAAAACCAAACAACCCATCAAAGTCCAACTGTTTCTTGATTGTTCTATCTGGATACATGCCCTTGGGTCTGATCTTCCTGGTAAAGACCTTGTTCGTGGGTTCGATGTAATTTATCAGTTACCTCATTTCCATATCCAACCCACTGGACTCAAACATTTTCAGCCTTACACTACTGCCCATTCTCTTTTTACTATTCATAATCCAAGCCCATTTTAACATTTACAAGCCCAACTTGAAACCCATTGTTGTGCTACATCTCACACCGACTTTCTGTCCAAATACCCAAAACTTTTATGGACCCGACCAGAGTTTTTTGTGGCCTTACCTTTTAAAAAGTCTGAAGATGCCAATCCTACAAAAGCCTCTCATCCTGGCATAACCCCAAAAGATTTTTCTCTAGCCCAAGAGGAATGTTCTCAATTCCTGGCCCAACAACTGATTGAGCCCACTCAATCAGATTGGGCTTGCCAGCCTTTTATATCAATAAAAATTCAAAACAAGTCCGTAGAAAGAAAAGACTTGTTATTGACTACACTCCTCTTAATTCCTTTCTTAAAGACAACAAATATCCTTTGCCAAAAATTTCTTCCCTTTTCCCATTCCTCCATAATGCCCAGATTTTTTATAAATTTGATCTTAAAGGAGGATTTTGGCAACTTGGCATTATTCTACAAGACCGCCCTAAAGTAGTTTTTTGTATTCCTAATTTTCACTATTAATGGACTGTTATGCCATTTGGACTCAAAACAGCACCCTCTATTTTCCAGTAGACCATGATCAGAGTCTATAAATCAATCCTATCATTTGCTTTAATTTATATTGATGATATTTTGATATTCTCATCAGATGTTCCTACTCATCAGATTTATTTGCAAACTTTCATCAATCTGACTAAGGAACATGGAATTATGCTATCACCCTCAAAAATGATTCTTGCAAAGAATGAGATTGATTTCTTAGGGATGCACTTTGTTAATGGTACCTACCAACCACAACCCCACTTGGGAAAAGAGCTTCTCACATTTCCAGACAACCACTTATCTCAAAAGCAGATCCAACAATTCTTGGGAATTGTCAATTATATCCGATAATTTATTCCTCATTTCAGCCACCTGTCAAAACCACTGACCCAACTTTTGAAAAAGAAACCTCCACCATGGTCTGCCACTCACTCCTACTCAATCCAAAAGATAAAGGCAGTCACTCAAAAATTGGTACCTCTCCATATTCCCTCCACTAGCAAAAGATTCCTTCAAACAGATACTAGTAATGAATGCTGGGGTGCAGTCCTCTTGGAAGAAAAAGACAATATCCGAAACATTTGTGAATATGCTAGTGGTCAGTTTAAAGAATCAGAATGCTATTATCACTCTACTTTTAAGAAAATCTTAGCGGTGAAATATGGTATCAAAAGATTCAAATTTCATCTTATTGGGCACCACTTTATAGTTGTCATGGACTGTTCATCTTTTCCAAAGATGCTTTCCTTCAAAGGGAAGTCTATTCCACATCACCAACTTCTCAGATAGACTGAATGGTTTTGTAAGTACAATTTCCAGGTTAAGAATATGAAGGAGATAAGAACTTGATTCCAGGCTACTAAAACCAAAACCTACCACTTCCATTACTACCTTGCCTTTGGTTTATACTATGGATAAGTTTAAGCCTTATTCTAGTCCCAGGAAAAATCAACACCCTTGTCAAAATCTTCCAGCCACTAAAAAATACTCTATCCCTTCTAATTGTCCTCTTACCTCCCCTGCAACTATTAAGTTGTTTGCCACTCGCCACTTATTTCACTATCTACACCTCTTCACCAAAAAAAAAGATGTCTCACCCAAAGAGAATTATTTCCTCATTGATCAACCATGCTCCATCCTTTTTAAAGTTTTTCATAACTCCCCATGCTATGAGGAAGAGCTTTGGCTTCTTTGGTGTCTTTCTGTGCTCTATACTCATGCTATTTTATTTCCCCTTATTGACATATATGAGATTCTGACTGATCCAGCTAAGCAATCATTGTTCCATTGGCAGTTTCTTGAATGGTATGTCCCTATTTCCTGATGGCGTCATCAATTTATATCCAAAATTCAATCTCTACAGTTATAGCAAAAGCCTGAGTCATAGGCAAGAATTTATACGGTGCTCTACTTCTTCCATAGGCCATACATTTGGAATCCCTCTCAAAATTCCATATGGGAACAACCTCAAGCTTTCCATTGGGAAACATTTGAAAATCCTGATCAACTGGAGAATCCAACCGCTAAGGCTGCTCTTCATTCCATGCTCTGCGAGCTCAATAATATTGAATCATCTTCTTTGTATCCACCAACATATGACACTGCTTAGTCTTCTCTCCGGCTGAATTACCTAGACTCACTGTTTTAGGATTCCCAGGACCCATACTTTGATCTGAGTATAGATCATGATGCTTGTACCAGTGGCACTCAAGATCTCTTCTCCTTTCTGGATCATAAGCCAACACACAAAGATAAATTTGATGACCTGGAAGACTTTGATTAGACCCCACAGATCAACACGCATGATGATCTAGATGATATGAATATGTCCCCTTCTCATGAAGCTATCCATCATCACAACAAGGATTA
Source organism: Excoecaria cochinchinensis (assembly GCA_947683425.1). Lineage (NCBI taxonomy): Eukaryota > Viridiplantae > Streptophyta > Magnoliopsida > Malpighiales > Euphorbiaceae > Excoecaria > Excoecaria cochinchinensis. Next base: position 4,604,687 of record CANTUQ010000043.1, read on the forward strand.
AAGCTACTTTAGATAAAGTTGCTTTAATAAAATGTCTTTTGTAAAAAGTAGATTCCTCCTTATCCTGTAATGATGTGTTACTTTAGATAAAGTTACTTTAGTAAAGTGTCTTTTGTAAAAGGAGATTCCTCCTTATCCTGTAATGATGTGTTACTTTAGATAAAGTTACTTTAGTAAAGTGTCTTTTGTAAAAAGGAGATTCCTTCTTATCCTGTAATGATGTAAGGAGTGATGTAAGCCTTAAGCTTCAAGGCTCTATAAATATGTAATCCGATTCCATAAGGGGATCAAGCTTTGAAAAAATAAAAATTTCTCTAATGTATTTCTAAAGCTCTCTTTCTCTTCATTAAAATACTCTTATTCATTTCCCTTGGATCCTGTTATCTATCTCCTACGTTTGTAAAGAAAATCGTGTTGTGTTGCCTAAGAGGACAAGTCCACCAGTAGGCTAGGAAAGCCGTTTATTTGGATAGTCATAAATGACTTCTCAATTGGTCTATTTACAGCCCCGGAAGTAATTGCTGGATTGAGAGGGGTCCACAAACTTTTCAATTTCGCTAACAAGTTGCAATTGCAAAGAGTTGGTTCCATGCAATCGTGAATCAGGTGAAAAATCCCAAAAATCAAAACCAATTTTAAAGGAGAAATAGTATGCTTTTAAAGAAAGAGAAAAGTGATTTTTGTCGAGGTGATAGATATATTACCATTGCTCTCCATTTCATAGGAGATAATTTGATTTTTAATTTTCATGGTTTAAGATATTCACGCTCTTATAGAACGTGAGTCTCATAGTCCTGTCAACATTGGCAACTTAGTGTAATGGAGTAGTTAATTGTTGGTACTAATTAGACTTAAGGTGGTAAATTAACAGTAATCAAAGTTTAAGTGTGACCTTTTTTTTTTTTACAACTTCACGGGACATTTTTAAGAATAATAATTTCTTAAAAAATAATTTGAAAAATATCTGGGAAAATGGAATTTTTGGTAAAAAAACGCAGCAGATTACTATAGAATCATGACACATGTACACTGACTGTTAGAGATAGTTTGCTACTCCTAAAATCGCTGAAACTATAACAATTTGTTGCGGTTTCAAACTGCACACATTCACATGTTTTAATATTAATATAATTAATAGTATTAAAAGTAAAAATTATATGTTTAGTCCTAGTGGCACAATGACATCCTTAAGTTTACATATGGTGCGGGTTCAAATTCCGCCACCAACCTCCTTATCCTTTTTATGGTGTTTTAGTTTTTATTTTCATATTTTATTTAATTAGAATTTATAGCCATGTTCTTAAAAAAATTATAAAATTAAACCCGTCAACATTTAATGTTTTACTACTTTTTTTTTCATTATTTTTCATATTTCATTTAATTAGAATTTATAATTATTTTTTTTAAAAAAAATTATAACTAAAATTTTACTGACTTGACTCACAAGTCCAATTCAAATGACTCTCATTTTTTGATCAAATTCAACTCGATTCGCTAATAACTCATTTTTGACTCGCCAAGCGATTCGATTCGATTTGTTATGTGACCCATTTAGATCAATTACTCAATTCAACTCATTTATATTTTTATAATTTAAAAACTTATTTTATATAATGTAAATATAAAAACTATTATTTATATTTTATGCATGCATAATTTTTTTTAAAAAAAATAATACTACATACATCTCATAATTTTTATCATTTTTTCATTTTTATATATTTCAAAATGTTGCCTACTTTTCTTTTTTACATTATAATTAGGGATAATACATAAGCAGCCGCTCGAACTTGTCTGCAAAAATCACTTTCACACCTGAACTTTAACTTTGATCAGATAGACCCCTATAGTTGGCAAATATGCATGTAATAAACACAAAAGTTGACATGGCAATAGGCGTGGAACACACAAAAACAGACGTGCGTGAACCCAAATTTGTGACTATTTCCAACGGAAAAAAATTTAGAAAAGTTATATTTAAAGGGAAAAATGGGTCTTCTTCATCATGGAGTTATCTTCTTCTTCTTCTTCTTCTTCTTCTTCTTCTGCTATTTGTCTCGTTGTTTGGATTTCAGGAAATTTGTTGGTGAGAAGAGAAGGTATTAGGTCTAAAAAATGCATCAAGGCAATGTGGTTGTGTGTAATTGCGAAAAGGTTGCTGCTTTGAGGATTTCGTGGTCGAAATCCAATCTTGGGTGGAGGTTTTACTGTTGTGAGATTGGAATGGTAAGAATTTGTAATATTTTTAGTTTGAATCTGTATATCATCTCCTTAAACATTTGGCTTGGTTTGATTATGTGAAATTTACTTTTGATTGTGTATTTACAGCAGCATGGTGGCTGCAACTTTTTCAATTGGTATGATGAGGACATGTCTGCCAAGGCAAAGAGGGTGATTTGGGGGCTGCTGAATAGAGTTAAAGAATATGAAATCCAAAAAAAGAGGAAGGAAATGAAGATGAAGAAATTAATGTGGTGTTTGGTTGTTGTAGTTATTGCAGTCGTTTTGTGGAACGTTGGCCTGATGAACAACTAGCTGTAGTTAGGTTGTTGTTGAGAACTGAAAATATGTTGTTTTTTTGGTGTACAGAACTGATCTAAATCAATGAAACTTTATTGCAATCTTTTTGTGCCTAATTGTTTGATAACAAGTTATAGATATTAGTTTGTGCAATGTATAACAAGTTTGTTAATCCTTAGGCGTGTTAATATTGAGCAATGTATGATAACACACTTGCAATACAATTGCCCATGCCTGTAATTATGAAGCTGTTTAAGATCATATACTAATATTCAGAGACAACAATTGTGTAGCAAAAATATGCATATATTCATTTCTAACATCACATAGCAAAAACATTGTCTTGAGATAATGTATCCTTAATTGTTACATCTATAACAAAGCACATAATTTGAATAGTAAAGTATGTATGCTATTACAATTACAATAATAAGAAAGTAGAGTTAAATCTATCAATTCAAGCTTAAAACTAATTTCCCGAGACATCATTGGGTGGAGGTCAGCTTGAAAAAGAGGTAGCATTGGATGCAGTAGTATTGGTGCTTCGGGTAGTAGCTGCAGCAGAATTTGCTTTTCGGGTAGCAGCTATTGCATTTCTCTGCTGATGGAGCTGGCTTGATGTAACTGTTTTCCTTGCCCCTTTTCTAGTAGCAACATATCCAAGGTCAATATTGGTGTCCATTGCATTCCTCATATTGGAACCCGTGTATAAGATCCTCTCGGATTGTCTCCCTGGCTGCAAATATATTAACAATTTATATTAGTTAGTGGAGTATTTGGTAAGGTGTAAGATACATGAAGATGATTGTGGTCTTACATTAAGAACTGATGTTCCTGTGTGTTCATCAACATAGCATCCATGTCCAACCTCTCTTGGTCTCTTGTATCCAGATAGTCCCCTTCCCCTACCTCTAGATATTGGTGGTTGAGTTGTGGCGGCTGAACTCATATTGTTTTGAATTCTATGTGAGGATGATGGTGGTGGTTGGCTTTTACTCCTACCTCTCCCTCTTCTATAGTTGCCACCTCTTCCAGCTCCTGATGTTGTTACTCTTCCCCTGCCCCGTGTGTTTGATGAAGACATTCTTGCTATGGCTGAAGTGTCTTCATAGAATGAAGACTGCATTCTTGATGTGCACGCATCATGATTGGCAATGGGAACAGATTGAGTGACATTTGTAGCTGGTCCAGAGCTTCCAATGTTCTGTTAACAATTTAAATAAATATCAATATAAGCAAAGTGAATGTGAATAGCAATATGAAAATTTGACATACTTACTTGTGCACGACACCCAGATTTGTTGTGTCCAGCTTGTTTGCATAAGGAACAGTGCATTGTTGACCCCCTTCGTGATGCCTTGCCATATTTTTTCTTTCCTGCCTCATCCTTGTCCTTCTTTCTACACCTTTTGGGTCTGCCTGGCATTTCTTTGATTTCAGGGGTCTCAATCTGAGGATTTGAAGTAGGTTCCCACATCTTCATGCTAGGAATTGGCTGTATGAAGTACTTATAAGCTTTGTCAAACATATCTTTGTGGAACCACTTGTCCACATGATCTTCCGGTTCAATTCCTAGATGAAACATCGCACAAACAGCATATGCACAGGGTATACCCTTCGACATCCAGCTTCTACAAGTGCAATTCTTAGCTCCTAAATCAACTATATAACAATATTCCCCTTCAAGTATTTCAAATCCTTAATCCCCGTTCCATGTTAATTTGCATTTCCTAGCAATCTCTATATTGGTTTGCAAAACTTTCCTACTCATAGGTGAGATATCAGATATCCATGTGTTTGCAATCTTTTCATTTTTACATGCCTATTCATAAGCTTATGTCTAATTTCTTCAAGCATAGTAATTATTGACTTATGTCTAGGTCCCATAATCTATGAGTTAAAAGATTCACACATGTTGTTATCAACAGAATCACATAACTTGATCATTGAAAAAAACTCTACACCAGTTTTCCTTAGGATAACTAAGCAGATCCTCACAAATTCCTACTCCTAGTTTATCTATGCAATCTAATTCATCCTTAAATTTTACAATGAAATTTGATTTTGCACACCTCCAGAACTGTCTTCTTCTCTCTTCTCCCCTCCATCTTTGCTTCCAATTTGACCAAATGTGTCTAGCACACATCCAATGCTCAGATTTGGGCAACAAATCTTGAATGCATCCAACCAATCCCTTGTTCAAAAAATTAAAAACAATAATTAGAGATACAAATAAAATAGCATAAATGATATACAGATAAGGAAAATTAAATTGTACCTTTTGCATATCAGATATAATAGTTAAGCCTTCACCATCTCCTAAATTTAGATCAGATATCAAGTACTGCATAAACCAACTCCAAGAATGTTTTGTTTCTTGATCCACCACTGCCCAAGCTATTAGGAACATTTGTTAGTTCCCATTTTTGCCACAGGCCACTAATAATTCACCTTTACACACCGTTTTCAAGAAACAACCATCTAATCCTATAACCTTCCTGCATCCTTCTAACCAACCTCTCTTTAAAGCATCAAAACATACATAGAAATAAACAAATACATTTTTACCTGGTTGTGTTTCTTTGTCTGTCCGAATCCAACAAGAACTACCTGGATTAGTCTGTTTGATCTTATCAGCATAATCTCCAAGCCTTGCAAATTCCAACCTCCAATCTCCCATGAACTTATTAATTACACTAAACTTAGCCCTGGCACACAAAGACCTGCCAACATATAGCCCCCACCTTTCTCTAACCAATTCTTGTAGCTTCCACACTTTGATGTCTGGCTGTGATAAAATTCTATCCTCGAATTTTCTTGCAATAAAAGCTGCATTACACAGCTTGTTCTTATTCTTCTTTGTGCATATGTGAACAGGATTATACGTCTTGATCTTAAAATCCTTTGTATCCCCCTTAATGCTAGCAAATAACTCCCACGGACAGCTTGCTGTCTTACACTTAACTCTTACCCTATGCTTCTCATTTGGCCTCAGCTTCACTTGAACACCACTCTCCACAACATAATCTGCAACGACATCCCTAAACTGAACTGCATTCTCAAAAATCATGCCAAGCTGCCATTATGGGACCTGGGATTTAGGGTCATAATAAACCTTCTTTGTCTTCCTTCTACTTGGTATGTCTGCTCCTGGTACAATTGAAGGATCTACAGTGTCTCTGCTATCATCACTTCCAGGGTCAGAACTACCTATATAATCTTCATCACCCCCTAAACATCCTGAATACTTATCCCTCCCATCATTTGCTATATCTTCAAATCCCTTATCAATTCCTGTTTCTCCACAAGGTATCTCTTGAGTAAAATTAGCCTTTTTTCTTTTTTTTTTCTTTCCCTTTTCTCTTCCCTAGCTGCAGCCCTGAAACCTCTTAATTCTTCGTCCACATCACTTGCTTCCTCTTCAGTACCATCCTCGCCATCAGATTCATCTTCATCACTGAAAATATCTTCACTATTAGAAGATTCATCCTCTCCTTCTAGATATGTATCTACTTCACTCACACTAGCAACATCGTCCAAATCAGCTTCTTCATTCACTGTAACACTCACATCAGCAACTTCATTCACTCCACTACTTTCTCCCACACCCACATCTACTCTTACAACATCAGCTTCATTCACACAACCACTACTTTCTTCCACACCCACATTGGCTCCCACAACATCTGCTTCATTCACACCCTCGATGTTTTCTTCTGTTGCCCTAGAAGCTTCATTTTTATTTTCTTCTCCAACTTTATCTTCATTTGGGACCACATTAGGTAATGTAGGAACAGTTTCTTGGACCACTTCAGGTTAACTGGTTGTATGTAATACATACAAGTCAAAATTATCACCGTTTTTTAATTCTTTCACCACATTCAATAAAGCATAGTCATTTTCCAGTAATTTAAACTGTTTACTCTTAGAATCTAGGTAACAAAAGCCTCTAACTTCTACATAGCCAATCAACTTCGTGTGAAATGCCAGCTCAACCAGTGAAAAATGGTCCTTCTTAATAATCCAGTCCTCAACTTTTCCCTCACCCACATATTTATCACCCTTACCTTTACTAAATCTACCCCCATGGTGAAATCTAACATTAATAAATACTGTAGCCATTTCCTTTTAACTGAATTTCATGAATAAAAAATTCAAAATCAGAATATTCCCAACACTGTAAACAAAAGCACAAAATTTCTAATCTAATAACAAAAACACCCCTACCCACTTTATTTATCAGTTACCATTTCATTTCTCCAAAAAACTAAAGCATTCATTTTTTAAGCCTTCCTTCAATTGCTTTTGGACAACAGAGATTTCATCTTCCTCGCTCTGCGACTGCTGCAATCGAAACCATGGATCGGGCACTCTTTTTAACCTCTAACGATAGATTTCTCACTGTTTCTGCGCTCCACACTTCTGCAATTGATGGAGTCTTCAATTTTCTTGCCCTGTTCTTCTTCTTTTCTACTGACCTCAACTTTCGATTTTGACAGATATAGATTTAGGTTTACGGTTTAGGTTTATGGTTTCTCGATTTTTTTCACTATCGTTTTGGTAATTATTTTCACTTCAGATGGTTTGGTCAATTTTCAATGCCACGTGCCACTCATGCCTATGGTGGACATCCATGTCATTGAGACTGTATGGCACGCGCTTTACTCATTCGGAGCATATCAAATTTTATGCTTATTACATGCACATATGCCAACTGTAGGTGTCTATCTGGTCAACGTTTAAGTTAAGGTGTGCAAGTGATTTTTCGTGATAAGTTAGAGTGGCTGCTTATGTATTATCCCTTATAATTAACATATAAATTGTCTATTATATACCTATTTAAATATTATTGGATAATGTAAAAAAAAAAATGCATAATACTTAAAAAAACTAATCACCCTGTCGCGAGACATGCATTAATTTAAAAATAATTAATACTTTTTTCTAATGTTAATTTTAAGAAATATAACTATTCATTGCAACCATATCATATGGATTGAGTTTACTGATCGAGTCAATTGTTGACGGATCTAATTATTTAATATTATCTTTATTTATAATTTTTAAAAAAAAAATTAGTTATAAATTCTAATTAAATGAAATATAAAAAATAATAGAAAAACCTGCTAAAAGGTAAAATTGGCGGGATTTGAAAAAGAATTTGAAATAAATATAGATTGGTGGCGGAATTTGAAAAGAATCAGCAAAAAATACAGATTGGTGGTAGAATTTAAATTCATGCCATAAGAAAACAAAGAAATGCACTTGTGCCACTGGAATAGAAGTTAAGATTTGAAATTTACTTAAAAAAAATTAATTATATTAAATATTATATCTGCGCATATAATTTGAAACGGAAGCAGATTGTTGCTGTTGCAAACTAACTATATGATTACTGTATATATATCATGATTTTTTCGCAGCAGACTGCTTTGGTTTTAAAAAAAAAAAAAAAAAAAATCCCAAATATTTTCCAAAGCATCTCATTCTTCTTATTTTTTTTTAAAACAATATTCTAAAAAATGTCCCCCACCTCACGTGGTTTTTTTATGGTTCAAGCCATTTTTGTTGTTTTGGTCATTTTGACATTTATGCATAAAAACAAGCTGAAACCAAATCCAGTGGGCGCCCATTAATTGTCTTAATTCAGAACAAGTTATTATCAGAAGAAAACAGAGACCCAGTCTCTCTCAGTAGACCTACACTACATTGATTTCAATTTTCCTTCAAAAACCCCCCTTTTTTTTCTTTCTTGCCAAACAGTTTATAAACCCATTCATAAGTTGCTTATTTTTTTTTTTAAAGAAAAAGCTCTGTGAGAATTTTTTTTTTCTTTTTTCCTCTGATGGATTCTAGTAGTTTTCTCGCGTTTTCTTTCTGTGTCCTCATACTTCTTCCTTGTTTTTCCTATTCTTCCATTTTCGATGAAAATAAAATGTAAGTATTCCCATCATTTTCTCTCTCTCACACCTGTTCATAATTTTATAATTTATGTGTGTGTATAATTTGTGCGTTTGTTGTGTTTTTGAAGGAGAGGATCGGTTTTGAGATTGAAAAAAGGTGTACTTTCTGAAGCATTTGATCCAACTCGCGTCACTCAACTCTCTTGGCATCCCAGGTATCTTTACATATTTGTTTGTGAATCTATATACTGATCAATTCCTTTTGTTTTAATCTAAATTTTTGAAATTTTGCAGGGCTTTCCTTTATAGAGGATTTTTATCAGATGAGGAGTGTGATCATCTTATTAATCTGGTCAGTGGATTTTTCTTATTAATCTGGTCAGTGGAGTTTTTATTTATTTATTGTTTTATCACTTGAATTGGAAATTTTTAGTGTTAATCTTTATAATTTGTAACTACATTTGAGAGTAAGCTAAACTTGTTCTTTGATTTGGATATGATTGGTATTTATTGTTGATCTTTCTTCTTCTTCTTCTTCTTCTTCTTCTTCTTCTTCTTCTTATTTTTTTTTATTTTTTATTTTTTTTTATGGGATGTTCATTTTGGGCATCTAGGCTAGGAATAAGCTTGAGAAGTCAATGGTCGCTGATAATGAATCTGGAAAGAGTATAGAGAGCGAAGTAAGAACAAGCTCTGGCATGTTTCTTAACAAAGCACAGGTAAGTCAAAATTTGCTTCTCTATCTAGAACTTATATCTAGACTATGAGATATATTCTATTTGTTAATGTATACAGTTACTGTTAAATTGATTGGTTGATTTGTGCATATTAGCATTACCTCGTGTATAAATTGGTATATCAAGTTATTTTGCGGTATGTGATAAATCCATATCTGTTTGGTAACTGATAAAGGGCAGGAAAAAGTTGAGAAAGAAAGCAGGAAAGAGGAAGAGAAAAAGAGAGGGACAACATACTTAAATCTAAAATCTTCTGATTAATCTTTCCTGCCCCATTTAACTCTTTAGGTGCTAATTTTCCAGTAATGCCACTTTGTCAGCTCTAGTTACGCCTCAAAATGCCAGTCTGTCCTCTATATGCCGGTATGAAATAGAAGAAACTCTTGGAAGACTGAAAAAGGAATCTGTTTTCCCTCCATAAGAAATTCTTCTAATAATTTAGAATCTAATATTTTCTTTGCATTGATGATCTAAAGTTTTGATAATTGGGTATGTGTCAATATCAATTCAATTCAAGACCTCTTATTGAATTGTTCATATAATGAACATTCTCATATTATGCCTCGAAGAGGACTTAAAGCTCACACTTTGTTAGCATGAAATTTTGAGTCTTGCATGTCTACAATTTTCAGCACCAAGACATCTTGTAAATGAATCGCGATCCATGAATAAATTATATGCCTTGTGTGATTGATAGAACATATGAGAAAGGTAGAGTCTTGGAGTGTTTCTATTGGTTGATCAGTGAGAAAAAGGTTAAAGTAGGACATCCTATTGCTTCAAGTTATCCGGAACTGGCAGTTTAATAAAAAAATAACAAAAACAATGACCTCATACTAGCTTACTGAATATAACCCTACTAGGCATGCCTATTTATCTCCAACCAAGTCAATAGGCAGGCAATAGTATCCACATTTCTTTTATTATCATCTCATTTAATCTTTAAAATCCTTGGTACATCAAACATATACATGAACAAAGGCTTATATTCAATATATGCACTTGTACCAAACATATACAAGTATATACTTTTCATGCACTTTATTTATATTAACATTTTTATATACTATTTCAAGTTACATAGATATTTATACATCATATACCTCTAAACATATAGTATACATACATTATATATTAAGGAAAATGCTTAGTTCAAGTTCGATGTTGATTTATGAAGAAATATTAATGCTTTTGTAGAAAACAGAGAGCTCACATCTGGCACAAACTTTGTGACAGTCGTGAGGGTTAATAGAAGGATACAAAATCAAAGTTGGCATTTTGACACGGCTGTTGTAGATCTGTGACAGCTGTGAGGGTTAATGTAGAGAAGTAGAATCGATTAGTTTTCCACGGTCCAGTAACTTTTATAATTCGGGTCAACCTTTATTTTTGACCTTGAAAATGCATGATTTAGATCAAAGTGTCTTCATAATAACTGTTCTTTTATGTCTTAGCTTTCCAAAGAATCAAGAATTAAACAATTTGGACTTGTAAAATAAGAATTATAACCAAATTATTATAGACTGCTCCAGTGCAAGAACATATTTGATTTCTTGACTTCAAGCCACATTTTAGGTATCTTGGAGACAGAACTGGGTTCTCGTCTCTTCATAAAATTTATAGTACTATGTCTTAAATTTAATTTGCAATTTGAATCACCTATTTCTAAGATATGTAGGTCAAGTTAGACCCAATTTTGTAACAGCTGTGTAGAAAATCCAGCAATACTAACACTTGCTTTCCATGGCAATTACATAACAATTCAACTAGAGCTTTTATTAAACTAAGTCCAAGCATATTAATTTCAATTCAACTTACATACAACAATTTTACCTCCATAAAAACTCATATACCAAACTATTTCAAGTTACATTATTATCAAAATCAAATTCTTTACTTAGCTACTATGGCAATCATATTCAATCAACATTACATGTTAAAAATTTTCTATAGTAAGAAGTACACTAACCTCTTGTCACTTCCTTTACATCACAACTCCTCTTTTTATCACCCATAATCCATGCCTGTATTGCAAGGAAGAACAAAGATTCCATCAATATCAAACTTAACTTTAACTAAATCTCTACACGACCATTCAAGCTTAATCAATCCTTATCTTTAACTCAAAACTCTTATAAATCTAACTATGAGAATTCAAGAAGAAGAACAAAATGAAATTGAATCCAAGAACACAACTAAAACATACTTGATGCAATCACTCAATTCCTCTTTAAGCCATAAGAAAACCTCACGTCATCATCCTAGAATTGACTATTTCCTTCATTTAATCTTTGATCTTGATTATTTACTCCATGTAATTCATGCTTTTTAATCCCATGGTTGCTCAACTCCCTTGAACATATTCTTCTTTGGCTTGCAAATAGAAGAACCTATATAGAGAAAAAGAATGGTGTATGCACCATGCTTTTCTCTCACCTCAAATCCCTTATATATGCATGTAAATGCATTTGGTGGCTTTCTCCTAACTCAACACATGGATTCCACCCAACATACACCTAATCATACTTTGTTTAGTTAATCTAAGTTTAATTTAATTAACCTCTCATTTTACATTTAATCAAATCCTGTTTCATATAAACCACTCAACTTTTTATTTTGTGCAATTAACTCATGAACTTTTATTTCCTTTAATTATAGTCCTTTTCTTACTAATTCGTACCCCGATTCCTATACTCGAGGTTGATCTCTACTCTATCTTCCAATCCCATAAATTTCGGGTTGTTACAAGCTCATGCAGCTTTTGATCACTTGGGTCTAATGACTGAAACTCCTATACTGGCCTTTCTTAATTTTCATTTGCCTTTCACCTTGGAATATGATGCCAGCAACTCTGGAATTGGTGATGTACTCTTACAATAGGAAAGGCCTATTGCCTTTATTTCCAAGCCCCTTAGACTCTAGAAATTAGCAGCTTTCTACATATGAAAGAGAGCTATTGGCCATCACTTTTGCAGGTCTAGGAAGTTTGAAGGGCAGCTTAACCCAAGTCACTTGCTATTTCGGTAGTCATTCCTAGTTGGGTGGAAGAAGTTCTTCATTCCTATACTATTGAAAAGAAGCTGCAATCCATCATCCAGCAGCTGGCCATATCCCCTTCTAGTCTACCCAACCATTCTTTACATGGTGGTTTGGTGAGGTATAAGAGCGGACTGTATATTGGCCATTGTTTTGAAAACCGGATCGGACCGGCCGGTTGAACTAGTTCAACTGTGAACTAGATAGAGAATCGATTCGATTTAATATAAAAACGGGAACAGATAAAAAACTGGATTGCACAGTAAAAAACCCGGGTTGAACCGAAAAAAATCGGGTTGGACCTGGAAAAATCAAATATGTTCTAAATTATATTTTTATATTTTTATAATCGGGATTAATAGTTGTTGGATATTATTCGGTTAAAAATTTATATTTGATGATAAAATTAATTTATATTAATATTAAATTCGATAAAATTGAACATTATGTGAAATTGTTTTCACTATATTTTTATTTTATATTTTTTTAGATATTTAATAACTAAATAATTTAAATGTAATGGAATATTAAAAAAGAAATGAATATAAATATGATAATCATAAAAATAGTTAACGTTATAAAAATAAATTTTACAATTGAAATTAAAATTAAAAAATTTATAAATTCAAAATTATATTTTTCTTATAAATTCAAATATTTAACAAAAAAATTCAATTGTTGTTAATTTTTTACTATTATTACTAAAAAACTAGTAAAATAAATAAAAAATGTTTAATATATTGATATTTAATAGTTAATAGGTTGTTTAAATATATATTTTATATATTATATTTTTAATTTTTTATTAATAATTATATTTAAAAAAAAAGATAAAAATTCCGAGTCAATCCGATTGAACCAGTTGACTCCCAACTTAGTTGGCAGGCTGAGTCGACGTCTGGTCCGATTTTAAAAACATTGATATTGGCTCCAGTACTACCCTAAGGCAACGACTGGTTTTTGTTTGCCATGACTCCATTTGGTGGTCATTCTGGTACATGGGGAACTCTCACAAGACTACAATAGGCATTCTACTGGCTAGATACGCAGAAACAGGTTGTTGTCCGGGTCACCAAGTGTGATGTTTGCCAAAGATGTAAAGCTGAATCTATAGCTTCCCCAAGGTTGCTGCGACCCTTGCCTATTCCCAGTCAGGCTTGGGTCGATATCTCCGTGAATTTCATTGAGAAGCTGCCAAGGTCAGGGGGTTATGACACAATCTTGGTTGTGGTTGACAGGTTCTCCAAGATGGGGCACATCATTCTATTGGCTCATCCCTTCAATGCTGAAAGAGTTGCACAAGCATTCTTGGACAATGTCTTCAAGCTTCATGAGATGCCAGCCACTATTGTCTTTGATTGAGACAAGATATTTACTGGAGGGTTTTGGCAAGAGTTAGTATCAATTAAAAACCTATACAACCTTTCTAGAAAAGCAAATAAATTACAAGTATGGAAAGTATACATAAAATAATGCAAATACGATAACAACTTAAACCTTTGATTTGACTTTATTTTAATTAAAGTAAAAATCCCATTTTAAAATATTTGATTAGATTTTATTTCTAAAATATGATTTCAAAATGAAAATCCAATTTGAATTTAAAAGGGATGATTATCTTAATTAAATTATTCTTTATTGAAATACAAATTTTTATGTTAAATGAAATATTTTACAGAAAAGAAACTAAATTAGGTTAAAAGGTAGAAAGTAAATGAATTAAATAATACACAAAATAAATTAGAGTAAAAGCTTATTGTATACCTTCCATGGGCATGGAAGGCAAGCTCTAGGCAGGGAGCACATGCATAAGGTACTGAACATGGGAAGACAAAATAAGATAATCCACGGCCGTGGAATAATGTTTCATGCCCGTGGAGTGTGCTCTAGCACAAAACCTGAGGCAGAACACAGGAGAAAAACACAAATAAACTGAAAAGCAGAATATAACAATAATAAAGTACAAAAAATTAAATTGCAATAAAAGTAAAGTGCAAAATAAATAAATATGAGAAAATAAATGAAAGCACAATAAATTGCAGTAAAAATAAATATATGTGGTATTTAAAGTGAGGAAATTTAAATGGCAATAAAAGAAATAAAGTGAATAAAATATCGAAAATAAAATAATCTCTCACATATTTACACTGTTTTACATGGATCTAGTAACTGATTTTTACGGATTAAATCTGATCCTTGGAATCGTGGATATTATGAACAAAATAAAATAAATCAATAATAGATTAAATAAAGCAGAAAACTAAATATGAAAACATAAATTAAAATGACATAAAAAGCATAACACGTGATTCCAATCCCTCGCAGCGTTACACTGATCATCGGGATTGCTCTAGAAACACTAGAAGAGGAAGGAGAAGAAAAAGATGAACAACAATATATAAAAAGTTACAGAATTTAAATATGGATGAATGAAAGAAAATCAAGAGCGAATTAAAAGAACTCGATATAAATCACCTTTAAGAATTATGCTTCTTAGTTTGCGAAAGTCGAAGCAATTCTCGGTTCAAGGGAATCAAGTTAGAAAAATCGATTTTATGTTTTCTGAATTATGGAAGCATTGTTCCAGATGTGAAAATTGTGGATCTCTAGGCACAAGTGTTATCTCTCTATTTATATAGAGAGTAATTAGGGTTTAGGCCAAACAGGACTGCTCCACGGTGGTAGAAAATGGTTCCACGCCTGTGGAATGCCATTCCTTAAAAAACCGTTGTGTTTTCATTTACGAAAACATGGTGATTTTTAGAGGAGCAATCCACGCCTATGGAGAGGTGCTCCACGACCGTGTTTTGCTTCTTATGGTGTTTCCACCCTTTTAGGCCTCCAAATGAGGTTCGATCCTTTCTCGGACTTGGTCCAAATCCACTGGGAGGTTTTTTGGGCTTCTGATAAAGGATAGAGGTACCTAAAAAATTTATTTCATTTTATTAATTTTATTTTTATCAAAAATCTCTTGAACCAAAAAAAAAACCCTTTCTCCTCTACGGAAGACTTTTCATCATCAGGTGATTCCAAACTTGAGCAACACAACCCTGGGTATCTACACATTCCCTATTGTCATTTAACATAGCTGTCCTACTTTTACCTTTATATAATTGTAATGTACTTTTGGGACCACATCATGATTATGAAATGCAATTCTGATTCTCTCTTATTATTCTCTTTCCTCTCTCTCCAAATCTATCTCTAGTCTTATTCTATCTTCTCCTCTACTCATCATCTTCTTCGTCTTCTCCTAAATTCTTTTGTTCGTCAATTCTGGAATTCTTAATCCAGAATCCCATTATTCATTAATTGTTAAGATTAGTCCTAACACTATGCCATAGAGTATGTTTTTGTTTAACATTTTTTCCTTTTTCCTTTCCTCATATCGAGCAAAATAAGCTTTTTGGATTCCATCAGGATTAAAGGCTTGCCTCCTTCCTCCAGAGTCTGATTTTATGTTTCATTGCTCTTTTGACAATAACTTATGATGTGAAAGGGGTACATTATCTCATGATGAAGCATGTTTTTTTCCCCAATCAGTTCCTGTATGAAAGGCACTTTAATTGGATCACTTTTCAATATAATCGAGCCAAGCAAATTAACTACCATCCCTAATAGCCTGTTGGCATAGTGCACAAGGTTAAGGTTTTGATATTTTTAGAGCGATTCTATTGTTAATGTGCAAGTTGGAATTTAAGAATTTTTTTTTCCTCATAAATCTCTAGTTTTGCTTTCTATACTCAAATCATCAGTGAGTGGTTGGGAGGTCAGTTTGGTAGATTTTTGTTAGGACTAATCCTAACAATTAGTTAATGAAGATTTCTAGATAAGAAACCCAAAAGAATTCAGAGAGAAAAGAGAAGAAGAGAGAAATAGGATAAGACAAAAGGGAGATTTGAGAGAGAGGAAAGAGAAGAGAGGAATATTTAGAAACTGTAATGCAAGAGTGGTCCAAAAAGGAACATTACAATGATACAAGGGAAAAAAAGTAGGACAACTATGTTAAAGGACAAGGACACATGCAATCCTGCCAAATCTGTCCTTAATAACTAATTTCTTTGCTAACAATAATAGAATTAACTACTGCAATTAATTGATAGTTTTCCCTTCCCTCCCTTTGAGAAACTTCTTGTCCTCAAGAAGTGAAGAATTCTGGGAACTGATACTGAATATAGTGAGCATCCTCCCAAGTAGAATCAATTGATGGGAGTCCTTGCCATTTGATGAGAGCCTGTCGAATGTGAATGTCCCTAGCTAGGATAATTCCGGAATTCAGAATTTTTCAGGTGTGATAGAAAATTCACCTTAAATAAGTGGTGGAAGGGTAGGTAGGGGTGTGATGTTTTGGCCAATTTTCTTCTTGAGGGGGGAAATGTGAAATACAGGATGTATTTTGCAAGTAGGAGGGAGGTCTAATTTGTAAGGAACAGGTCCAATTTTAGCAATTACTGGAAAAGGACCATAATACTTGGCTGTTAACTTGAGAGACTTCCAGACAGCTAGTTTAAGTTGCCTATAAGGTTGAATTTTGTGGTAGACCAAATCTCTGACCTGAAACTTCCTTTCAGACCTCTTCTGATTAGCATACTGCTTCATTTTGTTCTTTGAAGCAGCTAGTTGTTCCTTGAGAAAGGATTTCATAGTTTCTTTGCTTTGCATGTACTCTTCAACTGCTGCCACTGAAGCAGGAAGAGAAGGAACAACTGGCAAGGGAAGTGGTTGATCATAAACAGCTTGATAGGGGCTCATTTTGATTGCTGAATGGAAGTTGGTATTGTACCAATACTTAGCTAGGCTGAGCCACTTGAGCCATTTGGTTGGTTTGTGGAAGGTTATACATCTTAAGTACCCTCTAGGCTTCTGTTAAGCCTCTTAATTTGGCCATCAAACTGGGGGTGATAGGCTGTAGTGAACTGAAGTTTAGTACCCAATAGCTTCATGAGTTCCTGCCAGAAACCACCAGTAAAAATCCTGTCCTTGTCAGAAACAATACATGTATGCATGCCATGAAGCTTGCAAATATTATCTAAGAAGGCCGGAGTAATTGTTGCTGCATTGAATGGGTGAGCCAAGGGAATGAGGTGTCCCATCTTGGAGAATTTGTCAACAACTGGGATAGTGCCATACCCCACTGACCTTGGTAGCCTTTCAATGAAATCTAGGAGTAGGTATAGGCAGGGGCTGAAGCAATCTTGGGGCTGCCACTGATTCAGTCTTACATCTCTGGCAAATGTCACGTTTGGTGACCCAATCAATTACTTGTTTTTGCATAGCAGGCCAGTAGAATGTTTGTTGAAGCCTATGCAATGTTCCCCTTATGCCAGAGTGGCCCCCAAAAGGAGAGTTATGGCAGACAGTAACTGTTGCCTAAGAGTAGTGCTGGAACCAATGTAGAGCCTGCCCTTATGTCTGACTAAGCCTGCGCGCAAGGTGTGTTTGGGTAGGCTGGAAGGGGAGATTCCTAGCTGCTGTATGATGGACTGTAACTTATCATCAGTAGTGTAGGAGATAAGAACTTTCTCAATTCAAGAAGGGGTGAACACTGAAATGGCAAGGAGATTGGAGGAAGGGGGTCCCTCAAACTTTCTTGAGGGGGCATCAACAACCTTATTATCAATCCCCTTTTTGTAATGGATGGTATAGTCAAGACCTACCAGCTTGGCATTGCCCTTTATCTGGATATAGTTATGTAGTCTCTATTTTAAGAGATGCTTGATGCTCTCATGGTCAGTCCGGATGGTAAAAGGCCCTTGTTCATGGTAATGCCTCCATTTAGTGATTGCAAAAGTAATGGCTAGTAGATCCCTTTTATAAGCAGGGAGTTGTTGAGTTCTAGGACCAACGGGTTTGGAGAGGAAGGCAATGTGTCAGTCCTGCGGTGGGAGTACAACACCTATGCCTGAGTTATTGCATCACATTCCAATGGAAATGGTTGCTGGAAATTAGGTAGAGCCAGAATAGGAGCTTGTGTCATCAATCCCTTTAATTGACCAAAGGCTGCTTGAGCTACTGGACCCCATTGGAAGTTGTTTTCCTTGAGCTACTGGACCCCATTGGAAGTTGTTTTTCTTTCGTAAATTAGTGAGTGGTTTACTGACTGCCATGTCCTTGAATGAATCTCTTGTAATAGCCAGTGAGGCCTAAGAATCCTCTAAGGCTCTTTAAGTTCTGAGGGGGACAACTGACCATGGCTTCAATCTTGCTTGGGTCAGTAGCAACCCTTGAACCAGAGATGATATGACCCAAATAGGAGATTAGATTCCTTGGCATAGAGCTGATGGTCCCTTAGGAGCTTAAAAACAATCTCAAGATGGAGCAAGTGTTGGTCTGCTGTAGGGCTGTAGACAAGGATGTCATCAAAGAACACTAGGACAAACTTCCTCAAGTGTGGTTTAAAAATGTTGTTCATGAGGGACTGGAATGTGGCAGGGGCATTGGTGAGCCCAAAGGGCATAACTAGAAATTCATAGTGCCCAGAGTGTGTTTTGAAAGCTATTTTGGGAATATTAGGTTCTTTCATCCTGATTTGATAGTATTCAGACCTCATATCCAACTTAGTGAAGATTGTAGCCCAATGTAATTAATCCATTAAATCTTCCACCAAGGGAATAGGGAATTTGTCTTTAACTGTCACCTTGTTAAGCTCCATGTAATCTATACAAAACCTCTAGGTCCCATCATTTTTCTTGACCAAGAGGACTGGAGATGCAAAAGGGTTGGAGCTTGGCTGGATTATGGAATTAGCTAACATTTCATCAACAAGCCTATCTATTTCATTTTTCTGGTGGTTTGAATATCTGTAAAGCTTGATATTAATAGGCTGAGTGTTAGGCTTGAGTGGAATGGAGTGGTCATGTGTTCTTGGGGGTGGCAGAGTTTTTGGTATACTGAAAACATCTTGCGGTGTAGAAGGCGAGGCAGGAAGGGTTGGTCCTGCTAGGACAGCTTGGTGTGCAGCGATGAAAAAAAATTTGGAAGTGAAGTCTTGCCATCCATGCTGCATAAGCTTGTTAATAGACTTAGCAGAAATCATCTTCAATGAGGCTTGCTCATTAGGTCCCTTCAGTTCTAGGGGTTTTCCGTCCTTGAGGATGGTCCAGTCCACTTCTAGGATGATGTCATAATCCCCTAGTTCATAGACCCTAAAATTGAATTGGAAATGGCACCCCGACATTTTCAAAGTGAAATGGTTGCATTTTTCTTGGATTAAAATTCTCCTTCCATTTGCTACAGTGACAATAATTGGAGGAATCTTGGTAACTGGCAGCTTAAGGTCCTTGACAAGTTTGGAGTCCACAAAGCTGTGGGTGCTCCAACTATTTATCAACATCATAATGATCTTGCCCTGCAACTGCCCTCTTGTCTTGAGGGTGTTGTCACTTAGCCTCCAATCCACAACATGCAGGGAAAGTTGGACTTGTTCTAGTGGTCCCTCATCTTCAGGTTTTGGTGGCTCTTCCATCTTCATCTGCCCCTACTTCCTCAGAAGTTTGTAAGGCCAAATCCCTTTTCTCTCTACATCTGTGCCTTGGGAAATACTTGTCACCACATTTATAACAACTGCCAGGGTGTCTTCTGGTATAGGGTTTAGCTTCTTGTGGTGAATTAGTAGAATTACTACCTTGGGGACTTATGTTTGGGGTGGGGTTGGTGGTTCTGGGGTTGTATTGGTTGTTTGGTTGGGTTAGGCTGTTGTGGGGTCTGTTGTTAGTGAATGGCTTGGGGTATGTTTTGGTCACTAGGACTAAACATCCTAACAACACTCTTGATTTCCTCCTTCAATCCACCAATGAAACTACTGATGTAATAGGGGTCAGTATATTGGGAAATATTTTCTCCATTTTCAGCTTAAGCTCTTCAAATTTATCCTAGTAAGCCTTTACAGTAGAGGTTTACTTGAGCTTCTGAAAATTTTCCACAATATCTAATTCTCCCTCTTGTCTAAACCTCGAATGTAGAGCATAAAAAAATTCTTTCCAAGTAACCCCTTCCTTGTTCCTACCCCAATTCAGATACCAGGCCTCAGCCTTACCAAGCAATAACAGGCTAGCAAGGTCCACTTATTTATCAGCCTGCACTTCAGAAATCTGGAAGTACTTTCTACACTTACTAACCCAAGATCTAGCATCTCCCCCTTCAAATGTGGGTAAATCACACTTAGGAAGAAGCTTGTTGAAATAGGTCCTTCTTAATCCCACTAACTCTCCCCCTTCTTTATCTATTGGTCTGGGTAATAAACCCCTCCCTAAATTTGATATATTTGGAAATAGAGTTTGAGGTTGAGTTTCTTTACCTCTAGCACTACTGCTAGTAGGAGAGGATTTGTTAATAGGAGAGACAGGGGTTGTGTGGGTTGTAGGATTCCCTTGAATGAGCTGAGCCAAGTAGGCTACATACCTGTGATTCTCAAGTCTGAGCTCCTTATAGTGAATCTAGTGCTTCTTTTGATCTACCCTTGGGTTGATCTGCTCTTGCTGTATTTCCTGGAGCTTGGAGTCTAAAGACCCAAAATTAGCTTCTAGCTGCTGGAGGTAGAAGCCTCCTTGTTCTTCCAGTTTGGAGTTCACAATCGCAGATGTTCTTCTATCTCTTCCATAGAAGCTGCAGATTCTTCAGAGACTCCTCCTTTAGGCTTCTTGGCAGTGATGTTTTTGCTCATATTTCCAATGGTTCGTTGCTGGCTCTGATACCATTTTTAGGACTAATCCTAACAATTAGTTAATGAAGATTTCTGGATAAGAAACCCAGAAGAATTGAGAGAGAAAAGAAAGGAAGAAGAGAGAAATATGACAAGACAAAAGGGAGATTTGAGAGAGAGGAAAGAGAAGAGAGAGAGAGGAATATTCAGAAATTGTATTGCAATGATTGAGTGGTCCCAAAAGGAACCTTACAATGATATAAAGGAAAAAGAAGTAGGACAGTTGTGCTAAAGGACAAGGACACATGCAATCCTGCCCACAGAATCTGTCCTTGCTAACTAACTTCTTTGCTAACAATAACAGAATTAACCACTGCATTTAATTGAAAGTTTTACACCTCCTTTGATACTTAACAATTTTGATGGTGTCCATTTATTAATGTTAGCTTAGGGTGCGTTCGGTGAGATTTTTGTTTTCGGTTTTTTGTTTTTTTTTTTCAAAAATAAAACAAAAACTCTTTTGGCAAATTTTTTTCGTTTCGGTTTGTGCAAAAATTTAAAGAAATGATTTTCACATCTAAAACAGAAACTAAAAATCTTCAAAATGTAGTTTTTAGGATTTTGCTAATTTATCTTTATTATCGTCGCCGCCGCCATCACATCGCTACCATCATTGCCGCCTTTACTGCCACCACCATGCCTCCGCCGCTGCCACCACCACTACCGCCGCTGTTGCCACCATTACGCCTCCGCCATTGCCGCCGCCACCGCCACTGCCACCGCCGCCGTTGCTGCCACCACCACGCCTCCGCCAACACTGCTGCCACTACCGCTGCTGTCACCACAAACACACTGCTGCCGCCATCACAATCATACTGCTACCGCCGCCGCCGCTGCCCCCACTACAACCACGCCACACTACAACCACACCACCACAGCGCCGCCATCACCACACCGCTGCCGTCTCCACCTCCACCACCAGCCACCGCCGGCGCCGCCACCGCCACTACCACCACACTGCTGCCATCTCAACCACCACCGCGCCGCCGCTGCCGCCACCACCACCACCACCACACTGCCGCCGCTACTACCACAACCACACTGCCGTCACCTCGATTGCTACCACACCACCGTCACCTCAACCACTACCGCCACCATCACACTGCATCTGCTGCCACCGCCACTACCAAAATTATTATTATCATATACATAAATAATTAAAAAATTATGATAAAATGTTTAAATATATAAAACAGTTTCTAAAAAATAAATAACAAAAACTAAAAATAGTTTTTAGATTTTAAAAATAAAAAACTAAAATCTGCAATCTTACCGAACACACACTTAGTTTACAGTTTTGTTTTTGTTTTATTATATGAAATTTTACAACAATAAGTTCTGTTCAAACAAGTCTGAATTGGCTAAAACATGGCCATGCATGTCTTGCAAGCAGTTGTACTCGTGAACAGCCTTAGAATTTCTGACATAATTGACTTTTCCAAGTCACTGATGATCTTTCAGTCAATTGTTAGGACATGAAATGCCCAGGATGTGGTTGTTTGGGCATGTCCCGACTTATGAAATGCTATTTGTCCTTAGAATTGTCTATGTAGAGCAGAAAAACTCTGCCTTGGTTAAGAAACTACACTGTACCTCTAATACCTAGACTGAGGATCACTAACAACAGCCTGACAATTACACCTTATCGATGGATTTGAACTTGAAGCAACCACATTTGTAATCTTTACCATTACTTCTAAGCAAGGCAACTATAAAGGTGACATGCTATTAGCGTGTTTTTGTTTTTCCTATATTACTCGAAATCATTTAAAAAAAATCAAATTCTCTCCTTTACATTGCATAGTGGTAATTGCTCTTGAACTTGTGCAATTCCTAGGAAAGATT
Source organism: Excoecaria cochinchinensis (assembly GCA_947683425.1). Classification (NCBI taxonomy): domain Eukaryota; kingdom Viridiplantae; phylum Streptophyta; class Magnoliopsida; order Malpighiales; family Euphorbiaceae; genus Excoecaria; species Excoecaria cochinchinensis. The sequence continues at coordinate 4,627,429 of CANTUQ010000043.1, forward strand.
TTAAACCTAATTTATTGGTCCATGCATGGGTACAATCCATGTTTTAGTGTTGCACTAATGTCATGAAGAATTCTGTACGATGAAATTACCTTGACCTAAATATGTAACAATTTATTCATATTAAAAATATGTATGGGTGCAATCCATGATTTTTTGTAGCACTAATGTTGTAAATTGTATAATGAAATTACTTTTACTTAAATATGTAACAATTTATTCATAATAAAAAATACAAATGTAATTTTAAATACATTATCCATTTATTTAAAAAAAAGAAAGAAAATAACAAAATATGTACAGCTAGTCTAGTCTATAACTGATAAGTGTCCATTTAACATCACACTTGAGCGACGGAACTACGTATTATTTATTTAGTTGCCAAATTCTCTTATATTTTACGTTTTGAATGACAATTTAATTTGGACAGGTTTGTCTACATATATTGAGGACAGCTATGAACATATATTATGTTATGAAAGCATTCCAATTAGGTAGTTAATTAACCATATCGATTTTGGTGGTTTGACTGATTTATGACAGAACACTATTACACTCTTATTTAAGTGATGTTCAAATAGATCTTGATATGAACATGGTGAGGGAAAAATCCATTTTTATATTTTGTGTTTGATCTGTGTTGTATTAGATTTTGCTATTTTATGTGATTTTTTCTTCATTTCATCGGCAGCTCCAACAAATCTAATATCTATGGATGTTATTTTCTAAAGGAATTATCCTATGTATGTTTATGTTAAAAATGGTACATTGTATGATGGACGTGACTATGATTTTTTGGAATATTTTTTGATAAATGCTCTGTTTTCTGCCTTGAATGTGGAAGGCTTAAATGGTGTATTTTGTTTCAACTTTGAAGGATGAAATAGTAGCTGATATTGAGGCCAGAATTGCTGCATGGATTTTTCTCCCACAAGGTATTCTTCATTTTTTTCACCGTTTGTGACATTCTTATGTGTGCAACCAACTTTTTTTCATCTTTCTTGAACTTACTTTTGTAATTAGAAAATGGAGAGTCAATGCAAATACTGCACTATGAGTATGGTCAAAAGTATGCACCCCATTTTGATTATTTTCATGACAAGGCTAATCAAGAGCTGGGTGGCCATAGGATTGCAACGGTACTGATGTATTTGTCCAGTGTCGAGAGAGGTGGAGAGACAGTGTTCCCTAACTCAGAGGTGTGTACTTAGTAGAGACTACAATTCTCTGATGTTTGTTGGTTCTTTATACCGTATGTAATCTATGAGACCAAGTACTCGTTGCATCTCTTCTACAGGGAAAATTGTCTCAGCCAAAGGATGATAGCTGGTCTGACTGTGCTAAAGATGGTTATGCAGGTATAATCTTTTATGATGTGCTGTACAAATCTGCAAATATATTTCTTAATGTATGACCTCACTAATGCTATAGGTTTTTTGAATTAAATTATGTATTTTGTTGGTGGAAGATTAAGAGGATCTACATATCACAAACGTAAGATGAATGAATTAGTTCTGAGTCCATATAAATACTTTATGACTTAAAGCCTTTCCCTTCTTTCTGGGAAAGGAGCTGATACTTTCCTTCGGTATGGTCTTTAGCACTGAAATATTTAAATGTGGAATTGAGTTTCCTTGTTCCCCATGGTTATATATTTCTGTGCTGAGTGGTGTCTTTATGATGTCTGCTCTATTGTTTCCGTGGTTTTCTCTTTTTATTATCTTCTTCTTCTTCTTCTTCTTTTCATTCATTATTCTAGTTTTATCTTAGGGTACAAAAATCTCCTCAACCTATGATCCTATTTTTATTTTAGCTTCCAAACTAGCAAAACTGACCAAATGATCCTAACTTTTTAAAATTTTTCAAATCCAACTCTCCTTTAGTTTTCCTTCCAAAATTTAATAGAATGACATTTAGTGACGAAGTCCAAAATCGCTAAAAATATTTAAGATATAATAAATATTAAAAAATAAAAATTTTTAAAAATATTTTTTTCCAAATTAGTTTTTTGTATTTTTCAAATTTGAAAATAAAAATATTTTTTTCCAAATTAAAAAAATAAAAACATAGAAACGAAAACCTAATTTTGTATCAAATCTATTTTCTTAAAATATTTTTATTGATATAATATTTTCAATATCATTGTTTTACGCCAGTTTCTTTGATTTTAATACTAACGCAAAAAATACAAAGAAAAGCATAACACTAATTATAATATATATCACTAAAAACTATATATTTATTTGGAATGTTAGTTCTATATGAATTATATGGTTTAAGTCTAAAAGTCTCATAAATTAGTTCTATATGAATTATATGGTTTAAGTCTAAAAGTCTCATAAAGAAGAGTGTTGTTTTTAATATTTTTTATTTTTTATATTTTTAAATATTTGAATTTAGTGACAGATTTTAGTTTGCCGTTAAAAATCCAGCACTAATTGTTATTCCATTAGATTTTGGACGGAAAACTTAAGAAATTGTCGGATTGAAAAATTTTAAAAGGTTGTAGATCGATTTGATCGGTTTTTCAATTTAGGAGCTAAAATGAAAACATGGTAATAGGTTAGTGGATTTTTGTAATTAACCTTTTATCTTATATGTGGAATCTTGCATGGATTCTACGTGATGAGATTGAACAAAATTTTCTGTTTCAAGAACTGTTGACTCTCGACTTCCCTTGTTTGTTGCCTGAATTTTATGGCTTGCAGTGAAACCACGAAAGGGTGATGCTTTGCTGTTCTTCAGTCTTCATCCTGATGCAACTACTGACCCAGAAAGCTTGCACGGGAGCTGCCCAGTTATCGAGGGGGAGAAGTGGTCTGCTACCAAATGGATCCATGTCAGATCCTTTGAAAAATCCTTGAAACAGTTGGGAAACTTCGATTGTGTTGATGAGAATGAGAACTGTCCTTTGTGGGCCCAGGCGGGTGAGTGTAAGAAGAACCCTCTCTACATGGTTGGGTCTGGTGGAGTTAATGGTTATTGTAGGAAAAGCTGCAAGGTCTGCAAATCCTAGCAAGTTCTTTATACCCAATTTTTTACTTCTCGTGTTCCTCACAGAATGAAGATTCATACATTAGTGTTGTGGATAGCTACAGGCTGTGCTGTTGTTGCACATTTATTAGAGATATCTATATAAAAGCTTTGTTAGAGATCAACGATCATATTAATGTCAAAATTAAGGGTCATGTGCATATGTTCTAGTTTCAAGTCTATTTTTTCAATGTTTTATATTCTTAAGCTTCTGGCCTTCGATGTTATATGAAATTCATGCGTGGATAATTAGTAGTTTCAATGTTTCATGCATTTGGGGTGCATATTTGATGAAATTCATAATTTAATATTAAAAATTTTATTGCAAAATGCAAATATCTGTTATGAATTTAAAAACTAAAAGGCAAGAAAGAAACGGAAAGAATAAAAGAGAAACAATTAGCCTGAGGGGGTACCTATTCTGAACCTAACTTAGTGGTACATCATTTTCAAAATTTTCTTTTAACTTTTTTTTTTAATGCTTTTCTTTAACTTTCTTTGGTCTGGCACTTCGTTTACTAGTAAAAGGTCCTTAATGAGGCCTAGGGTTTGCCTATTTTCTAACATAATCAACAGCTGAAGCTGTGAAAATTCCTATATATTCATGCAGGCAGCAGATGTTAAAATAAATAGAGGGAAAGTTCATAAATTTTCTTTTGAACGGTCACCATTTAATATATTATTTTAACATATTATTTGCTGAATTAATCAAGTGTCAGATCACTCTTTTAAATTTGTTAAAAATGTAAAAATATCCGATATATTATCAAAAATTATATAAAATATAAGGGCTAATATGATATTTTTTATAAGTTTTGAAAGTAATTTAATTTAAATATTATGTCATAAATAACTAATACTCCAACTAAAGAATTAACACACTCAAAATGAACCTGAATTAACTGTAAGTGAAGCCAAGCATGTGTGTAAGAGAGAGAGAGAGGGGAATAGCATGCATAATATTTCGAATTGGATGTCATGTAAAAAATAACGGTTTGTATAAGAAGATGAAAATCATCATGCAATTACTGTTAATTAAAAGGCAATTGCATGCATGCCATTCATGCCTCTTCACTAGTTAAACATTTGCCTTAAAAATCTTTATTGGAATTGCATCACCATTACATAGCTTTACATATCTTCAAAACGTTCTCTTTTCTTCACCATTTTTTTTTACTCTCAATGGGGAGACCTCCTTGCTGCGATAAATCCAATGTGAAAAGGGGTCTCTGGACTCCTGAGGAAGATGCTAAAATGCTGGCTTATGTTTCCAATCATGGCATTGGCAACTGGACTTTGGTCCCTAAGAAAGCAGGTTTTTCTATTTCTTTCATTTATTTTTTCTGATGTTTCTTTTCATGCTTGCAAATTTCACTCTCTGTGAGTTATATTTCCGCTAGAGTGGGTGTATTTTTCTTTTTTCTTTGAGTTCAGGACTTAATAGATGTGGGAAGAGCTGTAGGCTTAGGTGGACTAATTACCTTAGGCCTGACCTGAAGCATGATAACTTCACTCCTCAAGAAGAAGAACTTATTATTAGTCTTCATAAGGCTATAGGTAGCAGGTCAGTTATTTACATCATTTTCATTAAAATTCTTCGAGTCTTTTAATCATCGGTATATATAATAAATACTCAGCTGGTACCAGTAAACTGGTTCATTTCTGTACAATTTGGTTAGGTGTTTAGTCTTGATTATCATCACATATATTAATTAAAAGGTTTAATATCAACCGAAGATTATATAACTATACTTATAACCAATTTGATAATTTCTGTTATTGTGAGTGATGCAGATGGTCCCTTATTGCAAAGCAGCTGCCAGGAAGAACAGACAATGATGTGAAGAATTATTGGAATACTAAGCTGAGGAAAAAACTTACGAAGATGGGAATCGATCCGGTTACCCACAAACCTTTTTCTCAAATGTTCTCTGATTATGGAAACATTAGTGGCATATCAAATTGTGGAAATCCAATTGGTTCTTTCAACAAAACCTTAAACAACAGTAATCTGATTCCTAATCTAGAACAACCAACTTCTGTCTTAACTGCACCTTCATGTTCTAATTTGATCGTAAAGGCTAATATAGAGCAAGTACAAGCCAATTCCTTTACTACTACTAGCCACCCATGGGATTTTCTACCTCAGTTTCAAGTCACTAACCATGAAGTTATTCGACCACATAGCTTCAGCGAAGTCAGCTCTGCTTGCTCATCTTCATCTTCTACTAGTTTCCCACAATTAAACTCGCCGCCATGCCAACAATCACAGCCTCCGATTACCCCATCTTCTCCTTGTTTATGGAGTGAATTTCTACTCGGTGATCCAGTTGCGTCTGCAGATTCCGAGCATCAACAGAAGCATGACATTTCCCAAGGGAAGATTGCTAGTGGACACCAAGGTTTCGGATCATATGATCATGGAGCAATCAAAGAAAATAAAACTAACAGTTTTGCATATGCTTCTTCTTCTTCTGCAACTTCTTTTGTTGATGGTATCTTGGATAAGGACCGAGAAATGCGGTCTGAAATTCCTCAACTTTTGGATCCTTCTTTTGATTACTAAGAAATACAATAACTAGTATGGCTTGTTAGATATTAAAATTGACATGGACATGAGAAGTTTTTCTATGACTAATTTTTCAAATATTAGAATTTCTTGCTTAACTGACTATTTTGGTCTCCAAATTAAGATCAGATTGATGCAAAAGAAGAAAGAAAAGCTGTTCAATACGGTGTTGAATGGACGAAGCTAACTCATATAATTGTCATGTGAAGTCGTATAATTTTAACAATGTTCAATGTGTTAAAACAGCTTAAAGCCATAAAAAGAAGGAAAAAGCATCAACTGAAAAGTTTCTGTTGACACCTAAATATAGAATTAAACAAGGAAATATTGGCTATCACAATTGTAATTTTTTTGTTTTCAAACCATCCTCTTCCCATTTTTATTGGCTAAAAAATCCACTTATCCAAAATTATCTAGCTATATATAAACCTTCTTTCCTATGTCATCCATTTTTTTTATTTTATTTTAATATAAAACTAGATAAAATGAGAATGTGATTTGGAATTAATCAAACTATTTTCTCTCTATCTTTTGCACTGCACCAAAAAAGGAGAATCGACACAAAGTAGCCTTTCAAATAGGGAAAGTTAGTTAAAGGAAGCGGAAAAAAAAAAAAATAAGGAAAAAGCAGCCAAGAAAAACTTATTGGTGGAAGAAAGATTGCAGCATGGCTAGTACATTGCAAAGATCATCGGTTTCTTTTCGAAGGCAAGGATCCTCAGGTCGAGTTTGGGACAATTTTGACCCTGATCGGAAGGGCTCTGGACAGATTAGCATGAGCGGACCGCTTCTACGTGCAAGCCATGAATTTTATAGCAATAACATTGAAAAAGATAGGCAAGGATTTGAAAGAAGAGAGGTTAGCATTCCAAGTTCCTCTGTATCCACAATGACTCCTAAACCTGAACATAAGCCGGATCAAGGATGCAATGTCTTGGCATGCTTTAGGCAATGTGCACGGTAGTTTTTTTTTTTCTTCTTCTTTTTATTTATTTATTATTTTTTGGTTATTTTCTATTTCTATCATCTGATGAGAAAAGTATTCAGTTGCATTTAATTTTTCTTTTCTCCCGCTTTCATTTATTAAGTTTGTTCTCTTTTCCATTTTATTTGGAAGCATTGTAATCGCCTAAAGTAAAGAAATGGTTATTTATTGCAAGTCAATTACCCATTTATAACATTCATACTTTCGTAAGAGTGATTTCTCTTCTATTTCTCTTCTTTTGCTTGATAGCAATTCTCCAATCAGTTTGAAAGAATTTTCATTTTTTTAATTAAAAAAATATCATATTAGCACCATTGTTAACGTTGGGGTGTCTTCAATGGGACAAAATGAAACGAATTTTTAGCAATATTTTTAAAACCGGACCGGACGTCGACTCAGCCTGCCAACTGGGTCAGGAGTCAACTATTTCGATCGGATTGACTCGCAATTTTTATTTTTTTTTAAATATAATTATTAATAAAAAATTAAAAATATAGTATATAAAAAATATATTTAAACAACATATTAATTATTAAATATCAATATATTAATTATTTTTTATTTATTTTACTACTTTTTTTAGTAATAATAGTAAAAAATTAAACACAACAATTGATTTTTTTTTATTAAATATTTGAATTTCTACGAAAAATGTAATTTTGAATTTATAAAAAAAATGTAATTTTGAATTTATAAATTTTTTTTAATTTTAATTTCAATTGTAAAATTTATTTTTATGCATGTTTATATTCATTTATTTTTCAATATTCTGTTATATTTAAATTATTTAGTTATTAAATATTTAAAAAAATATAAAATAAAAATATAGTGAAAACAATTTCACATAATATTTAATTTTATCAAGTTTAATATTAATATAAATTAATTTTATCATCAAATATAAATTTGTAATCGAACAATATTCAATAACTATTAACTCGAATTATAAAAATATATTTTATAAAAATATAAAAATATAATTTAGAATATATTTGGTTTTTTCCGGTTCAACTCGATTTTTTTCGGTTCAACCCGATTTTTTATATTTTCTGGTTTTTACATTGAATCGAATCGATTCTCTATCAGGTTCGCGGTTGAACCGGTTCAACAGGTCCGATTTTCAAAACAATGGTTTTTAGTGCAACTCCAATGCTGAATGTGATATGGTTGTTTCCTCTGTTACATTTGTAAAAAAGGAATAGACATGATGTTATGCCAATCTTTTTGCATATTGCAATTGCATTATACAAACCATTGATAGAATGCCAAATATGATTGTGAAATTTGTATGATTTATATATTATTTTTTAATGAGGGTTGTATTCCGCACCTAGTTTTATTGTAATTTATTTTGAGAATGTTTATTTTAATAATGCTTTATTTATTGCTTTTAACGTGAATGATTGCGCCTTAATTAAATGCATCGTGTGGAAAGTTGATGAAACAATAAATTCAAAATTTAATTATAATATTAATCAAGATACAAATAAATGAGAAGTCCCAAACTCACTCTGGTCTTGGGCTCAATAAGGTTAGAGGTCTAGAACCTACAAAATATCTCTTGTTCCCATTCAAAAGGCTTAATTTACATAATCTTAGACTCCAGGGGGTAGAGGCTGAGACCTCCAAAATCTCTCTGGTTTGCCCAAAATGGATATGTATGCGCCGTTTTAGGCTCGCTGAGGCTAGACGACCCTTCCCAATGTTCTATTGGGTGGCAACTCCAAGAAACCTCTTTGTTGCCCAAAATAGACGCACTTGTAAATACCTTACAAGTTTTTATGAACCTCTCCTAATCGCCCTAAAGCAGGCTTTCGGGAAGCCACAAGGTTCGGCGCGCGTCACAGTGGCGACTGTATTGGGGACCATACTCGAGACTTCGATTCGAAAGTACCTTGATTAAAAATTATAGTTGAGTTTTAGTTTAAAAATTTCACCTTCTTTCAAAACTGCATTGCATCGCATTAGAGCCTTAGATCTATGCTAGTTTGGTCCCTTTTTCAGCCCCGGTGCGTTCCCGAAGCACGACTCGACGTTCACTCAATGTAGGAAAGTGTTAAGGATAATCACCAGCCCAAGCCTCATACCATCATGGTATATTAAATGGTGACCCAATTGGCCGTTACGCTTGTAATGAGCTAGACCCGTTGGCAGGGACCATGCTTGTAATGAACAAGATCCTAATACTGAGGGGTTCGCGAGGAACCAACCGGGGGACCTGATCGGGGTCCGAACTGAACTGAGGGCTGCAGCTAAAAGACTCTATTAGGCATGCCTAACTATCCACTTACTTGACTCTAGCAGGTTATGCGCCATTCAATTCATGTTTCAAAGTACAGCATATAATTCATCTGAAGAATCATGGTATCATTCATATAAAAGCATATGAAAGCATGACATGAATCACACAGTAGTAAAGTCCATTCAGAAGAAATACGAAATTCATTTTTGTGTTAAAATCGGGAAATTTCAGAAAATAGGCCGAACGGGGTGACCAACGAGGTTTGCCGGTCACGGGTCGTGACTGGTATCACAACTCGTGACTGGCATCACAACTCGTGACTGGCCTCCTCCTCTGGCTGGTCATGAGTCGTGACTGGGAGTCACGTCTCGTGACTGGGAGTTGCTGGTAATGGGTCGTGACTTGCCCTCTCCTCTGGCTGGTCACGAGTCGTGACTGGGAGTCACAACTTGTGACTGGCCTCTTTCTTTTGGCTGGTCACGGGTCGTGACTGGCAGTCATCACCAGTGACTGCCTTCTCTGGCCGGTCACGAGTTGTGACTGGCAGTCACTACTCGTGACTGGCCTCCTCTTGGCTGGTCACGAGTTGTGATTGGCAGTCATCACTCGTGACTGGCCTCTATGGCTGGTCACGAGTCGTGACTGGGAGTCACGACTCGTGATTGGCCTCTCTTCTTGGCTAGTCACGCGACAGACACAGAGAAACGGGAAATTCAATAGTATCGCGATTTTCCATTTCCAGAATTCCCAGAACTCAAAAATTAATTCCAAAAATTGAATCAAAACCATACAAATCTCATCATACCTTCCAGAAGATGTCCCATACAGCATAAACAACATAAATGCAACTAAATTCAGAGATCAAAACAATCGAAATCAAGCATAAACACATTCAAGTTTCTCAAGAACATAAACCCTAAATTACAGTAACTCAAATCAAGCACAATTCACAAACAAAAATCCCAAACCTAAGATTCTAAACTTCAATCACTTAGCTCCACTGCTCCCAGCAATGTCCTTGCCCTTAGGATCGCGAGGAGCCTCAGCTAATCACAACACATCAAAGAACACCCAAAAATACAAACCCTAAGTTAAATCTAAACCCAAAGAAGAAAAAGAAGATGAAAACAAATGAAAAACAAGATGAGAAGAATACATTTACTTACTAAAGAGGATGCAAAGAGATAATTAATTTCACCAATAAAGACTTGGATCACACTAGAGTTCTTAGAGTGAAGAAAATGAAGAAGAAGAAGAAGATGAGGGGAAGAAGGAACGTGAATCTGCCCTTTCCCTTTCTTTCTTTCCTTTTCCTTTTCTTTTCTTTGCCCTAAACATGTGTCAATTTCCTATTGGTGAAACTAACTACTCACACCCAAAAAGTATGCACTACACACACCCTATGCACTCCCAACTAATGCACACCCTACAATGGTATGAACACACACACACTATGCACTCCCATCTTAAAACACCTTAATATGGTATGCTCAAGTGCACACAACCATTTCCCAATTAATTCACATACTAATGCCACACATATTACCATATGCTAATAAACCCCAAAAACATGCATTTTTACCAAAATACCCTTATGACATACCGAACACATGTAAATGCATGCTCACACAGACAGGCTCATGCTACTAGGGGGCAAACGGGGTGTGACAACTCTCCCCTACTAATAAGAATTTTGTCCTCGAAATTCTCACCTGAACTGAAAAACTGCGGATACTGAGCTCTCATTGACTCTTCCGGTTCCCAAGTCGCTTCCTCGATTCCATGATGATTCCATAACACTTTTACCAATGGGATCTGCTTACTTCTCAACTGTCTCACCTCTCGGGCTAGAATGACACTCGGTTCCTCATCATAGGAAAAATCTGGCTGAACCTGCACATCCTGAACTGAAAGAATATGCGAAGGATCTGATCTGTACCGACGAAGCATTGAAACATGGAACACATCGTGCAACTTTGCCAACTCCATCGGTAATGCCAATCTGTAGGCTACTGGTCCAATCTTAGCCAAAATCTCATAGGGACCTATGAAATGAGGACTAAGCTTACCTTTCTTTCCAAACCGAAGCACTTTCCTCCAAGGCGAAACTTTAAGGAAAACCTTGTCCCCGATCTCAAATTGCACGTCTTTCCTCTTCAAGTTGGCATAAGACTTCTGTCGATCCTTGGCTGCCTTCAAATTCCGCTGCACCACTCTGATCTTCTCTTCGGTATCTCTTACCAATTATAGCCCAATCACTGATCTCTCGGATAGCTCGGTCCAACAAACTGGAGTCTTACACTGCCGACCATATAAAGCCTCGTATGGTGACATGCCGATGCTCGACTGAAAACTATTATTGTAGGCAAACTCCATAAGCGACACGTACCTGTCCCAACTACCTGGAAAATCCAAAGCACAAGCCCTCATCATATCCTCCAGAATCTGAATGACTCGCTCTGACTGACCATCTGTCTAAGGATGAAACGTTGTACTGAAGTTTAACTTAGTACCCAAAGCTCTCTGCAACTCTTTCCAAAACTTGGAAGTGAACCTCGGATCCCGATCTGAAACTATGGATAATGGCACACCATGCAACCGAACTATCTCATCCACATAGATACTGGCCAATCTATCCATCGAGTAGTCCACTCTAACTGGTAGAAAGTGAGCTAACTTCGTAAGCCGATCCACTATTACCCAAACCGAGTCATGCTTCTTCTGAGTCAAAGGCAAACCAAATACAAAGTCCATGGCGATATCATCCCACTTCCACTCAGGAACGGATAAAGACGTAAGCAATCCCGAAGGAACTTGATGCTCGGCCTTTACCTGTTGACAAGTTAAGCACTTGGACATAAAATCCACGATGTCTCTCTTCATACCGGACCACCAAAAAAACTGTTTCATGTCCCGATACATCTTCTCACTACCAGGATGCATAGTAAAAACTGTACTATGCGCCTCACTCATAAGCTGTCTCCTCAAATCCTCAGACTCTGGCACACACAAGCGATCTCTGAACATAAGCACCTCATCCTGAACTGAGAACTCTGACTGCTTACCCGATCTAACCTCTTGCACAAATCGCTGTAGCCTCTCATCATCCCTCTGAGCATCCACAATCCTCTGTCTCAAGGTAGGCTTCACACGCAACTGAGCAATCAAAGCCCCATCTGAACCAAACCTCCATCTAAACCGTCTCAGGAACAAGGCTGAAACTAACTTCCGACTCAAAGCATCAGCGACTACATTGGCCTTACCGGGATGGTAATCCACAATGCAGTCGTAGTCCTTAAACAACTCAAGCCAACGGCGCTGTCTCATGTTCAACTCTTTCTGTGTGAGGAAGTACTTCAAGCTCTTATGGTCCGAAAAGATCCTACACTTTTCCCCATACAGATAATGATGCCAAATCTTTAAAGCAAAGATCACAGCCGCCAACTCTAGGTCATGCGTCGGATAGTTCCTCTCATGTGGCTTTAACTGTTGAGAAGCATAAGCCACGACCTTACCTTTTTGCATCAAAACACATCCAAGACCAACACCCGAAGCATCACTATAAATGACAAACTCTTTACCCGAGATGGGTTGAGTAAGTATAGGAGCCTCAACCAGCAACTGCTTTAACTGATCAAAATAAGCCTGGCATCTTTCTGACCACTCAAATCTGACCCCTTTCCGCAATAATCTAGTCATCGGAGCGGCAATCGCAGAAAAACCCTTAACAAACCGACGGTAGTACCCTGCCAAACCAAGGAAACTCCTCACTTCCTGAACATTTTTAGGCGCTTTCCAATCAACTATCGCCTCAATTTTGGCCGGATCAACTTGAATACCCTTAGCTGAAACAATGTGGCCCAAAAATGACACTTCCCGAAGCCAAAAATCACACTTGCTAAGCTTGGCAAACAACCGTTGCCCTCGCAACATCTGCAAAACCAATCAGAGATGCTCCTCATGCTCACTCTCATCCTTGGAATACACCAAGATGACATCAATGAACACTACTACAAATCGATCTAGATATGGCCTTAACACACGATTCATCAAATCCATAAAAGCCGCTGGAGCATTGGTCAAACCAAACGGCATCACAAGGAACTCATAGTGGCCATACCTAGTCCGAAATGTAGTCTTAACCACATCCGCATCCTGAACTCAAAGCTGATAGTACCCTGACCGAAGATCTATCTTGGAGAAGACACCCGCACCTCGAAGCTGATCAAACAAATCCTCAATCCTAGGCAACGGATACTTATTCTTCACTGTAACCTTATTGATCTGCCTGTAGTCGATACACATCCGCAAAGATCCATCTTTCTTTTTGACAAACAGAACTGGAGCTCCCCAAGGAGATATGCTAGGTCAAATAAACCCCTTATCCAATAGCTCTTGTAGTTGAGTCTTAAGTTCCCTCAACTCTGCAGGAGCCATCCGATAAGGTGCTTTCGATATAGGTGTGGTACCCGGCATAATCTCAATGGACAACTCGACCTCTCTCTCAGGAGGCAAACCAAGCAACTCGCTCGGGAACACATCACTAAACTCCCGCACTACAGGAATATCCTCAATCTAAACTTGATCTCTCTTGGAATCCAACACGACCGCTAGAAAAGCCTCACAACCTTTCCTGATAAACCTCTTCGCTTGCATCGCAGAAATCACATTATTCAAAGAACTAGCATCCAAACCTTTCATAAACACAGGAGACTGACCTCTATCCCGCAACACAACTGTCTTCCTATGGCAATCAACTACAGCCCGATGCTTACCCAACCAGTCCATACCCAGAATCAGATCAAACTCTCTGAAAGGCAACTCAATCAAATCCGCTGGAAGCACAACTCCCTCAACCATCAGGGGATAACTCCTAAAGACTCTACTCATACTGACACTATGCCCTAATGGACTGGTCACACATATCTCATAATCTAACTGATCAACCACATGCAACTTATCGATAATTTTATCTATGCACAAGTATGAGTGTGTGGAACCAGGGTCAATTAGAGCATACAATTCAGTGTCATAGAGTAGGAACTTACCGGCAATAACATCAGGTGCATCCTGCTCCTCTCTGGCTCTCACATCATAAGCTCTAGCTGTGACTGGCAACTGACGCTCCACTGTCTCTGATGCAGCACTCTCTCTAGGTCGACCACCTCGACCTCTACCACGGCCTCTACCACGGGTAGCCTGTGTAGCATTCGAACCAACCCTGCTAGCCTCTCTCTGAGAACCTGAATCCTCATACAATCTTAGACAACTAGCCAAAAGATGCTCAGTGCTCCCACACTTGAAACACGCACCAGAGAGCCACCTACACTCACCACGATGAGTCTTACTGCAATGAGGACATACTGATGTAGTCTCTGATCTGCCACCTCTACCAGAACCTGACACAGCTGCAGAACCCTGTCTTCTACCTCTAGAAGCCGGGCTAGATGATGACTCATCCTGCGGGTTCCTCGATCTCTTACCCGAGGATGAAGAAGATCCTCCACGAGAAGGGTTCCTCCTCAGAGCCCTCTCTCTCAACACAGTCTCAAATCTCTTAGCCCTCATAGCAGCCTCCACAATCTGATAATAACTTACCCCAGGCATACACATCAAAGAAATCAAAGCAATCTTCAAAGACTCATTCAACCCCGCTTCAAAATGGTTACATCTGAAATCATCTGTCATAACCCCACGCGGAGCATAACGAGACAACCGATTGAACTCTTTCTCATAGTCTAAAACTGACATGGTCCTCTGCCTCAAACTCAAAAACTGCGCCCATCTAGCATCCCTATAAGTCTGAGTAATATACTTCTTCGTGAACTCAACCTCAAAGAACTCCCAAGTGATCGGATCCGGTAGCTGAGGATGCCTGCAAACCAATTCTCACCATTCAAAAGCGGACCCTTGCAGTAAAACTAGTGCACACTCTGCCTGTTGGTCGGGAGGACACCGAATCTCTCTCAAAGCACGCTTCACTTTATCTAACCATTTCTCAGTCATCTCTGACTCATACAAACCCGTGCCATAAAATTCTTCAACACCTGCCCTCCTCAAGTTCTCCATAGGGGCTCTAGGAGCAGTCACTCACTCCAAAACCCCAGCCATGTCCTGATGCAATCTAAACATAGCATCAAAAGGCATGGCTGCGGCCTCGGGCTGGACCCTAGCATGCTGAGCCGACACAGAAATTGATGGATCTACAGCTTGAGGGTTCGCACTCAGCGGATTCCTCAAGTGATCCACGAGCAGAATTAGAAGCCATCTAAACAAACAAGAAACAACCACATCAGCCAACACAAATCTAGACACATACACATCTAAACAACTCAACACAACAACAACAACACCCAGAAATGCCTAAACCGGGGCTCTGATACCAAAAACTATAACACCCCCTTCCCATACGTAGGCGATCCCATCCGATAAGGAGTGAGATACCGTATGAGTCAAGGTTCCACAAAACAGATATAAAGCAAATCATACATTCATTCATAACATACATGCCGAAATATGGAATAATTAAAAAACTTTAAAGGAAAAGAAAGCAATAGCTGATCATGCATTAGTATAACAAAACCATTACAATAATGTTCTGATCAAACTAGCTGAAACAAAAGATATTACATAACCAAAATATAAGTACATAAGCGGAAGCTATAACAAAACTGATACAAGAGAGTTCTATACAAAAAGAATCATCAATGATTACAAAAGCTAAGCCCTAAACTAAAACCTTCTGTGTTGGCTTGACGGCGGCGACTCTCTCAAAGAAAAACTCCTTCCGCACCTGCACGGGTAAAAACACCGTGCTAAGCGATAAATGCTTAGTGGGAAAACACACATAAAATATGGACGGCCATTCACAATGGTCGTCAAGGCATAACACATTCACAATGGCAAATGCAATAGTTTATATCATAATCCATATAAACATGCTCACAATTAAAAGCCATACATTCCGCATCTCAGATTCATATGCGTTCCAAAATAATCAAACATATTTCTCATCAATATACTCATTCGGATATCACATTAATATAGCCAAAACAGAGCAGAGCAAACCAATCAAACACTTAATGAACACCTGCTGACTCGAGGTAGTGGATAACGAGTGAACTGAGGGTACCTTACGGGTACGAATCGACTACTGAGGGTACCTCACAGGTACAAATCAAAAGTCATTTCATTTTTATATCAAAAACACAATATTTTTACTGAGGGGATCTTAAACAAGATCCTAATACTGAGGGGTTCGCGAGTAACCAAATGGGGGACCTGATCGGGGTCTGAGCTGAACTGAGGGCTGCATCTAAAAGACTCTATTAGGCATGCCATAACTATCCACTTACTTGACTCTAGCAGGTTATACGCCATTCAATTCATGTTTCAAAGTACAGCATACAATTCATCTGAAGAATCATGGTATCATTCATATAAAAGCATATGAAAGCATGACATGAATCACACAGTAGTAAAGTCCATTCAGAAGAAATACGAAATTCATTTTTGTGTTAAAACCGGGAAATTTCAGAAAATAGGCCGAACGGGGTGACCAACGAGGTTGGCCGGTCACGGGTCGTGACTGGCATCACAACTCATGACTGGCGTCCTCCTCTGGCTGGTCATGAGTCGTGACTGGGAGTCACGTCTCGTGACTGGCTTCTTCCTTTGCTGGTCATGGGTCGTGACTTGCCCTCTCCTCTAGCTGGTCACGAGTCGTGACTGGGAGTCACGACTCGTGACTGGCCTCTTTCTTTTGGCTGGTCACGGGTCGTGACTGGCAGTCATCACCCGTGACTGCCTTCTCTGGCCGGTCACGAGTCGTGACTGGCAGTCACTACTCGTGACTGGCCTCCTCTTGGCTGGTCACAAGTTGTGATTGGCAGTCACCACTCGTGACTGGCCTCTATGGTTGGTCACGAGTCGTGACTGGGAGTCACGACTCGTGACTGGCCTCTCTTCTTGGCTAGTCACGCGACAGACACAAAGAAATGGGAAATTCAATAGTATCGCGATTTTCCATTTCCAGAATTCCCAGAACTCAAAAATCAATTCCAAAAATTGAATCAAAACCATACAAATCTCATCATACCTTCTAGAAGATGTCCCATACAGCATAAACAACATAAATGCAACTTAATTCAGAGATCAAAACAATCGAAATCAAGCATAAACACATTCAAGTTTCTCAAGAACATAAACCCTAAATTACAGTAACTCAAATCAAGCACAATTCACAAACAAAAATCCCAAACCTGAGATTCTAAACTTCAATCACTTAGCTCCACTGCTCCCAGCAATGTCCTTGCCCTTAGGATCGCGAGGAGCCTCAGCTAATCACAACACATCAAAGAACACCCAAAAATACAAACCCTAAGTTAAATCTAAACCCAAAGAAGAAAAAGAAGATGAAAACAAATGAAAAACAAGATGAGAAGAATACATTTACTTACCAAAGAGGATGCAAAGAGATAATTAATTTCACCAATAAAGACTTGAATCACACTAGAGTTCTTAGAGTGAAGAAAATGAAGAAGAAGAAGAAGAAGAAGAAGATGAGGGGAAGAAGGAACGTGAATCTGCCCTTTCCCTTTCTTTCTTTCCTTTTTCCTTTTTCTTTTCTTTGCCCTCAACATGTGTCAATTTCCTATTGGTGAAACTAACTACTCACACCCAAAAAGTATGCACTACACACACCCTATGCACTCCCAACTAATGCACACCCTACAATGGTATGAACACACACACACACTATGCACTCCCATCTTAAAACACCTTAATATGGTATGCTCAAGTGCACACAACCATTTTCCAATTAATTCACATACTAATGCCACACATATTACCATATGCTAATAAACCCCCAAAACATGCATTTTTACCAAAATACCCTTATGACATACCGAACACAAGTAAATGCATGCTAATAAAGACAGGCTCATGCTACTAGGGGGCAAACGGGGTGTGACAACGAATGTGTGGCTATAGTAAATGAACTATAAGTAGTTGGCTTGATATGCATGATGAAATTTTATTATACAGGTTTCTATAATGATGTGCTTGTGTTCTGTTGTGCGTGTACGGCCCTTCCTAACTGGATTAGCTAAACTAGTCTGTCGTTTGGGAATGGGCATCACAACAACATGTTAATTAATTAATATGTAAAAATATGAACATGATAATAATGAAAATAAATAAGTGAACAAAACATTAAATATATGATAATGACAATGGAAAAGAATAAAAAAATGATTAAATAAATGACATGGTTAATTGATGTATCACAATTAATTTAAAACCTTTACATGGTAAAAAAAATCAATTAAAATGAATTTATTAATTACATGTTAAAAATAATGAGAAATCAAAGCAAAATAAATTATTTACATGTTAGGAATTAAAAGAGATCAATATTCACATGAATAAAAATGTAATAATATATATACATAACAAAACAAATATAACAACAATAGAATAAATAAATAAATGAGAACAATAAATAAATTAATGAAAACAACAAAAAATACATGAATGAAAATAAAATCATATATAAACAAATTAAATAAAACAAATCTGAAATAAATAAAATAAATAAATAGATGAAGTTAATAAAAATATACATGAATAAATTAAACATGAACAAAAATAATAAAAAGAAAGAATAAGCCCAGAATGTTTACCCTCAGAGTTTCGGATTCGATAAAGGTAAAATGATGATCGATTTTTTATTTGATGATTTGCAATATTAGAGTGTAATATGATGAAAATGTTGGAATTTTATCCCAAGAAAAAAATAGGATGAAAAAATGATAAAAAATTCTTTAAGAACAAAGAATTAATTTCTTTGCCTAAAGAAATGATTTTGATCAAAAAAAGATTTTTATTGATTAAAATAAAGAAAAATAATTTCAAGAACAAACAATCACTTTGTTTGTATCAAGAAAAAAAATGATTAAAAGTCTTATTTTAGAAAATCAAATGAAAAAATTAGATTTTGATAACAACAATTGTTTTGTTTGTCTCAAAATCAATTTTTCATCAAAAACAGATTCAAAAGAAAATCAATGGAAAAAGTTTTATTGAACACAAATAAAGAAGAAAAAAAGGAATTTTGAGAGCAAATAATTGTTGTATTTGTCTCCAAATTAAAATCAACAACAAAAACTCCTTCCAAATATATGTTTAAAAGAAATTCTATTGAAAAAAAGATGAACTGAATTCTTTTCTTTTTGGTGGGAAAAATATGGAATTTTAGAGAGAGTTTGAAAGGAAGAAAAAGAGAAAAAGATGAAAAAAAACCCTAAGAAAAATTCCCCCTTTTAGGTTTTCTTCTTATTCTTTTTATATGAAGAAAATAGGAAAATAATATTAATTAAAGGGATAAAACTTAATAAAATCAGATATTAACAATTTTTAATTTTAAAAATTGAAAAAAACCTGAAAATCTCTTAAAAAAGTCATAAAAAATTGAAATTTGTGGAAAAAAATCGGAAAAATTGATTTTTGGGGCGAAATTGCCATTTTGTGGCGGAACAGGGCCTACGGACGCCCATCGGAGCGCTCGACGGGCGTCCGTAGCGCATGGTGGGTGAGAGCGCTCGCCCAGTGTGCGCGCGAATGCGCGTGGCGTCGCGCAGACGATCGCTTGTCGCGCGCGCCTGCGCACTGCTGCAAGGCGCCGCCGCAGCCCACGCTCGGAAATTTTTTTTATTTTTTTTTATTTTTAAAGATTAACTAAAAATACTACATTTTTAAGCCCCCATTTTTCAATATTAATTTTTAAAATATTTTTTAATATTTTTTTAATTTTTCACTCTAAAATGCAAATTTTCAAGGAAATAATCACTTTTAACCCTTTTGCACGTGACAAGGCATCTTATCATCATTGGGTAACTCTGATTTGGGCTGTCTCAGGACTCGGTGTCTACAATAGGTATATATGTATATTAATACATGTGTCTATGCGATCCTAAAAGAATGATGCAAGTATTTAATGGAATCGGTATATATGTGTAAAATGTGAAGAATTTAATAATGATATGGAAAATTTAGCCTGCGTTAGTCGAGTCATGGATAGATAGGCATGCCTATAGAGTTCTGATGCTGCAGCCCTTTATTCTATTCTAGACCTTAATCAGGTCCCTGTTTGGATCCTCACGATCCCCAATGTGTACGGATCTTGTTTAAGATCCCCAATGTGAAAATATTTTGAATGAGAAAAATACAATGTTGCTTTTCAATTGTACCCATGAGTACCCCCAATGTGTTCTATTACTCGTTTATCCACCCTTTTAACTTAGCAGGCAATTAAAAGAGTAAATTAATGTGAATTAATTGATAAGTTCTGTGATGATTTGCAAATGATTATATGAATAAGCATCTGATGCATTTGTTGAAATGCCATTTGAACTTATGTGCTATGCACTCCTCTATTCTAGATCCTTTATGGACACTTATGTAGAAATGTGCGGTATCTTCGGATACCTTAATGCTTAGCATCTGAACCTAATGTCAGTTAAATGTAAAGAAGTATAGCAAATAATGTTTAATCCAATGCAGATGTGTGAATGACTATTGACTGCATAAGAATTTTGTATGTGATAAATGCATGTCATTAATCTTTTTAAAATTTAGAAGTATGTATGTCGCTATATTGTCTTTGCAAAGAATTATTGAAGTAACTGATATTTGTATTTGCTATAGTTGGATACTAAATAAATGAGCTTTATGAATGTAGTCGATTATACGGTTATAACGAGAATACAGGTATGTTATGTATTGTCTGCCTTCTGAACCTTAGCCTGGATGACCAATGTAAGTATGTCGGTAAGAATCCTTGCGTATTGTTTATTGGTTCTCAGTGATTATGGTAATTGTATATTGATTTATAGTTAAAGGGAAACCAAGTATTAAGCATGATATAGATAACTAAATCTAGGAAATGAGTTATGATTGAACCTGGAATAAGTGTATAAGATTTTCTGTAGAACTACGTGGTTCTGATTCCCCAACCATAGGGATACGTGGAAGCTTGGAATAACCGTTTCAAGCCTGAACCAAATCTGAGTATTAAAATGTTTTGTTTAGTTTTGAGCAAGTAACAGTTTGATTAAAATGATATGTTTTGATTTAACTATCGATACTGTAATTTGTATTATTTTGAAAAATTTGTAATAATGGGAATTTTTGAACTTTATATTTCAAACCTTAAAACGTATTTCAGGAATTTATGAAGTATAACTATCTATAGGGTCATTAAGTGATTTAAAGTATGTGATAAGTTTTGTATAATATATTTTCGATTAAAAAGTAAATAAGTATTTCTTTTTATGGTTTATAAGACGCTAATGTATGTGTAATGGCTTAAGTTTTCCTAATAAACTAAAGAATACGAATTTGTGATAGCTTTAACCGGTATATTTTATGCTTATGAATAGGTGTAAATGCATGCGCTAGTTTTCGCCAATCACTGTGAGTGGTTGGTTATTATTTATTTGTAGACCCTTCCTAAGCGTTATCGCTTAGTACGAGTGTTTCTCTGTGTAGGTTAGGAGATCAGAGTAGCGCAGCGGTCCGCTGAGTTTTTGCCAACCAGTCGGTAGAGTTTATAGGAAGTGTTGTTATTTTTGGAATGTAATTAAGTTTATTTATGTGGTTTTGTTATAAGTTGTAATATTCTATAGTGCAAATAATGGTGTGTTGATGACATAAGCTTAGGATGTGCATGTCTTGAGATTTTGATTCTAGAAGTTAGAAATTTTATTACTCTGATTTTTGTATTGCCATGTGTGTGTCTTTGTCTGGTAGCACCCTCCGCTCACCGTAGCTCTTCATCATTTGAAATGCTACGTGTGGGAGTTGGGGGTGTTACAGATTTAGTGTTTGGGACTTCGGTCTCTAGTGTTTAATAACTATTGTACCCATATCCACTTCTGTACGATACAGGCTAGCTATAAATAACATGACATGTTATGTTTGCTGATAATGTTGTATACCTTTGTGAAGATATAAAATTGTATTATAATGATTAGTGTAGTGTTGGCTATGCCATAGTGTAGTGATATCGTTATTATATTATATGCTATTATGGTATGTTATCGAAGCCCTTCCATTGCTAGTGAATAAAAGTGTTTGTTATTGTAAATAATGAACTATCGAATATTGCTATTGCGTGGCATGAAACATTGAATAGTTGGCATATTATTTAACTAGTGTATGAGTGCTTATTGTTTAGTTACATGTCATCGCTAAATAATTGTATCTGCATATTTGTATTAGTATTATTTTGTTTACATCCCCACTAAGCGTTATCGCTTAGCACGAGTGTTTGTTCAAATGTAGGTTAAAGCTTGGAATTTGTATTTTAAAGACGGTTTTCTGCAGGCCACTATAGGAGTTTAAAGTTGTCTATTTAGGTTGATAATTTTGTAATGTTAATGTTTATTTCGAGCTCCAATTTTTGTATAAGATAAGCATAAATGTATATGTAGTTCTGTATTATAATATGTAACTATAATGAACTAGTGCAAGAGAATGGCTTAGTGATTATTAATGTATACTACTATCAATAGTGATCTTATAGTGGTAGTGAATGGAGATAATAATATTGATTTAGTGATAATAAGTAGATCTAATAATGCTAATTGGATTTAGTTATAGTATGATTGTCTCGTAGTGCTCCCTTGTCCTTCCAAGGGGCATTGGGGTGTTACAATACTGAAGAACATATATCCTTTGTCTAGGATTGAGGATTTGTTTGACCAATTGAAAGGAGCTAGTGTGTTTTC
Source organism: Excoecaria cochinchinensis (assembly GCA_947683425.1). Lineage (NCBI taxonomy): Eukaryota > Viridiplantae > Streptophyta > Magnoliopsida > Malpighiales > Euphorbiaceae > Excoecaria > Excoecaria cochinchinensis. Next base: position 4,650,048 of record CANTUQ010000043.1, read on the forward strand.
AAAGATCGACTGGCAATCTGGATACTATCAGCTACAAGTTAAGAAAGAGGATATTCAAAGACTGCATTTAGGACTCGATATGGTCATTATGAATTTTTAGTAATGCCATTCGGGTTAACCAATACACCTGCAGCATTCATGGATTTGATGAATAGAGTGTTCAGGCCGTATCTGGATCAGTTTGTTGTGGTGTTCATTGATGACATATTAGTGTATTCGAAGAATGAGAAAGAACATGAGCAGCATTTGAGACTTGTGCTTCAGACTTTGAGGGAACATTAGTTGTATGCTAAGCTCAGTAAGTGCGAGTTTTGGCTTAAGGAAGTATCTTTTCTGGGTCATGTTGTCTCTTCTAAGGGTATTAAAGTTAATCCAGCTAAGTAGAAGCAGTTGTGAGTTGGAAATCGCCTTGAAATGTGCCTGAGATTAGAAGTTTCTTGGGTTTAGCAGGGCATTATCGGCGTTTTGTGAAAGGGTTTTCAATTATTTATTCTCCACTTACTAATTTGCTTCGTAAGGGGCTTAAGTTTGTATGGTTAGACAAGTGTCAAGCTAGTTTTTAACAGTTGAAAAAGATGTTAGTTGAAGCACCGATTCTGACTCAACCCATTCCAGGTAAAGAGTATGCTATGTATAGCAATGCTTCTGGAACTAGATTGCGGTGTGTATTGATGCAAAATGGAAAAGCGATAGCTTATGCTTCGAGACAGCTGAAACCACATGAGTAGAATTATTCGAAGCATGATCTAAAGTTAGCTGCAGTAGTGTTTAATTTAAACATTTGGCACCATTACTTGTATGGTGAAAGATGTAAGATTTCAATTGATCACAAGAGTCTCAAATATCTGCTTACTTAAAAAGAGTTGAATTTGAGATAGAGGAGATGGCTTTAGTTATTTAAAGATTATGACTGCATTGTGGATTACCGTTCTGGTAACGCTAATGTAGTAGTTGATGCATTGAGTAGAAAGTCAGTCTCAGCTTTGGCATTGTAGCATGTCAAATGGACATTTGCATCAGATGGGGCTTTAGTGGCTCAGTTGAGAGCAAGACCTAGTTTGAGGAATTAGATAGTGGTTGTACAGAAGGATGATCATAAGTTGCAACAGATTCTGCAGTCAGTCAGGAATGGTGTCAAGACTGACTATTCAATGGATAAATAAGGTGTTCTGTATTATCGGGATCAGTTAAGTATAGTAAGTGATAAAGGTTTAAGGAAGAAGCTTTTGCATGAAGCTCATAATACAGTCTTTACTATGCATTCAGGTGGTAATAAGATGTATCAGGACTTGAAATAGTTTTATTGGTGGCTTGGTATAAAGAAAGATATGGTTGAGTATGTTTTTGAGTGTAATGGCCCGATTTGTACCCTAGCAGTAAATCGACATGATTAGGGTAAATGGGTAAGTTTAATTTTGAGTATTGTTAATTCTAGACCAAAGAATAAATGAATTGAGGACTTGATTGCATATAATAAATAAGTTTAAGTGGCCATTATATAGATGTGCATGATTAAGTTTAAGTGGGATTAATTAGCATTAATTAGGATTATTTTAATCTAATTGAGAGTGGGTGGATTCTAGGTGTCATGTAATGGCTGTGCCAATACACTCATCACATGCAATATAAGTGATCTATGAAGGCAGAATTGGTTCATTTTTTGCTTCTTTGGTCCGATTCCTCTTTAGTCTCTCATCTCCATTTGTATTCCTGTTCTTTATTTTCTTCTTTTTCGGTTCATCTTCATTTCTGGTCCATTAAGTTTGATTGTATGGTTGAGTGTGTTCTTGATTTAATAAGGTAAGCTATTATGGTAGTTCTTGTTAGTCTTCTCCTTCTGCTTTTCTATGATGAATTGAGAATGATTCGTTGCTCTAATTCTAGAAATTGGATCATGTTTGTAGTGGTAGAATCCAGAAAAGCTAAGGAGAAAGAGAAAGTTGGAGAACCTTGTGTCAAGTGAGCAATTGGAGCATAGGAGAAGAGGTTTCGAAACTAATTGCTTTATGTGTGTAAATTGATTGATTATGTGTTTAAAATGTGTAAATTATGTTATGAGATGTATTGCATTGAAGAAATGAACATATTGAGTTATAGTGATTGCTATGAATCTATTTGACCTAGTTTGAACCGTAATTTCGGATGAATTGTGGAATTATTGTGTTTTGTGTAATAAGCCAAAAAGGGCCTTGTCGAAATTTGCATGGTAAGTCAGAATATTTAGGGTATTTCAGTAAATTGAGTAAGAGGAAAATTGGATAATAAGGATTTTAATATCAAAGAAATTAATTAAGTATGATAAGAGGAGAAATTATATGGTGTGCATGTGGTGTATGGAAGTAGGGTAATTATTGGGAATTAATCTAGTGTGGTTTGTGTGTATGGTGCCTTGTATGTAAAGTGTTTTATGGGAAATGATTTAGTGGAATATGGGTTTGGTAACAAGGATGGGGATATTTATGTAAGAGATGATTGTGTGTGTGTTGTGTATGGTGCATTGAAGGAATAAGTTAAGTGGGTGGTTGTTAGGACCAATAGGAGAGTGACACTTGGCTTGGGGTAGGTGAGCATTAAATGGAAAAAGGAGGAGAGAGGCAAGGGAGGGCTGTTTTGTGAAGCTTCCCGTGGAAGCTACTCCCCTCCTCCCTTGTTCTTCTTTTTCTCGTCCTCTCTCTCTCTCTTGCTTCTATTTTCTGCTCTCATCTCCTTTCTCTTGTGTTTTCCTTAAGCTTTGAGTTGGAATTCTGAGTTTTTGATCTGGGTTTTGAAGGTAAGTGGTCTGGAATTCTTTAGTTATTTCGGTTCTTCCCCTTCTCCTTCTTTTTCTGATTTTGATTGTGGATCTTGGGTCTGACTTATATGTTCTTGGTTGGGTTTGTGTAAGAATCGGAGGATTGTAGGAAGAAGAAAGGGAAAGATAAAGTGGGATTGTGAGGGGCCCGGTTTGAAGCTGCAATTTCCAGGTTTGGGAGCTTTAATTTGGATGTGTTTGGGAGTGTTTTCCCCTATTTCTTCTTGGATCAAATGTATTTTGTGGTTGCATGTTATTAGTGTTCTTGAGTGTTAAGTTATGTGTGAATGCATATGTGCATCGTGTAATGAATATGAGTGAGATGTTAGTGATATAGTGAGGATGGCATGTGTTTTTGGAAAACATGAACACGTTATGTAAACTGAATTTTGGAGTTAGTTTTGTTGGCATTCATGATGAATTGATGTTTGATTATTGTGTAAAATGTGTTTATGTGGCTTTGAGAATGTTGCGGTGTTGTAATAGAGGCTTGAGGTAAGTGTTTGTGCATGATTGAATGAGTGTTTGGAGGATTGAGTTGTGAAGAGTGCTGGAAGTGCAGATTCTGGGCAAATCTGGGTTCTATCGCGATCGCGACGCCGTCGCGAGCGCGACAGAGAACGGATTTGGTCTCTTGTGCTGGAGAGCCCTCTATCGCGAGCGAGATGTTTTCGTAAGCGCGACAGAGAGCTCGGTAGGCCGAGTCCTCAACTCGAGCATGCGCGCGAGGAGGAAGCGGTCGGTCTCTGTTGCGACCGCGACGTTGTCGCGAGCGCGACAGAGGTCGGTTTGTGTGAGTCTGCCGAGCGTGCCTCCTAGCTCGAGCCCGCGATGAGGTACCCTGTGTTTTGTCGCGAGCGCGATGCCTATCGCGATCGTGACAGAAGCCCTTCCTGCCTGCCCTATTTTCTGAATGTGATTCTTTTGTCCCACTTTGCACGGTTTCTCACTATTGCATGGTACATGATTGAGTTCATGTCTTGTTGACCTTTTTATATTAGTGTCGGTGTAGTGAATTAATGTGATGTTGGAGTTTTGATTCGAGACTTGTGTAGTAAGTGTTGTGATTGAGTGTGAGTTGTCAAGCCTGAAGTGTCAAGGTAGTGGATAATTAAGCATGCTTAAGAAGGGTTAGTGAGTGCAGCTGCCTATGTCCGCCCCGTTTGGGCGAAGCGGTCGACCTCCGAGATGGTCATCCTCTGTGTAGTGATAAAATGTTTTGAGACTCCGGTCTCCCGCGCTACTTTTGGGTATTAAAACTGTTTTTGAGGCTTCGGTCTCCCGTGCCGTGTTCCCGTATCCTCCACCATTGAAATTCAGGCTATTGTTTCAAGTGTTTGGTATTGGTTTCGTGAAGTGTTTTGTATGTTGCGTGGCTCTGGTTATAATAATTGCTCAGTGTTTTCTATTATCAATTCCGATTTCATATAGTGATTCTTGACTTATATCTCTTTCCTCTGATATTGAGGGAATTCTGTATTGTGATGCATGTTTACATTTATATACTAATGCAAGACATTATTGTATAGTGTTTTGTATAGTGTCATAATTGTCCAGTGCAGTGTTCTAAGTAATGATTGACTTGATAGTGATTATATTTTGGTATAATTTTTAGCATGACGTGCACGTGATATCTCGCGTGTTGCCATGGTAAGTATTTCGGTATGTGTACGTATTTGTTTATGCATGGCTTATTGAATTCCTGTTTAGTGTACTGGTTTTTGTCTACTTTGTTTCTCCCCACTAAGCGTTATCGCTTAGCACGGGCTGTTTTCCCGTGTAGGTGGCAGGTTGTGGTTCGGTTCGTGTCGCTCATCTATAAGGGTTGGCCACATAGGAGTTAGAGTTTTACTTTGTTCTCGGCTTCTAAAATTTTCTGTATATAAGTTATGTATATTGTTCTGTAATTTGTATATTATTATTGTAAGTGATATGAAGGATCCTTATGTAATTTGTAAATAATGTATATTTTATTATGTTATCTTTTGCTTCCGTTGAGATCTATGCATGTGTGTGAATGTGTTGTCGGCTAGCGCTCCGATATCCTTCCAACGGGGGTAACGGGGTGTTGCATTTTATGTACAAATGAACTTGTTGAGAAATGGCAACTGGCATGATATGCATATTTGAGCTAGGAATGTGTAGCTTGAGTTTGTTGAGAAAGTGATGTTGAGTGAACTAATTAAAGTTTATGAGTTAGAATATATAATTGGTAAGTCCCACTTTGACCTATTTATAGTATTAAGACCATTAAGTGTGTTCACAAAGTCTAATGTGAAGGAGACAAATTGGTATGAAACTATAAAATTCATGTCTCAAAAAATGTGGTTGAGATAACTTTGATGTTTGAGGCCTTTTAAGTTATTAAAAGTGGCCTATAGTGTAGTTAATTTCTGTAGGAGGGCCATTTAGTGAACTAATTAAAGTTTGATGAGTTAGAATATATAATTGGTAAGTCCCACTTTGACCTATTTGTAGTATTAAGACCATTAAGTGTGTTCACAAAGTCTAATGTGAAGGAGACAAATTGGTATGAAACTATAAAATTCATGTCTTAAAAAATGTGGTTGAGATAACTTTGATGTTTGAGGCCTTTTAGGTTATTAAAAGTGGCATATAGTGTAGTTAATTTCTGTAGGAGGGTGTGACGCGCGCCGGATCCCCGCGGCCGGCCGTTCGGCCGCCCGCACGTGGGCGACCGGGGCATTTGTGGGTCCGTTGACAGCTTGCAATAAATCGCAAGTGTGTCTATGTTGGGCAACAAGGAGGTTTCATGGAGTCGCCACCCAATAGAACATTGGGAAAGTTACTCTCGCCTCAGAGAGCCTAAGACTGCGCTTGGTATCCATTTTGGGCCAACCAGAGGGGTCCTTGAAGGTAAACTTCTCACCCTAAGGAGCCTAGGATTAGCGCTAAAGTCTTGTGGCACAAAAAGGTGTCTTGGAGGGTAGACCTCTAGCCTCTTTGAGCCCAAAGACTAGAGCTAGGTCCGGGATTTCTCATCTATTTCTACCTTGATTACTTTATGATCAAATTTTAAAATATCATTGATTCGCTCTCCCTCCACACGATGCAATTTATTAAAGGCACATTTATTCATGTTTGGAAAGCCATAAATGAGCAAGTAAATATCAAAAGACGATAAATTACAATAATACAAGGAGCAAAATACAACTCCCTTTATAAATGTGCGATACATACATGAATCGGGGCATTGTTTATTTTTGAGGACTTTGGTCCTCGCATGCACCATTATCAAAAGTGGATATTTTTATTTGTGATGATCTTTATTGGATAAAAATAGGGTATTGGACCCTTGCTTTTGTGTAAACCTCATTTTATTGAATATAAAACATTGAGTCATTTTTATACATTAACGGGACATGAAAGAAGTACATCAATATACATAAAATAATCAATGAATAACAAATGAAGAAAATATTCAAGAGGATTAGGAAACTAAACCGGACGAAATCCTCCAAATATGGTAGGTAGCCGCTCCAACTCGGGATAGTCCAAGAGAATCAATATACACTCATAGAAAGTTAAAAGATGTCAATATACATACAATCAATATATGGGAATCCAAAGGGACTTGAAAAAGATAGAAAATCATTTAAAAGGGAAGAGACAGAGCCCACCGACGGCCTCTTTTAGTTCACCGACGGGCCTCAGTCAAGATAACCGACACGTCCGTCTATCACTCAAAAAGTGGGCGTCAGTAGATGAGGTGACCGACGGGCGTCGGTGATAGAGATGACCCGTCGGTCTCCACTGTCTCCCAAAAAAAAAACAGAAAGAGAAAAATTCCTTTTAAGGCCAAAAGGAGATTTTACAATAAAATCAAGTAATGAGAGTCAAAATAAAGAAAAATAATGACAAAATTGGAAGAATTAACAAATAAAGAATAAATATGAAATGATATGGAGAAGGAATCCGGAATATTTACCCTCAGATAATCGCTTTGGGTGAAATTCTTGTGTTAATTAGAGTCCCGCGTGTTCCACGAAAAGCAAGATGAAGGATTGAAAAGAGGAAATCAGATTACTTCCTTCTCAAACCTTCAAAGTATTTTCTGTGGAATCAAAATCTAAAGGAAAACTAATTAGTTTTTAGTCCCTTTTGATGGATTTGATCCTCTTTTGAACAAGATTTCTTTATGAAATGTGTTTGCTGGAAGAGAGAGAAAATATGCTTGAATTTGGGCAGAGTTTTCCCTCTTCAAAAATTTTGGAACCCCCTTTCTATTGAAAATTCAGAGCTTTTATAAGCCAGACACGACCGACGGGCGTCGGTGTATAGAGGCAGGCGTTGGAAGAATCCTTCTGACACAAGGATTCGTTCGACGACCCTGCCACATCCACCGACGGGCGTCGGAAAGGTTGCGTGCTCCGGGAAACCAGGCGGCGTTCTGACAGGGGCGGTGACTTTCCAACGGGCGTCGAAAAATACCACAAGCCGTCGGTGACCCCAAGCGACGGACTGACTTCACAGACGGGCCGGCCGTCTGTGGAGGTAGAAAAAGCTTTTTGACTCGAAAAAACCCCCGTTTTCTCCCCCTCTACCTACGAAAGGTAAAAAGACTCATTTCTCGTGGAACGCGGGACTAAAACCCCCAAATCCAAACCATTTATACAGGCTAGGATACTGATTTCATCACAGGGTAACCTCTGATCCGGACCGCTCCGGGACACGGTACTTACAGTTACCCCCAGTTTTGGGGAAACTAGTGCACGAGTGCCTAGAGAAGCCAAAACTCAGAGAAAGGACAGAAAGAAAGAAGGCGTACCTGCGATGGTTCTTACCTTTCGCGCCTTTTGCCGGGTAGACTTCATCTCGGTCTGTTCGGCGATGCGAAGATACCCCTACCAATCTCGTCTCGACTTGTAGGTGTTGGTGAGACGTAGCATTCTCTAACTACGGACTTGATCTGGTGAAGAGCAGTGTTTCTTTAACTGCAGCTTCGATCTGAAGTTCCCTTGCTAACCCCCATTCGATCTGCAAGGTGCATAGCACTCTCTGGCTGCCGCGCGAACTGTGAGATGTAGCAGGCTTTGGCTACAATCCCGGTTTGGTGAAGAGCAGTGTTTCTTTAACTGCAGCTTCGATCTGAAGTTCTCTTGCTAACCCCCATTCGATCTGCAAGGTGCGTAGCACTCTCTGGCTACCGCTCGAACTGTGAGATGTAGCAGGCTTTGGCTACAATCCCGATTTGGTGAAGAGCAGTGTTTCTTTAACTGCAGCTTTGATCTGAAGTGAGGCGATATTCTCTGTACCTGTGTGATAAAAAGGTTTTGTTAGTTCATGTTCGAGTGGTCATCTTTTAACCTGTTTATTAATGGCGGGATTTTCGCTTTTATCTGTTATGCCATGTTTCATTTGTTCTTTTTTATTGAGTTGTTATTCATCATTTTTTCACCATTTTTGTTTTAGAGTATGAGTGATTGTGAAGGTATATATTCATCTGCTATATGAATGAATCATAAATTTTGAAAACAAAAGTTTTTCACTAAAAATATCTATTTTGTACAACGTATATACAAAGTACAAATATACAAAAAATATGACTCCCTGAACGTCATAGAGGTGTGTAGTCAGAGGGCTCATCAGGGTCCTCATCATCCGATATATGCACTGTCTCGGGCGGAGGTGGAGGCGGAGCTGGCTGTGCCGGAGGTGGAGGCTGAGCTGTGGAGGGTCCTGCCTCGGCATCGTGGGCCCGCCTGAATCGGATCTGAGCGTGGCCATCCAAGAAAGGCTGGGTGCAGGTCCTGATGAACTCCAATGTCTCTGATACTGTGCCTCCCAACTTCTTGAACGCCTTGCTCAACTGAGTGGTCTGCTCGCTGGCGGCCCCCTTCATGTGCTCTAGGTAACTGCTCTGTCTGGTCCCTGAACTCCCTCATGGTTTGAGACAAAGGTGGGAGTATCCCCTCTATCGCCTGGACGCGGGATCTCAGAGAGTCAAGTGACTCGTCAATCATCTGCAGGGTCATGTCAACCCTCTGAGATGCCTGGTCCTGTGACGTCCTCAAATCGTGAGCGAGCTGCTATCTGAGCTCCCTATGACCCTGAGCAATCCGCTCGATCAGCCTCAACTGCTCACCTCCGAGGGTCTCTATGACCCGAGCCTGCTCATCCCTGAAAGCATCCATAACCCGAGCCTGCTCCCACGTAGTATGCTCAATGTAGCCAGCCTGCTCTCGGGCCAACCGCTCCACTGACTGGGATTGCTCCTGAATAGCAGCCTGCTGGCGGTCCAACCTCTCATGAATAGCTCTGTCCCTCTCGTCTTGTCGTCGCTCTAAAGCTGCGAACATGGAGGTGAGGAGCTGAGAGAAGTCGGGCTATGCTAGCTGCTGCTGTGGTGGCTCTGGAGGCGGTGCTGTAGAGGTGGATACCCCCGGGTCGCCTCTAGAATAAGGGTGATACCTCTCGGGGGGCCTGTGGGTAGTCCTATGCACTCTGAAGCCCGGCGATGGGATAGGAGTCGGTGCTGGGATGCTGGTGAGGCAGCAAAAAGATCATCCATCGTGATCTTTATATCGAAGTCCGATGGGGTCCTAGGCTGCTCCTGCTGCTGCGGCGGTGGCACAGTCTGAGGCTGAGGAGGCTGAGGAGGCCTGGGCTCTGGCTCTGAGCATGGAGGCTGGTACTCTGGCTGGGGCTCAGGCTGAGGCTGGGGCTCTGGCTGTGGAGGCTGATCCTCTGGGTGCTCCAGGTGATCTGGATCTGGACCCAAGGGTGGAAGCGAGAACATCCGCCGGGTCTCATGAATGGTCAACACCCTATAGGCCTCCGCCTGGCCTGATATCTGGGAGATCATCCCCATATGTACTGCCGCTGCGGCGTCTACATGGATCCCCTCCTCCAAGGGTCCTCTCAACCTGTCAGGGGCAACTCCCAACCTCAAAAGTAGCCGGGTGATAACTCCTCCCACTATCACCACAGATGTCAACCCTCTGCCGACTCTGGTCAAGTTGGCCAAGATCTCATGGCTAATGTTGAGACGTTGGCCTGCCACCATGGCCCAGAGGCTCCAGATCTCGGCCGCATTAAGCGACCCTGGATTACCAGCTCGACCGAGGTACGAACTGGACAACACTCTGTGCAAATACCAGAGTGCCTGAGACACCAGTACGGTGCTCTTTACTGTATCATGATCATACAGCACTCCCGGTATGGCAATAGCCGCCCAATGGGCGCGTCTAACAGCTCGCTGTGGGATCTCGACCCCCTCCTCTGTAGGGAGTCCCATGGCCTGAGCGAATCTCTGTCTAGTGATACTGAAGTGGTCGCCGTCGAACCAAAACTGAACCACCCCTGGGTCGATATCTGCACTCTGAAAACCGGTGTAGCGAAGAGTGGCCAGGACCTGGCGAGTAGCCTCTGGAAAAGTCTGGAAGGAGGGCTCAAGGAACTCTGTCCACCCAGCACCCTCGACGAGCAAATCAAACTCTAGGGCCATCCCTAGGGCCTCCAGGAACGGCCGGGATACAAAACGGCTGGCCCGAAGCTCTACCTGAGCCAATGCTCTATACCTCTGAGCTGACTCAGCATCCATCCAATTCGGAACTACGATCTCGGGCTGGGCCTGCGGTACTCTACGTCTGGGAGGCATCCTGTAAAGACGAAAAAATTAGATAGCGAAAATTTGATAAAACAAGTATTATTAGACTTATTCTCAAGGGGACGACCCACTTGGGCCTCACCAGGGCAATAGCGGCTCGAAAACTAAATAGAGAAACTGATAATAAATGAAAAGGGTAAAGGTTGCCCACATGCTTTGCACATATCAAGGCAAAAACAATATGCAATTAGCATGAAAATAATTTGAAACGAGTAAAGAAAATGGGCTTTCTAGGTCCCAAGGCATGCATTATACATGAAAATATTCAATTTTAGAATAAATAATAAAAATTTGGGCAGCACCCCGGCAGGGGTATGCCCGACCTCCTGCATAAAAAGGCAACAAAATAGGCCTCAGGCCTCGACAATAATATACGCATGTAAATGGGACACACCCCGGCAAGAGTGAGTCCCCAACAACACAAAATAATGGCCTCAGGCCTCACAGAATAGTGCGCTAGAAACTGTCTATTTCTAAAGCACCAAAGTTATAGAAAAATTCTATTTCTATGTGATTATGCAAAAATTCAGATTTAATTGCACTAAAATAAAGAAAAATGGGCAACATTCTCCCTAAATTCCTAAAGCATCTAAAACTTCCTAATTATTTCTAAAGTTAAAAGAAGAAGAGATGAAGAAATAAATTGAATAAAATTCAAAAAAAAAGTAGTTATTTACTTACTTGTAGTAGTGAGAAGTGTGGAAACTGAAGAAATATAAATATCCAAGCACCCGGTGAGTAGAAAATGTGAAAATATGAAGAAATCGCGAAAAAATAAGAAGAAATGCTTGAAAAACCGCTAAAAAATGCTAAGAAACCGTTTGAGAGAGGAAAGTGAAAGGGACAGCAGCGTTTGCACCATCTGTCACTCGCCCTTATATAGAATTTCGTGACCGACGGGCTGGGCGTCTGTCACGCAATAAATGCAAGTTAATGCGCGTGATGAATGTAATGCTGACGTGTAACACCCCCGCCGCCGCCCCCGTTGGAAGGGCGCCGGCGGGCGCGCTACAACACGACGCTCACTCACGACTCGACAAAGCATACAGCGGAAGCATACATGCGCTAAGCGGAAGCATTCAAAAACTAATAATTATAAATCTCAGATAGAATAGTAGGAAACATACTTCAATACATAATTAATCAAAATACGAGTTATTTACAATGGCCCAAAAGATTACATTTTAAAAACCTTTACTAAATAAAGAAGTACATATACAAAAAGAATTACAGGAGGAGACAAAATAAATAACTCGACTCCTACGTGGCCAGCCTGCAGATGCGCGACACGAGCAACCCAAAATCCTTCACGCCACCTGCACGGGATAAAAGCCCGTGCTAAGCGATAACGCTTAGTGGGGAGAAACAAGCACAACAGAACACTATAATAATAAACACGCACTAACATACATAAATAATTATGCATCAGAGTACAGAGATATAATTATATAATCAGGATAACATAACGCAATGCACTAAACCATTACACTATTCAGAGTCACACAATAATCAGAACTCTTCGCTTAACCAATACCAGACAGTTCACACAAATAGCCTGAAATCAAAGGTCGTGGATACGGGAACACGGCACGGGAGACCGAAGCCTCAAAAACATTTTAATACCCTAAGGTAACACGGGAGACCGGAGTCTCAAAAACATTTTATCACTGCACGAAAATGACCATCTCGGAGGTCAACCGCTTCGCCCAAACGGGGCGGACAGAACAGCTGTAAACTAACCCTTCTTAAGCATGCTTAATTATCCTATACCTTGACACTTCAGGCTCGACAACACACTCTCACATGACATTAGACAAACAAGAAATGTTCAAATGCAACACCTTCCATAAAAGCTGATTAACTGACAGATGCAAAAAGATAAATACAAAAATCCAGAATACATGGTATCACGTGCTAAAAATTATAATTAAACATTCATAAAAACGCGCATAACAGAAAGGATTTTATTGCAAAACAGGGTAGGTCACGGTGGTAATCAGATTGGTTGCCACCGTGACATACCAGAGATCCTTGGCAGAAAGCAAGTCTGGGGTATCTCACGGTGGTAACCAAGATGGTTGTCACCGTGACATACCAAGCAGTCAGACAGAAACCAAAGTTTGGATACCTCACGGTGGTAACAAGATTGGTTGCCACGGTGACATACCAAACAGCCAGACAGAAACGAAAGTTTAGATACCTCACGATGGTAACCAGATTGGTTGCCACCGTGACATACCAAACTTCACGGCAGAATGCATCTGGTTCGTGGCTCACGGTGGTAACCAGATTGGTTGCCACCGTGACCCATGCCCAGATGGGGTTCCTCAGGGCAATTTCCAGGTCTTTCTAGCCAAAATCTCACACCCTTCACTTCACTCAAGCAATATCACATTCCAATAACAATAAGAACTCAATCCAAACATCAAAGAATCATATCAACAATAAATCTTACTCATGAAATCTAAGAGCAACATCACTACATACAAGTATAAAGTGAGTTCTCAACATCACAACTAGACTCAACCAAATACCAACCCATGACATATAAACCATATTAACAAAACACAAACAACAGATTTCCAAAATATCTCAAAAGCATATAATCTACACACATTCACAAATAGGCAAAATCCCAAACAAACACTCAAGAATACACTCCCAAACCTGGAAAACGAAGCTTCGAACCGAGTTCTTCACGAATCCACTATATCCTTGCCCTTGCTCTTCCTTCTCTCTTCCGTTTCTTGCACAAAAACCCAGCCACAAACACTCAAATCAGACCCAAACACAATCAAAACTAAAAATCAAAGAGCAAGAAACCTCTAACCGAACTCAACCACTTACCTTCCACAAACCCAGCTCAAACCTTCCAAGATCCCACTCAAAACTCAAGAAGTCACAAGAGGAAAGAGATGAGAGTAGAAGAATGAAAGCAAGAGAGAGAGGAGGACGGGAAAATGAGAAAGAAAGGGGAATTTGAGATAGCTTCCACGGGAAGCCTCACCCAAAAGCTGCCCCTCTCTTCCTCTCTCCTACTTTCATTAATTACTCACCAACCTCTTGCCACATGTCACAATCTTAGAGAATCAAGCCAACTATCTTAACTCATCAACTTATGGCACCATACACTAACCACACACAAGCTTTTCTTACACAAATATCTTCTATACACCATACACTCACTCACACCATAATAATTCCAATAATTCCACTTACATCCAAGGCACCATGCTCATAACCCACACAAAAATAACCCTTAGAGCACTAACACCCTACACCCATACACTACAAGCACACACTAATATTCCCTTCACTTCACTTAACACTTAATTATTTAATTCCTTTAACACAAAATTCTTAAATGTCCAAAATTCTTCTTACCCAAATTACGAAAATACCCTCACTTATCCGACTTAAAACACAGATTCCGACCAGGCCCTATTCGGGTTGTTACATGACGTCTGCCAGGTGGATCTATACCGATGCCAGGCCGTCTCTTAGCAGAGGCGGGCAGGCCGTCCCTAAGGATAAGCGGGCAGGCCATCTCTGTGGAGAGGCGGGTAGGCCGTCGGTGACACTTCCCTATAAATTATCACAAAATTTTTGCTCTTCTTGTGTCTCTTCATTTTCCAACATCTTGAGCCTTTCATCTCTCCCAATATGTCTTCTTCTCTAGCCCAAAGGATGCACCGTATTTTAGATGACAAACACACTTGGGAAGAAGGCGCCCTTTCCTCTCTGTCCGGGCTGAAATATTTATGCCGGTTCAAAGTCGACCAAAACCTCCTTCGGGCGGCGACCCACTTCTGGAACCCTCGGTTTCACGTCTTCCGCTTCACCTACTAGGAACTGTGCCCTTTGCCTGAAGAGCTAGCTACCATTCTGGGAGCCTGGTTCCCTCCTAGCGCTCTGCCTTGCGTCCCTCGCTGCAGTCTATTTCAGACCCGGGACATAGCCATGGCTCTGGGCATACCTTCTTCTAAGGCTGTCCGGCTGATTCACCCGGGCCCTTCCTTCGCTCTAGGACCATTGATCGAGGCTCTGGATCAGTTCACCGACATCCCCACCTATCGGGTAAGCATCATATTCTTGTTTTGCATGGTGAACTTCCTTACTGTTGTTCCAGGGGGTTTGACAGGTGACTCTCGCCTGTTCGGAGTCTTGGGCAACTTTCATCTGGGATTATCACCCTTGCTGCTCATTCTGGCTGAGACCATTCTGGGCTTGGACGCTGTGAGCTCTGGATCCACTACAATCTTTACCGGCAGCCCCTTATTGCTCCAGGTACATCATTATTTTAAAGGTAGCGCGTCCCTTATGGATTTTCACACTAGCTTTTCTTAGCGGGAGGTGCGTCCTTTCGGATTTTCACACAACCCTGTGCCTTATTTTTGCCTGAGGTAAACCCTACTTACTCCAGCGGCTTTTTTCCTCTTTTTTCTTTTTCTTCTCTTCTTTCTTTTTCTCTTCTCCTTTTTTTTTTATTTTTATTTTTAGATCTGGCTGCAAGAGAAACTGAAGATGCCTTTTGAGCCACACCCTCGAGTTACTCCATAGTACTCGCCGAGCCACTTTCTGCCGCGTCAACGACTTCATGGGTATGCCACTACTGGTGAAGGCATTACCAGATTTGGCGAGCTGTCAGATGACGACATCAGTTTTACGTCTGCCTGGCTCCCACTGTCTCATGTGGTCATTGATGGGCCATCGGGGTGTGTTCCCCTCTGCGGCCTCCGTCAGGCCACCTTCTGTATCACCTCTCGATGTACACGTCAGCTCGGGATGACCCAGGATGTAGTGAGGGTTCCCTTGTCTTTTCGGGGAGGAGCTCTCTCGGCTGCGTTTGCTTCTCGGTATCATGAGCTGTGGGGCATACTACCAGTGAAGACTGTTATCCCGAGGTTCGGCAATCATTCCGTGTCTTCGACTAACGAGTACAAGAAGTGGATCCTTAGTCCAGTATCTGATAATAGGACTCGAGGGCTCAAGCATCTGGTCGGCGAGAGCAGCAGCAGGACTTAGCTTAGCTTACATATGTATCTCTTTTAGTGCTACAGTTCTTTTTAATGCAGAACTAGGAAATGACAAAAATGAAAAGAATAATATTCATTCTATTTCACGAATTTGTGTACATTTTCATATAATTTCAGCATACATGATCAGTTTTGGCATTTACTCAGCTGCTTACGCGCTGTTAATACAAAGAACCAAATTTTTAACAGCATCAACTCCTGTTACCAATCGGCCCTCTCGGGTTTTCACGATCGGACATTTTCTCTCATGCCTCTAATTTTTGCACAGGATGCCTTTTTTCGGTTTTTACCCTGTCGAGGTGCCCAATTTTAGCACAGCCGCCTTTTTTCGATTTTTGACTTGCAGGGCATTTTATTCTCTTCTTTTTATTTTGGTCTTTAGCCGTGGAACCTTTTGAGTCTGTCGACATTGATCGGCTCTTTGAATTCATTCCCATCACTATCCGACAAGATTGCAGCTCCTTTGGACAACAGCTTCTTAAGGATATACGGCCCCTCCCAGGTCGGTCTGAATTTCCCTCTAATATCTGGTATGCCTGGCCTCATCTGTTTGAACACCAAGTCCCCTTCTTTCAGTGGATGCTTTCTTACCTTCTTTCCGAAAGTTCTTGCCAATCTCTTCTGGTAAATTTGATTATGATAATAAGCTTTCAGCCTACTCTCATCCAGTAAATTCAAGTGCTGTAGCCTCTGCTGCGCCCATTCGGCCTCTGGGATTTGGGCTTCCATGATCACCCTCAGTGATTTGAGCTCTATCTCAACTGGTAACACTACTTCCGTTCCGTATACCAGGGAAAATGGTGTAGTGCCTGTAGACGTCCTTACCGTTGTTCTATATCCCCACAGGGCGAAAGGTAACTTTTCAGCCCAGTCTTTGTAGGTTTGGACCATCTTGGACAGGATTTTCTTCATATTCTTATTAGCAGGTTCTACTGCTCCATTCGCTTGTGGTCGGTAGGGAGAGGATTTATGATGCTCGACACCATACTTCTTGAGGAGCTTCCTGGTTTCTCCCATGAACTGCACTCCGTTGTCAGACACTATATGATGAGGGAGGCCATATCTGCAGATCAAATTTCTCTCTATGAACTTGGCCATATCCCTTGCGTCAATCTTCTTGAAGGATTCCGCCTCTATCCATTTGGTGAAATAGTCAATTGCGACTATGATGTATCTGTGCCCTTTGGATGCCGTAGGGCGAATCTCTCCAATGATATCTATCCCCCAAGCAGCGAAAGGCCAAGGTGATGTCAGGTTACGTAACTCTGATACCGACAGGTGTCTCAAGTCTGCATATTATTGGCACAACTGGCATTGTTTAACATACTTTGAGCAGTCATTGTCCATCGTAAACCAATAGAAGCCTTGTCTCATGATTTTCTTAGCCAAGGTCAAACCGTTCATGTGGGCCCCGCAGACACCTGCATGGGTTTCCTCTATAACTTTGCGGGCTTCTTTTTCATTCAAGCACCTGAGCTGAATCCCATCCGACTGTCTTTTGTACAACACCCCTTTCAAGGATATGAACTGAATAGATAGCTTCCGGATCATTCTTTGGTCTTTCTCAGTAGCTTCTTCTGGAAATTCATTGTTTTCCAAATAATTCATGATGTCGAAGTACCATGGTTTCCCGTCCGCCACTTCTACTTCCATTACAGGCTCGGTCTCAAAGCTGGGCTTATCAGAACTCGAAATTAGCACCGGCTTCATAGCCACTCCCTCAGGGTTATCCCACATCGACACTAAGGTTGCCAGTGCGTCAGCCAGACGATTCTCATCTCTCGGCACGAAGTGGAAAGTGCAAGTCTCAAACTGCCCGCAGGCTTCTTTCAAATATTCGACATAGGGTACCAGCCGCTCTTCTTTTACAGCCCACTCACCTCGGATCTGGTTAATTACCAAGGCTGAGTAACCAAAAACCTCTATATTCTTTGCCCCCAATGCCGCTAAAGCTTCCAATCCGAAAGTGCATGCTTCATATTCGGCTTCATTGTTGGTTGCTTTGTATCTCAGCTTCTTTGCTAGGGGAAGTTTCTCATCATCTGGGGTTGTTAGGACGATTCTGATTTCGGCCCCTCTGTTATTCACTGCCCATCAAAGTGTAACTGCCATCCTTGGACAGAAATTGCGACTATGCTCTCATCAGGAAAGGTAAACTCGGGAGTGTCTCCTTGAATAGGATGCTCGGCAAGAAATTCTGCTACGGCCCGCCCCTTAATAGTTTTGCGAGTGATGTATTGCACATCGAACTCCTGTAGCAAGAGCAGCCACCTCCCCATCTTACCAAGCAAAGACGGCGCGTCCTACAAATATCTTAACGGATTCTGCTTGGCCACTGCCTGAACTTTGTATGAGTGGAAGTAATGTCTCAGCTTCTTTGACGCCCAAATTACTGCGAGGCAGATCTTTTCTACTTCAGCATATTTTATCTCATAAGCCAAGAACTTCTTGCTGAGGTAATAAATTGCAAATTCCACCCCAAATTCATCTTCTTGAGCCATCATGGCGCCCACTGAACTGCCTTCTACTGCCAGATACAGGATAAGCGGCATGATTGGTTGCGGTGGCCTTAGCACTGGCGGATTCAACAGGTATTCCTTGATGCTGTCAAAGGCTTTCTGGCAGTCTTCATTCCAGACCACAGGTCGATTCTTTCTAAGTAGCTTAAAAATAGGCTCGCATATCGAAGTGAGCTAGGCGATAAATCTGCTGACATACTGCAGCTTACCCAGGAAACTCCTTACATCCTTCTCTTTTTGCGGCACGGGCATCTCTCTGATGGCCTTCACCCTGTCCGGGTCAATTTCTATTCCCCTCTGACTGACGACATGTCCCAATAGTTTTCCTGAAGTCACTCCGAAAATGCACTTCTTGGGGTTAAGTCGCAGATTATACTTGTCAATCCTGGTGAAGAACTTCTCTAGAGCTTCAAAGTGTCCCTCTCAAGTGGCTGACTTGACCATCATGTCATCGACATACACTTCCACTTCCTTGTGGGTCAGGTCACTTAAGATCTTGGTTGCCATCCTCTGGTACGTGGCCCCTGCATTTTTCAGGCCGAAAGGCATGACTGGGTAGGCGTAGGTCCCCCACTCCGTGATGAAAGCGGTTTTAACCCGGTCAGCTATTTTGTTCAGGATCTGGTTGTAGCCCACATAACCATCTCCAAAGCTGTACATCGCGCAATTGGCGGCACTGTCTATCAATACATCGATATGAGGTAGTGGAAAATAATCTTTGGGGCAGGCCTTGTTTAGATCTCGATAATCTACACACACCCTAACCTTTTCGTTCTTCTTTGCTACAGGGACCACATTTGCCAGCCATGTAGGATACTGCACTTCAACAAGGAACTTGGCTTCGATCTGCTGACGAATTTCCTCCTTGACCTTGTCTGCCCATTCTGGCCTGAGCCTTCTCAACTTCTGCTTCACAGGCTTGTAATCTGGGTAAGTCGGGATAGCATGTTCTGCCACGTCTCGGTCAATTCCTGGCATGTCCTCATAGGTCCAGGCAAAGACTTTTTCATGTTTTCTTATTATTCTCTCAAAATTTTTTCTCTCCACAGGAGTTATATTTGATGCTATTAGAATTTCTCTTGGATTTTTCGAGGTTCCAAGATTAAAAGGCGTTGTATCAGTGGAATCAATGTCAAAAATTGATGGAATATGATCATGTTCATGCATGTAGAAATCATTAGAAACATCGCACAAGTAAGAGAAATTGTTTGCCTTATTAATAATATTATAATTGTCATTTACATCATAAAAGAGTTCTGGAATAAAAAGACAGTCTAAACTAGAGTCCTCTTCTGCCACTCCAGAGGTTGATGCTGTCGCAGCTTGCTCACTGACTTCCTGATTTAGCAGAGGCCCCTCAGGCATGTCAGAGGAAATTTTCAAACCCCCCATTCTCGGCTCTAATTCTGCTATCTTCTCTTTCCCTTTCAGCCTGGCAGCTATCATTTTCTCGGTAACGACCTCTTAAGGCTCGCATCTGTCCCAAGTGATACCCTGAGTCATGACCTCCTCATCCCAGAAGTCTTCAGCAGTCTTGATAAACCCGACTCTCCAGTCAAATACATCATTGAAGATCTCGAACCCAGGGACAATTCACCCACTGCGGTTCATCTTCGCCAGTGTATGCGCAAACTGAGGATGTGGGCACAAAGCTTTCTGAAATGTGAGGGATCTTGTCTGTCGCCTTCTTCTTGCCGAAGCCGCCTCTGTACCCTAGACCTTTTCGGTTCTTCTGACCTTGAGTGGTGATCGCTATTTGCAAACCCTGAGAGTTTCTGCCCAAACCAGCCCCGGGGAGATAGTGCATCTTCTTCAACATATTAACCACAGCTGGGTTATCCACTGACCTGTGCTCTTCTCTTATCATAGACACATGGAAGCCACTAAAGGGCTGGTTAGCTATTTCAAGCGCTGAGACCTGGTTCTCTCTGGCTGCCTTGATAGTTACCACCTCCCCTTCATGTGGGAACTTTATCATTTGGTGCAGCGTAGATGGTACTCCTCCTAATTTGTGAAACCAGGGTCTCCCAAGTAGAGCTGAGAAATTAGCAGGGATGGGCAGAACTACAAATTCTACCTCCACTTAAATGGGTCCTGTCTTGACCAAGGTCTTAAAGGTTCCCGAGGCTTGCCTCCTCGAATTATCATAGGCCGTGATAGTCAGATCTGATCCACTGAGCATATCTTTGGTTAAACCAAAAGCCTACAGAGCTATCAGGGGGCACACATTGATAGAAGACCCATCATCTACCATAATGCAAGCAGTGTGCTTGTTGTTAATCTACGCTTTGATGTACAGGGGTCTGTTATGATTACGGCCCTCGACCGGTAGGTCGGCATCAGAAAAGACCAATCTCTCCTCGGATCCTCCTTTGACCAAGCCCAACAGTTCTGATGGGGAAATCGTGGTGGCGACCGTGGCCTCAACCAAAGCCTCCACTACCTTCTGCCTATGAGAGGGGGACTGTCTCAAAAGATCCCAGATGGATATTTGAGCCGCAGTCTTCTTCAATTGCTTGACAATCTGATTCTCCTCTGGCTCTTTCTCTGCTGGCATCTGCACTGGCTCAAGCAGCCCTGTAATCTCGGGGACCACTCTCCCGCTTCTCGTTACAGCCCCTACCTCTTCTTGATCTTCATCAGACCCCCATAAGTCAAGGTTCATCTCTCCCTCCTCCTCAGCTTCTCCGCCGCTCTCACTGCTAGACCAGCAATCAAGGGTAGCCATGACTGCTCTCTCCTCTCTAATCTCGGAACAATCACCAGTAGAATTCTCGCTCCCATATAGATCTTGTAGCACGTACCATTCTGGCAAGCTAGATCCGATCATAAACACGGGTGGTGGTACGACATTATAACCGGGCTTCTTCTCAGCTTCCCTCTTTTTGGGGTCAGAAATCTGCTTGTTATCAATCAAGTCTTGGATAGCATGCCGCAGCGCTTTGCACTTATCTGTGACATGGCCTGAGTGTTGATAAAACGCACATAATTCATTGTCTTTGTGCCCAGGCTTTCCCAGCGTCAAAGCAGGTCTAGGAGCTAAGGGTTGCAATTTTCCCTCCTTCATTAACCTTCTTAAGACCCAAGATAATGGTCTCCCCAAGTTCGAAAACTTCCTCTGGGTGGTTACCTTAGTAGCAGACACCTCACCCGTTCTTCTGGTGCTACTACTGGGACCCGCCAGCCTACTAGTTCCTTGACCGGGGTTAGCCCTTTTCGCAAAATTATCATTGTTAGCCTTCCTAGCAAAGAACTCTCCTTCTGCCTCGATGGCTATATCCTTGAGAGACTCCCAGTCCTTCAACCCCTTCATCTTCAACCCATCTTTCAAGTACGGGCTTGCGTTCTTGATGAATAAACGAATCTGATCCTGGGTGTCCGGCTTTCTCCGCATCTCCATTACTCAGTTCCGCCATCGGGTGAGATAATCATGGAAAGATTCTCCAGCCTTCTGCTGGAGCAGTTCAAGATCTTTTAGAGTCACCTCCATTCTGGTATTGCAGTCATACTGCTTCAAAAACTCCTCAGTGAGCAGATCCCAATCTTCTTTAGTGCGACGGTCAAGACTATGATACCAGTCGATGGCATGGGCGGTCAGACTTAGAGAAAAGTATTCTACCTTTTGCTTCTTAGACAACGTGGTCCCCTTCATGACCAGAGAATACTGATTCACATGAGCGGTCGGGTCAGAAGTTCCATCAAATTTCGGCACGTCTGGCATTTTAAAGTTATAAGGGATCGGGTCCTCTCCCTCCAATTCCTTATCCTCTGGGTTCATCCCTTGAGCTCTGCTCAACATACGAGCCATAGCTTCGAACCTCTCTTCCATCTTCCTTAAAATGAAGTCATCGGTCTGAGGTGCCTTCCCCCTCTCGGATGCAATGCTCATCCTATCATCTTCGATATCATCATCAATTCTCAGCACAGGCCTTCTTCTCTGCTCTCCCGAGGCTACTGACCTTAACTCTACTGGCAGCGGCCTAACAGGCTCCTCTCGTCTTCCGGCCCTTTCTTCCTCTGGCTCATTCTGCCTCACTGGAGGAGGAGGAGGATGAGGATTCTGTGGAGCATTCTGCTGCGCTAAGGCGGTCAACATATTCATCATTCTGCCCTCGAATTCCTCAAATCGCCGGCCCACTTCTTTTGCAATCATGGCCCTGGTGGCGTCGTCCCCCCTAGGCGAGTTTGCCATCCGAGATACAGTACCGCTGATTTCTGATAAGATTTCTGGTAGACCCTCTCTATCTGACAGCTCAGGAGTAGGAACTCAGATCAGTCGTCCGGTTGGTGATCTAGTCCACCTGGGCAGATCTATGATGGCTGCAGGGACAAGACGTTAGGCATGATGCATGAAATGCAGGTATAATGCGTGGTTGTGATATGCAACATTCACAGAGCACAAGCAAGCAAGTAGGTCCTTCCACCCTTATTTCTCCCACACACGTGGTCGTGCAGTCTCTTTCCTAGGTGGGATTAGCCCAGGGGTCAACGAGGGACCCGATGGACGCGCATGGTGCGCGGCAAAAAACCGGCAGCATGACACTCCTATGCTAATGTATAAGCGAATGGATAATGATCGTCACGTACTTGGACGTTCCACAAATTTTGACATGGCCCTACCAGGGCATGATAGCCTTTGGCTAGGTTACCAAGCGAGATATCTGGACTCACCCAATACACGAGGATCCATACAGCAAGCATGGAATTTAGGGTTCATTTCACCTGTGGAAAGTAACTATAGCAATTACATGAGCTTTGGACAAGGGAGATGCTTCTTTAAGGCTACCCAAGCATGATCCCTGCCGACAGGTCTAGCTCATCATGAGCGTAGCGACCGATCGGGTCATCATTTTGATATACCATTTGAGGTACATGGCTTGGGCTGGTGATTATCCTTGACACTTCCCCAAATTGAGTGAAAATGAGGTCGTGCTTCAGGAACGCACCGGGGCAAAAAGAGGGACCAAACTAGCGTAAGGCTCTAATGATATGCGAATGCTAAATTTGAGAGAAAGCAAATTTATGAATTAAATTTTAATCATAAATGTTAAACGAGGTATTTTCAAATTGAAATCTCGAACTATAAATGTCCCCAGCGGAGTCGCCACTGTGACGGGCGCCGGATCCCCGTTCTGCCCTCTCCTCCTCCCCTTCACGTTCTCCTTCTTCTTACTTCTCTCTTCTTGCTCTTCATCCCCTAGTCTTGTGACTGAGCTGGAGTTGATTGGGAAGTGTTAGAGGCTGCTTTGAAGAGGTAAGTTGGGGTTAGGGTTTCCTACAAGTTCTTCTTCTTCTTCTTCTTCTGGTTTTGTTGAGTTAGGGTTCAGATTAAGTGATATTCTGGGTTTTGGTTTGTGCAAGCTTTGGGTGACAAGAAGAAACTTAAAGGCAAGGAAAGGACTGAAGATTGAAGCTAGAAGAGTGATTTTGTGTCACCATTACCAAGTTTGGGAGCTCTGTGTTCTTCAATTTCAGTTTGGGAGTTAATTGATTGTCTCTGCCCTAATTCTCATTTAAATGGTATTTGTGTTTGTATTGTATAATTTCTGGAATTTTGAGTGTATTTTGATCATGAGCATGTTATGTTGTGAATTTAAGTGATGAGGTAAGAGTTTGTGTGTGATTGTGTGGATTTTAAAAGGATTTTTTTTGGAAAACAGATGAAGTTTCTGCGTTTATCGTGTTCATCGCGATATGCCTAGGTGAGAGGAAGAGCACGAGTCGTGCTCCTCCCCTTCAGCCCGCTTTGATTTCTCTCGGAGGAAGAGCACGAGAAGTGCTCTATGAACACGACTCGCACTCAAGAGCACGAGTCGTGCTCTTGAGACACAAGTCGTGCTCCCCTGTGCCTCACGCTGTTTCTCTTTCTTCCCTCAGCCTTGCAAGCCAGCAGCAAAGAGCACGAGACGTGCTCGAAGAGCACCACTCATGCACAAGAGCACGAGTCGTGCTCTTTAAGCACAACTCGCACACAAGAGCACGAGTCGTGCTCTTCAAGCACAACTCGCAGACATGAGCACGAGTCGTGCTTCGTTCTGCTCAGCATCCCCCTTGTTCTGCCCGTCCTGTCTTTCTACCTGGTTTTCGATAATGATCTTCTTCTTTCACTTTGCATCATTTCTCATTATTGCCTGGGACATGTTTTTGTCTAATTAATGTTAGTATGCTTATTTTGAAGTGTGTGATTATAATATAATAGTATGCTAATAATTGATTTCAATATGCTTGGCAATGGTGATTTCTGTTAGATTATTATTTGCTTTAAATTGTATAATTTGGTTTATCAATGTTAAATATTGCAAATTGTATCGCATATTGCATTTTGAAATACAAGTGATCTATGAATGTCTAATGTCATGGTTCTTCATTATGAACATGTTCTACTAAAATGTGAAATGTGTTTTGCATATATTAATTCACAATTCTTCCCTAAGAATAATATGTTATAGTTAACATGAGACGCACTATTGTATGATTAGGGTTTTGTGTTGATGAGCTTTGGTGTAATGGTGTTTTTATATCTAACTCTGGTATGCTTGATAACGGTGATTATTCATATAGTGTGTCGACTAAATTATATTGTATTTTTAGCAACACGAACGGTATGATGCATGTTTCTTCTTAGTGCATGGTGTATGCTTATTTATTCCCATTTATGCATGATTAAAATGATGACCTATACGTTTATGAACCAAGGAATGAT
The DNA here is from genome assembly GCA_947683425.1 of Excoecaria cochinchinensis. NCBI lineage: Eukaryota > Viridiplantae > Streptophyta > Magnoliopsida > Malpighiales > Euphorbiaceae > Excoecaria > Excoecaria cochinchinensis. The sequence goes on from CANTUQ010000043.1 coordinate 4,674,727, forward strand.
ACATGAGCAATTTGGTAAGTATCATGAAATGAGTTTGATTTATTATGCAAACCTAAGATTTGTGATCCTTGCTGTGAATAATGTGTTATGCTTAAGTGTGATGAGTGTTATGCATGACTTGCGAGAGTCAGTCTAGTGGATAGTTAGGCATGCCTAATAGAGTCTCTTTAGCTGCAGCACCTTTGGATGTTTGGACCCTGATCAGGTCCCCGTTTGGTTCCTCGCGAACCCTTTTTAATGTGTTCGGATGCTCGCGATCCTTTTTAATGTGTTTGGATCTTGTTTAAGATCCCCCTCAGTAAAATGTTTTAAATGTGATAAAATAAAATTATTTTCGATTCGTACCCGTAAGGTACCCTTTGGCCGATTCGTACCCGTAAGGTACCGCCATGCGTTCGATTCGATATCCACTATTGTGAGTCAGCAGGTGCTTTGTTGTTTTGGTTTGCTTTGAAATAACTATAAGAATGTGATATCCGAATGAGCAGGATAATGATTTGAGGAATCAGTTTATATGTATATGAACATGGTTATGGGCTTCGGAATGTATGTCTTTATTATATAAGCATGATTTTATATCTGACCCGATTATCTGCATTTGTCATATGATGTGTTATACGTTTTGGAATGCTTTGAATGTTATTCGACTAATGCACTTACGTTTGTGACTCAAGCATGTTTCTATTGTACATAAGCATGTGAATCGGATCAATGGTGGCTTTAAGTGTAACACCCCCATACCCCCTAGAAGGATATCGGGGCACTATGCGGACACATATGTATACATATACTTCTACATACACTAGGGCCCAACATGCAATTCATATTAACTACATACATACATACATATTTAACTTATTATACGTGATTAAGGTTATTAAATGATTATAAAGTGGGTATACATAAGAAAATACATTTGAGTATGTTTAAGATTTGTAATTTAACTAATAAAGTAACAATGTACAATTGTGTGAAAGATAGCAAATGGCATCATAAATATGTGTGAACTTATGAGTGCATGTATATGATGATGTGATATAAGAGTTTATACATGGAATTTAAATGTTACATGCTTTTAGTTGTTGAACATGATTAATAAAGACTGTATATGAATTAAATGCCTCTGAAGTTGATGAGTGCACTTGAATTATAGTTGATGAGTTGTTATTGAACCTGATTACCGTTATAGTGGATAGATAAGCATGCTTATAAAGGGCTATAGTGCAGCTGCTAGAGTTGGCCTTAATTGTGCCCAGAGTTCGGAATACCTCGTGTATTCCATAGAGTTTGAGTTAATTCTCCACATGTAAGATACTATAAATAGTATCCAGAGTTACCCGTATCCACCATGAAAGTAATTCAGGCTTATTAATGTTGTGTAGTGAACTTGAGACGATTAAAAGTATTGCTCTGAATAAATGTCATAGCACATGAGAGTAATGTTTAAATACTTAAAAGATCTATATACAAGTACATGATTACATGTATGTGAACACATGGTGATTGCTATATTTGATTATATGCCCTGTACAAGTGTGTGAAAGTTATATGTAAAAGATATTTGATTGTGTTATATGAAATGTGTGATTTATGTGTGACTTCGGAAAGCAGTCCTTTGTATTATTTTCATCCCCACTAAGCGTTATCGCTTAGCACGGATGTTTGTTTCCTTGTAGGTTACAGGTTTGGATCAGAGAACGTGCATCTGCAGGTCAAGGGCCACTAGGAAGTTTTGCTATATCTTTTTGTATAAGTTAGAGATAGAGTTGGTAATGTTTTGAGTAACATCATTATGTAATAAAAGTAAAAGAATCACATGTAAATGTATATGTAAAGTTAAATGGAAATAGATTGTAAGATGAACATGTAAAAAGATAACTATGTATGTATATATGTAGTTAATATGAATTGCATGTTGGGCCCTAGTGTATGTAGATGTATATGTATACGTATGTGTCCGTGTGGTGCCCCGATATCCTTCCAGGGGGTATGGGGGTGTTATATTAAGTACAAAAATTAATATGTTTAATCTTGTGAACGTGACCTCTTGAATGCTATGAAAGTAGAGCTATGATATATGTACCTTAGTTTCTGCCATCGTAGTGATTTCAGTATGTTGGCATGCATTTACATTTCAAGGTGTGATAACATATGTATGGGTGTAGTAATGTGAGAGTATAGAGTATTCACTTGGTGATTGGTTTCAGCTAGTGTATGAGTACCCTTGTGTGATAGTTTTATGCATGTTTAGATAGTTAGAGATTATGCATTGGGTAATCTATGACTTTCTATATTTAATTGATCACGGTAAGTGTATGTAAGATTTAACTGTACTTTCCGCATGGTGATGTTATGCTATTATTTCTTCGGTCTCTACTATTGGAGTGTTTTCGGCATGATTACATATGTATCTGAGTGGCGCAGCGGAAGTGTTGTGCTTTGACCTTGCCAGTAGGTCCTCGGCTAGTGTGTGTGTTTTATGGCATGATAGTTATATGTTTGGATCTCTTGAGACTTTGCTTGCTATTTGTGTGCATCATGGTAGGGCAGTGTAATGCATCAACTTCGTATTTCGGTATTAGTTAACGTGCATGTGCATCTCCACATGATAGTTGCATTGCGTGTGAATCAGCATTTGGTTGGTACATGGGTACTTTGAAATAACGGCTGCGTGTTTTTATTAATTGTGTTTTCGCATGATTTGCTTTCTGATATCTGATTCTTCGGTGGAACCGGTAAGTGTTTACCTACGAGTTTATATGTATGCATGATGATATATGTTTATTTGTTTAGTGTCGGTTGTCTTTGTTCCTCCCCACTAAGCGTTATCGCTTAGTACGGGTTCTTTTCCCGTGTAGGTGGCAAGCTTTGGTTCGGTTCGAGTTGAGCATCTGCAAGGTCGGCCACGCAGGAGTTAGAAGAGTTTTGTTATCTTATTTTTAGCTCCTGTATTTCGGATTCTGTAATTTTATAGCTTTTTGCTTATGTATTTTATTATGTAAGGATCTTATTGTAGTTAAGTTTTAAGTTATTCCTTCATTTTATCTTTCACCTTATGGTTCCGCTAAATGATTATTTGTATGTATGCGAGTTAATGTACATTCAGCTATTGTTTCTTTAAAGTTTTAATTTATGCGGTATTTTTGTATGTCCTTATGTATGAATGTATGCTTTCACTTAGTGTATGTGTGCATGTATGTGAGTGAGCATTGTGTAGCGTGCCCGCCGGTGCCCTTCTAATGGGGGCGACGGTGGGGGTGTTACAATATGTAAGAATATGACTATAAGTTTATAGTGAATAATTGTAAATGTGACATGTTCAATTATTATATGGAATATCAAAAAATGTAAACGTTAAATTGATTATGATGATGTTATGCAAAGAAGATACCCGATGTGGTTGTTATGCAAAGAGTAAGGCTAAGTATAAATATGTTCAATGAATATATGAGTGATTATATATATGATAATGACAAATGTGACTTATGGCTTTGAGCTTATGAATTTCTTATTTGTCTGGAGACCAATAATGTGGCAAATAAGATGAGTATGTGTATATATATATGTATAAACAATTTATATGAATTTAATGATGAAATGTGAGATTAATAATAAGTTATATGTGTATGGAAATAAATAATGTTATGAGTTATTCGATGTCTGCTTAACGTAGTTTTGCTAAGGTTTATAACATGTGAATCCGATTTAAATAATTGAGTTAGTTGTTGAGCCTGCAAGTCGAGTCGTGGATAGATAGGCATACCTATAGGGTCAAAAGTGCTGCAGCTGATGTGCTTTCTAATTGCCTTCCCTGTTTGGGTCAGGGATAATCCTAGAATAGGTTTGCCAGAAGTGAGTGAGTGTGTTTTTATATAAAAGTATCTACGGATACTAGATTGCGATAAAAGTATCTACGGATACTAGATTGCGATAAAAGTATCTACAGATACTAGATTGTGATAATAGTATCTACGGATACTAGCAGAAAGGTATCTTCGGATATTAGAGTGATAATCTCGTTATCCACCACTATAGAAGTGTAGGCAAGATAGGAAATAACTAATAAAAAAGTGATTGAATATAAATTGTACGTATTGTGTGAATCTATGAGTATATAGTACTAATACGTTAAGGTGCATGTAATGTGGAATTGTTATCACAACTTAATGATATTATATATTTATATTCAGGTGCTAATAATTGATTTATTATATGAATAGTATGACATACGTGAATTAAGTGATATTGACAATTACTAGTTGTATAATGTTAATTGTTAATCTGAATTGCATTTATGTTCCATGAGTATGTGAACTGTATTGATGAACACTCACATCTCCAATGTGCATAGAATCCTGTTTGGATTCACAAGAGCGTGTATCTTCAGATATAAATGTGAAAGAAGTATTTTTAAGTAATAATGCGAAAAGAGGTACTTATACGTATCAAAGTGATATTCTGATATCTACTTCTAAGAGTGTGGAAGCAAGGTATAGAACGACTAAAGTGTTTTGAATATAGAAATGTGAATTTAATACATAATGAGAATAGCATGTGGTATTGTTATGGATTAAGGAAGGTATACATTGTGCGGATTTGTGATTATAACTAGATGATGGTGTATATACACATGCAAGTGTTGATAGTTACTTTGCCATATGTAAAAATATATGTGATGCCTGAAAATGGTGATGTCTGTTGATTTGCAATGAATGAATCGAAGTATACTAAAATGAGTAATATGACATGTGCGAATTCAGGATATATAGTAATGAACTATGGATGACTTTAATGATATTGATAATTACTTGTTATGTAGTTGTGGGTGGTTAGTCTAAATTGTATATATGATAGATGATATACTATATGTATGTAATAATGCAAGGCATTTTCAAGATTTGATAGAATGATTGTTATATATGAGTATAGTATGTTGTTGTTCCCCACTAAGCATTATCGCTTAGCATGGATGTTTTATCCATGTAGGTTTTCGAAGATAGCATTTTGGAAGACAGTTCTGCATCGCCAATGGCCAACACATTAAGAATCGCTGTATAAGTGGGTTATTCTGTAATAGTATAAGATGTGTATTTGCAGTTCGTATGTGTAAGGGAACTAAAGTTTTTGTATCATGAAATTGTATTTTATAAAGCGAAAACTGTTATAAGACTTTAAGTGTTTTGTAATGTAATGCATGGATTTCAAAATATAATTGAATGTTGCTTTTGAGAAAAATTTATTAATTCTGAACTTTGTATGGAATACTGATTTATGTGCATGTGATGTGTTGTGACACTCCATAGCCATCGTAGTAAAGCTCTATAGGTGGTTAGGGGGTGTTACACTAAGTGTTTGACTTGTCAGCAAGTGAAAGCAGAACTTCAAGTTCCTTTGGGTTTGTTAAATCCTATTCTATTTCCACAGTGGAAATGGGATAAAATTACCATGAATTTTGTAACAGGTCTTCCAATGGCATCTAAACAGCACGATTCTGTATGGGTAATTGTTGATCGGCTTGCCAAGTCGGCCCATTTTATACCAATTCGACTTTATTACTCTATAGATCGGTTGGCTGAACTGTATATGAATGAGATTGCGCGACTTCATGGTATTCCTTTATCCATTATATCTGATCGAGATTCGAGGTTTACTTCTAATTTCTAGAAAGGTTTGCAATATGCACTTGGTACACGACTCCATTTTAGTATAGCTTTTCATCTGCAGATAGATGGACAGTTAGAAAGAGTGATTCAAGTGCTAGAAGATTTGCTTCGAGCTTGTGTTTTGGATTTTTCTAGGAGTTGGGATAAGTACATTCCATTGATGGAATTTGCGTACAATAATAGTTATCAAGTGAGTATCGGCATGGCACCTTCTGAAGCTCTTTATGGAAGGAAGTGTCGAACTCCTGTATGTTGGACAGAGTTGAATGAGAATAAGATCATTGGTTCTGATTTGGTAAGAGATACAGAAGAGAAAGTGAAGATTATCCAACTACAGTTGAAAGCTGCAAGTCACAAGCAAAAGTCCTATGCAGATTTGAAGAGAAAGGATATAGAGTTTTATGTGGATGACAAAGTCTTTTTGAAAGTGTCTTTATGGAGGAAAGTGCTTCCATTTAGAAAGAAAGGGAAACTAAGCCCGAGATTCATTAGACCTTATGAAGTGTTGGAAAGAGTTGGGACAGCGACATATCGGTTAGCCTTACCTCCGGCTTTGGCTAAGCTTCATGATGTCTTCCATGTGCCTATGCTCCGAAGATATCGTTCAGACGAGTTGTATGTTTTATCAGTGCAAGATGTGCAAGTGCAATCGTATTTTTCCTATGATGAGAAGCCTAAAGCAATATTGGCACAGGAAGTGAAGCAACTTCAGAATAAGGAAGTTCCGTTAGTGAAACTGCTTTGGCAACATCATGGGATAGAAGAAGCAACATAGGAATTGGAAGTAGCGATGCGAGCTCAGTATCCTCATCTATTTAATGCAAGTATGAAATTCGCGGACAAAATTCTTTGTAGGAGGGGAGAGTTGTAATGATCCCAAATCCACCCTAGTAGCATTTTGGCTTATTTAGGGTAATTGGACAAGTTTAATTTGAGATTTCTAATTTTGGACCTAAGTGTAATTGGAAAAGAGGACTTGATTGCATGAAATAAATTAATTAAGTGACTAAAATATAGTTGTTCATGATTAAGTGAAAGAGTTGATTAATTAAGTGATAAGCAAGATTAGTTTGATCTAATCTTAATTGAGTGAATGGTAGTGGAATCTGGGTGGCATGAGATGGCTTTGCCAACTCAGATCTTGGCATGCAATATATAGCATTTGAGAGAGAGAAATGGTCTCATCCTTTGCATGCAGTGGTCCGGTCATCTCCATTCCATTTCTGTTCTCTATTTGTTCTTCATTTTTTCTTCATCTTCTTCTTCATCTTCAATCTTCAATCAACCAATTTCTGGTTGGTTAATTTGTTAGTTGATTGAGTTGTGTTCTTAGATCAAGGTAAGTGGTTGAGTTTGATTCTTCTTCTTTTTCTGCTTCCTTTTCTTTTGATTTAAGTTACTAGTGATCCTTTGTTCCAATTCTGGAAATTGGATGTTTGTTTGTAGTGGTAGAAACAAGAAAAGACAAGAGAAAGGAGAAAGTTAGAGAACCTAGTGCCAAGTGAGCTCATAGGAGCAAAAGAGATTAAGAATTGGAAAACTATGAATTTTGTGTGCTAAATTGATAGTAGATAAACTCTGGAATGCATGTTTGTATTTTGTGTTCAATTGAGTGTGAAAATGTGTATTTATGTTATGTGATGAATTGAATTGAAGTGATGAGTTTATTGAGCTAAACTGATTGCTATGAGTTTATTGACCTAAGCATGTAACCCTGTTTTAGGAGATTTGAGAAACTGTTCTGTAATTTGTGAATGAATGGATATTGAATGTGGAATTCAGAATGCCGAGGAATCTATGTGTATGTCAGGGTAGTTTATTTTAGTTAGGAGAAATGGTTGATCCAATTTGGTTGATTTCAAGCTTGAATAGCTTGATGAAGTAAAGCTGGGTTTGAAGTGTATCTTGACCTACTTGAATTATTTGTGTCATAAATTCAGTTATATAACTCTAAAGTGAATGTGGCTAACTAGTTTAGAATCACAATGTCCATGTTTTTCATTTTTATAGAAATAGCTCCTTTTATTTGAAAACTGTAAGGTCTTCAAAATTGCTCATAAGTGTAGTTGGAATTCTGTTGGAGGGCCTTTGGAACAGGTTGTGTTCCCTTGGCCACAACGCCTTAGTTTTGAGTCCAAATATAATGAGGTTTATACCATTGAGAAGTTAACATATAGGTGAATATATGGTTAGAAGGCCACATTGGATAAAAATGGAGTTTTGGTTAGTTTAGAAATCATGTATGCGAGTATAGGAAAGTGCATGAAAAAGGAAGTGAGTGGTGGGAGTTTGAACACATAGTTTAGGCTCTGCCGCGAGCATGATAAGGGCCGCAAGCTCGAAGAAGGGATACATTAGGAAAAAATTGCCAAAATAAGTTCTGCTATGGGCACGAGATAGAGTATGAATGTCACAGAAGCTTTTTGTGTACTGTCGCGTGCACGACTTGTGCCGTGAGCATGACAGAAGGTTATGTTGGAGTCTGTCACGGGTGCGACATGGGTCGCGAGCGCAACCTATGTGTTATGAATGCTTATAAGTTATCTCATTTTGGCTACACTATTATGTTTGAGTAATGAATGATTATGCATAAGGAAATTATAAATGTGATTATTCATGTGAATTTATATGATGAAGTGTGGGCATGGTTGATAATCCATATGTGTGTGCAAGATATCAAATGCTATGATATTGCTTAATGTGACTATATGGATGTTATTCAATATGATAATATGAACCTTAATTGGAATAATAATTTAGCCTACAAGTTGACTAATGGATTGATAGGCATGCCTATAGGGTTAAAGTATTGTAGCCGAAGCGTTTGTTTCCATTTGGAATCCCCAATGCGTATAGAATCCTTCTTGGGTTCACATAAGTGTTTATATCTTAATGATTATTTGGGTACCTACAGGTACTGATACGAAAGTATGTATTTTCGGATATAAATGCGAAATGTGGTACTTGCAAGTACAAATGCGATACCTGTTATTCGCATCTATGAGTTGCGGGCAAGAATAATAATAAATATTATGGTTTTAAAGTGAATGTAAACTTCATGTGTTATGAGAACAATTAAATGAGTGTTGAATTAATAGTGAAGCGATGCGAACTTATACGTGATGTGAATATTATGTGTTATGAAAATGTTATGCGATATCAAAATATATAATCATGATCCACTAATGATGTTATATGTATATCGAGCCATGTACATTGATAAGTATAAGAAGCATGAATTTAAGGCACGTGATTGTTGTTAAATAATGAATGTTATGATTACATATTCTATGTTGTTTCCCCACTAAGCGTTATCACTTAGCACGGGTGTTAATTCGTGTAGGTTCTGAAGTGAAGCGCAGTTGAAGGACGGCCCACATTATCTTTGGTCAACACTAGGATTTGCTATTTTGTGTAGGTCTTTTGTAATGTATGATGTAATTACTAGTTTTGGCATGTAAAGAGAAATGTTGTAATAATTGAATGTGACATGTAATACAAGTAGACAATATGCGTTTTGAAAATTTATTCCGATGCATTTGAACAAAATTTGTTAGTTCAGGATTTTATATATAATTCAATTGTATGTGTTTGTGCTATGTGATGCGTGTTGTGGCGACCATCTTCGACTGCTTTAGCGAAGCTATGTGTGTGATCGGAAATGGGCGTTACAGTTACATTGCTGGAAGAACTTGCATCTCAAGGATACATGGGAGATTTGGAGTTATAGTTACAAAAGCAAAAGGAATTTTGGAGCTTGACACCATCAATCTATTAAATGCAAAGGTAGATGCTCTCACCAAAATGGTAAGTAAAACTCAAATTAATTCTTTAGAAAGTGCTAATGTTGTGTGTGAGTTGTGTAGAGCATCTCATTCATATTCACAATGTAATGTGAGTTATAATGAAGATGTGAGTTTTGTGTAGGGGGCTTTTCACCAAAGAATGGGGATGAACTCAAAGTCTTATAACACTTAATGGAGAAAGCATCCTGGATTTTCATGGTCCAACCCATCCTCTCAATTAAACCCCCCAATTAATCTAATTAACAAACCATAAAACCCACTAGGATTTCCTATGAAACAAACTTTCAACCCTCCACAACCTTAATCCAACCTTGAAAACCTTATGGAGCAATTCATTCACCAACAAATGACCACCAATAAACAAAATGAGGAGCAATTTAAGCATATTAATTGTAGCGCCCATTCCTGTCCGCTCGCACAGCTTCGCTGCGAATAGGAAATCAATGGCACTAGACTAACTCTTTTCAAAAGATCATCAAAACAACATTTTTCATCAACATATCCTTCTAATCAACTATTCATATAAATGATAACTTGCAAATCACATAAATCTCACTATAATTGAATCCAAAATCAAGGAGTTATGGCCAAAGGAACACAACTTGTTCCAAAAGCCCTCCAACAGAAATCAACCTACGTTTATTGTCACTTTTAAGGACCTTTGAGCCCTCAAACCTCAAAGCTATTTCTATGACATTTTAAGGTATACTCAATATGATTTCAATCCAATTGGTCTCATTTATACCAAACTTATAAAACTCATTTTATAACCTAAACAATTCAACTAGATCAAAATAGGACTTATATAAATTCCAAACTACCAAACTCAATAAAATTCCAATTGACTGATTTGGCACAATTAACTTAAACTAAGCTTCTCGAACACATACATAATGTAACATCCCTTCCCCATGCGTAGCACATCGCATGATAATTTAGACAGCGTGCAACGATGAGTGGAGGTTGCTACCAAACGGAGACATAGACAAAATAATAATAAGAACAGAATAATAAAATTTCCTTCACATCAAATCAAGGTTCGAAACTTATCGCATACATATACATTTCTTGGATAACTCTTTTTTTGTTTGATCATATAACAACTCATCAATTATTACAGAAGAATACTTAATTACATTACAAATATTAACAGTAACATTATATAATCTTATCTAAAGACTCGTTGGCCAAAACCATAGCGGAATCTCCGACGATACTTCTATCTCCTTAACATGCATAGACAAACACCCGTGCTAAGTGCAAAGGCTCAGTGGGAAAACCATAAATGAACTTCCACTCACAGTGGTCGTTAATGCAAAACACATGCGTAAGCAACATATATATAAAGTACAAAAGCTAAAAGATATTATAAGTTCACATCATAATTCTTATATCAAACCATACGTGAATCATTGAGTATATTAATCTAGCACATATTAAGCATAATATATGTATATAATACTAGTCAATGTTCTTACATTACTTACACATCAAAAATCTATCTTTATTTAGTACATTCACATACAGACCACCTCATTACTATTATGTTCAACACCATATCAACCACTCATATTGCTTAAACCTATTTTGCTATTAGTTCATTTCAAAATGCTCATATTCCTTTTATATGTCAATTTAGAATTCTATAAATACTCATTTCAACATGCATTCTAAATTCACACCTATAAATAATCTCATGGCTTATAAGGGAAGATATATATACTCAGTTAGTTCATTCCTAAAACTTTTCCGAGCACTTACACACATATCAATCTTTCCAGATTTAGTTCAGGCTTGAAATGGATATTTCAAGCTTCCTACATATCCCAAAGGTTGGGAATCCGAACCACATTGTAACACTCTGATACCCCTGCTGGAAGGATACCGGAGCACCACACAACACTCACACACATGTATACATATCCGCGGAAGCAACAAAAATAAATAAAATATACAACACTTACAAAATTACATACAGATCCTTAATTACAATTACTTAATAATAATAATAATAATAATAATTACATATACAAAAATTACAGGAGCTAAAAATAAAATAAAACTTTAACTCTTATGTGGCCGACCCTGCAGATGCACAATGCGAATCAGAACTGAACCTGCCACCTATACAGGAAAGCAACCCGTGCTAAGCGATAATGCTTAGTGGGGAGGAACAAAGACACTAGAGAACGATTGCACTAAACAGGAATGCAATAAGTTATGCAAGTACAAATACTTACATATACCGAAATACTTACCAAAGCAACGTGCGAGATATCACATGCACAATATACCAAAATCATGCCAAAACATAATCACTATACCAAGCCACTAATTTAACGGTAACGCTGCACTGAACAATTTTAACACTACACTAAACATACACTAGCACATCTCAAACATTAGCCTGAACCTCACTAGCTGTGGATACGGGAGCACTACACGACATAGGATACTGCGAACAGTATCAATTGTGAGAGATTGAAGCCTCGATCACGCACTACACAGGAGACCGAAGACTAAAAAACACTTTTGGGCCCGAAGGCAAGGGGGAGACCGAAGTCTCACAAACATTTTATCACTGCACGAAAATGACCATCTCGAAGGTCGGCCGAACGACCCAAACGGGGCCTACATAGGAAGCTGCACTCATATATCCCTTTATAAGCATGCTTATCTATCCACTACCATGACACCTCAGGCTCAACTCACTCACTATAAACATATCACTTGACAAGACCAATACACCAGTCAAAATGCTAATCAAAGCCATAATCACTAAGTCGAACCACATCAGAATTTAAAATCAAAACACTGTCACACCAATAAACATTGACTCAAGTTATATAAGAAATAGGAATCAAAACACTACTATAATATATTTATGCACACAATTCAAGATCAATATCGTTAACAGGTATGAGCAGAGACATGAGCCATGCAATAGTGAAAAACCATGCATAGTCAGATAAGAAAAATAGTTCAGAAAATAAGGCAAAAAACAGGGCAGAAAAGGGGGATTACTGTCGCGATCGCGACAGGAAGTCGCGCTCACGATAGAAGCCATGAGCACTGCAGTAAACGGGCCAAATGCACGATTCGTGCTCTTGTGCATGACTCGTGCACACGAGCATAACTCCTGCTCAATGTGCAAGATTCATGCACTTGTGCACGACTCGTGCACAATATGCACGATTCATGAACTTGTGCATGTCTCGTGCACAGGTGCAAAAGCACACTTGTGCACGACTCTCGCACAAGAGCACAACTCGTGCTCATTGTCCATGACTCATGCACAGGAAGGCGATTCCCATCCCTCTGAGTCATGTACTCCACTATCCAAAGAGCATTTACACGGGGGTAAGGCCTACCCTTACCGCTATGTAACTCGACGGACCAACAAATTACCAATCCAGAATGCAATTACACGGCGGTATGGAGATCCCTTACCACCGTGTAACTCATTCCTGCCCAGATTCTTGTAGAAAACTCATTTGTTTCAAATCCAAAATCCTCTTCTCATGCATATAACTTCAAATCACTAAACATATACATTCTAACATGCTCAAGATCAATGAAACTCAAATTAATCACTAATAATAATCAGGGATATGCAATAACTCAAGATTAACACAATCAAACCCAATCCATAAATCCTTTAAAACTCATGCTTAAACACTTCTTAGAACCACATACAAACCATCAACACAACCCTAACATTTTACTACTATTACTACTCAATTAAACACATGCATAAACATATACAAAACGCTCACAATTCCAGAAATTTAAACACAGTACACACACATAATCCAAAGTGAGAAGTTGGGCAAACAAACTCCCAAACCTGGAAACTTGCAGCTCAAATCCTCTATCTTCAAGAACCCACTCTCCTAGCCTTGCTCTTCTCCTCATCACCCAATACTTGCGCAAATAAACCCAAGAATCACTTAACCAAAACCCTAACTTTCTAAAATCAAAATCAAAACCAGAAGGAGAAGAAGATCATCTTCAAATAACTAAAACCAAACACTTACCTCTTCAAAACAATTCTTAATCTCATAAATCCCAAACCAAACCTTGAAGATCATCCAACCAAAAGAGAAGTAAAGAGCAAAAAATGGAAGAAAAAGGAGAAAACACAGGGAAGAGAACGAGAAATCTGATTTCCCTCTTTTCCTTTCTTGTTTTCTTTTTCTTCTTTCATTAATTACTCCCCACCAACCCAAACCACTAGTCAAAATCCTATTGGTCCACATGTTAAGATCCTAAAGAATTAAGATCCCTCTTTGACTAACTCTTCATTGAGGCACCATACACCCTACTCACTAGATAACTTCCATATTAAACACATTAAATCCTTGGTACAATACACACGTTCCACTAAATAATTACTTCTCTTAACATAATATCCATAAATTATCCAAAATTTTCTACATGCACAATTTACCAAAATACCCTTCATTTCCGACTTGCCACGCAAATTCCGACTAGGCCCTTTTTGGGTCGTTACAATCACTCCCCCTTAAAGAAATTTCATCATCAAAATTTCATCCTCGAAATTTCCCCGCTTACCACTTACACAGGTAAAACCATAAAAAAAATCTCCAAATCGCTATCACTCATACCATTCAATTCTCAAAACATATACGCTTCATACAAGAACCAAAGTACTCATGTCATCTTAATAAGCAATTCTAATAAAATCCATCTAATAAACATATTACTTCCCTCAAACACATAACACTCATGACATAATCAAAATCTTATCTCTACTAACACCTTATTCCATAACACTCTTTACTTCTTAACTCTGACTACTAACACTTCACATTTTCCTTAACACACTGCTCTTTTATCCAAACACTGCTATTAATATCAATCACTCAATGTATATCCTGTCAGCTTTTCTCAATAAAATGCATACAGTGATGCTTTCCACATACAAATGAGGAATGCGGATGAAATGTCTATGTCATGATTTATGTATGCGAAATGATGCGAAAATGCAATCTAATCTATAGTAATGCACTTTTTCCCATCCCAATGCTTCACTATGCTTATGTTCACACGATTCAAAGGAGATAGCTGACAGACATACAGAGTGACACCTCAAACTCACACTATGCATATAATCTCATATCACTCACTAGTCGATAAATCACTAATCCTACATCCATACACTACACAGAACAACATCTGTATTAGGCCACAACACTGGACAGACTCACATGCAAAGACTCTACACTCAAACAATCAGAGACCACCAGAACCGTCTAAACCTGTGCTCTGATACCACTAAACTGTAACACTCCGATACCCCCGTTGGGAGGATACCGGAGCGCCACACAACACTCACTCACACACATTCATACATATCAGCGGAAGCAACAAAAATAAATAAAATATACATCACTTATAAAATTACATACAGATCCTTAATTACGATTACTTAATAATAATAATAATAATTACATATACAAAAATTACAGGAGCTAAAAATAAAATAAAACTTTAACTCTTATGTGGCCGACCCTGCAGATGCACAATGCGAACCAGAACTGAACCTGCCACCTATACGAGAAAGCAACCTGTGCTAAGCGATAACGCTTAGTGGGGAGGAACAAAGACACTAGAGAACGATTGCACTAAACAGGAATACAATAAGTTATGCAAATACAAATACTTACACATACCGAAATACTTACCAAAGCAACGCGCGAGATATCACATGCACAATATACCAAAATCATGTCAAAATATAATCACTATACCAAGCCACTAATTTAACAGTAACACTGCACTGAACAATTTTAACACTACACTGAATATAACAACCCAAAACAGGCCTGGTCGAAATTTGCATGCCAAGTCGAGAATTTAAGGGTATTTCAGTAAATTGGTGCATGAGGAATTTGGATGTTAAGGACTTAATTGTAAAGGAATTAATTAAATAAGTTTAGTGGAGGAATTTTATGGTGTGCTTGTAGTGTATGGAAGTAGGATATAAGTGGGTTAAGAGGTTTTATAGTGTGGGTTTGTAGGTTTGGTGCCATGGAGATATTATTATAAGAGTTGTTTGGGTATGTTTTGTGTATGGTAACTAGAGTAAATAAGTTAAAGATGGGATGATGGAACCTTTAGGATGGTGACACATGGCATGGGGTTGGTGAGCATTAATTGGGAAAGGAAGAGAGAGGTAGGGAGGGATGAAATTCGTGAAGCTTCCCGTGGAAGCTCCTCATTTCCTTGCTTACATTTTTCCGTCCCTCTCTTTCTCTCTTACTCCCATTTTCTGCTTCCATCTCCTCTTCCTTGTGTTTTCTTGAGTTTTGATTGGGAATCAAGAGGTAAGTTCATGGATTTTTATGGCTTCTTTTTCTTCTTATTCTTCTCCTACGTTTTATGGGTTTTGATTGGGGTTCTCATGGTTTGATTTTGTGTTTTGGCTGGGTTTTGTACAAGAATCGGAAGAAGGAAGAAAGTGGAAAGGGAAAGAGAAGGTGAGACCGTGAGAGGGCCGAAGTGAAGCTTCAATTCCAGGTTTGGGAGTGTGTGTAAATGTTTGGGAGCTTTGATTTCTGCATTTGAGTTCTTAGGTTGTCATTGCCTTAATTCTCACTTAGGTTGTGGAAGTGTTTGTGTTGTTTAATTTCTGGAAATTGAGTGTCTTGGCATGTGTATATGAATGTATTTGTTTTGATGAATGTGTTAGTAATGCATGATTAAGGGTTGAATTGAAGGTATGTGAGAATTGAAAGTGAAAATGCATGATTGGGTAAATTCTGTTCAGTTTTCATTTGACCTTTGTCCAATATTTTTGTCATACGTGTAGTTATAGACCTCTAAAATGCATGATTCTTGAGCCATTAGAACCATGACTTCCATTCCTTTAAAAGTCCTAGAAATAGATTTGGGAAAATACTTCTTCTAAGATCCAGAAAATGTGCCAAAACCATAGTGTCTCTGTTTGGGTCGGGTTATCTGAGCAGTTTGGGTTGTTTAGCTCATATATGGAGTTTTAGATGTTCTTTTGATCTGAAATTTGTTGTATTTGACATTTAACATCTTAGGGAACAAATGTTAAGAAGGAAGGTTTTCCTTAAAATGTCGTTTAGATGTCCGTTTAGCCTGAACAAAAATGAGTTGTGAAGCAGTCCTGTACCCAAGCTTCTGTTTTGCAATTTTTGGTAGGTCACGGTGGTAACCAAATTCATTACCACCATGACATATGAAAATGATAGGCAGAATGCTTAGTTTGGACCTCACGGTGGTAACTAAATTCATTACCACCATGACCCCTTCTGTCTTGACCATTTTATGCGTTTTTCTTCCTGAATTGAACTTGTATTGCACCGAAACTTTCTAGGATCTATCCGATGCATGTTTAGGACTATTAAATGAGTATAAGAATAGTTATCACTTGGAAAATAAACACGAATAGGATTAAGATTAATACAAACTAATAAAATAATTAGGTGTAATTGTATGAATAGAATCTAGTCAAGTTAATTGACATTTAAGGATTATAATACCTTTAGCTGTTTGAGCAAGTTATATTATAATGTGAATATATTATGCATATCTGTACTTACGATCCTCCTCTAAGAATATTATATTATGCTTAAGTGTAAATTGTATCATTGTATGATTAAGACTTTGCATCGTTAAGTATTGGTATAATAGTTTCCCCTACTTGACCCTGGTGCTATAGAATAAAGATATGGGTATAGTGTGTTGGCATGAATTATATTATACGCTTTGCAATATAAATTGCATGATGCATGACTAACATTATGAACATATTTCTATGTCTATTGTACTATGGTTTATGCATGATGTTATATCTATATATATATGCTTTATGCGATTCGAAACGTGAATTGTTTTTCGCATGACCTGCAAGAGTTAGTCTAGTGGATAGTTAGGCATGCCTAATAGAGTCTCTTTAGCTGCAGCACCTTTGGACGTTTGGACCCTGATCAGGTCCCCCGTTTGGTTCCTTGCGAACCCTTTATTGTGTTCAGATCCTCGTGATCCTTTTTAATGTGTTTGGATCTTGCTTAAGATCCCACTCAGTAAAATGTTTTAAATGTGATAAAATGAAATGGTTTTCGATTCGTACCCGTAAGGTACCCCTTTGGCCGATTTGTACCCATAAGGTACTGCCTGTACACTCATTATCCACTATGGTGAGTCAGCAGGTGCTTTATTATTTTGTTTTGCTTTGAAATAACTATAAGAATGTGATATCCGAATGAGCATGATAATGATTTGAGGAATCAGTTTATATGTATATGAACGTGACTATGGGCTTTGGAATGTATGTCTGTATTATGTAAGCATGATTTTATATCTAACACGATTATCCGCATTTTTCATACGATGTGTTATGATCTTCAGAATGTCATGAATATGATTCGAATATTATGTATATACGTATGCGACTCAGCATGGTTTCATTATATTTAAGCACGTGAATCGGATCAGTTAGGACTAGGGGTATCTGAATTAATATGTTTAATCTTATGAACTTGACCTTTGAATGCTATGAAGGTAGAGGTGTATTAGCTTTGTAGGTGGTTTCAGCTAGCAAATGAGCATCGTCGGGTGATGATCTTATGCATGTTTAGATAGTTAGAGATTATGCATTGATACTTAATGGATCTCAGTAAGTGTATGTAAGATTTATTCGTATTGTCGCATGATGATGCGATGTTATGTTATTATTTTGGTCTCTGCTTTGGAGTGTCTTCGGTATGACATCATATATATCAGAGTGGCGCAGCGGAAGTGTTGTGCCTTGACTTTGTCAGTTAGTTCTTGGCTAGAACGTGTGTACTATGGCATGATAGTTGCATGTTTTATACCTCTTGTGACTATGCACGGAAAGGTACTGATATTTGATACCTCGGTAGGTATATGCATATGATATTGTATGTAGTTCTGCATGATGATACTTGTATCGTGTATTGTATTATGTCTGTTTTGGCCTATTCTTGACGTAAGTATATGGTTATGGTTGTGAGTTTTCGAATTAATGCCTTTACTATACAAGTCTGATTATATATGTGTTATGAATGTTCGCATTAGCCATTGTGAGTGTGTTATGCCTTGGCGACCATTGTGAATGGCCGTTCATACTCTTGTGTATTCTCCCCACTAAGCGTTTATCGCTTAGCACGGATTCCTTCCCGTGCAGGTGGCAGGTTTGGTTCTGTTCAAGTCGCACATCTGCAAGGTCGGCCACGTAGAAGTTAGAAGTTTTGTTATGTGATCAGCTTCTGTATTTTGGATTTTTGTTATTCCTGTAGTCTTATGTATCTGTAAGGTTTTGGATATTATTTTGGGTTATGTAAACGTTATTATATTTATATATATTAAGGTATTCCTTCATTTTATCTTTTGCCTTATGCTTCCGCTGAATGATTATATGTATGTATGTGAGTTATTGTATGTTCAGCTATTGTTCCTTTAAAGTTTTAATTTCCTCTGTATTTTTGTATGCATGTCATGTATGAATGTATGCTTTCGCTTAGTGTATGTGTGCATGTGTGTGAGTGAGCATCGGGTATCGCGCCCGCCGGTGCCCTTCCAACGGGGGCGACGGTGGGGGTGTTACACTGAACATACACTAACACATCTCAAACATTAGCCTGAACCCCACTAGATGTGGATACTGGAGCACTACACGACAGAGGATACTGTGAACAGTATCAATTGTGAGAGACCGAAGCCTCGATCACACACTACACAGGAGATCGAAGCCTCAAAAACACTTTTGGGCCCGAAGGCAAGGGAGAGACCGAAGTCTCAAAAACATTTTATCACTGCACGAAAATGACTAGCTCGGAGGTCAACCGAACGACCCAAACGGGGCCTACATAGGCAGCTGCACTCATATATCCCTTTATAAGCATGCTTATCTATCCACTACCATGACACCTTAGGCTCAATTCACTCACTCTAAACGTATCACTTGACAAGACCAATACACCTATCAAAACGTTAATCAAAGCCATAATCACTAAGTCGAACCACATCAGAATTTAAAATCAAAACACTGTCACACCATTAAACACTAACTCAAGGTATATGAGAAACAGGAATCAAAACACTACTATAATATACTTATGCACATAATTCAAGATCAATATCGCTAACAGGTATGAGCAAAGACATGAGCGATACAATAGTGAAAAACCATGCATAGTGAGATAAGAAAAACAGTTCAGAAAATAGGGCAGAAAATAGGGCAAAAAAGGGGGTTTACTGTCACGATCGTGACAAGAAGTCGCGCTAGCAACAGAAGCCAGGAGCACTGCAGGAAACGGGCCAAATGCATGATTCGTGCTCTTGTGCACGACTCGTGCACAGGAGCATAACTCGTGCTCAATGTGCACGATTCGTGCACTTGTGCAAGTCTTGTACACATGTGCAGAAGCACACTTGTGCATGACTCGTGCACAAGAGCATGACTCGTGCTCATTGTGCACGACTCGTGCATAGGAAGGCGATTCCCATACCTCCGAGTCATGTCCTCCACTGTCCAAAGAGCATTTACACGGGGGTAAGGCCTACCCTTACCGCTGTGTAACTCGACGGACCAACAAATTACCAATCCAGAATGCAATTACACGGCGGTATGGAGATCCCTTACTACCGTGTAACTCATTCCTTCCCCGATTTTTGCAGAAAACTCATTTATTTCAAATCCAAAATCCTCTTCTCATGCATATAACTTCAAATCCCTAAACATATACATTCTAACATGCTCAAGATCAATGAAACTCAAATTAATCACTAACAGTAATCAGGGATATGAGTTAAGATTAACACAATCAAACCCAATCCAGAAATCCTACAAAACTCATGCTCAAACACTTCTTAGAACCACATACAAACCATCAACACAACCCTAACATTTTAATACTATCACTACTCAATTAAAAACATGCATAAACATATACAAAACACTCACAATTCTAGAAATTTAAAAACAATACACACACATAATCCAAAGTGAGAAGTTGGGCAAACAAACTCCCAAACCTGGAAACTTGCAGCTCAAATCCTCTATCTTCAAGAACCCACTCTCCTAGCCTTGCTCTTCTCCTCATCACCCAATACTTGCACAAATAAACCCAAGAATCACTTAACTAAAACCCTAACTTTCTAAAATCAAAATCAAAACAAGAAGGAGAAGAAGATCAACTTCAAATAACTAAAACCAAGCACTTACCTCTTCAAAACAATTCTTAATCTCATAAAACCCAAACCAAACCTTGAAGATCATCTAACCAAAAGAGAAGCAAAGAGCAAGAAATGGAAGAAGAAGGAGAAAACTGTAACACCCCCACCGCCGCCCCCCGTTGGAAGGGCACCGGCGGGCGCGCTACACGACGCTCACTCACGACGCGACGGAACATACAGCGGAAGCATACATGCGCTAAGCGGAAGCATTCAATAACCAAAAATAATAAAAATCATAGAAAATATACTTCAATACAATAAAAACAAAATACAAAACTATGTACAATATCCCAAAAGATTACAACTTAAAATCCTTTACAAAAATACAAATACAAAAAAAAAATTACAGGAGGAGACAAAATAAATAACTCGACTCCTATGTGGCCTGCTTGCAGATACGCGACACGAGCAGCTCCCAAAAATCCTTCACGCTACCTGCACGGGATAAAAGCCCGTGCTAAGCGATAGCGCTTAGTGGGGAGGAACAAACACAACAGAACACTATACAAGAAAACATGCACTAACATACATAATTCATTATGAATCAGAGTACAGAGATATAAGTATATTCAGGATAAATAATACAAAACACTAAACCATTACACTATTCAGAGTCACACAATAATCAGAACACTTCACTAAATCGATACCAGACAGTTCACACAAAAGCCTGAAATCAATGGTGGAGGATACGGGAACACGGCATGGGAGACCGAAGCCTCAAAAACACTTTAATACCCGAAGGTAGCGCGGGAGACCGGAGTCTCAAAACATTTTATCACTACACGAAAGATGACCATCTCGGAGGTCGACCGCTTCGCCCAACAGGGCAGACTGAACAGCTGTACACTAACCCTTCTTAAGCATGCTTAATTATCCTATACCTTGACACTTCAGGCTCGACAACACGTTGACTCATACAACATAACACAATCAACAACAAGGTTCAAATCATGAATAAAATCATAACTAAGACACTATTACATTGCTATCACAAGTCATAAACACAACTCAACTCATGCAATAGTGAGAAACAGTGCAAAGTGGAACAAAAGAAACACATTCAGAAAACAGGGCAACCAGGAAGGGCCTCTTTCGCGATCGCGACAAGTGTCGCGCTCGCGACAGAGCACGGGGTACTTCCTCGCGAGGTCGCGCCAGGGGGCCTACTTGCGACGAAGCACTCGCGGCAGAAATCCACGGAGCCGACCTCTGTCGCGCTCGCGACAAGCGTCGCAATCGCGACAGTGACCAGTTCCTTCCTCCTCGCACGCCCGCTGGACAGCACGCTCGCGCGGAGGGTTCCGCTACCGAGCTCTCTGTCGCGCTCGCGGCAAACTTCGCGATCGCGACAGAGGGCTCTTCAAGAACAAGGGGCCAAGTCCGCCTTCTGTTGCGATCGCGGCACTTGTCGCGATCGTGACAGAACCCAGATTCGCCCATTTCTGCACTTTTCCTTCACTACTGACACACAATTCTTCATACAAACACACAACATGCACAAGCACTTACCTCAAGCCTCCGGCACATCACCACAACATTGCCCAAACCACATAAACACATTTTAAATAATAATCCATCATCAATTCATCATAGATTCACTCACATCCCAACTCAAAATCCATTAACATGGCATGATCAAGTTCCAAAAACACACATACTAATTTCACTACATCACTATCACTTCACTATAAATCACTACTCAATTTAAACATGCATTCATAAAACACCCAATATGGCAAAAGTCATGCAATCACAACATAGAGTCGATCCAAGGAGGAAATTAGGGGAAAAACACAAAATCCACCGCATAACTCCCAATCACTTGCATGCATTCCAAACCCATTCCCAAATAAACACTCAAGAACACAGCTCCCATACCTGAAAATGAAGCTTCAAACCGTGCCCCTCACGAAACCACTTTATCCTTGCCCTTGCTCTTCCTTCTCTCTTCTGATGCTTGCACAAAACCCAGCCACAACACACTCAAATCAGACCCAAAATCACAATCAAAACCAGAAATGAATGCAAGAGAAGAAGAACCCAAGATTAGAACTCAAGAAATCCAAATACTTACCTCTTACAATCCTTCAAGACCTTAGCTCAAAATTCCAAGAAAACTCAAGAGAAAAGAGATGGAAGCAGAAAAATGGAAGCAAGAGAGAGGGGAGAACGGAAAATGAAGGAGAGAAGAGAGAAATGAGGTAGCTTCCATAGGAAGCTAGGCAAATTTCTGCACTTCCCTTCCCTCTCTCTTACTTTTCATTAAATGCTCACCAACCTCCAAGCCACTTGTCACAATCCTATAGAATCCATCAATCCATCTTAACATAACCACTCTTAGCACCATACACTAAACACACACAAGCCTTTTTACATAAATATCTTCAATGCACCATGCACCACAACCCACAAAATAACAGCCCTTAAACCACTTACACACTATAACCATATGCCACGAGCACACACTATTATTCCCTTCACTTAACTATTTACTTAATTAATTAATTCTTTCAACACATAAATCCTTATTATCCAATTTTTCTCTTACTCGAATTACGAAAATACCCTCAAATAACCGACTTACCGCGCAAATTTCGACCAGGCCCTATTTGGGTTGTTACAAAAACGCAGGGAAGAGAACGGGAAATCTGATTTCCCTCTTTTCCTCTCTTGTTTTCTTTTTCTTCTTTCATTAATTACTCCCCACCAACCCAAACCACTAGTCAAAATCCTATTGGTCCACATGTCAAGATCCTAAAGAATTAAGATCCCTCTTTGACTAACTCTTCATCAAGGCACCATACACCCTACTCACTAGACAACTTCCATATTAAGCACATTAAATTCTTGGTACAATACACACGTTCCACTAGATAATTACTTCTCTTAACATATAATCCCTAAATTATCCAAAATTTTCTACATGTACAATTTATCGAAATACCCTTCATTTCCAACTTGGCACGCAAATTCCGACTAGGCCCTTTTTGGGTCGTTACACACATAGTTCTAACTCTAGATTTATAATGTACAATATTGACACTCAAATACAATTCATTCATAGTCCTAAACTCATCGCCTCAAATTCATGTCTAGTATTCAATACAGTTTATTCGTAATTTATAACATTTTATGTAAGTCATTTTATAATTTCACGTCTTTATTAAAATAGGTTAGTACTTAAGTTAAGAAAAGTTATTCACATAGAAATATAATCAATATTTTAACGATCAACTAATCAATAATTCAGAGTAATTAACAGCAATCACACATCTTAAATGTAACAACCCGAATTACACCCTAGTAGGATTTATGATGTAATTGTATAGTAAGGGTATAAGAAATTGGACCACGAATAAGATTAAGAATATTTAAGGACATAATTGAAGAGGTAAATTAAATTTTAGAAAAGAAGTTGAGTGGAAGGACTAATAGGGACAGATTTTTCCACTAACTTCAATACTTCTTGCATGTGGCTGCCTAGGTGGCAAGCTCACAGCAAGACACATATCTAAAATCTGCCACATGTTCCCCTCAATCAAATTTTCCACTTACTCCTTATCTCAATTCCCTATTAGTCCTTCCACTCAACTTATTTTCTAAAATTTAATTTACCTCTTCAATTAGGTCCTTAAATACTCTTAATCTTATTCTTGGTCCAATTTCTTATACCCTTACTATACAATTACACCATAAATCCTACTAGGGTGTAATTCGGGTTGTTATATTAAACATCTTTAATAATTCTCTATAGTGACCTCATATAAGTAACTATATTCACACCCTTTAAACAGATTAGAAGTATACATTTCTTACATACCTTTCCGTGTGCATTCAAAAAATCTTTCCTGCATACTTACTAAAATATGCATTTATAATAAAAGACTCTTACAGTTCATACACACATACATACTTTCAATTATGTACTCATAGTATAATATGCATTATTTATTACACATTCTTTTATTTAACTGACATCGAAATTGGAATACAATAACACATAGGTACCCCGAAGGTACTTCACATATTTTGTATGGAAATTCAAAGCATATAAACACATAGTGTACATATTTAGAATAGTTGTGATATTTTGCATTACAGAACTCATATAACACTTATCACTCATTCATATTCTTTTCAGTTCATTATTTGTCTACAATATTAAGGTAGGGGATAACGGGTGAACACATAGGTACCCAAAGGTACAAAAACATTTTTCTTTTCTTTTTCAAACACATAGGGATCTTAAGCAAGTCCAAACACATAGGGATATTAAGCAAGATCCAAACACATAGGGATCGCAAGGACCCAAACGCATAGGGACCTGATCAATGTCCAAGAAACGCATAGGCTGCAGTAAACAGAACCCTATAGGCATGCCTATCTATTCACAACCGTTTGACCTAGGCTATACACATAATTATTCTCTTTTATGATACTCATATCACTCTTACGTATTTTTATAGGTGCATACTTTCACTGTAATCATATATTGATTTCGCCTTTATTTATTCATGTAATGTTTATTTATGCCATGATTATCATATTCAGAAATAATCATCCAACCCATATACTATTTATAATTTACACATCCATATACATGGGAGACTTACATATAGGGCGTGACACTATTATGCTCCATATATGATCACATAACCCATACTTACACATATATGTACCACATATATTTTTATATAGTTATTGTAATACACGACTACCCCTCGGGAGGAATATCGGGATGTCACACACGCAAACACATACATTCATGCAAATAACTAAAGCGGAAGCTTATAAAATAGAACATAAGCGAAAGCATTCAGGAATAACATATATACTTGCCTTTTAAAATAGCATTCGGGAATAATATATATATACTTCTATAGCTACATGAACAAAATCTTTACATTATCAAATATCAGAATTACATGCCTTTTAAAATGTTTACAAAACACTATGCAAGAGTTCTATATAAAAAGAATACTATATGTTCAAACAAAAAGAAACCCTTCAAAATCAAACTCCCACTGGCCAGCAAATGGGCACTCACATCCAGAACGGAACCTACAAACCTACATGGAAACAAAACATCCGTGCTAAGCGATAACGCTTAGTGGGGATGAACAGAAGCAAAGGACTTCTAATGAAGTCGCAAACAAAACATATGGATTATACAATCAAAGTCACTTGCAACAATCAAAGGTAATAAACATAATATGAGCAATAATATCAATAGCACAACTAATACATTGACCTTTACCTTTCATGCTCATATCACTCATGTACATTCTCACCTTACATAACAAATGCTTTAATCATAACATTATCATGTATACTTGCTAAAGCATGGTCTTATCACAAGCATTAACATGAATGCTCAAACAATCAAATTTTTACTAAAGCAATAGCTTAACAAATCATAAAACCAAATGAAAGAAAAGAGCCTGAACTTTCATAAATCGTGGATATGGGTACTGAAGATACTGGTTGGACACAGTATCCGAACACACAGAAGACATAATTCTCGAAATATACAAATACGAGAAGGTAACAAAAGAGACTGAAATCTCTAAGCAAAAGACCCATATGAGTCTACTGAGCAGCTACACTAAACCCTTTATAAGCATTCTTATCTATCCACTAACTTGACACTTCAGGCTCGCTAACACTCTAATTACTATAACACATATTCACGTATCCAATCACAATCACATTTCACTCAATTCATGTACATGCTAAACAATCCAATAAATATATATAATTCATACTAGTAAATAATACCTATGATGTATAATATGCATGTTCAAACATATTCATAGAGTTCACCATACAAGTACACATACCATTATGATACCATCATATATCAGTAACATCGCATGCCATATCATGTTCAATAATTAAAAAGCACGTATACATTTAATTCATTTATTAAAGTATTATGCCATAGCATCATTTACATATAATTTCCATTGACAAACATTCATATACTCATCTCAAAATGTTAAATATGAATTGGATAAGTTATAGAAACTTGTAGAGAAGTTCGGGTGCATTTCGGGAAGGATAAGAGCACAAAAATACACAAACTAGAGGGGGGGGGGGGTAAAGGTGGGTAATGATTCATGCCAACCATGGGATCAAAATATGAAGAAAAAATCCCTCATTAAACTTTTTCTGTCGCACTCACGATAGTAGCTTCCATCAAGTGTCCTATGAGACTGCTTTTCACTTCAAACTTGAACCGCCTAAACCAATGTCTAAACCTCATATTTAGGCAAAAAGTCCTCTTAACAATTGCTACCTAGGATTTTAAGTTTCAAATGGAACAATTTCTAGGTCATTCTAACTTCTACAACAACAGGTATAAACTAAACTATCAATATTGTTCCAACAAACCCACCAGAATAGAGACACTTATGTTTTGGCCACTTTTGGAAAACTTAGAGCCAGAATTCATTCATGGCCATTTTTGGGACTTGTATAGGTATAAAATTCATGGTTCTAATGCCATAACAATCACTTAATTTAGAGTTCTAAAACTCCACTTATCAATAAAATATCACAATGAGGTCTGATACAATCGGAGCAGAGTTTTCCCCTACAACAAGGATTCATACAAGATCAATATATTATACTTATGGCAATTCAATTAACACTTCAACACACATCCATTTTACATTTCAATTATATCAAATATCAATTAGAACATTAAACATGCATCAATTTACACTACATCACAATTCAATACACATGCAAAAATCAAAGGGCACACGATCCCAACCTCTAGTAGAGCAGCCGAGACACCCCAAATTTAGATCTTGTCCTTGGCCTTCACAATCATTCTATCCGAAACTTCATACACAGCCAAGAAGACCAACACAAAATCTCTTAGTCCATTACACAACCAGCTCAAACCAAAACAAAAATGGAATAGAAGAAGACCCAACACAAAGCTAAATCACACTTACCTTCTTAATCCTTTAATAACCTCTTCAAACCATCTAATGCAGAAATTAACCAAAGGAAAACAAAAATCAAAGGAGAAAGGGAAAGTGAAACTGAGAAATAGAGTGGAACCAAATGCATGCAATCCAACTATGAAGACAGATTTTCCCACTAAGATCACTTATATTGCATGCAAAAGTCCACTTGGCACTTTCTCCTCAAGCCATATGTCTACTTTAAGACATGTGTCTCACAAACCCTTCCTAACTCCTTATAAGCTGCCACTTGTCCAAACCCAACTCCAAAATCCAATTTCATCCCGCCATAATAAGATTTTCGACATAAGTGTTGTGTCGCGCTCACAACAAAATCCTCACTAGAAATCTCTAATTTTTTAACTTGACCAATCCTCCACACAATTTCTTCACTCACCCTAGCACTCATTCCAATGTGTCCTCTCTTACTAATACAGATCCATAAACTTACCAATACACCGCAAATCCTACTAGGGTGTAATCCGGGTTGTTACAATCTCTCCCCCTTCAGAAATTTCATCCTCGAAATTTCAGCTGATACCACATATAAAAATAGACTTACTATAACAAAACTTATACAAATCAAACTCAATCACAATTGAACTTACCAAAAGGACCCGCTTTATCATCTTCCTTGTCCCTAATCATGGCGAAACACCGAGCTGGACCACCCGAAGGAATTTGCTTCTCAACCATTTCCGATATTTCATGCGCTGCTTGACCTCTTCTTCTTTTACCTCTTGTAAATCCAGTCACTCCCTTATTACCTCTACTACCTTGCTGTACCGTGCTCTCTTTCATCTTCGAACAATTGGCAAGCATATGCTCCATGCTGCCACATTTGAAGGATGCTCCACTAAGCTTCCTACATATACCCCTATGAAATTTCCCGCAATGCTCACACTTTGGCATATTGCTTTCCTTACTAGGGGGTGCCAAAACACTTCCCTTAGATTCTTGCACTGGACCTGACCTTTGAGTATGCTGTCCACTAACTACATCACGGGATCTCTTACTACTTAACATATTATCATCGGTTACTCTTATTTTGTGCTCCTTACTTTGCTTGACCACTTCCGATTCTTTTAGCTTCATCGCGGCTGAAACTAATTAGTAATAACCCACCACATGCATCACTGCCATGGCTGATAAAGGACCTCTAATGCTTTCTCTTAGCCTGTCTTCAAAATGATGACACTTAAACTCTTCAGTAAGTAACACTTCCGACACATACTTACTTAGCCGACTAAACTCCTTTTCATAATCACTCACTGTCATACTTTTCTATTTCAAACTCATAAATTCTTTCCATTTTGCTTCTCTGTATGCCTTAGTGACTTATCTCTTCTTAAACTCCTGAACAAAGAACTCCCAGTTCATCTCAATAGGCCGCTAGGGATTCCTCGTCACTTGCTTCCACCAATCATAAGTTGGGCCTTATAGCAGGGACACCGCACAATTAACTCTCTGATCCAATGGGCAATTATTTTCTTGTAGGATTTTTCCCATCTTCTCTAACCAATATTCGGCTAAATCTGATTGATCCATATTTGTTCTATCAAATTTCTCTGCTCCTCTCCTTCTAATCAAATCCATTGGGGAATTAGCGGCAGTTAGCCTTTCAATCAGTTGCATCGTCCCTTGTATCAATACTGGATCACCATAAGTCGGGCCCATACCTTCAGCTCGGGGTCTCTCTTGTGCAGGCTAATGAACCCTCCCTGGATTCACACTACCCACTGTCTCACCTATCTCCTCACTAGGATTGGACTCCATCTAAACTCTATACAAGAAAATATTTGCATTAGGCCACGACTCTAGACAGACTCGTACACATCTATACATCTTATAGTCTAGAACCAACTAACCAGGCTCTAATACCACAACTTGTAACACCCCACTACCCCTCGGGAGGAATATCGGGATGTCACATACACAAACACATACATTCATGCAAATAACAAAAATGAAAGCTTATAAAATAAAACATAAGCGAAAGCATTCAGGAACAACATATATACTTGCATTACTGAACTTCTATAGCTACATGAACAAAATCTTTACATTATCAAATATCAAAATTACATGCCTTTGAAAATCTTTACAAAATGCTATATAAGAGTTCTATATAAAAATAATACTATATATTAAAATAAAAAAAAAACCCTTCAAAATAAAACTCCTAGTGGCCAGTAGATGGGGACTCACATTCAGAACGGAACCTGCAAACCTACACGGAAACAAAACATCCGTGCTAAGTGATAACGCTTAGTGGGGATGAACAGAAGCAAAGGACTTCCAATGAAGTCGCAAACAAAACATATGGATTATACAATCAAAGTCACTTCCCACAATCAAAGGTAATAAACATAATATGAGCAACAATATCAATAGCATAACTAATACATTTACCTTTACCTTTCATGCTTATATCACTCATGTACATTCTCACCTTAAATAACAAATGCTTTAATCATAACATTATCATGTATACTTGCTAAAGCATGGTCTTATCACAAGCATTAACATGAATACTCAAATAATCAATTTTTTCACTTAAGCAATAGCTTAACAAATCATAAAACCAAACGAAAGAAAAGAGCCTGAACATTCATAAAGCGTGGATACCGGTACTGAAGATACTGGTTGGACATAATATTTGAACTTATAGAAGACATAAGTCTCGAAATATACAAATATCCGAATG
Organism: Excoecaria cochinchinensis; assembly: GCA_947683425.1. NCBI lineage: Eukaryota > Viridiplantae > Streptophyta > Magnoliopsida > Malpighiales > Euphorbiaceae > Excoecaria > Excoecaria cochinchinensis. The sequence goes on from CANTUQ010000043.1 coordinate 4,705,136, forward strand.
TAACAAAAGAGACCAAAATCTGTAAGGAAAAGACGCATACGAGTCTACTGAGCAGCTGTACTAAACCCTTTATAAGCATGCTTATCTATCCACTAACTTGACACTTCTGGCTCGCTAACACTCTAATCACTATAACACATATTCACTTATTGTAACACCCTCAACTCCGACACGTACCATATCAAGGGATGAAGAGCTACGGTGAGTGGAGGGTGCTACTAGACGAAGACATACATGGCAATACAGAAATTAAGGTAATAAAATTTCTAACTTCTAGAATCGAAATCTGAAGACATACACATCCTAAATCTATATCATCAACACCATTATTCGCACTATAGAATATTACAACTTATCACAAAACCGCATAAATAAAATTACATTTTGAAAATAATAACACTTCCTATAAACTCTACCGACTTGTTGGCCAAAACTCAGCGGACCGCTACGTTACTTTGGTCTCCTAACCTGCACGAAGAAACACCCATGCTAAGCGATAAGGCTTAGGAAGGGTCTGCAAATAAACAATAACCAACCACTGACAGTGATTGGCGAAAACTAGCACATGCATTTACACATATTCATAAGCATAAAATATACCGGTTAAAACTATCACAAATTCATATTCTTTAGTTTATTACGAAAACTTAAGCCATTACACATACATTATCATCTTATAAACTATAAACAGAAATACTCATTTACTTTTTAATCAAAAATATATTATACAAAACTTATCATATACTTTAAATCACTTAATGGCCCTATAGATAGTTATACTTCATAAATTCCCGAAATATGTTTTAAGGTTCGAAATATAAAGTTCATAAATTCCCATTATTACAAATATTTCAGAATCATACAAATTACAGTATCAATACTTAAATCAAAACATTTCATTTTAATCAAACTGTTACTTGCTCAAAACCAAACAAAATATTTTAATCTCAGATTTGGTTCGGGCTTAAAACAGTTATTCCAAGCTTCTACGTATCCCTATGGTTGGGGAATCAGAACCACATAGTTCTACAGAAAATCTTATACACTTATTCTAGGTTTAATCATAACTCATTTCCTAAATTCAGTTTTCTATATCATGCTTAATACTTCACTTCCCTTTAACTATAAATCAATATACCATTACCATAATCACTGAGAACCAACAAACAATACATAAGGATTCTTACCAACATACTTACATTGGTCATCTAGGCTAAGGTTCAGAAGGCAGACAATACATAACATGCCTGTATTCTCGTTATAAACATATAATCGACTACATTCATAAAGCTCATTTATTTAGTACCCAACTATAGCAAATATGCACATCAGTTACTTCAATAATTCTTTGCAAAAACCATATAAACACATACATACTTCTAACTTTTAAACAGATTAATGACATGCATTTATCACATACAAAAATTCTTATGCAGTCAATAGTTATTCACACATCTGCATTAGATTAAACATTATTTGCTATACTTCTTTTCATTTAACTAACATTAGGTTCAAATGCTAAGCATTACGGTATCCGAAGATACTGCACATTTCCACATAGGCATCCATAAAGGATCTAGAACAGAGGAGTGCATAGCGCACAAGTTTAAATGGCATTTTAAAAAATGCATCAGATGCTTTTTCACATAATCATTTGTAAATCATCACAGAACTTATCAATTAATTCACATTAATTTACTCTTTTAATTGCCTGCTAAGTCAAAGGGGTGGATAAATGAGTAACAGAATACATTGGGGGTACCCGTAGGTACAATCGAAAAGCAACATCGTATTTTCCTCATTCAAAACATTTTCACATTGGGGATCTTAAACAAGATTTGTACACATTGGGGATCGCGAGGATCCAAACGGGGACCTGATCAGGGTCCAGAACATAACAAAGGGCTGCAGCATCAAAAATCTATAGGCATGCCTATCTATCCACGGCCGACTCACGCAGGCTAAATTTTCCATATCATTATTGAAGTCGTCACGTTTCACTCATATATATACATTCCATTAAATACTTCCATTAAATACTTGTAACATTCTTTTATGATCACATGCATTCATATATTTGCATATCATATGTACAATTACAGTTATCATATTCAAAACTAATCACGTGTGGTTTCATAGATCGAAATATTCATAAGAACATATTAAACGTATTCATATTATTAATCATCTTGCATTCATTTAAACTTAACAGATAAGCTTACATTTCATTATACATATACATTTATAACACAATAATAGTAGATCAAATTCTCATATTTCAATAATTACTATGCATGGGAACTGTGACGCACGCCGAATCCAGCAAAGGCCCTCCTAGGCGAGACCCGCTTTTAGGGATCGAGGGATTGGTTTGTGTCTTATTGATTTTGGGTGCCACGAAACATCTTGGACACCTCCTTCCCAATAGAATATTGGAAAGGATCATCTAGGCTCAGGACACCTTTAGTGACCTTTAGGGTATTTTGGAGTCGCCACCCAATTTATGAGAAATTGGGAAAGGTCATCAAACCTTGGGGTCTTAAACCAGAGAAGGTGTTCGGAATTTCACTTTTATTAATGCCTTAAGTTAAGTTTATAAATGAGTTTTTAAGAAATCGAAATTCCATCTCTCATTTCACACGGTCGTGCAATAAATTTAAAGCGCATTGCAATCATATTGGAAAGCGGTAAAGGAAGCAAAAAATAAATTACATGTAACAAAATGGGACAGAACAATCCCCCAAAATAAGAAAGCATGAAAGAATAAAATTCGCCCCAAAATAAATTATAAAGGGCCAGAAATAAATAAGTAAATAATATACTTCACAAAAAGAGAATAAAATATATCATACATAAATCGGGAATTTATTGGATTTTTAGGAACATTGGTTCTTTTTTATTAATTTAAGAAAATTGGAGAATTTTTTTTAGGCATTGATTGAAAAAATCGGGATGAGTGATCCCATTTTATGAAAATTAATTCTCCATTTGAAAGTGAGATTTTATTGATTAAAATAGAACATTGGTCCATTTTATTAGGAAAAACTCAATTTGTTAATAAAAATCTTTTTGGTGATTTCTTATTCAAAACGTGCATAAAAATAATTAATTTTACATAAAAATACACAAATACGACAAATAAATCAAAGAAAAGAAAATGCAGAGTTTAAAATATGCAAACCGAAGCTCTGAAGGTCTTTAATTTCCTGATCTACCGGTTCACTCAGAAATATCACTCACAGTGAAATAAATAAATTTTGAGGCCATAAAAAAGAATAAAATAAGATGTTAGTGAATTAAATCAAATAAATAATATAATATAAAGAAGCAATTAATTGAATAAATTAATCAATTCAAATGATCAATTAAACAATCAATTGGATAAATATAACAATCAATTAAACAAATTAAACATATACAATCGATAAAATCAATTAGATATAAACAATCAATTACCTCAGTTAAATATAAGCCAAAATTAATAGTTGCATCATGCAGATAAATTAATTTAAGCTAATGTTATTCATGACAAACACATTAATATACAATAAATAAATAATGGCAACCCACACATTAACTACAATAACCAATTAATAAATAACTTAATAACTAGATTAATTATTAAGTTAACTATTAATACTAAATCGTAACTCCCAAGTAACCAATGAATAGTAGCCATATAAAAGAACAAATTGGTGAACAGAATAACAATAACAAATATAGTGAATAGCTTGATCCGTATATAATGGCGGGATTAATAGTAAACAATAAAGAAAGAACAATAAAATACAAATAGGTTGATAATAGGTATTAATCATAAACAACAAATAACAACCTAACAATACACAATAACAAAAAAATTAATAATATGACAACAAAATACATGTTAATCATAATAAACAAACTTAAGTTTATGTCAAAAATAACAAACAACAATAAATATATACAATATATAAATTAACAAAATCAAACAACAAAAAGTATATACATTATATACAATGGATAAGCAAACTAACAACAAAGAATGAGAAAAAAAGAAGAGTTTTGGCTTTAATCCAGATATTTACCCTCAGATATGATCCTTTAATTGCAAATGAAGAAAAATTGATTTCCCTATCGATTTGCTTGAAAAGAGAATTAAAAATGAGTGCTTTAAAATTGTTTGTAGAAAATCTGTCCGTGAGAATTGAGTCTTAAACATAAATAATTAATTTATTTGGCTCAAGAACAATCTTAGAATCAATTGAAGAAGAAAATCCTTTTGCTCTTAGAAAACCTTTGTTTCTCTCTTCTGGGATTTTTACCTTCCCTTTGATCTGCTTTCATTTTCCTTTGTATACCTGGGCCATTTTTGGTCCCCCACAAAACCCTCTTTTTCTGTTAAAAACCCTTAACTACCCCTCTAAAAAATGAAAAAGGTAGTCTGAATTTTTAACCTAGAAAATTGGAAAAAGAACTGGCCAAAAATGGAAAAAATAGGCGTGCTGGCGAAGATGGCGACCCGCAGAGTGCGCCTGCACAGGGGACGCATGTCGCGTAGGAGGACCGCAGAGTGGCATGCGGGTCGCGCAGGGTGACATACGGCCCTCCACAGGAGGGCCGTATGCCGCATGCCCCCTCCGCGGGCCGCATGCTGCGCAGGCACCACGACTTGCACAGGTCTGGAAGCTCGTGGGCATGGTCTGCCACGCGCCACGCCACGCAGATTGCACGCCGAAAAGCAGAAAATAAAACAAAAAAAAAAATAAAATAAAAAAATATAAAATAATATATATATATATTTTAAAAAGGCTTCGATAAGGAAATTCCCACTTCTAATCACTTACTCACGAATAAGTACCATTTTCATCACTGGGTAACCTTTGTTTGAGCTGCCTCAGGACCCGATATCAACAGTTGCTCCTAGTTTTGGGGAACGTAGTGCCTGGGTGCCTAGGTGAGCAAAAACTCAAAGAAAGGAAGAAGAGACGCGTACTTGAGGCAGCTGTCTTCCTGGTCTGAATGGAGTCATCCGGTGAAGTTATCGTTTATTTATTGACATGTTACCCCTTACCGTTTTCGAATCTAACCTGTGCGGTGTCTATCCTTTTATTCAGTATCTAACCTCTATCATTTTGGCATCTAACCTGTGTGGTATCTAGCCTCAGTCGTTTCGGTATCTGACCTGTTAGAGTGGTGTCTAACCTTCCTCGTTGCAGCATCTAACCTATGCGGTGTATAGCCCCAGCCATTGTGGTGATTAACCAACTTTGATACGGTGTTTGACCTCCCTCATTGCGGCATTTAACCTGTACGGTGTCTAGCCTTAACTGGGTTGGTCTGTAACCGACTTTGATGTGTTGCAATGGTATTCTTCATTTTCTTGGTTAGTGAGTTAGACATTTGAGTGGTTGTTAGACATCATTGTCGTGTGCCTGAATGTTCAAAGAAAATAAATTAATTGAATGCATTAACCTGTTCTGGTTGTGTACGAATCGACTTACTTTCATTATTTTAATATTTTCCTTTATTTTTGTTTTGTCATTATTATTATTATTGTTATTATTATTATTATTATTTATATTATTTTTTTATTATATATATTTTTTATTTTATTTTTCTATTTTATATATATATATTTTTGTTAACTATGCTTAACAACAAAAACACAATAAACGCAAATATAAACATAAACTCATACTATAGGTAGAGAATTTTTGTACATCATGTAAAAACAGTATCCAACATATCCCTGAAACACACTCTACAAAGGAGGGTAATCTGTGGGCATGTCTGGATTGTCGGGCTGAGTTGGATGAGGTGCCGGCTGATGCGTGACATCCTCAGGCGGTGGACTCGATGATGACGGATGAGATACCCAAAATCTGACCTCTGCCTGTCTATCGAGAAAAGGGCTAGCCCTACTCGCAACAGTATGAGACAACTCCTAAAAACTAGAGTCTACGCTAGATACAACAGAAGCGTATCCATCAATATGAAACCCCAAATCCTCTCGGATGACGGGCAAGTCTCTCCCTAAATCCTCACGCAGATCTCTCACGCCCTGGGATGCCCCTGCGAAAGTCTGCTCCAAGATATCCATCCGGTGCCTGGTGGCGGCCAGCAAATCATCCATCCTCTGGAAGGACTCATCAACCCTCTGTGTTGTCACAACCAGTGAGGTGGTCACGGATCCCTCTATCTTGCCCAAACAGCTACCAATCTCTCCGAATCCTTCTGCCATCTGCTGGACAAATAGGGTGAACCTCTCATCCTGCCGCTGTCCTGGAGTGGCGAATGCTGACATCATAACCTGGTACATGGACTGGAATGACATCTCTGGAGTGGGCTAACTCTGCTCTGCCTTGTACTCATGTGGCGATGAGACTGCAGAGAAGGATGCTCCCGGATGGCCTGGCTGACTGTAATGCATCTGTAGTGGAGGAGTGGTACGGACTCTGCTCTCATGTATGATCCGCTGTAAAGGGGGAGTGCCGATAAGACGTGTGATGCCCAAATCATATGAGCCCTCCTCATCTTGTGGCGTATATGGCTCCTCCTCATCTGGTTGCATGTGATCGCCTCCTGAAGTGCCAGCTACATCTGGGTGTGGAGGCAAATTGCAGAGAAGTCTGGTCTCTGCTATACTGAGTAGCCTATACTCATTTGAATCCTTAGATACTGGCTCCACCATACCCATAGCTCCGGCGACGGTGAGGTCAACAGATGTATCTCCCTCTAAGTGCGGCCCGAAGGTGCGATGGTCATGTCTTAAATAAAGGAGCAACCTAATCACCACTCCTCCGACACACATATACCCAGTGCTCCCCCGCCCAGCTTTGATTAACGCAGATAAAATCTCATGAGCAATGTTCATCTGTCTGTAGCATTCATGGAACCTTGACTCCCAACCCGGCCGAGGTAACTGCTGGCTAACATCTTCTGAATGTACCTCAGAGACTGTGAACGCAATAAAGTGCTCTTCGCCTGATTAGAGCAGTAGGGGACACTTGGTGTCACACCCCGTTTGCCCCCTAGTAGAATGAGCCTGTCTGTCTGTCTGTCTGTCTGTATGTGTAAGCATTCGCATGTGTTCAACATTTCATAAGGGTATTTTAGTAAAATGTATGTTTTTGGGTTTTATTATTATGGGGGTACATACATGGCATTAGTGTGTTTATTAAGTGAGAAATACTTGGGTGTGTGTGTTTATGCCATTGTAGGGTACTTTAATTATAAGTGCATTAGATGTATGTGGAATTTAAGTGTGAGTGGTTAACTCCACCAATAAGAAATGAACACTTACTTAGGGTAAAGAAAAGAAAAATAAAAAGGAAAGAAAGAAAAGGAATTGGTAGATTCACGTTCTTTCTTCACTGGTCTTCTTCTTTTTCCTTTCCTTTTCCCTAAGGGCTCTTGTGTGTAGATTCAAGATTTTATTGGTGAAGTTAATCTCTCTTGGCATTCCCTAGCTTGGTAAGTGCATATCCTTGTCTTTATCTTGCTGTAATTCTTCATCTTCTTCTTTAGGTTGAGTTTTAATTTAGGGTTGCATGTTGATGTTCATTACTGTGTTTGTGTTCTAGCTGAGGCTCCACGCGATCCCAAAGGCAAAGAGGTTGCTGGGAGCAGTGGGACTAAGTGTTAGAAGCTTAGAATCCAGGTTTGGGAGTGTTTATTTATGAAATTGTGTGATTTTGAATTTACTATAAAATTCTAGGGTTTATGTTCTTGTAAGTTTGAATGTATATGTTCTTGATTTGATTTGGTTAATTATTGGATGAATTGAGTTGTATAATTGTTGCCTATGTTGTTTGAGATGATTTCTGGAAGGTAAAAATAGGTCTGTATGATTTTAAATCAAATTGGGATTGAATTCTTTGTTCTGGAAATTCTGGAAAATCGAAGTACTGTTGAAGTTCTCTTTGTCGCGTGACTCGCTACGAAAGAAGGCAAGTCACGAGACGTGACCATCGGTCACGTCGTGACCTGCCTGTTGAGAAGCCAGTCGCGTGACCAGCTGAAGAACAAGCAAGTCACGGGACGTGACCCCCTGTCACGTCGTGCGACCTGCGAAGACGAGGCGTGATCTGCGAGATCACGCAACGTGATCTGCGAGGGAGTAGCACGTCACGAGACGTGACGTCCAGTCACGCCGTGACCTGCGAGGGCATTGCGTGATTTGATAAGATCACGCAACGTGATCGGCGAGGAACAAGCAAGTCACGCCGCGTGACCCTTGGTCACGTCGCGTGACCTGCCTGTTGGGAAGGCCAGTCACGCCTCGTGACCAGCCAATCTCGCCCGTTTCTCCGTTCAGCTCGTTTTTCCGAAATTTCCTAGTTTTTAACTCAGAAATGAATTTGGTATTTCTTCTGAATGGACTTTACTGTTGTATGATGCATGTCTTACTGTTTGATGCTTCGATATGCGTGCTACCATGATTTCCTGATGAATTATATTCCGTACTCTGAAATGTGCTTTGAATGTCGCATAACCTGCTAGAGTCGAGTTAGTGGATAGTTAGGCATGCCTAATAGAGTCTTTTAGCTGCAGCCCTCAGTTCAGTTTGGACCCCGATCAGGTCCCCGTCTGGTTCCTCGCGAACCCCTCAGTATTAGGATCTTGTTTAAGGTCCCCTCAGTATATAAATAATATGATTTGATAAATAAAATAACATTTGACTTGTACCTGTGAGGTACCCTCAGTATTCGATTCGTACCCGTAAGGTACCCTCAGTATACTCGTTATCCACTATCTAGAGTCAGCAGGCATTTTTAAATGTTAATGGAATTGTTCTGATCTGATCTGGCTATGAATGGATTATCTGAATGAGTTTATTGAAGAAATGCATGTTGGATTATTCTGGTATGGATATGAACTAGTGATAGTGAATGTTTGACCTTTAAATATGAACATGCTTATAGCAACTCTGTTATGACCTTTGTTTAATGCCATTGTGTATGTGATCTGCTTTGACGACCATTGTGAATGGCCGTCCATAATTTATGTGTGTTTCCCCACTAAGCGTTTATCGCTTAGCACGGTGTTTTTATCCGTGCAGGTGCGGAAGGCGTTTTGCTTTGAGAGAGTCGCCGTCATCAAGCCAACACAGAAGAGTTTTTAGTGTAGGGCTATTTTTGTATCAGTGATGATTCTTTTTGTATAGAACTCTCATGTATCAGTTTTGTATCAGCTTCCGCTTTTGTATCTATATTTTGTATATGTAATATTATTTGTTTCAGCTAGTTGATCAGATCATTATTGTAATAGTTATTATAGTAATGCATGATCAGCTTTTGCTTTCTTTATGTAAAGTTTTTAATTATTCTGTATTTCTGAATGTATGTTATGAATGAATGTATGTTATACTTTGTATTTGCTTGGTGGCACCTTTACTCATACGGCTTCTCACTCCTTCTCGGATGGGATCACCTACGTATGGGAAGGGGGTGTTACAGTTTGTGGTATCAGAGCATAGGTTTAGGCGTTTCTGGGTGTTATTGTGATTGTTTTGAGTTTCTTAGATGTGTATGTGTCTAGATCTGTGTTGGCTGATACGGTTGTTTCTTGTTTGTTTAGATGGCTTCTAATTCTGTTCGTGGATCACTCGAGGAATCCGCCGAGAGTGTGAATCCTCCAGTTGTGGATCCGTCTGTTTCTATTACTGTGTCGGCTCAGCATGCTAGGGTCCAGCCCGAGGCCGCAGCCATGCCCTTAGAGGCTATGTTCAGGTTGCATCAGGACATCGCTAGGGTTTTGGAGAGAGTGACTGCTCCTAGAGCACCTATGGAGAATTTGAGAAGGGCAGGAGTTGAAGATTTTTATGGCACTGGTTTAAATGAATCTGAGTTGGCAGAGAAATGGTTAGATAAAGTAAAGCGTGCTTTGAGAGAGATTCGGTATCCTCCTGACCAGCAGGCAGAGTGTGCATTAGTTCTTCTGCAAGGGTCTGCATTTGAATGGTGGGAATTGGTTTGCAGGCATCCTCAGTTACCGGATCCGATTACCTGGGAGTTCTTTGAGGGTGAGTTCACAAAGAAGTACATTACTCAGACTTGTAGGGATTCGAGATGGGCGCAGTTTTTGAGTTTGAAACAGAGGGCCATGTCTATAGCAGATTATGAGAAAGAGTTCAATAGGTTATCTCGTTATGCCCCACGAGGAGTTATGACTGATGACTTCAGATGTAAGCATTTCGAGGCAGGGTTAAATGAGTCTCTGAAGATTGCTTTGATTTCTCTGATGTGCATACCTGGGGTTAGCTACTATCAGATTGTAGAGGCTGCTGTGAGAGCTGAGTTGTTTGAGACTGTGATGAGAGAGAGAGCTCAGAGGAGGAGTTCTTCTCATGGAGGATCTTCTTCGAGTAAGAGATCTAGGAACCCACAGGATGAGTCAGCATCTGGTCCGGCTTCTAGAGGTAGACGTCAGGGTTCTGCAGCTGTATCAGGTTCTGGTAGAGGAGGTAGATCTGAGACTGCATCAGTTTGTCCTCATTGTAGTAAGACTCATCGGGGTGAGTGCAGGTGGCTCTCCGGTGCGTGCTTCAGGTGTGGGAGTTCTGAGCATCTTTTGGCCAGTTGTCCGAGATTGCATGAGGATTCAGGTTCTCAGAGAGAGGGCAGTAGGGTCGGTTCGAATGCTTCTCAGGCTACCCGTGGCAGAGGCCGAGGTAGAGGTAGAGGTGGTCGGCATAGAGAGGGAGCTGCTTCTGAAACTGTTGAGCATCCTCCTCAGGGTGCCATTAGAGCTTATGCTATGAGAGCCAGAGATGAGCAGGACGCGCCTGATGTTATTGCTGGTAAGTTCCTACTCCATGACACTGAGTTATATGCTCTAATTGATCCTGGTTCCACACACTCATATTTGTGCACGGATAAAATTGTTGATAAATTGCATTCTGTTGATCAGTTAGATTATGAGATTTGTGTGACCAGTCCATTAGGGCATAGTGTCAGTGTGAGTAGAGTTTTTAGGAGTTGTCCTCTGATTGTTGAGGGAGTTGTGCTTCCAGCGGATTTGATTGAGTTACCCTTCAGAGAGTTTGATTTGATTATGGGTATGGACTGGTTGGGTAAGCATCGGGCTGTAGTTGATTGTCATAGGAAGACAGTTGTGCTTCGGGATAGAAGTCAGTCTCTTGTGTTTCTGAAAGGTTTGGGTGCTAGTTCGTTGAATAATGTGATTTCTGCGATGCAAGCCAAGAGGTTTATCAGGAAAGGTTGTGAGGCTTTTCTAGCAGTTGTGTTAGATTCTAAGAGGGATCAGGTTCAGATTGAGGACATTCCTGTAGTGCGGGAGTTTAGTGATGTATTCCCGAGCGAGTTGCCTGGTTTGCCTCCTGAGAGAGAGGTTGAGTTGTCCATTGAGATTATGCCAGGTACTGCACCTATTTCGAGAGCACCTTATCGGATGGCTCCTGTAGAGTTGAGAGAACTTAAAATTCAGCTACAAGAGTTATTGGATAAGGGGTTTATTCGACCTAGCATATCTCCTTGGGGAGCTCCAGTTTTGTTTGTTAAGAAGAAAGATGGATCCCTGCGGATGTGTATTGACTATCGACAGATTAATAAAGTTACAGTGAAGAACAAGTATCCGTTGCCTAGGATTGAGGATTTGTTTGATCAGCTTCGAGGTGCGGGTGTCTTCTCTAAGATAGATCTTCGATCAGGGTACTATCAGCTACGAGTTCAGGATGCAGATGTGGTTAAGACTGCATTTTGGACTAGGTATGGCCACTATGAGTTTCTTGTGATGCCGTTCGGTTTGACAAATGCTCCAGCGGCTTTTATGGATCTGATGAACCGTGTGTTTAGTGTAACACCCCAACTCATACGTGGACGAACCCATCCGCAAGGGAGTAGGAAGCCGTACGAGTAGGTGTGTTACCGAACAGAAGCGGGACAAAGCATACTAAAATACGGAAAAATTTAAAACTTGAGAAGTAGATTTGGACATGCATACTTCGCAAACGCGCATACACTAAGCAAAAGCATACAGTTGTGAAAGCTTACAAGCATACAATAGAAGTTATTCTCCAAACATCGCTATACAAATATTTACATGGCCCAGAATATTAGATAAGTATCTTTACATATTATTACATATACATAATATACAGAATTACATAATCTAGGCTACAGAAACTAAACAAAATACATCGCTTCTAACTCCTATGTGGCCGACTCTGCAGATGCGCGACTCGAACAGAAGCAAACCTGCCACCTGCACGGGAAAAAGAACCCGTGCTAAGCGATAACGCTTAGTGGGGAAAACAAACATAATAATATGGATGGCCATTCACAATGGTCGTCAAGGCATAAAACACACAAGACTCATACACATATAGTTCTTACCGAGAAATATATATGCTTACATATAATAGCTGTGCATTCACATATTCCTTATCACATGGATATACTTAAAAGATTAACACACCTAATTATCATGCCAGAACATAAACACATTTTAATGTACATGTTAATTTATCACTTTACTATACAGAAATGTAGTGTCAACGTTATTCGTCATACCGACTTCAATCACACATACTATATACAAGATCGTTTACAGACAAGGACAAAAGTACAATATGCAGGTTAGAGTTACATTAAGCCCACTCGAAGATTTGTAAGCACATTCACATCTCCCAACATCACACTCATACTGATATCACATTCTTATATTCATAACTGGTTCATATAACCTAAATCTTATACATTTGGATATCATATTCTCATGTTCACATCAGATAAAGCAAACGAAATACCTGCTGACTCAAAATAGTGGATAACGAGTACTGAGGAGGAGACCTCATGAGGGAACATATAGCCCGATCTCTGACCGGGTAAACCTCAGAGGGAACATATAATATAATGTACCATACAGGTACAAGTCGAAAAGCAACATCATCTTTTTTTCACATTCCAAAAACATTTCATATCAAAGGGTTCGCGAGGAACCAGTCGTGGGACCTGATCAGGGTCCAAATTGTTCAAAGGGCGCTGCAGCTACAAAGACTCTATTAGGCATGCCTAACTATCCACTAGACTGACTCTGGCAGGCGGAGAATTACACGTAAATGGCCATAGTTAAAAATTATGACAAGCGAAGAATTCACATTCTATGATAATCAGAACACACATAATTTTAGTTCAAAATACATAGTATTGCATGCTAAAACCCATAAGTTAACATTCCTAAAACATGCAGAAATAAAAGGGTTTTATTGCAAAAACAGGGTAGGTCACGGTGGTAATCAAACTGGTTGCCACCGTGACATACCAAAGATCTTCGGCAGAAAGCAAGTCTGGGGTACCTCACGGTCACAACCAAAATGGTTGTCACCGTGACGTACCAAGAAGAGAGACAGAATCGAAAGCTTGGGTATCTCACGGTGGTAACGAAATGGGTTGCCACCGTGACATACTCACTGCCCAGACAGAAACCAACGTTTGGATACCTCACGGTGGTAACCAGATTGGTTGCCACCGTGACATACCAAACTCTGGGCAGAATGCATTTGGGTCATGGCTCACGGTGGTAACTAAGTTGGTTGCCACCGTGACCCACGCACAGATGCGATTCCTGAAGGCAAACTTCCCGATTTTCAAGCCCAAAATCCCACAATTCACACATCAAAAAGCATAGTCTCACCTCAATCATAAAATTAAACCATTCAAATATCATTAAATCAGTCATGCATCATACAATTCATATTGCAAAGCGTATAATATAATTCATGCCAACACACTATACCCAATTCTTTATTCTATAACACCAGGGTCAAGTAGGGGAAACATTATTATGCCCATACTTAACAATGCAAAGTCTTAATCATGCAATGATACAATGTACACTTAAGCATAGCATAATATTCTTAGAGGAGGATCATAAGTTCAGATATGCATAATACCTTTCACATCCAATATTACATGTTCAAGACGAACAACCATGAAATTGGCATTCATAACTCACTCAATTCCAGATGACGATATACGATACCACCCACAACAACTAACATTAATAAATCATATCAAGCAACCCCAATTCATTCGATATCCTTTAAATGTGTATAACTTAATCATGTTACACAAGCTCATACAGATTAAGGTATTACAACCCTTAAATGTCATTTAACTGAACTAGATTCTAATCATACAATTACACCTAATTATTGCATTCGTTTGTATTAATCTTAATCCTATTCATGTTTATTTTCCAAATGAAAACTATTATTATACTCATTTAATAGTCCTAAACATGCATTGGATGGATCCTAGGGAGTTCCGGTGCAAAATGGGTGCAATTCGGGAAGAAAAAAGCATAAAGTGGTCAAGACAGAAGGGGTCACGGTGGTAAGGAATTTGGTTACCACCGTGAGGTCCCAAACTAAGCATTCTATCCAGGATTTACATATTTCACGGTGGTAATGAATTTGGTTACCACCGTGACCTACCAAAAACTTGCAAAACAGAAGCTACGATTCAGGACTGCTTCACAACGCATTTTTGTTCAGCCTAAACGGACATCTAAATGACATTTTTAGGAAAACATTCCTTCTTAACATTTATTTAGTAGGATGTTAGGATTCAAATGAAACAAATTTCAGATTAAAAGGACATCTAAAACTCCAGATATGAGCTAAAACATAAACACTGGTCCAGTAACCCGACCCAACCAGAGACACTTCAGATTTTAGCTTATTCAAGGGTCTTAGAGCAAGAACTAGCTTCCGGACCTTTAGAGACAATTTTATATCTATGTCTTAGCTTTCAAATGGAACTGGAATTACTCATTTTGGAAGTCTATAACTCAACCTATGACAAAAACAATGTACAAAGGTCTGGCAAAAACTAAACAGAATTTCCCCAACATCATACTTTACACACCAAAAATTATATGAACAATCTAACACATCCAAAATTCATGCACAATCATCCAATACATAATCATGTATCATTTATACATCAAGATTATATCACACATAGCTCCCAAACCTGGAAATCAAGCTCAACCAAGCTGCTCTTTACTCTTCTACCTTCTCTTTTCCTTTCTTCTTCTTCTTAACACCAATTCCTTGCACAATAAACCAAGAAAATTACTTAATCTTTAACCCTAACTCAACCAATTTAAAAGCAAAACAAGGGAAAAGAGAAATCAGCCACATGCAATCCTAACTTACCTCTTAGAAGCAACTCAAACCACCCAAGGAAAGAAGAAAGAGCAGAAACGAGTGAAGAAGAAAAAGGAAAGAAGAAGAAGAGAAAGAAGGAGATGAATGGCGTGAGGAGGAAGAGGAAAGCAACGGGAAAGGAGGAAGAAAACCCAAGTGATTTACAGCTGTCCTCTCTCTCTCTCTCTTCTCATTATTTCATTCTTATCCCTAAAGCCACATGTCACTCTCCCATAGGTAGGTCAACCTAAGCTCACCTCCCTCCCATACTCTTACCTACACATAATTCTTTTCCTTACTCATACCCTACTTCCCTATCTTATGCACACACACTAATTGATCCCTTAAATCAGTGCTTTGAAATATTTGGTACCAAAACACACACTTCACTTGATTAAACCACCACAAACACCCTACACTCCTACACCACAAGCACACCCAATGATTTCCCTCACTTAACTTATTTAATTAATTTCTTTGCAAATAAATCCTTATTATCCATATTATTCATGTACAAATTACCGAATTACCCTCACTTATACCGACCGAGCAATCATATTTCGACTAGGCCCGATTTGGGGTGTGACATTTAGGCCATACTTAGATCGATTTGTAGTAGTGTTCATTGATGACATCTTGGTGTATTCCAAGGATGAGAGTGAGCATGAGGAGCATCTCCGATTGGTTTTGCAGATGTTGAGAGAGCATCAGTTGTTTGCTAAGCTTAGCAAGTGTGATTTCTGGCTTCGAGAAGTATCATTCTTGGGTCACATTGTTTCAGCTAGAGGTATTCAGGTAGATCCAGACAAGATTGAGGCGATAGTTGATTGGAAAGCGCCTCGAAATGTTCAGGAAGTGAGGAGTTTCCTCGGTTTAGCAGGTTACTACCATCGGTTCGTTAAAGGATTTTCTGTGATTGCTGCTCCTATGACTAGATTGTTGAGGAAAGGAGTCAGATTTGAGTGGTCAGACAGGTGTCAGTCTTGTTTTGATCAGTTAAAGCAGTTGCTTGTTGAGGCTCCTATCCTTACTCAACCCATTTCGGGTAAGGAGTTTGTCATTTACAGTGATGCTTCTGGAGTTGGTCTTGGATGTGTGCTGATGCAGGAAGGTAAAGTAGTGGCTTATGCTTCTCGTCAGTTGAAGCCGCATGAGAAGAACTATCCGACGCATGATTTAGAGTTGGCAGCTGTGATCTTTGCTTTGAAGATTTGGCGTCACTACTTGTATGGGGAAAAGTGTAGGATCTTTTCGGACCACAAGAGCTTGAAGTACTTTCTTTCACAGAAAGAGTTGAACATGAGACAGCGGCGTTGGCTTGAGTTATTTAAGGACTACGACTGCATTGTGGATTACCATCCTGGTAAGGCCAATGTAGTCGCCGATGCTTTGAGTCGAAAGTCAGTTTCAGCTTTGTTCTTGAGGCGATTCAGATGGCGATTTGGTTCAGATGGGGCTTTGCTTGCCCAGTTGCGTGTGAGGCCTACCTTGAGACAGAGGATTGTGGATGCTCAGAGAGATGACCAGAGGCTTCAGCAGATTGTGCATGAGGTTAGATTGGGTAAGCCATCAGAGTTCTCAGTTCAGGATGAGGTACTTATGTTCAGAGATCGCTTGTGTGTGCCAGAATCTGAGGATTTGAGGAGACAGCTCATGAGTGAGGCGCATAGTTCAGTCTTTACTATGCATCCGGGCAGTGAGAAGATGTATAGAGACATGAAGCAATTCTATTGGTGGTCCGGTATGAAGCGTGATGTAGTGGATTTTGTTTCCAAGTGCTTGACTTGTCAGCAGGTAAAGGCAGAGCATCAGGTTCCTTCAGGTTTGCTTATGCCTTTATCCATTCCTGAGTGGAAATGGGATGACATCGCCATGGACTTTGTTTCTGGTTTGCCTTTGACTCAGAGGAAGCATGATTCAGTTTGGGTTATTGTGGATCGGCTTACGAAATCAGCTCACTTTCTGCCGGTTAGAGTAGACTACTCCATGGACAGATTGGCCAGTATCTATGTGGATGAGATAGTTCGGTTGCATGGTGTGCCTTTGTCCATAGTTTCAGATCGGGATCCGAGGTTTACTTCCAAGTTTTGGAAGGAGTTATAGAGAGCTTTGGGCACTAGGTTGAACTTCAGTACAGCGTTTCATCCTCAGACCGATGGCCAGTCAGAGCGAGTTATTTAGATTCTGGAGGATATGATGAGAGCTTGTGCTTTGGATTTTCTGGGTAGCTGGGACAGATATGTGTCGCTTATGGAGTTTGCCTACAACAACAGTTTTCAGTCGAGCATCGGTATGCCACCATATGAGGCTTTGTATGGTCGTCAGTGTAGGACTCCGATTTGTTGGACCGAGCTATTCGAGAGATCTATGATTGGACCAGACTTGGTTGGAGATACTGAAGAGAAAATCAGAGTAGTGCAGCGGAATTTGAAGGCAGCCAAGGATCGACAGAAGTCTTATGCCAATTTGAAGAGGAAAGACGTGCATTTTGAGATCGAGGACAAAGTTTTCCTTAAAGTTTCTCCTTGGAGGAGAGTGCTTCGATTTGGAAAGAAGGGTAATCTTAGTCCTCGTTTCATTGGACCTTATGAGATTTTGGCTAAGGTAGGCCCTGTAGCCTATAGATTGGCGCTACCGATGGAGTTAGCAAAGTTGCATAATGTGTTTCACGTTTCGATGCTTCGTCGGTATAGATCAGATCCTTCGCATGTTCTGTCAGTTCAGGATATCCAGGTTCAGCCAGACTTCTCTTATGATGAGGAACCGCGAGCTATTGTAGCCCGAGAGGTGAGGCAGTTGAGAAATAAGCAGATTCCTTTGGTTAAAGTGTTGTGGATCCATCATGGAGTCGAAGAAGCGACTTGGGAACCAGAGGAGTCGATGAGAGCTCAGTATCCACAGTTATTCAATTCAGGTGAGAATTTCGAGGACGAAATTCTTATTAGTAGGGGAGAGTTGTCACACCCCGTTTGCCCCCTAGTAGAATGAGCCTGTCTGTCTGTCTGTCTGTCTGTATGTGTAAGCATTCGCATGTGTTTAGCATTTCATAAGGGTATTTTAGTAAAATGTATGTTTTTGGGTTTTATTATTATGGGGGTACATACATGGCATTAGTGTGTTTATTAAGTGAGAAATACTTGGGTGTGTGTGTTTATGCCATTGTAGGGTACTTTAATTATAAGTGCATTAGATGTATGTGGAATTTAAGTGTGAGTGGTTAACTCCACCAATAAGAAATGAACACTTACTTAGGGTAAAGAAAAGAAAAAGAAAAAGGAAAGAAAGAAAAGGAATTGGTAGATTCACGTTCTTTCTTCATTGGTCTTCTTCTTTTTCCTTTCCTTTTCCCTAAGGGCTCTTGTGTGTAGATTCAAGATTTTATTGGTGAAGTTAATCTCTCTTGGCATTCCCTAGCTTGGTAAGTGCATATCCTTGTCTTTATCTTGCTGTAATTCTTCATCTTCTTCTTTAGGTTGAGTTTTAATTTAGGGTTGCATGTTGATGTTCATTACTGTGTTTGTGTTCTAGCTGAGGCTCCACGCAATCCCAAAGGCAAAGAGGTTGCTGGGAGCAGTGGGACTAAGTGTTAGAAGCTTAGAATCCAGGTTTGGGAGTGTTTATTTATGAAATTGTGTGATTTTGAATTTACTGTAAAATTCTAGGGTTTATGTTCTTGTAAGTTTGAATGTATATGTTCTTGATTTGATTTGGTTAATTATTGGATGAATTGAGTTGTATAATTGTTGCCTATGTTGTTTGAGATGATTTCTGGAAGGTAAAAATAGGTCTGTATGATTTTAAATCAAATTGGGATTGAATTCTTTGTTCTGGAAATTTTGGAAATTCTGGAAAATCGAAGTACTGTTGAAGTTCTCTTTGTCGCGTGACTCGCAACGAAAGAAGGCAAGTCACGAGACGTGACCCTCGATCATGTCGTGACCTGCCTGCTGAGAAGCCAGTCGCATGACCAGCTGAAGAACAAGCAAGTCACGGGACGTGACCCTCGGTCACGTCGTGCGACCTGCGAAGACGAGGCGTGATCTGCGAGATCACGCAACGTGATCTGCGAGGGAGTAGCACGTCACGAGACGTGACGTCCAGTCATGCCGTGACCTGCGAGGGCGTTGCGTGATTTGCGAAGATCACGCAACGTGATCGGCGAGGAACAAGCAAGTCACGTCGCGTGACCCTTTGTCACGTCGCGTGACCTGCCTGTTGGGAAGGCCAGTCACGCCTCGTGACCAGCCAATCTCGCCCGTTTCTCCGTTCAGCTCGTTTTTCCGAAATTTCCTAGTTTTTAACTCAGAAATGAATTTGGTATTTCTTCTGAATGGACTTTACTGTTGTATGATGCATGTCTTACTGTTTGATGCTTCAATATGCGTGCCACCATGATTTCCTGATGAATTATATTCCGTACTCTGAAATGTGCTTTGAATGTCACATAACCTGCTAGAGTCGAGTAAGTGGATAGTTAGGCATGCCTAATAGAGTCTTTTAGCTGCAGCCCTCAGTTCAGTTTGGACCCCGATCAGGTCCCCGTCTGGTTCCTCGCAAACGCCTCAGTATTAGGATCTTGTTTAAGGTCCCCTCAGTATATAAATAATATGATTTGATAAATAAAATAACATTTGACTTGTACCTGTGAGGTACCCTCAGTATTCGATTCGTACCCGTAAGGTACCCTCAGTATACTCGTTATCCACTATCTAGAGTCAGCATGCGTTTTTAAATGTTAATGGAATTGTTCTGATCTGATCTGGCTATGAATGGATTATTTGAATGAGTTTATTGAAGAAATGCATGTTGGATTATTCTGGTATGGATATGAACTAGTGATAGTGAATGTTTGACCTTTAAATATGAACATGCTTATAGCAACTCTGTTATGACCTTTGTTTAATGCCATTGTGTATGTGATCTGCTTTGACGACCATTGTGAATGGCCGTCCATAATTTATGTGTGTTTCCCCACTAAGCGTTTATCGCTTAGCACGGTGTTTTTATCCGTGCAGGTGCGGAAGACGTTTTGCTTTGAGAGAGTCGCCGTCATCAAGCCAACACAGAAGAGTTTTTAGTGTAGGGCTATTTTTGTATCAGTGATGATTCTTTTTGTATAGAACTCTCATGTATCAGTTTTGTATCAGCTTCCGCTTTTGTATCTATATTTTGTATATGTAATATTATTTGTTTCAGCTAGTTGATCAGATCATTATTGTAATAGTTATTATAGTAATGCATGATCAGCTTTTGCTTTCTTTATGTAAAGTTTTTAATTATTCTGTATTTCTGAATGTATGTTATGAATGAATGTATGTTATATTTTGTATTTGCTTGGTGGCACCTTTACTCATACGGCTTCTCACTCCTTCTCGGATGGGATCGCCTACGTATGGGAAGGGGGTGTTACACTTGGTGCTGCGATCCGCTCCCTTATACTACAGGGTGGCCAACACCTCTCGTGATCTCTGGATATGTCGTATAAGCCAATCTCAAAAACTCGATCCAGCCGGCAAATGCTATCAAGGCTCTCACCTCATCCCACATGCCTATCCGCTCTAAGAATGGTCTACACACAAATCTGCTAGGCAACATCCTCATTTAACACAAGGTCTCATAACGCTGCCTCTGCACGTCTGACATCTCCTCTAGAGGCGAAGGTAAATCTAGTCTCTGGTGTACTCTACGCGATCGAGGCATCCAAAAAAATGACAATTAGTTTATGCAAAATGAATTAATTAGTATTATTTTATTGATTATTCAAATGGTATTTTAACTGAATTCAAACAGTATCTTTGCTAAATACCGACAGCAATTTAACTAAGCAAGAACAACATTTTAACTAAATTCTAGTAATTTTTTAACTAAAATGCAGCAAATTTTTTTTTACGCATACTAAATACCCAAATAGGGTTCTAATCTTGTACAACCAATTTCAATGGCAAAATTATGTACACTTATTATTATTATTATTATTATTATTATTATTATTATTATTATTATTATTATTATTATTATTATTATTTTAAAGCAAATAACTCAAATTGGCAATTATCATCTTCTACTCGAGTGCAATTTTAACTAGTGTTATCTGTACTTATTTACATTTTTTAAAAAAAAAACAATAAAAATAAACATAACAACAGAATCTAATTACATGCTAAAAAAAACCATATAAATATCTAGTTTCTACGCATTCCACATTTACACATTATTTTTACTGCATTTTTCACTTATCCTCCGGCTGGCTCGTGCAAGGAAAACGGTGAGCATTTCTCTCTTTTTTTTTCATTATTATTTATTTTTTTTACTTTCTACTTACAAAGAAAATAATAGCAAATGTATCACGTCGAATAAACAAAATAAAATTTGAAAATAAGCAAACAAAACTAATCTGCTAGTGAAATACCCATTAAAAAAATCATAGAGAAAGTTAAAAAAATTATATCACCTTGTAGACGGTTGAAATATGATCGCTTTGGTGTGAAAAACTCAGAAAATGGATCATAAATGCGCAAGATATGAGCAAAAAATGAGAGAAAAACGATGAAGAAAACAAATGAAAGTAAGAAAAGAAAGTTGAGTGAGGAGAGAGAATCACGCTCACGGGCAAAAGCCAAAATGGGATTTAAAAATCCCAATGACATGCGGCCTCAAGGTGGGGCCGCATGTCAAGGCCTTGAGATGCGGCTACAGGGCCGCATCTCGGCCAAGGGAGGTGTGGCCATGTGGCCGCACCTTAGCCACACACCAAAAATATCTCTTTTTTTTTTTACTTTTACTTTTTACTATTATATATATATATATATATATATATATATATATATATATATATATATATATATATATATATATATATATATATATATATATATATATTGTTACAATTTTTTTTTTCTTTTTCATTTTCTTTTTTACTCCTTGGATATTTTCTTGTACTCCATTCTTGCAGTTGACACCATTTATTAAGCATCTTCCTGCGAGGAAATTATATATGCCAAAAAAAATTAATAACAACAAGAAAAAAGTAAATTATGCTGGTGGATAACGAGTATATAGTGACGGTACCTTATGGGTACGAATCGAACAGTGACGGTACCTTACGGGGACGAATCGAAAACCATTTTATTTATCACAAGAAAAATATTTTACAGAGGGGACCTTAAACAGGATCCAAATACATAGGAGATCGCGAGGATCCTAACGGGGACCTGATCAGGGTCCAAACAGAACAGAGGGCTGCAGCTAACAGAACTCTATAGGCATGCCTATTGTCACATCCCAAATATGGCCTAGTTGGAAATAGCAAGATTAATTGGACATTAAGGGTATTTTGGTAATTTATGCAAGAGAATTAAGGGTTTTATTGAAAAGTTAATTAAAGTTTTGAGAGAAGAATTTTTATTAGTGACCATTTGGTAATTAAGTGGGGATTTAAAGAGTTATGCAAGGAGCTATTGGTAAAAGTGTAGTTAGTGGAATTGAGGGTCCAATGCATGAGTGCCATGTGGATAAGTGAGTGTGTGCATGTTGGGGAGAGAAGAAGGCAGAAATTTTAGCTTCTCTTAGAAGCTATCAGATTTTGCTCCTCTTCCCTACTCTCTCTCACGTTTCCTTGCTCTCTCCCTTCTCCATTTTCTGTTCTCAAGCTTGCATGTGTAATCCTCCTTTCCTTGAGCTAGGGTTTTAAGTTTTGAAGGGTTCCAAGAGGTAAGTGGCTGAAATTTTTCTTTGGGTTTTCTTCTTCTTCTCCTCTCACAGTTTGGTTTGGATTTTATAAGGTTTTGGTTTTTGGGTTATCTGAATATTGGTTTTGTTAGATCTTTGCAAGCATTTAAAGAGAAGAGAAAGGATAAAGGAAAAGGAAAAGTTGTAGATTGAAGTCAGTGGAATTTTTGAGCTCCATTCCAGGTTTGGGAGTTTACTTGGTTATATGTTTGGGAGTTTATGTGGAGTGTTTTGTCCATCTCATTTTGGATCCTGTTTTTGAGTTGAATGTTAATATTATTTGTGTATTTATGGTATATGAAATTGCATGAGTAAAATAGCTTTGTGTTTATGAATATTGATAGATGATATAATTGAGATATTTAATTGACTTGTGTTGAAATTGCTGATTGAAAGATTATTGAGCTTATAATTTGTGTGTATATCCTAGTTTAGGGAGAATTCTGTTTATGTCTTACCAAACCTCTGTATATTGGTTTGATCATAGCTTGAGTTTTAAAACTCCAATTTGACGGTTTCTTGCGCCATTGAAACCAAGACTAATTTGCCTTTAAAAGTCTAAGAGAGACCATAATTTAATTCTGTCACTAAGAGTCTCAGAAATGGCACAAACCGGACGTGTCTCTGTCTAGCTGGGTTCATTTGAATAGTCTTTAGTGTTTAAAGTATATCTCTTAATTTAGGAGTCTAATTTACCTATAACTTGTCCCATTTGAAATCTAAGACATAGGGGAACAATTGTTAAGTAGACCATTTAGCCTAAAAATGAGGTCTAGTGGTCGGTTTTTACGATGCAAGTCTAGAGTGAAAACCAGTCTTGCAGGGTTCCTGAGGTGAGCTACTGTCGCGAGCACGACAGAGTCGTGACCTCGTGATAGAACAACCCATATAAAGCCTTTTATTATTCATTTTGAGCCCATGGTTGGCATGGATCAATCCCCTACCTTTCCCCTCAACATATTATGCATGATTAGGGTTATTAAATGATTATAAAAGTAGTTATCATTAGGAAAACTTATGAGTATGATTAAGATTGGTAATTTAGCTAATAAAGTAACAATATATAATTATGTGAAGGATACCAATTGAATGACAAATATGTGTATGAGCTATAATATCTTAAGCATGATGAGTTATATGTTTATATGTACATGAGTATTATTATGATTTAAATGCATACAATTTATATGTACCTGCATTATTTAATCGTGAGTTATATGTTCATATTGAGACTTATATATGATGTATATGTTTTTGAGTTTGACCAACATACATGTATTCATAAAATAACATGATTATACTTGATTTATCCTCAGTTATATGATAATTATTTTAGATCATGATTGAGTTGTTATTTGAGCCTGGTAGTCATAGTTAGTGGATAGATAAGCGCTTATCAAGGGTCAGCGTGTGTGTGCAGCTGCTGTATTTTAATTGTTTCATGCGGGCCCCATTTGGGTCTTTGATTCGGGCCCCGTTTGGGTCATATAAGATGTATGAGGCCTCGGTCTCCGGTATACCTTCGGGTATACATGATTATAAAAATGTTTTGAGACTCATGTCTCCATTTGCTTGGGATACTGTGTCCTATCAGTATCATTGTACCTGTATCCACTAGTTAGCGAGTAATCAGGTTATTACTTGAAGTTATTATATGAGTTTAATTTATGCAGCCGTTATTTATATGAAGTGAATTTATGTTACATGTATATGTATATGCGTTATGACATGATGAAATGTAATACTTGTATTCTAATATGAATGGTTATTTTTCCGATATACTTGAGTATAATGAACAATTGTTATATGCATGAGTAGTATATGTTTTTATGCTTTTGTTATTATTAAGCTTATATATATGTTTATTGCAATCATATGTACATGCATGTGTTGTTCCTCCCCACTAAGCATTATCGCTTCGCACGGGCTCTTTTCCCGTGTAGGTGGCAGGTTCTTTTTGGAGTCAGACATCTGCAGGTCGGCCACTAGAAGTTTTTAGTTGGAGTTATTTTGTCTTTCGCTGTATTTTTGTATATGGGAACTGATTTTGGAAAATGTAATTTTGTTAAGGATGATTTTGTATATGTATATGTTTAGTGTTTACAAATCCCTTTTTGTAAAACTATATGATTATTTATATAAGGATTTGATATCTTTACAATTATATGTAATCGTTTCTATCATGCTTGAGTATGTAAATGTATTTGTGCGCGTGGCACTCCGGTATCCTTCCAACGGGGGTATCGGGGTGTCACAGCTTGGTATCAGAGCACCGGTTTAGTCGGTTCTGGTCCTATGTGATTATTTGAGTGTAGAGGCTTTACATGAGAGTCTGTCTAGAGTCGTGGCCTAATGCAGTTGTTGTTTTGTGTAGTGTCTAGATTGAGTCGGATCTAAGTGAGTATATGGGCAACATGATGGAAAGTGTGAATCCGATTGGAAGTAATCTGGTCGGTCAGGATAGGCCTGCACGTGAGCGTGCACCAGTCGAAGGTCAGGGTTTTGATCCGGCATTAGTTCAAGGCTTACTACAAGTGGTAGACAGATTGACTGCTCCTAAGGCTCCTTTTGAGCTTATAAGGAAAAGGGGAGCAGAAGAATTCCATGGAACCTCCTTGGATGAATCAGATGTAGCGGAATTCTGGTTGAAGAGGACTGATAGGATTTTACAAGAGATAGCTTACCCTCCGCATCAACAAGTTACTTGTGCTGTATCGCTTTTGCAAGTATCAACATATGATTGGTGGAACCTTATGCTTCTCAATCCCTAGAGACCAGCTGAATTGACATGGGAGTTCTTCGTGAAAGAGTTCGAGCAGAAATATGTGACCAAGGCTTATCGGGAGGCAAAGTGTAATGAATTTATCAATTTGAAATAGAGGAACTTATCGGTCAGCGACTACGAGAAAGAGTTTAGTCGATTGACCAAGTATGTGCCTCAACCGCTGTTGACGGAAGACTTTAAGTGCCAACATTTTCAGGGTGGATTAAGAGAGGTCATTAGAGGTCCATTGTCGGCAATGGCAGTTATGCATCCGATTGGATACTATCAGTTGGTAGCTGCCGCAATAAAGTTGGAAGAGTTCAAAATGGTGAAGCAAAGAATAGAATAGAAGAGGAGAGCATCGGATGGTGAAGTTGCTAGTAATAAGAAGTCTAAAGGTACTCCGATTGAACAAGGAACTAAAGGGACTGCTCAAGTGCCTTCCGAGGTGGGAAGTGTAGCACCGCCAGTGAGTAGAGGAAATAGAGCACCGGAGTGTGAGCATTGCCAAAGGTACCATTGGGGTGCATGCCGTAAGATCATGGGTGCATGCTTTAAGTGTGGAAGTATGGAGCATCGGTTTGCTAGTTGCCCCGATCGACAAGAGAACAAGAGCCAACAAAAGAGTAAAGTGGCTGGAGGTAAATCAAATGCAACAAGAAGCAACCGGGATCGAAGTAGAGCTCCTCAATCGCCATCGGAAACGGTGCAATGACCTAGTACTATGGGAGGGTATGCTCCAGCTAGAGTCTACACGATGATTAGAGAAGATACTCCAGAGGCTGCAGGTCCTTCCGGTAAGTGTTTAATTGGTTAAGTTTCTATTTGAGTTCGGTTTTGGTATTTGGGATGTAAGTGGTTAGCGGGCAAATTTCGAGGACGAAATTTCTTAAGGAGGAGAGAGTTGTCACATCCCAAATATGGCCTAGTTGGAAATAGCAAGATTAATTGGACATTAAGGGTATTTTGGTAATTTATGCAAAAGAATTAAGGGTTTTATTGAAAAGTTAATTAAAGTTTTGAGAGATGAATTTTTATTAGTGACCATTTGGTAATTAAGTGAGGACTTAAAGAGTTATGCAAGGAGCTATTGGTAAAAGTGTAGTTAGTGGAATTGAGGGTTCAATGCATGAGTGCCATGTGGATAAGTGAGTGTGTGCATGTTAGGGAGAGAAGAAGGCAGAAATTTTAGCTTCTCTTAGAAGCTATCAGATTTTGCTCCTCTTCCCTACTCTCTCTCACGTTTCCTTTCTCTTTCCCTTCTCCATTTTCTATTCTCAAGCTTGCATGTTTAATCCTCCTTTCATTGAGCTAGGGTTTCAAGTTTTGAAGGGTTCCAAGAGGTATGTGGCTGAAATTTTTCTTTGGGTTTTCTTCTTCTTCTCCTCTCACGGTTTGGTTTGGATTTTATAAGGTTTTGGCTTCTGGGTTTTCTGAATATTGGTTATGTTGGATCTTTGCAAGCATTTGAAGAGAAGAGGAAGGATAAAGGAAAAGGAAAAGTTGTAGATTGAATTCAGTGGAATTTTTGAGCTCCATTCCAGGTTTAGGAGTTTACTTGGTTATATGTTTGGGAGTTTATTTGGAGTGTTTTGTCCATCTCATTTTGGATCCTGTTTTTGAGTTGAATGTTAATATTATTTGTGTATTTATGGTATATGAAATTGCATGAGTAAAATAGCTTTGTGTTTATGAATATTGATAGATGATATAATTGAGATATTTAATTGACTTGTGTTGAAATTGCTGATTGAAAGATTATTGAGCTTATAATTTGTGTATATATCCTAGTTTAGGGAAAATTCTGTTTATGTCTTACCAGACCTATGTATATTATTTTGATCATAGCTCGAGTTTGAAAACTCTAATTTGAGTGTTTGTTACTCTATTTAAACCAAGACTAATTTACTTTTAAAAGTCTAAAAGAGACCATAATTTAATTCTATCACTAAGAGTCTCAAAAATGACAAAAACCGGACGTGTCTCTGTCTAGCTGGGTTCATTTGAATATTCTTTAGTTTTTAAGGTATATCGCTTAATTTAGGAATCCAATTTACCTGAAACCTATCCCATTTGGAAGATAAGACGTAGGGGAACAATTGTTAAGTAGACCATTTTGCCTAAAAATGAGGTCTAGAGGTCGGTTTTTGCGATGCAATTCGGGAGTGAAAACCAGTCTCGCAGGGTTCCTGAGGTGAGCTATTGTCATGAGCGCGACAGAGTCGCGACCTCGCGACAGAACAACCCGTATAAAGCCTTTTATTCTTCATTTTGAGCCATGGTTGGCATGGATCAATCCCATACCTTTCCCCTCAACATATTATGCATGATTAGGGTTATTAAATGATTATAAAAGTAGTTATCATTAGGAAAACTTATGAGTATGATTAAGATTGGTAATTTAGCTAATAAAGTAACAATATATAATTATGTGAAGGATAGCAATTGAATGACAAATATGTGTATGAGCTATAATATCTTAAGCATGATGAGTTATATGTATATATGTACATGAGTATTATTATGATCTAAATGCATATAATTTATATGTACCTGCATTATTTAATCGTGAGTTATATGTTCATAATGAGACTTATATTTGATGTATATGTTTCTGAGTTTGACCAACATACATGTATTCATAAAATATTATGATTATACTTGATTTATCCTCAGTTATATGATAATTATTTTAGATCATGATTGAGTTGTTATTTGAGCCTGGTAGTCATAGTTAGTGGATAGATAAGCGCTTATCAAGGGTCAGGGTATGTGTGCAGCTGCTGTATTTTAATTATTTCATGCGGGCCCCGTTTGGGTCTTTGATTCGGGCCCCGTTTGGGTCATATACGATGTATGAGGCCTCGATCTCCGGTATACCTTCGGGTATACATGATTATAAAAATGTTTTGAGACTCATGTCTCCATTTGCTTGGGATACTGTGTCCTATCAGTATCATTGTACCCGTTTCCACTAGTTAGCGAGTAATCAGGATATTACTTGAAGTTATTATATGAGTTTAATTTATGCAGCCGTTATTTATATGAAATGAATATATGTTACATGTATATGTATATGCGTTATGACATGATGAAATGTAATGCTTGTATTCTAATATGAATGGTTATTTTTCCGATATACTTAAGTATGATGAACAATTGTTATAAGCATGAGTAGTATATGTTTTTATGCTTTTGTTATTTTTAAGCTTATATATATGTTTATTGCAATCATATGTACATGCATGTGTTGTTCCTCCCCACTAAGCATTATCTCTTAGCACGGGCTCTTTTCCCGTGTAGATGGTAGGTTCTTTTTGGACTCCGACATCTGCAGGTCGGCCACTAGAAGTCTTTAGTTGGAGTTATTTTGTCTTCCGTTGTATTTTTGTATATGGGAACTGATTTTGGAAAATATAATTTTGTTAAGGATGATTTTGTATATGTATATGTTTAATGTTTACAAATCCCTTTTTGTAAAACTATATGATTATTTATATAAGGATTTGATATCTTTATAATTATATGTAATCGTTTCTTGCATGCTTGAGTATGTAAATGTATTTGTGCGTGTGGCGCTCCGGTATCCTTCCAACGGGGTTATCGGGGTGTCATAGCTATCTATCCACGACTCGACTAACACAGTCTAACACATACTTGTTTCCTTTAATGATGTACATGTTATTTTTAATACTATTTTTGAGGTGTATACTTTTATTATAGTCACATAATGATCATGTGCATAATTCATTTATGATGAAAGCAATGGCTTATATACAATATAACAAACCATAACCGTTCCATTTCAATCCCATCATAATTTTAACAAATTCCTAAATATTAATTTCAACTATAGCTTAAATGGTGTAACATATCCAAGTTTACACAACATATCATATGTAAAGCATAAGTAAAAACCCATGCCAAATAGCTCGACAATATACATTCGTAGCATAGAGAAGAGTCGTGCTCACGACCTTAGTCACGACCGCGACAGAAAGCTAGATGGCCTTTGTCACGCTCGCTACACCAGTTGCGCTCGCGACAGAGCCAAGCATCACACTCCTGTCAATTCTCAATTGAATACAACTTCACATAAAAACATACCTACTCTTATAATGTCCATAATAATTTCATAAACATTACTTCCCAAATTCATGCGTTAAATTCAAGAACTTCAACACAAGTATCTTAGACTATTTAAGTTATCGAGAGTCATTCATTATTTAGAAAGTCATATAAAACCATTTGAGATACAAAACATTCATTTCAATTTTGGTTTACTACACACCTAAAATAATAATTTAATTCAATCTTAACATGATGATGGATAAGTTTTAGACAATTCTAGGGAAGTTCGGATGCATTTCGGGAGTAAAAACACATCAAAATACACAACATAGGGGAGGGTAAAGAAGGGCAAGAGTCCCTACCAACCCTGAGGTTCAAAAGAAGAGGAAAAACCTTCAACAATCAGGTTCTGTTGCTCTCGCGACAAGGGTCACCCTCACGACAGAAGCCTCTCCCAAGTGCCCTACGAAAAACGGGCTAACGTGACTGCTTCTCGGCTTTGACATTGTACTGCCTACATCAACCTCTAAAACTCCTTTTAAGAAAAAATGTCCTTCTTAACAAATGAACCTTAGGATGTTAGCTTTCAAATAAGACAAATTTCCAGATCAATTGGAAATCTACAACATCAGATATAAGCTACAAAACCTACACTGCGCGAGTGAACCCGTCTAAGCAAAGGCACCCCGGTTTTTACCATTTTCAAGGCTCTTAGATCAACAATTGGCTTCCGGTCCTTCAAAGAAAATTTTAGGTATATGAATTGTATTTCCATTGACACTAGTCTCACATAATTTTGATATCTATAACTCAACATATTACTAAAACAAGCACTAAAGGTCCAATGAAATATGGGCAGAGTTTCCCCTAGAAACTCAACCCCACCAAAACTTAGCAAACCCACACAACAAAATAACACAAGCAACCCAAATTTGACAAATAAGTATCAAACATCAGAAAAATTCAATAATCGATACACACACATACATATATGTCAAAAGATAGATTTCCCAAACCTGAACATCCTATGCTCCAATTAGCTTTAATAGTTGCACTTCCTTGCTTCCATACTCTTTCTGCAGTTTTATTACTCCAATTTCCTCATCAAAGACACATAATATTACTTAATATTTCTAATTGAACAAAGAGGAAATTTCAAAAATTAGAACTCAAAACTTACCCCTTTATCTCAAATCTTTCATTAAGAACACTTAAGCTGTAAATTCCATCGTACAAATCTTGGGGCTTGCAAAGAAAGAGAGAGAGGATGGCGTGAGAAGAAGAAGAAGAGGAAAAAAAGAAGAAAAAGAGGGGATAAGTGAGGGAGGAGAGAGGGATGAGTAGAAATCTGCTCTCTCACGTTCTCTCTCTCCTTAATTACCCCAACCACCACCATCTTATCTCTAATGCCACATGTCCTTTTCCTATTGGCCCCCACTAGATTTTTATATCCAAGTATCCCTTTATAGACACCGGGTCCCGAGTAGCCTAGATCAGGATTACCCTGTCACACCCCAAAATAGCCCTGGTCGGATTGTGCATGCTAAGTCGGGATCTGAAGGGTATTTCAGTAATTTGTGCTTGAGAAAGTTGGAGTGTTAAGGACCTAATTGAAAAGATAATTAAGTTTGTAAGGAAAGAAATGTGTAAGTGAGTGAAGTGTTATTTGTCTAAGGACTAAAGAGCATTAATTGATTTGGAATAGTTTGAGTGGATTTTGTGGTCCAATTGAGAGCTGCCAAGTGGACTGTTAGGTAGGCATTGAAAGAAGAAAAAGAAGAATTAAGAGGAAGAGAGAAGAGGGAACACAGATTTTGGTTTCCCGTCCCCTGCTCTCACGCTTCCTCTTCCTCTTCTCTTCTCCTTTCTCTGCTTTTTCCTTTCTTTCTCATTTGGCTTGGAGTTGTGTTTGGCTTGGATTGTGCTTTGTTTGAAGAGGTGAGTTGGTTTAAGATTTGTTACGTGCTGTGTTTCTTCTTCCTGGTTTTACTTCAGTTAGGGTTTGGCTAAGGTCTTTGTGGGTTTCTTGTTTGTGCAAGCCTTGGATTGTAAGAAGAAGCAAAGTAACGGCAAGGAAAGGATTGAGGACTGATCTTGAAGCTGAAAGTGTGATTTTTGGATCGTCATTTCCAGGTTTGGGAGTTTATTTTTGAATGTATGCAATGTTTGGGAACTTCTGTGTTCTTCAATCTCAGTTGAATGTCTCTGCCCTATTTCTCACTTAGGTTATAATGAGTTTGCATTGTCTAATTCCTGGAATTTGGTGTGTTTTGGAATGTGCATATGCATGATTATGTGTTAGTAATGCATGAACAGGATTGAATTGGAAGTTCTAAGTTTGGGTTTTTAACTTACTGTAACTCTTAGGGTTTATGTTCTTGAATGGATTAAATGTGTTTATGCATGATTTTAGTTGATTTGATTGTTGAATTAAGCTGGTTTTATGTCAATTGATGTTTGGAAGATCGATTGAAAGGTAAGATGAGTTTGGTGGTGTTTTGAATTAGATTGAAAATGATTTTTATCGAGTTCTTGAATTCTGGGTAAGCTGGGAATGGGAAATTGCGTCTCTGTAGAATTTCCATTTCCAGCATGTGTCGAGACTTCCTGAGAGAGATGAGTCACGAGACGTGACTTCCAGTCACGCCACGTGACTCTGCCTCCCAGTCACGAAGCGTGACTTCTCGGCGGGCTGGACGAAGTCGTGAGGCGTGACCCCCAGTCGCGAAGCATGACTGCCTTGGGAGGGGCAAGTCACGTCTCGTGACTTAGAGTCACGTCCCATGACTCTTGTGAGGAGGCGTGACTTAGAGTCACGTCCCGTGACTCCCTTGGAGGCATGTCACGAGATGTGACATGGAGTCACGACTCGTGACTCTTTTGAAGAGCCAGGCGTGACATAGAGTCACGTCCCGTGACTCTCTTGCAGGTCACGAGGTGTGACACTAGGTCACGACTCGTGACCCTCCCTGAGGTCAGTCACGAGTCGTGACACGGCTCGTGACCGACCCCTCTTCAGCCCCATTTTCTGATTTCGCCCAGTTTTAACCAAAATGAATTTTCTATCTTTTCTGTATGGTGTTATACTACTGTATTACTCATGTCATACTTTTATATGCTCTTGTATGACCTTGTATGACATTTTTTTCTGTTTTGATTTGTTCCCCCGTGACTGGTTTTATTATAAAATGACTTTCAAAGGCTTTTATGGCTTTTTCCTCTACTGTGTGCTATCTTATCTTACTTATCTGAATGGTTAGCCTATTTTAGTTGTGTTTAGCATTATGTTATGCCTGTCCTTGATCGGATTCTTATCTAGAATAACATGCCATGTTTAAGAGTATTGTATCATTCCATGATTCAGATTATACGTTATTGATCATTGGCATAATATGATTCCACATGTGTTCCTGATATGCTTTAGTAATTTGAGTAGTGCTAAAATGTGATTGATTGACCTATTGCATGCTTCAGAATATGACTTGAATGAGGTATGATTGATATTATGCTATGCTATATTTATTTGAATAATATGGTTAATGTCTGAATGCATTGTTATGCTTTAGCCTTGGAACTCATTGTGTTATGTTAAATGTAATTTGGATTATGCATGATTTATACTTAGTTATCTTCACCTAACGCATGATTAGGATTTTGTATTGATAATCATTTGCAAGATAGTGTTTCTATACCTGATTCTTGTCATGCTTTAGAACATTGTTTAATGTTAAAAGGTGTTGACTGTATTATGTTTTGCATTGGGAATTGTATGATATATGACCAACTTTATGAGCATATTTATATGTCTATTGTACTCTGGTTTATGCATGATGTAAGTATATATATTTTGCGTTGTGCGATTCGAAATGTGAATTGTTTTATGCATGACCTGCGAGAGTCAGTTTAGTGGATAGTTAGGCATGCCTAATAGAGTCTTTTAGCTGCAGCCCTGTGGACGTTTGGACCCTGATCAGGTCCCCCGTTTGGTTCCTCGCGAACCCTCTATTAGTACGGATCCTCGTGATCCTTTTTAATGTATTTGGATTGGGTTAAGATCCCCCTTCAGTAAAATGCTTTTGTGACAAAATAAAGTGGTTTTCGATTCGTACCCGTAAGGTACCCTTTGGCCGACTTGTACCCGTAAGGTACTAATCAGTACACTCGTTATCCACTATTATGAGTCAGCAGGTACTTTATTGGTTGTGTTACTTTGAAATAACTATCAGAATGTGATATCCGTTTGAGCATGATAAGGATTTCAGGAATTAGTTTATATGTATATGGATGTGTCTATGGGCTTTAGAATGTATGTCTGTTTTATGTAAGCATGTTTTTATATCTAACATGATTATTCGTACTTGTCATGTATTTTGTTATAAGTTTCTGAATGCTTTGAAATGATTCGATTGATGTATTTAAGTATATGACTTAAGCGTGGTTTTGTTATATATTAACATATGAACCGAAGCAGTTGTGATGGTAAGTATGTAATGATTAACTATACTTTCTGCATGATGATGATATGAATGTGATGCTATGTGGTTATGCCTTCAGTCTCCGCTATCAGAGTGTTTTTGCATGATACTTAATATATTTGAGTTGCGCAGCGGTATTGTGATGCTCTAAATGTTGTACCTTGGATTTTTGACTAGTGTGTGTGTTTAGTATGTCAAAGTATGTTGTTTAGCTAGCATTCTCAACATGATGATTGGGTTGTCAGTTCAGGCATGGGTACTTAGTTATGTCAATTGCATGTGTAAAGCTTATGTGACTCCGCACGGTAAGATGCTGATATTTGTTACCATTGTAGGTTTATGAATGTAATATAGTATGTAGTTCTGCATGATGATACTTGTATCGTGTATTGTTTTATTTCTGTTTTGGCCTATTCTGGACATGAGTATATGTTATGGTTGTGAGTTATCGAATGAATGCCTTTACTATGCCAGCATGATCATATTTGTTATGAATATCCGCATTTGTCATTTGAATGTGTTATGCCTCGGCGACCATTGTGAATGGCCGTCCATATTCTTGTGTGTTCTCCCCACTAAGCGTTTATCGCTTAGCACGGATTTCCTTTTCGTGCAGGTGGCAGGTTTGGTTCTGTTCGAGTCGCGCTTCTGCAAGGTCGGCCACGTAGGAGTTAGAAGTTTTGTATTTTGTTCAGCTCCTGTACTTCAGCTTTTGTATTCCTTTAGTATTGCATTTACGTATTTGGTTATGTAAGGATCTTTTTGTAATTAAGTTTTCTGTTACTCCTTCGTTTTATTATTTCGCGTATGCTTCCGTTGAATGGTCATATGTATGCTTCTGTGTATGCTTCAGCTTAGTGTCTGCGTGTGCGTAAGTTATTGCATGATCGATCCGTGCCTGCAGGTAAGGTAAGTTTTTAATTAATCCGTATTTTCGTATGCATGTTATGTAAGAAAATATGCTTCCGTATTGTGCATGTGCATATCTGTATGAGTGAGCGTCGGGTAGCGCGTCCGTCAGCGTCCTTCCAACGGGGACGGCGATGGGGGTGACACATACCCAATGATGAAATTAATTGTGCCGATTTATAGGCAAAAATGAAAGTTGGAAGTGACGATTTTCTTGTCGGATTGATTTATTAGAAATAAATTAAAATGTATTTTTAAAAAATGTTTTAAAAAATATTTTGAGACAAAAGGGTATGTTTTGAAATTATAGTTTTTTTAGAAATTTTTTTTAAAAAAAGAAAAAGTTTGCGAGTGTTGGGGGTGCGGCAGCGCGCGTTGTGCGTGAGCGATGCGCTGGTCGTCGTGCGCGGCGACGCTCGTCGGGTGCGCCGACGGCCATCGCTAGCTCCTGTGCGCCCGATTTCGCCCCCGACAGCCTTTTTGGCCATTTTGGCCCTTTTTTCTTCATTTTTAATGCTTTTTCTTCATTTTTATTATAGAATTTAATTCTATAACCTTTTATTTTCCAACCTTTCAAATTTATCAGTTTTTTGTGGTTATGAAAATTAAATTGATTTTAATTTTTTTAATTAAAAAATCTGATTGTTTGGAGAGGTATAAAATGATATTTAGAGAGAGAATTAGGGGGGATTTTCTTTAGAAAATTATTTTCTTCTTCTTTCTTCTTCTCTCAAAAACAAATTCTCTCAAGTTTCTAAAGGATTTTTCCAAAATAATTCTTAAGGAAAAAGAATAATTTTTGTTCTTGGGAATTTTCTTCTTTTCATTTAACAATTTTTTACTTTGAGACAAATAAATCAATTATTTGTTTTTGAGTAAAAATTCATTTTCAATATTTTATTTTTCTAATATATTCTTACAATCAAGACAAGGAATTGGATCTTACCTTCATTTCATCAAGCTAAATTTTGAGGGTAAGCATTCTTGGCTCAATTCTTAATTTAATTTTTTATTTAATTTTTTGTTTCCAATTCATTAATTATCATGTAAATTCTTTTAGATCTATTTTTTTTTACTTCTCATTTCTTGTGTTCTTATTTAGTTGTTCATATTATAGATCTATTATATTTTTTTACTTCTCATTTCTTGTGTTCTTATTTAGTTATTCATATTATAGATCTATTATTTTTTTTTTACTTCTCATTTCTTGTGTTCTTATTTAATTGTTCATAATAATAATAATAATAATAATAATAATAATAATAATAATAATAATAATATTATTATTATTATTATTATTATTATTATTATTATTATTATTATTATTATTATTATTATTATTATTATTATTATTATTATTATTATTATTATTATTATTATACTTTTGCTCTTTATTTGATTATTCATCTTTTGTTTCTATTTTTATGATTATCATTATCCTCATTGTTGTTCATATATTATTATTGTTTTTTATTGGTATTATTATTTATCATGTTTTAAACATGTTTATTTGATTGTTCATATTTCTTGGTTGTTATTGTGCTTTATTATTATTATTATTGTAATTACTACCATCATTAGTATAGTATTATTTTTATTACTCTTGTTTATTATTTTTATTCATTATTATTCATATCTTCACACATGTTGAATTTTATTATTATGATTTATGTTTCATGCATGCTAAATTTTATTTTTATTTATATTCTTATGTATGTTAAATTTTGTTATTATTTTATACTTTTTTTTATGCATGTTGAATTATTAATTGGTTAATTTGCATATTTTTATTATATTATTTAATTAATTTGTCACACATGATGCATCCTTATTGGCTTCATTTTGTTTTTTTTATGTTGTATGATTAAATTCATTTTTTTATTACTAACATCACTTTTATTTGTCTTTTTTTTATTCCAATACTTATTTTTCATGTGTGAGTTTTTTTTCAATGGTAAGTGGAAGCCCATGGAGATTCGGAGATACCTTTGGGATTTTATTTGTTATTTGTATTTTTTTTATTATGTTGGGTTTATTTTATATCTAATATGTAATTTGTAATAAATTATTTTTTTATACGCGTTAATTAAAAAATCACAAAAATATTTATATTAATTAATTTGATTTTTTTTCTAAATAAAAAGGGGACTAATGTCCTAGCTTTTTCATCCAAAATAAATTGTCACCTTAAAATTATTTTCTTTAATTATGAATGAGAGGACCAATGTCCTCGTCTTTAATAAATAGCCCATTTTATGTATGATTTGTTTTTTTATTTATTTACAATGGGGGTTATATTCCACCCCTAGTTTTGTTGTAATTTATTTTGCTTTTATTTACTTTATCTACCGCGTTCTTTATGTGATTGACATGCGCTTTAATTAAATTACGTTAAAATTGAATGAGAAATGGGATGAAATGCTAAATTCAAAACTCAATTATAAACTTAATCAAGGTATGAATAAATGGGAAGTCCCGAACCATCTCTTGTTTTTGGGCTCAACGATGCGAGAGGACCATTTCAATGTTCTATTGGAATGGGACTTCCAAGATACCTCTTGTGTCCCGTAAAAAGGCTTTAACTTGCATAGTCCTAGGCTCCACGAGGCGAGAGGGCCATCCTAATCACTACAAGAAAAATGCCCTTTAACAAAGGGAAATTCGGTCGTTAAAAGTCAAAATCTGGTCGTTAAAGACCAATACCGACCGAAAAATCCGGTCGGTAAAAGCCCCTTCGTTAAAGGTATAGACAACCGGATTTTGAATCCGATCGTTAATGTCTTTATCGACCGAAATATTTTCGGTCATTAAATACTGATTTTTAACGACCGCATTTTCCCTTCGTTGATTGTGTTCACTTTCAACGAAGGGAATTCCAATCGTTGAAGATATTTTTAGCGACCTGATTTTTCCTTCGCTGATTGTATTCACGTTTAACTATTTCAAAATGTCATAACTAACAAACAACAATCACTAATATATAATGCCTTCTGATTTATCATAATACACTCGACATAGATACCAGAATGGTATTTTAAAATATAAACCATTTTATAATATTACATGTATGATACATATCATTAACATATATTTTATACAAAAATATAATAAACACTTTTCATATATTGAAAAAGAAAAGTTACAAAGTATAGTCATATTTACAAAGTATAAAAATTATCAATGACAAGTTCAAGAAAATAACTCCTCTCTATACTAATTTATATTCAAACGATTTTGAGAAAAATGTGAAAAATAAATCTCCTAACTTCGCTGTCCAAAATTTTGAAGACCTGCAAAATGTATAACAAAAGCTAA
Organism: Excoecaria cochinchinensis; assembly: GCA_947683425.1. Lineage (NCBI taxonomy): Eukaryota > Viridiplantae > Streptophyta > Magnoliopsida > Malpighiales > Euphorbiaceae > Excoecaria > Excoecaria cochinchinensis. The sequence goes on from CANTUQ010000043.1 coordinate 4,743,555, forward strand.
AATTAATGTTCACGGGCACAAACAAAAATATCAATAATAGAAAGTACGGGGCAACTTATGACCTTCGAGGTAAAGGAGCAATATATGTGCAATGCCTTTGGTGAGGTCAGAAAATTAAAAAATAAATAAATAATAATTAATTTTAGAAATACTAATACTGACAAAGTTAGAATCAAAGAAAAATACCTTAGCTCCACTTGCGGGGCAGCAAGCTGCTGCTCCTATTAGGGGGCAAGATGAACAAGGGGCTATGAAAGAGGATCCCCCTACTGTGGCTGACCCACCTGTGGTTGAGTAAAGAGCACCACCGCCCGTTGAGCGCAGGGAAGGCCCGAAATCTGAGGTTGACCTCTGGGAAGGTGAGCAAGAGGAGCCGATGGTAGGAAAGGGAAAGTCACCCAAGCTGGAGGAAGCAATGTGGAGGAATATGGAGGAGAAGTTGGAAGCCATGACAAGGATGATGACAGTAGGAAGGGGAATGAACCCCGAGGATCGGGAGCTGGATGGGGATGATCTGATCGCCCAAAACTTCAAAATGCCTGATATTCCCAAGTTTGATGGCACTTCTGATCCTACTGCGTACATCAAGCAGTATTCACTGGTCATGAAGGGAATGACTCTAACAAGGAAGCAGAAGATAGAATACTTTTGCCTGAGTCTCATGGGGGCTGCCATTGACTGGTACTACGGGCTGGATAGGAGGTCCAAAAAAGACTGAGATTTGTTGACTGGGGAGTTCCTAAAGCAATATGATCGCAGTACCAAGATGGAAGTCACGTTGAAAGATCTATAGTTGCTACATCAGAAGGCTGGGGAGTCCTTCTATGAGTACCTCACTCGGTGGAGGAACTGAGTTATGGAGATAAAGCGCAAGCTTGACACTCCTGATCAAATCCGATTATTCATACGGAATGCCAGCCCATACTTGAGAGATGGACTGAAAATGAAGGGGCTGAAAGATTGGGAGTCCTTGAAGGACATTGCTATAAAGGCAGAGGGAGAATATATGGCTAAGAGGGTAAGCAGGGAGGCTTATGCCAAGAAGGGCTACAATAATCAAGGTGCAACCAAGTCAGCTAGTTCCAGCAGTGGCAATAGAAGTGGGAAGACAGCTGAGGTGTCGGTGATAGGCATGAATTAGAGGTATTTCTTGAAATTGGGTAGGCCTTTGTCATGGGTATTGAAGAGGTTGATAAAGGAGGGGAAGCTACAGCCCCTGCCACCTAGGCCAGCTAGGACCTAATGGCAGCCGGGGCATAAAGAGAACGAATACTGTGCCTTTCACCAACATACTGGGCATCTGACAGACAATTGCTTCAGGCTGAAGCACCAGATTTAGGATTTGATCGATAGTATGCAAATCACCGATCCTGAAAAGAGGGAGAGCAAGAAAAAGTCTAATTTCAATGCTGTGCCACCGCCTGTCTTTATGATTGGGTCGAGCCTACCCGAATGTTATATATTATAGGATTTGTATGGAAATGAATACATCGCTATCACTCACCCTGAGGCAAGTGAAGAAGGGATTCTCATGGTGGCGAAAGACTGTTGGTCAACTAGTGAGAGTGGAGAGGAAGATGAAGAGGAGAAAGATGGATAGTTCACGGATCCATGGGATTCAGAGGAAGAGGAGAGAGTTGGGGCTATAAAAAGAAGTGGGAGAGTGGTCCCAGAAGTTGAGAAGTCGCAGGACTCAGTACAAGCACCTGCAGAAAAGGAGCTGGAAGAAAATACCATAGTAAAGCAGCTGAAAAAGACCACAGCTCAGATATCAATTTGGGACCTTTTAAGACAGTCCCCTCCTGCAGGCAGAAGTTGGTTGAGGCTTTAAGTGAGTCCACTGTAGCCACCATAATTTCTCCATCGGAGCTGCTAGATCTTGTTAAAGAGGGATCAGGGAAGAGATTGGTGTTTTCTGATGCAGATTTACCAGTTGAGGGCCGTAATCACAACCGGCCACTTTACATCAAGGCTCAAATTAATGACAAGCGCACTGCTTGTGTTATGGTTGATGATGGCTCATCCATAAATGTCTGCCCTTTGGTAGCGCTCCAGGCTTTTGGGCTAAATGAAAACATATTGAGCAAGTCTAATTTAACCATCACAGCCTACGACAACTCTCGAAGACAAGCGTCGGGAAAATTTAAAGCTCTGGTTAGGACTAGGCCTATCGAGACAGAGACAAAATTTATGGTCTTTCCTATCCCAGCGAATTTCTCAGCTCTACTATGGAGGCCGTGGTTCCATAAATTGGGAGGAGTGCAATCTACCCTACACCAGATGATCAAGATACCTCATGAAGGAGAGGTGGTGACTATTAAAGCAGCAAGAGAAAACCAAGTGTCTACCTTGGGGATTTCTAACCAGCCATTTAGTGGCTTTCACATATCAATGATTGGAGAGAAGCAGGGTTTAGCAGATAGCCCTCAAGTGGTAAATATGATGAAGAAGATGCACTTCCTTCCAGGTGCTGGTTTGGGAAAAAACTCACAAGGGCTGCAGTCTGCTATCACAACGCAAGGCCAGAAAGATCGAAAGGGTTTGGGCTACAAAGGAGAGCATGGCAAGAAGAAGATGTTAGAGAAGATCCCCCATATTTCATAGAGTTTTATTCTCGCATCCTCGGTCTGTGCTTATACTGGAGAAGAAGAGCCTCAGTGGGTGGATGGAAAGATCATTCCAGGGTTTGAAATATTTAATTATGTCTTCAACTGGGAGGTTGGAGTTATTAAGTCCGCAGAAAACTTCTGGGATGAGGAGATCATGACTCAGTGCAGTGTCTGGGACAGGGATGGGCCTGAGGAGATTGTCACTGATAAGCTATTAGCTACCAGGTTGAAGGGAAAGGAAAAGATGGTAGAGCCAGAGCTGAAGTTTGAAGATTTGAAGGTTTCATCGGAGGTAGTTGAAAAACCTCCACCAACCAAAGAAGTCAAAGCCCAGTCGGCTACAACATCGGCGTCGATAGCAGATGAAGACAATAGTTATTTAGATACTATTTTTATGACAGAACTTTTTAATGACAATGTTAATGTTTCTAATTATATTAATGAGATGAATAACTTTGCTTACTTGTGTGATGTTTCTGAGCATTTCATTTCTCATGATCATAAACATGATGTATTCATTTTTGACATTAACTCAACTAGCACAACTGCATTTAATCTTGAAACATTAGAAAATCCAAAGGAAATTTTGATAGCATCAGACATAACTCCTGAAGAGAGATTAAAATTTGAAAGAATTTTGAAAAAATATGAAAAAGTCTTTTCCTTGACCTACGAGGACATGCCAGGGATTGATCGAGATGTTGCTGAACATATTATCCCAACCTACCCAGGGAGTAAACCAGTCAAGCAAAAGCTCAGAAGACTTAGACCAGAATGGGCGCAAAAGGTGAAAGAAGAGATCCATAAGCAGATTGAGGCTAAGTTCCTAATAGAGGTTCAATACTCGACGTGGTTAGCTAATTTAGTTCCTGTGGCTAAAAAGGATGGAAAGGTTCGAGTATGTGTGGAATATCGGGACCTGAATAAAGCCTGTCCGGAAGGCAATTTTCCTTTGCCTCATATTAATGTGCTGGTAGATAGTGCCGCTGTTTGTATGATGTACAGCTTTGTAGATGGGTACGCAGGGTATAATCAAATCCTCAATAGGATTGTGGATCGAATCAAGACAGCTTTCATCACTGAATGGGGTACATTTGCTTACCGAGTTATTCCTTTCGGATTAAAGATTGTAGGAGCAACCTATCAGAGAATGGACACCAGAGTTCTTAATGATTTGATCCACAAAGAAGTGGAGGTGTATGTTGACGACATGATGATTAAGCCTGCTACTAGAGAGGGTTACTGTGAGGCTTTAGAAAAGTTCTTTCAAAGGATCAATAAGTATAATCTGCGCCTTAATCCCAAGCAGTACATCTTTTGGGTTACCTCGGGTAAACTATTGGGCCATGTGGTAAGCCAGAGAGGAATTGAAGTAGATCCTGATAAGGTCAGAGTCATTAGAGAGATGCCAGTGCCCCAAAAAGAGAAGGAAGTTAGAAGTTTCCTAGGAAAACTTCAGTACATTAGCTGGTTTATCGCCAAGCTAGCTTCAGTATGTGAGCCCATCTTCAAGCTTCTCAAGAAGAATCAGCCGGTGGTGTGGAATAACGATTGTGAATTGGCCTTCGACACTATTAAGGATTATCTCCTAAATCTACCAGTCTTAAGACCACCATGACGTGCCAAGCCACTAATCCTGTATTTGGCAGTAGAAGACAGTTCAATGGGTGCCATGATGGCTCAGGAGGATGAATTTGGAGTGGAGTTTGCTATTTATTACCTTAGCAAGAAATTCCTGACATATGAAGCCAAATATGTGGAAGTGGAAAAGATTTGCTTGGCAGTAATTTGGGCCTCTAAAAAGTTGCGACACTACTTTCACTCCTTCAGTGTATAAGTGGTTGCAAAGCATAACCCGCTCAGGTACCTTCAAGAAGCATCCTCTCTACTAGGAAAAATGGGAAGATGGTTATTACTATTGTAGGAGTTTGATATCGAATACATCACCAGAAAAACCATTAAGGGAAGAGCTGTAGCTGAGTTCTTGGCTGAACATTCTATTGAGGGAAACTAGTTCGAGTACAATTTCGCAGATGAAGATTTTATGGCCTTAGCAGTACAAGGGTGGCAGATGTTTTTTGATGGGGCAGTTAACAGTAAAGGGGCAGGAGCAGGGATTATTCTTACAACCGCGGATGGTGAAAAGCTGCCATTAGCTAAGAAGTTGAGGTACAAGGCGACCAATAATGAAGCAGAATATGAGGCTTGCATCTTTGGATTGGAAGCACTGCTTGCTCTAGGGGCAAAGACCGCATAAGTCTTTGGAGATTCGTCCTTAGTAATCCATCAGATCAAAGGGGAATGGTCAGTTAAAGAAGAGAGGCTGTTGCCTTACGTGAAGTACTTGAGAATGTTTAGCAGCGAGTTTGAGACTTGCACTTTTCATTTCATCCCCAAGGATTAAAATCAATTGGCTGATGCTCTTGCGACTTTAGTGTCCATGTGGGATAATCCAATAGGGGTTGCTATGAGACCCGTTCTGATCTTTAGCTCGGAAAAGCCTTATTTTGAAGCTGAGCAGGTGATGGATGCTGAGGTCGCTGATGGAAACCCTTGGTACTATGACATTCAGAATTATTTGGAAAGCTCAGTGTTTCCAGAAGAAGCCACTGAGAAAGACCAAAGAATGATTAGAAAGTTATCCACTCAATTCATCAGTGTAAATGGCACTTTGTATAAGAGGCAAGTTGATGGTATTCAATTGAGATGTTTGGCGGAGAAAGAAGCTGAAAGAATTATGGAAGAGGTTCATGCCGGAGTTTGTGGAGCTCACATGAATGGCTTAGCCTTAGCAAAAAAGATCATGCGCCAAGGTTTCTATTGGCTCACAATAGATACGTATTGTTCAAAATATGTGAAGCAATGCCAGTTATGCCAGCAATACGCGAATTTGAGGCATGTGCCAGTTTTAAAACTACATAATTTGACATGTCCATGGCCATTTGTAGCTTAGGGAATAGATATCATAGGTGAGATACGTCCTACAGCTTCTAATGGGCACAGGTTTATCATAGTCGCCATTGATTACTTCACTAAATGGGTCGAAGCTGAATCTTTCAAAAAGGTTGATGCTAGAGACATGGCTAAGTTCATCGAGCGGAATTTGATATGCAGATATGGCCTCCCACACCACCTTGTGTCTAATAATGGGGTACAATTCTTAGCAGAACCTAAACAGATGCTTTAGAAATATGGAATCCGGCATCATAAGTCTTCTCCTTACCGACCACAGGCTAACGGTGCGGTTGAAGCAGCAAACAAGAATGTTAAAAGAATATTGGCCAAGATGGTTCAGAGCTATAAAGACTGGGCAGAAAAACTACCCTTTGCACTTTGGGGTTATAGAACCTATAAACACCGTGCCCTGAGACAGTCCAGATCAAAGTTACCCGATGAAGAAATCAATATCTATTTTCGAATAAATGGATGGAATTCGGAGGTTTTCGTCTTTCGGTTTTACAAGGATTAAAGTCTTTCTCTCTATAGCGTGAGATTTTCAAAGAGTTTGGGAAATTTAGCTTGAAAATTTAGATTTTGCTCCGCAGATGGGAAGCCCGTCGGAGTTAGGATGCCCGTCTCTATTTGGTGTTCCCCGTCTCTCGTATTGAGAGACGGGCCGTTGCTTGGATAGACGGGCCGTCTCTTGTGTTGTAGAGACGGCCGTCTATAGTATGAGTGACAGACACGTGTCTACATAGAGACGGCCACCCCTAGTCCCGTGCCTCGGTCTATCTGTCATCTAGATTACCACGCGTACACTTCTTACCGACTCCTATCGGTAGTTCTTGGGACGACCGTCGAACGTGGATCTGATCAGATAACGCCGGATTTTGTAAATTTTATCTGATAAGCTTAATATCTTCCGAATTTGAATTGGATTGGGGCAACTAGTTTGGCTAAAAACTGAATTTCAAAAATCCTTTTCAAATTCAAACTTTAAATTGATATTTATCCCAATTATCTTCTAAACTCTATAAATAGTGGATTAAATTTCATTATTTGGGGGTTAGCAAATTTTTAAGGGAAAAATCTTTTTGTGAGCAATTTACTAAAATCCAAATTTAATAATTTTTCTCAAGATCTCTATTTTCCGTTGTTTTTTTGATTCCATGAAAAATCTTTCAACCTTTCTACTCTTTTCTCAATTCTTACTTGCGAATTAAGCTAATTTGAGGTAACAAAATTCATTCATTTTCATCAATCCAGCTAATTACAATATTTGAATTGCTGTCAAATTCTCAAGAAAGAAAAATATAAATTTTCTTTTCTTGATCCATTTTTTTCGATCCTTGTGAAACGTGCGGGACCGAAGTCATCCGATATCCACCCAAAAGGTAAAATCCGAGGGTAAACATTCTGGATTAATATTTGTGTAATTTAATTGACTTATGTTAAATTTTTTGATTTTTAATAAGATTTTTTTTATTTAACAAAGAATTTCAATTAGAGTTTTGAAGTTTTTACCGATTTTCTGCAATCAGGGGTGACCGATGGGCAGAGTGGTCATCGACGCCAGTCCCTAATTTGAGAGATGGGATGTAGATGACGCACCACTCCGTCCACCGGTCACACCAGGGATGCCCGTCGATAATGTACAAAAGGCTGTCCCTGGGCAAATTCTCATGTTTTTAACTTGTTTCTTTTACTTTTCTATTTCTTTTTATCTTTTGACTCATTTCCTTTAAAATTTTTTGTTATTTTACTTTTCTTTACTTTACTTTATTCTTGATTTTGACACTGACATGTTTATTTTTATGAGTTATTAGCTGACCATTTTGGATGAGTTGGAGTTGTTAATGATGGTGGCTGCGCCAATATGAGGATTTCCATCCGAGTTCTTTCTTTACCCTCATTTTTTTATTCATTTTATTATGAAAATTGTTTAATCTCGTTAAAGTAAAAATGGCCAAATGTTTTATAGTAATTAATTTGGGATTTTCCAAAAATCGGGGGCCAAAGTCCTGTTTTTAGCCAATAAAATCGACACTTCTCAAAAATTGACTTGTAATAAATATGCATGGTAGGACCAATGTCCTCATTTCAATTAATATCCCGATTTTTTATATGATTTACCTATCATTTTATAATGGGGGTTTGTAGACACCGGGTCTTGAGGTAGTCCAGGTCAGAGTTACTCGATGAAGAGATCAACATTGGTTTTCGGATAAATGGGTGAAATTCGGAGGTTTTCGTCTTTCATGTTTTGCGAGGATTAAAATCTTTTTCTTTAGCATGGAGTTTTAATAGAGTTTGATAAATTTTGTTTGAAATTGAGAATTTTGCTCCACAGACGGGATTCCCGTCTGTGTAGAGGCGCCCGTCCCTACTTGGGGTGATCCCCATCTCTAGGCGTAGTGGGGACGGACGCGTGGCGGTATAAGGATGCCAGTCCCTAGTACCGCGCCCCGTCTGTAGTTGGTTTTTCACGTGTGCCCTTAGTAGGGACGTCCGTCGGTATCTGCAGGGAAGCCCGTTGGTACGTTAACTGATCAGATCACGCCGTATTGGATAAAATTTAATCTCTTTTCCTTCAAAATGGGGATAAGATTTATTAAAAATTTGAATTTTAAAGTCATTTTAAAATTCAAACTTTGGGTTGAGGCTTATCTGAATTATTTTCCTAAAATCCTATAAATAGTGGATTAAATTCCATTTTTAGGGGTTAGAAGTTTTGAGAATTTTTGGTGAGAAAAGTGATTATTTTTTATAAGAAAAGTTCTTTGAAGAAAATTTATTAATTTTCTTCAAGAGATCATTTTTAAAAAAAGGGTTTTGTGAGCAATTTACTCAAAAAAGTTTATAAAATCTTTGTTCATTTGCAGAATTTTATTTGATAAAATTTCTTCCAATTAATTGATTCCTCCAAATTTTTCTTACGAATTAAGCCAAATTGAGGTAAAGAAATTCATTCGTTTCCATCAATACAGCTAATTCGAACACTCAATTGCTATCAGATTTTCAAGGGAAGAAAAATATAAATCTTCTTTCTCTGATTTTTTTACTTGATTCTTGCGAAGCATACGGGAATAAGAATCGTTCGACATTCACCCTAAGAGGTAAAATCCGAGGGTAAACATTCTGGACTAATATTTGTATAATTTTATTTGATTTACAATAATTATATATATATATATATATATATATATATTTTATTATTCTATTTTATAATCTTTAACAAAGAATTGAAAGTTTTTCTCTTCTAATTTTTTCCCCATACTAGGGACGGCCGCTGGCACAGTATTGGGGGTCGTCCCTAGGTAAACTCTTATGTTTTTAATTTATAAATTTTATCTTTCAACTCATTTCTGTTAGAATTTCTCGTTCTTTTATTTTTATTTTTATCCACGCTTTTGATGCTAACGTGTTTACCCTTATGAGTTATTTTCTGACCATTTGGAGTTGGAGTTCTGAAAGATGGGGGTTGTCTGAGGACTTCCACTCGGGTTCTTTCTTTACCCTTATCTTTTATTCATGTTATTATGGAAATGGTTTTAAAGTCGTTAAAGGAAAAAAGGCCAAAAGATTTCTAACAGTTAACTTTGGGATTTTCTCAGAAGTTGTGGACCAATGTCCCGTTTTAGCCAATAAAATTGACGCTTCATGAAAAATCACTTTTTGCAATAAAATATGCATGGTAGGACCAATGTCCTCATCCCAATGAATACCCCATTTTATGAATGTGTTGTACTTTTACAAATGGGAGTTTTATTCCGCTCCTAGTGTTACTGTAATATATTTTTGAATGCCTTATTTTGATTTTTACTTCCATTTATTGCTTTTGACGTGAATGACTGTGCCTTAATTAAATGTATCGTATGGAAAGTTGGTGAAATAATAAAATTCAAAACTTAATTATAATATTTATCAAAGTATAAATAAATAAGAAGTCCCGAACTCACTCTGGTCTTTGGGGCTCGAGAGGCGAGAGGTCTAGGACTTCCAAGACACCTCTTGATTCTCACCAAAAGACTTAAATATATAAATCCTAGGCTCCAGGGGGTAGAGGCTGAGACCTCCAAGATCCTCTGGCTAGCCCAAGATGGATATGTATGCGCCGTCTTAGGCTCGATGAGGCTAGACGACCCTTCCCAATGTTCTATTGGGTGGCGACTCCAAGAAACCTCATTGTTGCCCAAAATAGACGCACTTGTAAATACCTTACAAGTTTTATGAACACTTCCTGATTGCTCTAAAGCGGGCCCTCGGGAGTCCACAGGTTCAGCGCGCGTCATAGTGGCGACTCCACTGGGGACTTAATCGAGACTTCGATTCGAAAGTACCTTGATTAAAAATTATAATAGAGTTTTAGTTTAAAAATTTCAACTTCTTTCAAAACTGCATTGCATCGCATTAGAGCCTTAGATCTATGCTAGTTTTGTCCCTCCTTTAGCCCCGGTGCATTCCTGAAGCACGACCCTATTTTCACTCAATTTAGGGAAGTGTTAAGGATAATCACCAACCCAAGCCTCGTACCATCATGGTATATTAAATGGTGACCCAATCGGTTGTTATGCTTATGATGAGCTAGACCCGTTGGCAGGGACCATGCTTGGGTAGCCCTAAAGCAACACCACCCTTTGACCAAAGCTCATGTAATGGAAATAGTTACTTCCCCTAAGTGATATGAACCTTAATACTATGCCTGCTGTATGGATCATTATGTATTAGACAAGCCCTGATAGTTTAACTGGTCACCTAATTAAAGGTTTTCATGCCCCGATAGGCCCAAGATGACTTATTTGGATTGCCTAGATACATAATGATCATAACCCATCCGCTTGTGCATTAGTTAGGAGAGGTTATGCTGCCGGATTTTTACTGTGCACCATTCGTGTTCATCGGGTCCCCAGATGACCCATGGGCCAATCCCACCTAGGAAAGAGACTATGACCTCGTGTGTGGGAGTAATAAGGTTGAAAGGACCTATGTGCTTGCATGTGGCTTGTGAGTGTTGCATAGCACGATGATGCATTTTTAGCATAGTCATGCATCATCCTGACCCCTTGTGTTTTTCAGCCATCATAGATTCGCCTAGGTGGACAAGAGGGTCTCGGGGGTGCCTACACAGAAATCCGTTCTTTGAGTTACCGAAAAGGGTAGAGTATCCGGACACTTCTTCTGAAACCAATTACGCTACTTTAGATCAGTTCTCAGTACCCAAAGAAATGGCAAACTCACCGAGAGGGGCAGGGGCCACCAGGGCAATGATAGCAGAGGAAGTGGGCGGAAGGTTGGAAGAATTTGAGAACCGGATGATGGCAATGATAGCCGCAATGGGTCAACAAGCGGCCCCGCAGAACCCACAACCTCCCCCTATGAGAAATAATGAAAGGGAGGAGGTCAGAGAGGATCCACAAGAGGTTCGCGCGCCTGTAGACTTAAGAGCCACTACTTCGGGGGCACAGAGAGGAAGACCTGTCACAAGGCTAGATGATGACTGGGAAGACAAAGAATATGAGGAACATATGTCTGAGAAAGGGAAAGCCCCTCAAATTGAAGAGGTCATCTGGAGGAAGATGGAAGAGAAATTTGAAGCTATGACGAGAATGTTGACGAAGGGTCAAGGAGTGAACCCTGAGGATAAGGAGTTAGAAGGAGGGGATCTAGTCCCCATGAACTTTAAAATGCCGGATGTGCCGAAGTTTGACGGTACTTCTGATCCCCTAGCACATATAAAGCAGTACTCACTGGTGATGAAAGGCACCACTTTGACGAAAAAATAGAAGATTGAGTACTTTTGCTTGAGCTTGGCGGGCCCGGCAGTGGATTGGTACCACGGGCTTGATCGCCGAACTAAAGAAGACTGGGATTTATTGACAGAGGAGTTTTTGAGGCAATACGACTGCAGTACAAGGATGGAGGTAACCTTGAAGGACCTGGAGCTGTTACAGTAGAAGGGGGGTGAGTCTTTCCACGAGTATCTTACCCGGTGGAGGAATCGGGTGATGGAAATGAAGAGGAAACCAGATACTCAAGATCAAATACGGCTATTCATTAAAAATGCGAGCTCGTATTTGAGAGAGCGATTAAAAATGAAAGGACTGAAGGATTGGGAGTCACTGAAGGACATCGCCATTGAGGCCGAGGGAGAATACCTTGTTAGGAAAGCAGGTAATGAGAACTATCCCAGGAGGGGTAGCACTAGCCATGGGGCCAGTAGACCATCAGGTTCCACCAGTGGTACAAGGAAGACTGCTGAGGTGTCAGTTGCGAACGCTACCCCGAGGCATTTTTCCAATCTTGGAAGGTCTTTGTCATGGGTATTGAGAAGATTGACGAAAGAGGGTAAGTTGCAACCTATGCTACCCAAACCTGCTAGAACCCAAGGCACGCCAGGACATAAGGATGATGAGTATTGTGCATATCACCAGCACACTGGGCATATAACTGATAACTATAAGACTTTGAGGCACGCAATTCAAGATCTGATTGACTCAAAGCAGATTACAGACCCGGAGAAGAGAGGGGGTCAACAGAAAGCTGGGTACAATAGTATGCCTCCGGCAGTGAATATGATCGGGTCCAGTTTGCCCGGGGATTTTGTGTTAAGGGAATTATACGGCAACAATATCCACACTACTGTCACAAACCTCTATGAGGGGAGTGAAGAAGGGCTTCCCGCTGCAGTTATCGATTGCTGGTCAACTGATGATAGTGGAACTGAAAATGATGATTCTGAAGTATTTGCTGACCTATGGGGTTCGGAGGAAGAAGGAGAAGAGAAAAAGAGGAGGGAAGTGGGAGCCGTGACACGGAGTGGAAGGGTAGCCCCGGAAGTTGAGAAGTCCCAAGAGCCGGTTGAGGGCAGAAGGGGAAAGGAGCCGAAAGAAGATTCAATTGTTAAATTACTAAAAAAGACGCCGGTTCAGATTTTAATATGGGATCTTCTGAGGCAGTCGTCATCACATAGACAGAGGGTGATAGAAGCTTTGTGCGAAGCAACTGTGGCGATAACCATCTCGCCTACGGAACTTTTGGATGTAATGAAAGGAGGATCGGGGGAAAATGTTGTTTTCACCAGTTTTGATTTGCCGGTGGAAGGCTACAATCATAATCGCCCTCTGTATAGAAGGGCGCAGATTAACCAAAAGTGCACCGCCTATGTAATGGTAGATGATGGTTCTTCGATAAATGTGTGCCCACAGGTAGCAATGGCAGCTTTTGGGGTAATAGAGGATATGTTGGCAAAATCTGATCTCACCATCACAGCATATGACAACTCACGTAGGCAGGCTTCGGGGACATTCACAGCAGTGGTGAAGACGGGACCGGTAGAGTCAGAAGTGGAGTTTGTGGTGCTGCCTATACCCGCCAATTTCTCAGCTTTGCTAGGCAGACCATGGTTTCATAAGTTGGGAGGAGTCCCCTCTACACTGCACTAGATGGTAAAGATACCTCGTGAAGGCCAGATTGTGACTATAAAGGCTGCACGGGAGAATCAGGTTTCAGTACTGGAGATAGCTAGGCAGCCGTTTAGTGGGTTTCATGTTGCCATGATAGGCAAAGAGGAGCAGAAGGAAGAAAGCCCCCAGGTATTGAATATGATGAAAAAGATGTCATTCCTCCCCGATGCAGGATTGGGCAAGAATTCTTAGGGGATGCCAACAGCTATTACCACCAAGGGCCAGAAGGATAGAAGGGGCCTAGGATACATAGGTGTGGTAGGGAGGGGTGAGAAGTCAAAAATCGAAATTCCTCATATCTGGAAAACTTTTGTGCCAACAAATGCAGCATGTGCCTATACAGTGGAAGAGGAACCTCAGTGGCTGAATGGAAGAATTGTGCCAGGGTTCAAGGTTTTCAATGATGTCTATGACTGGGACATTGGATCGATCAAGCTAGCAGAGGGCTTTTGGGACGAGAAAATCATGACCAGTAACACTATTTGGGACCGTGAGATGCCTGAAGAAGTGATGACTGAGAAAATGGTAGCTGCCCAGCTGAAAGGGAAAACGATGGTAGAGGGAACCATGTAGGAGTTGATTGGGGAGCCCCTGAAGAGCCAAAGTGATGCAGGACCGTCAACCGTGGCAGATACGCCAGCAGAGGAGGAAGAGGAAAATAGTTTAGATTTTCTTTTTGCTCCAAAACTTTTCAATGATGTTAATGACAATTTCAATCTTATTAATAAATTGAATGATTTTGCTTACTTATGTGATGTTTCTGACGATTTCACTATGCATGATCATGATCATCCATCCATATTTGATATTGATTCAACTGATGCTACTCCATTTAATCTTGGAACCATAGAAAACCCAAAAGAAATTTTGGTAGCATCAAATATAACTCTTGAAGAGCGAGAAAAATTTGAGAGAATCTTAAGAAAATATGAAAAAGTCTTTGCCTGGACCTACGAAGATATGCCAGGAATCGATCGGGAAATTGCAGAGCACGCCATTCCCACCTATCCAGACCATAAACCCGTTAAACAGAAATTGAGAAGGCTTAGGCCAGAATGGGCAGAGAAAGTGAAAGAGGAGATTCGCCAGCAAATCAAAGCCAAGTTTCTAGTTGAGGTGCAATATCCAACTTGGTTGGCCAATGTTGTCCCCGTAGCCAAAAAGAATGGCAAAGTAAGGGTATGCGTGGATTATCGGGATTTGAATAAGGCCTATCCAAAGGATGATTTTCCATTGCCTCATATAGACGTGCTGATAGATAGCGCCGCTGCTTGTGAGATGTATAGCTTTGGAGATGGTTATGCAGGTTACAATCAGATTCTCAATAAAATAATTGACCGAATTAAGACGGCTTTCATCACAGAATGGGGGACCTATGCTTATCGAGTAATGCCTTTTGGCTTGAAAAATGCAAGAGCCACTTATCAGAGGATGGCAACAAAGATATTGGATGACCTGATCCATAAAGAAGTGGAGGTGTACGTGGACGATATGATGATCAAGTCAGTCACTAGAGAAGGTCATTTTGAAGCCTTAGAAAAGTTCTTCCAGAGGATAAGCAAGTACAACCTGCGGTTAAACCCTAAGAAGTGTATTTTTGGTGTTACCTCAGGGAAGCTCCTAGGACACATAGTTAGTCAAAGGGGAATTGAGATCGACCCGGATAAGGTTAAGGCCATCAGAGAAATGCCGATACCGCAGAAGGAGAAGGATGTGAGAAGCTTTATGGGAAGGTTGCAATATATAAGTAGGTTTATTGCCAAGCTTACTTCAATCTGTGAACCGATCTTCAAACTACTCAGAAAAGACCAACCAGTAGTATGGAACGAGAACTGTCAGAAGGCTTTTGACACTGTCAAAGAATACTTGCTGAATCCACCGGTACTGAGACCGCCACGGCCTGTCAAACCACTGATCCTATACCTAGCCATAGAGGATAGCTCTGTAGGCGCTATGATGGCCCAAGAGGACGAATTTGGAGTGGAATTTGTTGTTTACTACCTTAGCAAGAAATTCTTGGCCTATAAGGTCAAATACATAGAAGTAGAAAAGATTTGCCTTGCAGTAATCTGGGCTTCTAAGAAATTACGACATTACTTTCATGCCTACAAGGTACAGGCAGTCGCGAAGCAGAATCCCCTGAGATACTTGCAAGAGGCCCCGTTCTTACTAGGGAAAATGGGTAGGTGGTTGTTGTTACTTCAAGAATTCGATGTAGAGTATGTTACTCGGAAGACCATCAAGGGACGTGCAGTGGTCGAGTTTCTAGCAGAACACCCGATTCAAGGAGACTCATACGAGTTTAACTTTCCAGATGAGGATGTAACTGCCATTAGAGTTCAGGGTTGGAAATTGCACTTTGATGGACCCGTAAACGGCAAGGGGGTAGGAGTAGGAGCCATTTTGATAACTTCGGACGATGAGAAGCTTCCCTTGGCGAAGAAGTTGAGATTCAAGGCTACCAACAATGAAGCTGAGTATGAAGCGTGCATTTTTGGATTGGAGGCTTTAATAGCCTTAAGAGCAAAGAATGTGGAAGTGTTCGGTGATTCCTCCCTGGTGGTCAATCAAATTCGAGGTGAATGGGCCGTGAAAGAAGAGAGGCTAATGCCATATATCCAGCGTTTGAGGGGCCTAAGCAGTCGGTTTGAAGTATGTACATTCCATTTTGTTCCAAAGGATGAGAATCAATTAGCCGATGCGCTCGCCATGTTAGTATCAATGTGGGACAACCCTGAAGGAGTGGTAATGAAGCCAGTTTTGATTTATACTCCGAAAGACCTAGCTTCGAGTCCAAATCAATTATGGAGGTAGAAGTGGCAGATGGGAAGCCGTGGTATCATGATATTATGAACTATCTAGAGAATGCGACTTTTGCGGAGGAGGCTATCGAAAAGGATCAGAGAATGATTCGCAAACTGTCCACTTAGTTCATCTGCATAGATGGGATGTTGTACAAACGACAAGCTGATGGTATCCAATTGAGGTGTTTGAATGAGAAAGAGGCCAAGAGGGTAATGGAAGAAACACATGCCGGAGTATGCGGAGCCCATATGAACGAGCTGACATTGGCCAAGACGATCATGAGGCAAGGCTTCTACTGGCTTACGATAGATAACGATTGCTCAAAATATGTCAAGCAGTGTCAGCTATGCCAGCAGTACGCGAATCTAAGGCATTTGCCAGTGTCAGAGCTACATAGCCTAACATCACCTTGGCCATTCGCTGCTTCGGGAATAGACATTATTGGAGAGATCCGCCCTACGGCCTCCAATGGGCATAGATACATAATAGTCGCAATCGACTATTTTACAAAATGGGTAGAAGCGGAGTCCTTCAAGAAGATTAATGCAAGAGATATGGCCAGGTTCATTGAAAGGAATCTGATTTGCAGATACGGACTCCCACATCACATAGTGTCTGATAACGGGGTGCAGTTCATGGGGGAAACCAGGAAGCTTCTTGAGAAGTACGGAATCGAGCACCATAAATCCTCTCCCTATCGACCACAAGCTAACGGGGCAGTAGAGGCTGCCAATAAGAATGTGAAGAAGATCCTAGCCAAGATGGTCCAAACCTACAAAGACTGGGCGGAGAAGCTACCTTTTGCTCTGTGGGGTTACAGAACGACGGCAAGGACATCTACAGGCGCTACGCCATATTCTCTGGTTTATGGGACAGAAGTAGTGCTGCCAGTCGAGGTAGAGCTCAAATCGCTGAGAGTAGTCACGGAAGCTCAGATTCCAGAGGCCGAATGGGCACACCAGAGGTTATAGCATTTGAATTTATTAGATGAGGGTAGGTTGAAAGCTTACTATCATAATTAGATCTATCAGAAGAGGCTGGCCAGATCATTTGGGAGGAAGGTGAAAAAGCATCCGCTGAAGGAGGGAGATTTAGTGTTCAAACAGATGAGACTAGGGGTACCAGATATCAGAGGAAAGTTTAGACCAACCTGGGAAAGACCATTTATCCTCAAGAAGCTATTGTCAAAAGGAGCCGCGATTTTATCGGATAGTGATGGCAATGAATTCAAAGAACCGATCAATATTGATAGACTCAAAAGGTTCCATGGCTAAAGGCTACAAAATTAAAAGAAGAGAATGGAAGCCCCGCGGGTCGAAAATCGAAAAAAGGCGGCCTTGCTAAGATTTGGCGCATCGTCAGGATGAAAACCGAAAAAAGGCATCCTGGGCAAAATTTAGAGGCATGAGAGAAAATGTCCAATCATGAGAACCCGAGAGGGCTGATTGGAGACAGGAGTTTGATACTATCAAGATTCTGGTTCCATGAATGAATGTAGTCGTGCATAATTGAACCGGTACCAAAATGATCATGTATTTTGAAATCGTACTGAAATGTACACAATTTTGTGAAATGAAATAAGACTTGATTTATTCATTTATATCATTGTCTAATTCTGCTTTAAAAAGAAACATATTGCTCAAAATGCATGTAAAACTAAACTATGCCCTACTACTACCCTCACTAGCTAAATGCCTTAGTCGCCGTGTTCGGTTATCAGATGATGGGCTAAGTATCCACCTTTTGTACGTACTGGTGGAAGTGACAGAGTGATTCTCGAAGGGAGGTATGATAGTTTTCAGTGGAAGCCGACTCCAGAGCTCATGATAGCGGGAAGCAAAAGCCGCAGAAAGGACTCCACCTCGAAAGGATAGAGGGAGTCTCACCACATCCTGAGTCATCCCAAGTTGACAGGAGCAACGGGCCGTAATGTAGAAAGTTGCCTCGCGAAGCCCGTATAGGGGAACACATCCTAAAGACCCATCAATAACTGCACTGGACAAGGGAAGCCAGGTGTGTGTGAAGCTAATATCCTCATCTGATATCTTACTGAATCTGGTAATGCCCTCGTCAGGGGTCCCAGGTAAGTACAGATGCCGGCGAGGAAGAAAACACTTCGCAGAGTACTGATTAATAACTCTAGGAGGTGGCTCTGACAAAAGCTTCAATTTCTCCTGCAACCAAATCTGAAAGAGGAGACAAAGAAAAAATAAAAGCCAAAGAAAATAGAATAAAAGGCAAAGAAAAGCCGCTGGAGTAAGTTAGATTTACTTCAGGCAAAAATTAGGCATAGGGTTGTGTGAAAATCCGAAAGGACGCACTTCCCGCTAAGAAAAGCTAGTGTGAAAATCCACAAGGGACGCACTACCTTTTAAAATAAATGACGTACCTGAAGTAATAAGGGACTTCCAGAGAATGAAGTGGTAGACCCGGCATGAACAGAGTCCAAACCCAAGATAGTCTCAGCCAGAATGAGAGGGAAAGGGGTCAGCCTGCGATGAAAGTCATCCAGAATTCCAAACAGACGGGGGTCTCCGAGCAGTTCCTCTGAGGTCACGACTAGATACTTCATCAGGCAAAAAAGGAAGAGGACACTTACAATGTATGAGGGAATGTTGGAGAATTCATCCATTGCTTCAATCAGAGGTTCCAAAGCAAATACTGGGCCCTGAGGAACTAAATGAGCAGTGTCAGAAGGAGCTATACTCAAGGACAGAGCAATATCCCAGTTTTGGATCAAACCACAGCGAGGTACGCAGGGCAAAGCACCAGGGGGATACCAACTCCCGATGATAGCAGCAAGTTCTTCAGGCAGGGGGCATATTTCCTGATAGGTGAACCTGAAAACATGAAAACGAGGATCCCAGAAGTGGGTCGCAGCCAAAAGAAGGTTGTAGTCTATCTTGACTCTTCGTAAAAACCTCAGTCCAGAAAGGGGGGCAAGGGTGTTGTGCACCCAAATTTGAGCATCGTCTAAGATACGGTGCATTTTGGAAAGAAAAGGAGAATTCATGGCCCAACAGCTAAAGTCACAGTTGCTAAGGGGAATAAAGGAGGAAAAAAGGAAAAAACTAGAGAAAAGAGCCTTTTATGAAGCTAAAATAAGGAAGAGGCATGAAATCCAAGAAAAAGGCTGGGTTTTATAGTTTTGGTTTACCGACGGCTAGCCCGTCCCTATAATCAGACGGTGAACCCGTCTGTACTTGTCCACCTAGCAGGTTTTGCATCGTGCATATCACGCGCATTAATTAGGTAATTAATGAGGGTTAAAAGCGGAATCTGAATAGACAGACGGAATGCCCGTCTGTCGCTACATGAACGGAAAGCCCGTCGGTACTGAAATTCTATATAAAGACGCAGGTACCGA
Organism: Excoecaria cochinchinensis; assembly: GCA_947683425.1. Taxonomy (NCBI): domain Eukaryota; kingdom Viridiplantae; phylum Streptophyta; class Magnoliopsida; order Malpighiales; family Euphorbiaceae; genus Excoecaria; species Excoecaria cochinchinensis. Next base: position 4,762,739 of record CANTUQ010000043.1, read on the forward strand.
TGGGCTGTCACTTTCTTTCCCTTCTTCTTTGCACCGACGCTTTTCCCTTTGTTTCCAGCGGTTTCTTTTCATTTTTTTTGCACCGGTTGTGAGTCTTTTACTTCTTCTTTGGGTTTCAACTTCCAGGTTAGTAAAATCCTTCCATCTTTTGATCATTTTTATTTTATTTTATCATGAGTAATGTAATTTAATCTTCTTCTTTCTTCTTTTGAATTAGTATAATTAGTAGCCTTGTTAGTTAATTGAAATATCATTTGTTTAGTAATAAAATGCATGACTTGAAGCATAGAGTAAATAGCATGCAATTTTTTCTTTTTAATGGGCACAAGATGGATTGACATATATTGTTTAAAAACAATTAGTGATAAATGTATATTTGTTCCCGAGTTTTTTAGATAAGACATGGCTTTAGAAATGCATGCACATTGTAACCAATGCTAGGAAATAGGAAGCAAAGCATATTTTTGCATGTTGCAATGATTTCTTGGGGCCTGAGGCCTGTCCTTCCTTTTTTTTGTTTTTTTACGCAGGAGGTTAGGCACACCCTTGCCGGGGTGCTGCCCAAATATTTTTAGCAAATGTGAATATATTGCATTATTGCTTGGGGCCCGAGGCCTGTCCCTTTTTTTTTTTTTGTTTTTTATGCAGGACGTTGGGCACACCCCTGTTGGGGTACTGCCCATAATTTATCTTATTGGTTTAGACACATTCCCGTTAGAATGCTGCCTCAATTTCTAAGCAAAGTTTCATTTATGTCTATGATGCCAAGCTAACTGTTTACCTCATTCGCAGGATGCCACTGGGATGATATGCTCCTCACGATAAGCCCAAGCCTCAGGCCACGGGGTGGATGAGTGATGAGGCTAGACAAAGATATACGGCGCTAGCTCAGGTGCAGTTCTGAGCTAGCCGCTTCATTTCCCGACAATTGCTTGAGGCTCTAGGGATGGCAGATGAGGTTGACATTCTGATAGCAGGCGCGGGATGGATAGAGTTTTTGACACCTGCCTTCCAGACTCACCCAGAGATAGTACGGCAGTTACTTGCCACGTTACAGTATGGGGGATATTAGAGATCTGACACAGAGGTGGGTGTCATACAGTTTTGGATCGAGGGCCATCATTATAGTATTACCCGTCAACGGTTCACAGAGGCCATGGGGCTTCCTTTCGGGCAGGATGTCATAGCGCCTCAAAGGTCAGTTAGACGTCAGCATTGGGCAGTTATCGCCTTACTGGGAGTGCCGTATGATCATGATACGGCAAAGAGCATGGTACTCTCATCACGGGCCCTGCGATATGTTCACAGAGTCTTATCCAGCTCATATTTAGGATGAGCTGGTAACCCAGGATCTCTCAATGCCTCAGAGATTTGGAGCTTGTGGGCCATGGTGGCAGGCCAGAGACTTAACATCAGCCATGAGATATTGGTCAACCTGGTGAGGGTATTTAGGGGGACAGCCCCTGTAGTGTATGTTGGGGGAGTTATTACCAGATTGCTTCTAAGTTTGGGAGTTCGTCCAGACATCCTGGAGCGTGCTTTGGATGAGAGCATTTATGTGGATGCTCCGGCAGCTATCACTATGGCTATGATAGTACCGATACCGGGCCAGCTAGAGGCGTATAGGCTTCGTACTGTGCATGAGACCAGATGTGCATTCAGCTTGCCCTCGCTAGAGCCAGTGGAGGAGCAGCCTCAGATGGAGGAGCAGCCTCGGATGGAGCAGCCCCATATGGAGCAGCCTCAGATGGAGCACCAGCCTCCTGAGCCTTAGCAGCACCAGGAGGAGCATCCGGGTACGCCCTTTGACATGGGGATCGAGTTCACCATGGATGAGCTATTTGCTACTCCTTCAGGGCAGAGAGTACAGAGTCCCACTCCGCCTCCGCCATCGAGAGTACATTGGATTGCTCCCCGGGCCCATAAGAGGTTCAGTCCATATGATAGGGAAGGGGATCCAGGGACATCTACTTCTATAGCTCCACCTCCAGAGCCGGCACCAGAGTCAGCTCCCCCTTCGTCCTCGTCATCGGCTGTCCCAACGCAGCCAGATTTTGCTGCACTACTAGCTTCTACCTTCGCGTCCTTTGAGCACAGGCAGGAGGAGAGAGATAGGGCCCTTCTCGATCACCTCGGGGAGCGAGATAGAGTCATATTAGAGCGGCTGGATCAGCAGCAGAGTATTATTCAAGAGCAGGGGAGGCTCATTGACTTTTTGAGGCAGGAGCAGGAGAGGCTTGTGGCTCAGTTGAGGCAGGAGATGAGGAGCTCCCAGGATGGGGTAGCCCAGAGGATGGATGCATCCTTACAGATCGTGGATGAGTCGGTTGAGGCTCTCAGGTTCAGGATTCAGGTTCTGGAGGGTGCCATACCTCCCATTTTCCAGTCTCTTCGGGAGTTCAGGGAGCATACTGAGGATAGGCTGAAGAGTATGGGGACCGCCTCCACAGATCAGACCCTCCGCCTGGGCAACGCTTTTAGAGAGTTAGGGGGGGTCGTCACTGATATGCTGCAGTTTATAACAGTATGTGAACAGCCTTTCCTAGATGGGTTTGCTCAGGTCCAGTTCCAGCAGCAGGATCCAGCGAGAGCACAGCCATTATCAGTACCAGTGGCGGTACCTCCTAGATACCAGCGACAGGCCAGAGCCTTGACTGCTCAGCGGGCCGGACCATCAACCCCTCCCAGTCAGCCATCTGCTCCAGATGTGGGACCCTCTGCCTCTTCATCTCGGTCTCAGACAGTTCATATATCAGATGATGATGATAATCTGGAGGAGGAACTTTCAGACTATCCACCCCTATGGCCCTTCAGGGAGTCATGATATCATTTTTGTATTTTATATTATCATGCTTACATTATATTGTACAAAATTTAACTTTTTAGTGGAAAAACATTTATGGCTAGCCTGTTAAATTTGCATTTTCTTCGTGATTTAACTCTTTTTTAAAAAAAAGAAAGAGAAAAAGGGATAATTAATCATATGATAAAAAGGAAGATTAATCATAAAAAAATGTTCACCAATCTACAGTCAAATTAATTGGTATGAGGATTAACGAGGATCTCTTGTAATACAGGAACGTGGTTTTACACCAATTCAAATTGACCAACAGTCAAAAGGGAGAATAAACAGTTCAAACATCATGTCCTTTGAGATCACATGAAATCAAAAGATCATAATTATACTTCGGGGGCAGGATGAAGCCTCCAAATCGAAACACATAGTTCAGAAGAACGCCCCGCTCAGGAGAGCAATGATTAGCACTTTGTAAAGTCTAGAGTAGACTCGGTGCAGCTCAGGAGAGCAATGATCCACGCTTTGTAAGTCTGGAATAGACTCGGTGCAGCTCAGGAGAGCAATGATCCGCGCTTTGTAAGTCTGGAATAGACTCGGTGCAGCTCAGGAGAGCAATGATCCGCGCTTTGTAAGTCTGGAATAGACTCGGTGCAGCTCAGGAGAGCAATGATTCGTGCTTTGTAAGTCTGGAATAGACTCGGTGCAGCTCAGGAGAGCAATGATCCGTGCTTTGTTAAGTCTGGAGAAGACTCGGTACATTTCAGGAGAGCCATCATCAGCACTTTGTAAAGTCTAGAGTAGACTCGGTGCAGCTCAGGAGGGCAAACTTCGCGTTTTGCAAGTCCGGAACCGACTCGACGCATCACCACTTCCCTGAGAAAAGGTAAGGACTGCCTCAGGTATGCGTTTCGTTCATTTCTTCTCTGAATTTTGGCTCATCTAGGCACTAGTGCGTGAGTTTCCCCAAAATTGGGGGCAACTGTAGACACCGGGTCTTGAGGTAGTCTAGGTCAGAGTTACTCGATGAAGAGATCAACGTTGGTTTTCGGATAAATGGGTGAAATTCGGAGGTTTTCGTCTTTCATGTTTCGTGAGGATTAAAATCTTTTTCTTTAGCATGGAGTTTTAATAGAGTTTGATAAATTTTGTTTGAAATTGAGAATTTTGCTCCACAGACGGGATTTCCGTCTGTGTAGAGGCGCCCGTCCCTATTTGGGGTGATCCCCGTCTCTAGGCGTAGTGGGGACGGACGCGTGGCGGTATAGGGATGCCCGTCCCTAGTACCGCACCCCGTCTGCAGTTGGTTTTCCGCGTGTGCCCTTAGTAGAGACGGCCGTCGGTATCTGTAGGGAAGCCCGTCGGTACGTTAACTGATCAGATCACGCTGGATTGGATAAAATTTAATCTCTTTTCCTTCAAAATAGGGATAAGATTTATTAAAAATTTGAATTTTAAAGTCCTTTTAAAATTCAAACTTTGGGTTGAGGCTTATCTGAATTATTTTCCTAAAATCCTATAAATAGTGGATTAAATTCCATTTTTAGGGGTTAGAAGTTTTGAGAATTTTTGGTGAGAAAAGTGATTATTTTTTATAAGAAAAGTTCTTTGAAGAAAATTTATTAATTTTCTTCGAGAGATCGTTTTTAAAAAAAGGGTTTTGTGAGCAATTTACTCAAAAAAGTTTATAAAATCTCTGTTCATTTGCAGAATTTTATTTGATAAAATTTCTTCCAATTAATTGATTCCTCCAAATTTTTCTTACGAATTAAGCCAAATTGAGGTAACGAAATTCATTCGTTTCCATCAATACAGCTAATTCGAACACTCAATTGCTATCAGATTTTCAAGGGAAGAAAAATATAAATCTTCTTTCTCTGATTTTTTTACTTGATTCTTGCGAAGCATACGGGAATCAGAATCATTCGACATTCACCCTAAAAGGTAAAATCCGAGGGTAAACATTCTGGACTAATATTTGTATAATTTTATTTGATTTACATTAATTTTATATATATATATATATATATATATTTTATTATTCTATTTTATAAGCTTTTACAAAGAACTGAAAGTTTTTCTTTTCTAATTGTTTCCCTATACTAGGGATGGCCGCTGGCACAGTACAGGGGGCCGTCCCTAGGAAAACTGTCATGTTTTTAATTTATAAATTTTATCTTTCAACTCATTTTTGTTAGAATTTCTCGTTCTTTTATTTTTATTTTTATCCACACTTTTGATGCTAACGTGTTTATCCCTATGAGTTATATTTTGACCATTTGGAGTTGGAGTTCTGAAAGATGGGGGTTGCGTCAGTCTGAGGACTTCCACTCGAGTTCTTTCTTTAGCCTTATCTTTTATTCATGTTATTATGGAAACGGTTTTAATGTCGTTAAAGGAAAAAAGGCCAAAAGATTTCTAACAGTTAACTTTGGGATTTTCTCAGAAGTTGTGGACCAATGTCCCGTTTTAGCCAATAAAATTGACGTTTCATGAAAAATCACTTTTTGTAATAAAATATGCATGGTAGGACCAATGTCCTCATCCCAATGAATACCCCGTTTTATGCATGTGTTGTACTTTTACAAATGGGAGTTGTATTCCGCTCCTGGTATTATTATAATATATTTTTGAATGCCTTATTTTGATTTTTACTTCCATTTATTGCTTTTGACGTGAATGACTGCGCCTTAATTAAATGCATCGTATGGAAAGTTGGTGAAATAATAAAATTCAAAACTTAATTATAATATTGATCAAAGTATAAATAAATGAGAAGTCCCGAACTCACTCTGGTCTTTGGGGCTAATGAGGCGAGAGGTCTAGGACTTCCAAGACACCTCTTGAGGCTCACCAAAAGACTTAAATATATAAATCCTAGGCTCCAGGGGGTAGAGGCTGAGACCTCCAAGATCTCTCTGGCTAGCCCAAGATGGATATGTATGCGCCGTCTTAGGCTCGACGAGGCTAGACGACCCTTCCCAATGTTCTATTGGGTGGCGACTCCAAGAAACCTCATTGTTGCCCAAAATAGACGCACTTGTAAATACCTTACAAGTTTTTTGAACTCTTCCTAATCGCTCTAAAGCGGGCCCTCGGGAGTCCACGGGATTCGGCGCGCGTCACAGGGTTGTATTCCGCCCCTAGTGTTATTGTAATTTATTTTTGTGTATTTTATTTTGTGTCAATTTACTGCTTTATCTACGTGAATTTGTTGCGCTTTAATTAACTGCATTGTATGGAAAGTTGATGAAACAATGAATTTAAGACTTAATTATAATATTAATCAAGGTACAAATAAATGAGAAGTCCCGAACCCACTCTGGTCTTGGGCTCAATGAGGTTAGAGGTCCATTTCAATGTTTCATTAGGATGGAACCTCCAAATATCTCTTGTTCCCCACCAAAAGGCCTAATCCACATAATCCTAGGCTCCAGGGGGTTAGAGGATCATCCTAATGTTCTATTCGGCTGAGACCTCCAAGATCCCTCTAGGTTGCCCAAAATGGATATTTACGCGCTGTGTAATCCTAGGTTCCATGAAGTTAGAGAATGTTCTATTGGGCTGGCACCTCCAAGATCCTCTTGGCTTACCCAAAATGGATATATATGCACCGTTTTAGGCTCACTGAGGCTAGATGACCCTTCCCAATGTTTTATTGGGTGGCGACTCCAAGTAACCTCCTTGTTGCCCAATATAGACGCACTTGTAATTCGTTACAAGTTTTAACGAACTTCAACCCGATCGCTCTAAAAGCGGGTCTTCGGGATGCCTCGGGGTTCGGTGCTCGTCACAGTGGTGACTCCGCTGGAGACTTTAAATTCGAGACTTCAATTCGAAAGTGCCTTGATTAAAAATTACAATTGAGTTTTAGTTTAAAGATTTCATCTTCTTGCAATGCTACATTACATCTAATTAAAGCCTTAGATATATGCTAGTTTGGTCCCTCCATCAACCCCGGTGCGTTCCCGAAGCACAACCCTACGTTCACTCAATGTAGGGAAGTGTTAAGGATAATCACCAGCCCAAGTCTTGTACCATTTGGTATATTAAATGGAGACCCGATCGATCGTTACGATCGTGATGAGCTAGACCCGTCGGCAGGGACCATGCTTGGGTAGCCCTAAAATATCATCACCTTTGACTAAAGCTCATGTAATGGAAATAGTTACTTCCCCTAAGTGGTATGAACCTTAATACTATGCTTGCTGTATGGATCATTATGTATTGGACAAACACAGGTAATTTGACTGGTCACCGAATCAAAGGCTTTCATGCCCCGATAGGCCCAGGTCGACTTATTCGGACTGCCTAAATACATAACGATCATAACCCATGCGCCTGTGCATTAGTTAGGAGAGGTTATGCTGTCGGTTTTTTTCACCGTACACCATGCGCGTCCATCGGATCCCCGGATGATCCATGGGGCAATCCTACCTAGGAAAGAGACTATGACCTTGTGTGCAGGGGTAATAAAGTTGGAAGGACCTATGTGCTTGTATGTGGTTTGTAAATGTTGCATAGCACGATCATGCATCTTAGCACATTCATGCATCATCCTGACCCTTTATGTTTTTCAGCCATCATAGATCTGTCTAGGTGGTCAAGAGGTTCTCAGGGGCGACTATGCAGAAATCCATTCTTCGAGTTACCAGAAAGGGTAGAATATCCGGAAACTTCTTCAGAAACCAGCTACGCTACTTCAGCTCGGTTCTCTTTACACGAAGAAATGGCAAACTCACCAAGAGGGGCAGATGCCACCAGGGCAATGATAGTAGAGGAAGTGGGCCGAAGGCTTGACGAATTTGAAAATTGGATGATGGCCATAATGGCCGCGATGGGTCAGCAAACTGCTCCACAGAACCCACCACCTCCTCCTATGAGAAATAATGAAAGGGAGGAGGTCAGAGAAGACCCACAAGAGGAAATTCGCTCACCACCTATAAACCTAAGAGCTACTACCTTGGGGGCACAAAGGGGAAGACTAGCCCCAAGGCTAGATAATGATTGGGAGGATGAAGAATATGAGGAGCGCATGTCTGAGAAAGGGAAAGCCCCTCAAACTGAAGAAGCCACCTGGAAAAAGATGGAGGAAAAATTCGAAGCAATGACGAAGATGTTAACAAGGGGTCGAGGGATAAACCCCGATGATAATGAATTAGAAGGAGAGGACCTGGTCCCAATGAATTTTAAGATGTCGGATGTGCCGAAGTTTGATGGTACGTCAGATCCTACCACCCACATAAAACAATATTCGTTAGTAATGAAGGGAACTATGCTAACGAAAAGGTAGATGATTGAATACTTTTGCTTGAGTTTGACTGGCCTAGTGGTGGATTGGTACCACGGGCTTGTCCGTAGAACTAAGGAGGGCTGGGATTTATTGACGGAGGATTTTTTGATATAATACGACTGCAGCACGAGGATGGAGGTGACCTTAAAAGACTTGGAGCTGCTATAGCAGAAGGAAAGCAAGTCCTTCCATGAGTATCTAACCCGATTGAGGAATCGGGTAATGGAGATGAAGAGGAAACCGGATACCTAGGATCAAATACGGCTATTTATTAAAAAATGCAAGCCCGTATTTGAGAGAAGGATTGAAGATGAAAGGACTGAGAGACTGGGAGTCTCTGAAGGACATCGCCATTAAAGCTGAAGGAGAGTACCTTGCTAAGAGAGCAGGTAGTGAGAACTATCCCAAGAAAGGTAGTAGTAGCCAGGGGGCAAGTAGACTGACAGGTTCCGCTAGTGGCACGAGGAAGACTGCTGAAGTATCAACTACTAATGCTACCCCAAGGCATTTCTCCAACCTTGGAAGGTCTTTATCGTGGGTACTCAAGAGGCTGATGAAGGAGGGTAAGCTGCAGCCTTTGCCACCCAGACCCGCTAGAACTCAGGGCATGCTAGGGCATAAGGATGATGAGTATTGTGCATATCATCAGCACACTGGGCATACGACTGATAACTGTAAGGCTTTGAGGCATGCAATTCAAGATCTAATTGGCCCAAAGCATATCACAGACCCAGAGAAGAGAGGGGGCAGAAGAAAGTTGGGTACAACAATATGCCCCCGCCGGTGAACATGATCGGGTCCAGTTTGCCCGAGAGTTTGTACTGAAGGAATTATATGGCAACGATGCCCACACTGCTGTCACGAACCTCCATGAGGGGAGTGAAGAAGGGCTTCCCACTGCAGTGATCGATTGCTGGTCCACTGATGACAGTGGAACTAAAAACTATGATTCTGAAGAATTTCTCGACCCGTGGGGTTCGGAGGAGGAAGACCAGGAAGAAAAGAAGAATAAAGTAGAAGCTGTGACCCGAAGCGGAAGGGTAGATCCAAAAGTCGAGAAGCCCCAGGAGCCAATTGAAGGCAAAAAGGGAAAAGAGCCGGAAGAAGATCTGATTATTAAACAGCTGAAAAAGACGCCGGCTCAGATTTCAATATGGGATCTCTTGAGACAGTCACCGTCGCATAGACAGTAGGTAGTAGAGGCTTTGTGCGAGGCAACTGTGGCCATAACCATCTCGCCTATGGAACTTCTGGATGTAGTGAAGGGAGGATCGGGAGAAAATGTTGTTTTTACCAATGCTGATTTGCCGGCAGAAGGCCGCAACCATAATCGCCCTTTGTACATAAGGGCATAGATTAACCAAAAGCACACAGCCTGTGTAATGGTGGATGATGGCTCTTCAATAAATGTGTACCCGCAGGTGGCAATGGAAGCTTTTGGGGTGACAGAGGATATGTTGGCCAAGTCTGATCTCACCATCACAGCATATGACAACTCGCGTAGACATGCTTCAGGGACATTCATGGCAATAGTGAAGACGGGACCAGTAGAGTCAGAAGTGGAGTTTATGGTACTGCCTATACCTGCCAATTTCTCAGCTCTTCTAGGCAGGCCATAGTTTCATAAGTTGGGAGGAGTCCCCTCTACGCTTCACCAGATGGTAAAGATACCCCGTGAAGGCCAGATTGTGACTATAAGGGCTACACGAGAGAATCATGTTTCAATACCGGAGATCGCTAGGCAGCCGTTTAGTGGGTTTCATGTTGCCATGATAGGGGAGGAAGAGCAGAAGGAAGAAAGCCCCCAGGTGCTAAACATGATGAAAAAGATGTCGTTCCTTCCCAGCCGGGATTAGGGAAGAATCCTCAGGGGGTGCCAACAGCCATTGCTATAAAAGGCCAAAAGGACAGAAGGGGTCTGGGATACACAGGTGTTGTAGAGAGGGGTAAGAAGCCAGAAATGGAAATTCCTCATATCCAAAAAACTTTTGTGCCAGCAACCGCAGCATGTGCCTATACAGGGGAAGCTGAACTGCAGTGGGTTTATGGGAGAGTTGTGCCTGGGTTCGAGGTCTTTAATGATGTCTATGACTGGGGCATTGGGTTGATCAAGCCAGCAGAGGGCTCTTGGGATGAGGAAATCATGACCAGTAAGACAGTTTGGGACCATGAGATGCCTGAAGAAGTGCTCACTAAGAAGATGGTAGCCACCCAGCTAAAGGGAAAAGCAAAGGTAGAGGAAGCCATACAGGAGGTGACTGAAGAGCCTCCAAAGTGCCAAAGTGACGTAGGACCATCAACCATGGCAGATGCGCCAGCAAAGGAGGAGGAAGAAAATAGTTTAGATTTTCTTTTTGCTCCAGAACTTTTTAATGATGTTAATGACAATTTCAATCTTATTAATAAATTGAATGATTTTGGTTACTTGTGTGATGTTTTCGATGATTTCACTACGCATGATCATAATCATCATCCATCCATATTTGACATTGATTCAACTGATGCTACTTCATTTAATCTTGGAACCATAGAAAACCCAAAAGAAATTTTGATAGCATCAAATATAACTCCTGAATTGCGAGAAAAATTTGAGAGAATATTAAAAAAATTTGAAAAAGTCTTTGCCTGGACCTACGAAGATATGCCAGGAATTGATCGGGAAGTCGCAGAGCACGCTATTCCTACATATCCAGACCATAAACCTGTTAAATAGAAACTGAGAAGGCTTAGGCCGAAATGGGCAGATAAAGTGAATGAGGAGATTCGCCAGCAAATCAAAGCCAAATTCCTAGTTGAGGTGCAATATCCAACTTGGTTGGCCAATGTTGTGCCCGTAGCCAAAAAGAATGGCAAGGTAAGGGTATGCGTAGATTATCGGGACTTGAATAAGGCTTGTCCAAAAGATGACATTCCATTGCCCTATATAGATGTGTTGATAGATAGTGCCACTGCTTGCGAGATGTATAGCTTTGGAGATGGTTATACAGGCTACAATCAAATTCTCAATAAAATAATTGATCGAATTAAGACGGCTTTCATCATGGAATGGGGGACGTATGCTTACCGAGTAATGCCTTTTGGCCTAAAAAATGCAAGAGCCACTTATCAGAGGATGGCGACAAAAATCTTAAATGACTTGATCCATAAAGAAGTGGAGGTATACGTGGATGACATGATGATCAAGCCTACCACTAGAGAAGGTCATTTCGAAGCCCTGGAAAAGTTCTTCCTGAGGATAAATAAATAAAATCTACGATTAAATCCTAAGAAGTGTATCTTTGGTGCCACCTCAGGGAAGCCCCTAGGACACGTAGTTAGCCAGAGGGGTATCGAGATTGACCCAGATAAGGTTAAGGCCATTAGAGAAATGCCGGTACCACGGAAGGAAAAAGATATAAGGAGCTTCTTGGGCAGATTGCAGTACGTCAGTAGGTTTATCGCTAAGCTTAATTCGATATGCGAACCAATCTTCAAACTACTCAGAAAAGACCAACCAGTAGTATGGAATGAAGATTGTTAGAAGGCTTTCGATACTGTCAGAGAGTATTTGCTGAATCCACCGGTGTTGAGACCGCCACAGCTAGCCAAACCATTGATTTTGTATTTAGCAATAGAAGATAGTTCTGTAGGTGCCATGATGGCCCAGGAAGATGAGTTCAGAGTAGAATTTACTGTTTACTACCTTAGCAAGAAGTTCCTGGCTTATGAGCTTAAATATACAGAAGTAGAAAAGATTTGCCTTGCGGTAATCTGGGCCTCTAAGAAGTTGAGGCATTACTTTTATTCCTACAAGGTACAGGCAGTAGCAAAGCAGAATCCCTTAAGATACTTGCAGGAAGCTCCATCTTTACTTGAGAAAATGGGTAGGTGGTTGTTACTGCTACAAGAATTTGATGTAGAGTATATTACTCGAAAAACTATCAAAGGGCGTGCAGTGGCTGAATTCCTAGCAGAACACCAAATTCAAGGAGACTCATACGACTTCAACTTTCCAGATGAGGATGTGGCAGCTATAGCAGTTCAGGGTTGGCAATTGCACTTTGACGGAGCTGTTAATGGCAAAGAGGTAGGAGTAGGAGTTATTCTAACAACCACGGATGATGAGAAGCTTCCCTTGGCGAAGAAGTTGAGATTCAGGGCCACCAACAACGAGGCCGAGTATAAAGCATGTACTTTTGGGTTGGAAGCATTAATAGCCTTGGGGGCAAAGAACGTGGAAGTGTTTGGTGATTCATCCCTGGTGATTAATCAAATTTGAGGCGAATGGGCTGTTAAAGAAGAAAGGCTAATGCCGTACATCAAGCACTTGAGAGACTTGGGGAATCAGTTTGAAGTGTGTACATTCCATTTCGTTCCAAGGGACGAAAATCAGTTGGCCAATGCGCTCGCCACTTTAGTGTCAATGTGGGACAATCTAGAAGGGGTAGTTATGAGGCTGATTTTGATTTCTAACTCTGAGAGACCTAGCTTCAAATCTAAATCAGTCATGGAAATAGATGTAGCAGATGGGAAGCCGTGGTATTACGACATTATAAACTACCTAGAAAATGTGACCTTTCCAGAGGAAGCTATCGAGAAAGATCGGAGAATGATCCGCAAGTTGTCTACTCAGTTCATTTGCATAGATGGAGTGCTGTACAAACGACAGGCTGATGGTATCCAGTTGAAGTGTTTGGATGAGAAAGATGCCAAGAGGATAATGGAAGAAATGCACGCCGGCATATACGGAGCCCATATGAACGGGCTGACATTGGCCAAAAAGATTATGAGACAAGGATTCTTCTGGCTCACCATGGATAACGATTGCTCGATGTATGTAAAGCAGTGTTAGTTATGCCAACAGTATGCAGATTTAAGGCACTTGCCCGCTTCAGAATTGCTTAATTTGACATCGCCTTAGCCGTTCACAGCTCGAGGGATTGATATTATTAGGGAAATCTATCCTACGGCTTCTAATGGACACAGATACATCATTGTCGCCATCGACTATTTTACCAAGTGGGTAGAAGCTGAGTCCTTCAAGAAGGTGGATGCTCGAGATATGGCAAAATTCATTGAGAAGAACTTGATATGTAGATATGGCCTTTCGCACCACGTGGTATCTGACAATGGGGTCCAGTTCATGGCCGAAATGAAGAAGTTACTCCAGAAATATGGTATTGAACATCACAAATCTTCTCCGTATCGTCCTCAAGCCAACGAGGCAGTAGAAGCTGCCAACAAGAATGTCAAGAGGATCTTGGCCAAAATGGTTCAGAGTTACAAAGATTGGGCAGACAAGTTGCCTTTTGCGCTCTGGGGTTACAGAACAACCATCAGAACATCTACAGGGGCCACTCCATATTCCTCGGTCTATGGAACAGAGGCAGTATTGCCGGTCGAGGTTGAACTCAAGTCACTGAGGGTAGTTATGGAAGCTGGGATTCCGGAGGCCGAATGGGCGCAGCAGCGGCTGCAACACTTGAACATGTTGGATGAGGGCAGATTGAGAGCCTACTACCATAATCAGATCTATCAGAAGAGGCTTGCCAGATCATTTGGCAAGAAAGTAAAGAAGCAGCCATTGAAAGAGGGAGACCTGGTATTCAAGCAGATGAGAGCAAGCGCGCCGGACATAAGGGGGAAGTTCAGGCCCACGTGGGAAGGTCCGTTCATCCTCAAGAAGCTGCTATCAAAGGGTGCGGCGATCTTGTCAGATAGCGATGGCAATGAATTCAAAGAACCCATCAATATTGATAGACTCAAAATGTTCCATGGCTAAAAGGCTATAAAATCAAAAGAAAAGAATAAAAGCCCCGCAGGTCAAAAACTAAAAAATGGTGGCTGTGACGTGTGCCGAACCTCGTAGGATGCCCCGAAGGCCCGCTTTAGAGCTTTCGAGAGACGTTCATAAAAAACTTGTAAGGAATTTACAAGTGCGTCTATTTTGGGCAACAAGGAGGTTTCTTGGAGTCGCCACCCAATAGAACATTGGGAAGGGCCATCTAGCCTTAGCGAGCCTAAGACGGTGCAGATATATCCATTTTAGGTAAGCCAAGAGGGTTTTGGAGGTGCCAGCCCAATAGGACATTAGGATGACCCTCTAACCTCGTGGAACCTAGGATCACACAGCGCGTAAATATCCATCTTGGGCAAACCAGATAGATCTTAGAGGTCTCAGCCTAATATAACATTAGGATGATCCTCTACCAACTGGAGCCTAGGATAATGTAATTTAGGCCTTTTGGAGGGGAACAAGAGATATTTTGGAGGTTCTAGACCTCTAACCTCATTGAGCCCAAGACCAGAATGAGTTCGGGACTTCTCATTTATTTGTACCTTGATTAATATTATAATTAAGTTTTGAATTCATTGTTTCATCAACTTTCCATACAATGCAGATAATTAAAGCGCAATCCATTCATGTAGATAATGCAGCAAATTGACACGAAATCGGGATACAACCCCAATTATAAAAACAATATGTAAATCATACAGAAATCGGGATATTCATTGGAGTGAGGACTTTGGTCCTGCCATGCATATTTACTACAAGCTGATTTTTGAGAAGTGTCGGTTTTATTGCCTAAAAACGGGACTTTGGTCTCCGGCTGTCGAAAAAATCCCAAATTAATTACTATAAAACATTTGGCCCTTTTTACTTTAACGACATTAAAATAAACTTCATAATAAAATGAATAAAGACAAGGGTAAAGAAAGAACCCAGATAGAAATCCTCAGATTGGCCCGAACACCATCACTAACAACTCCAATTCCAAAATGGTCAGAAAATAACTCATAGGAATAAACATGTCAGTGTCAAAATCGTGAATAAAGTAAAGAAAAGTAAAATAATAAGAAATTTTAAAAGAAATGAGTTAAAAGATAAAAGAAATAGAAAAGGGTAAAAGAAATAAATTAAAAATGAGGATTTGCCTAGGGACGCCCTTCTACACAATACCGACGGGCGTCCTTAGTGTGACCGGCGGACGGAGTGGGTGCGTCACCTACGTCCCATCTCTCGGGATAGGGACGGGCGTCGGTAACCCCTAGTTGCAGAAAAAAGACCTTCAAAATTTCAATTGAAATTCTTTGTTTAAAAAATTTATTATTAAAAATAAAAAAACAATTAATATAAGTCGATTAAATTGGACAAATATTAATCCAGAATGTTTACCCTCGGATTTTACCTTTTTGGGTGAATGTCGAATGATTTTGGTCCCCGTACGCTTCACAAGGATCGAATAAAAATGGATCAAGGAAAGAAAATTTATGTTTTTCTTTCTTGGGAATTTGACAGCGATTCAAGTATTGGAATTAGCAGGATTGATGGAAACGAATGAATTTCGTTACCTCAAATTGGCTTAATTCACAAGTAGAATTTGAAAAAAAGTCAATTAATTTGAAAGAATTTTTATCAAATAAGAATTCTGAAAATAATAGAGTTTTTTTAGATTTCAGTAAATTGCTCACAAAAGATAAAAGATTTTTTTTCCTTTTAAAAATTTGCCAATCTCTCAAAATTTGCAAATTTTTCTTCCCAAAAATTTGTTAATTTTTCTAACCCATAATAATGAAATTTAATCCACTATTTATAGAGTTTTTAGGAGTTAATTAGGATAAACATCAATTTAAAGTTTTGAATTTTAAAAGGATTTTAAAATTCAATTTCTAACCAAATATCTGCCCCAAATCTCATCCAAATTTGAAAGATATCAAACTTATCAGATTAAATTTTACCAAATCCGGCATTATCTGATCAGATCCACTACCGATGGCCGTCCCTATAACTATCGACGGGGCATCCCTAAGAAGGGTACGCATGAAAATCTGGAGAACAGACGGGCCGAGGCACGGGACTAGGGACGGGTGTCTCTATGCAGACACGTGTCCGCAACTTATACTACAGACGGGCCGTCCCTGCAACGCATAGAGACGGGGAACACCAAATAGAGACGGGCGTCCCAACTCCGATGGTCATTCCGTCTGAGGAGTAAAATCTCAATTTTCAAGCTAAATTTCCCAAACTCTTTCAAAACCTCACGCTATAGAGAAAAAGATTTTAATCCTTATGACACCGAAAGACGAAAACCTCCGAATTCCATCCATTTATCCAAAAACTGATGTTAATCTCTTCATCGGGTAACTCTGACCTGGACTGCCTCAAGACCCGATGTCTACAATTGCCACCAATTTTGGGGAAACTAGTGCACTAGTGCCTAGATGAGCGAAAATTCAGAGAAGAAGGAAAGAGATGCGTACTTGAGGCAGCCTTTACCTTTTTCCTGTGTGGAATGTTACGACTTGTTGCCGTTGAGCTGTAGTGCTATCGGACTGTGGTTCGTTTGCAATATTTTCTGTCTCATTGTCCCGCTCGCCTTTGGTCGGCTTGCACGGCCTGAGGTGAAGTGTTGTCTAACTGCATCCTCTGTTGCAATCTATTCTATTGCTGTCCCCCGCTAACCTCATTTCGGTCTGCACGGCGGCTAGTCTGTCCCGCTAGCCTCATCTCGGCTTGCGCGGTGTGAGGTGAAGTGTTGTCTAACTGCATCCTCTGTTGCGATCTGTTCTATCGCTGTCCCCCGCTAACCTCATCTTGGTCTGCACGGCGGCTGGTGTGTCCCGCTAGCCTCATCTCGGCCTGCACGGTCTACTAACCTACGTCCGGCTAGTACAATGTCTGATCTGCTAACCCATCCGGCTAGTTCAATGTCTGATCTGCTAACCTACATCCGGCTAGTGCAATGTCTAATTTGCTAACCTACATCCGGTTAGTGCAATGTCTGATCTGCTAACCCCCATCCGGCTAGTGCAATGTCTGCTTTTTAACTTTGTGACCCCCATCCAGTCTACTTGGTGTCTACTTAATAACCATTATCTCAATGATGTATTTGCCGACCACCATCTGGTTAACCCAGTGCCTGACCGTTGACCATCCTTGGGTTGACATGGTGACTCGTTCGTCGCTTTCTTTACTGGCGTTTATCCTGAACCTCTTCTTTTTACTACAAAAAGGGAAAAGCAAATGTGTATGGTATATAAAAGGCGCATATCTATGGCAGTACATACCTGTTGGGGCAGATGTTAGAGTGTGCCCTCAAAGAACGGTTGGTTGCTCCCCATTTTCTTGATTGCACTGATATTGACATACCAGATATCGATTCCTCTATCATCTCCAATGCAGGCTCCTTGTTGAAAATACCTGCATACTTCTCAAGAGGGTGAGATAATTTGATGTTGAGCCTCCGGGCTGAAAAAAAGATTTGAGCTTTCTCAATGAAAAAATTTGATTGGAAATTTTGTTGGTTGCCTGTAAGCGGGTGATTTTTCTATTTTGTTTTCGTTTTCATTTCTGTTTTCTCCTTATTTTGTTTTTGACCTTTACATTTTGAATGTATTTACAGTATATTGGATTTTCAAGGCCTTGAAAATGTCTTTTTGTTTTGTCTGAGAATTTGTATTTTTTGTGTTGTTTTGGTTTGAGAAGTCGTTTTTGTTATTTTGGTTTGAGAGTTTGTATTCTTGTACATTTGCATTTGTTTGAGAATTTGTACATTTTAATTTGGCTTTGGTGCACTTACTATGTGATGTATGTGAGCGTATATCTTATGATAGGGAAACTTACCTGGTGGCTTTCGGCCCGGCATGCATGAGTCTGACAATGTTAGGCTGAACTCATCTCTTGAATAATCTTTAAAAATAAGGTCTATTCGAACCCCTCATCTGAGCCATGTATATATACAAAACACTGTGCATGTGTGTGGAATCATGTGTGTGCAATATACATACATTTGAATCCGAATTGTGTGAGGTGTGTTAGCGTACATCTTATGACAGAGAAACTTACCTGTTTGCTCCCGGCATGGTGTGCATGAGAAAAGCTTATTCTTTTCCCTCTTGGGAGCGGGTCCTTGAGATTCTTCTTTCGTGAGGACTTCATCTTGATTATTGTACAAATGTGTGCAAGCATATATCTTATGATAGAGAAACTTACCTTGTTGCTCCTTACATGGTGTGTATGAGTCGGCTTGCTCTCTTAAATGTCTTCTTAGGAGCGGGTTGTTGAGATTCCATTCTCATGAGGACTTTATCTTGATCCGATTGTTCGGCATGGATGAGCATCGATGTAGATTCAAAACTGTACCTTGGCTCACTTTTGCGTCTGATTTGCCTCCGACTAAAGTATGTGTGGATAGTTCGGCTTCTCAAAGGATCTTATTTTCTATAGATTTGTGTGATTCCGGATTGCCCTGAGCATGGTGTGTCCGGATAAGCTTGCTCTTCTGGGCATTCCACCTCTATACCTATTCACCTGATTTTATGCTGGATACAGTGGCCGACCATGTGGAGCTTAACCCATCCCTTGGATTATCCTTGCTCAAGAGGTCTATTCGGACCTATCCTTCTAAGTCATGTGCACAACAACATATACAAAAGATTGTGTGTGCGTATGGAACTATGTGTGGGAAATATATGCATAAAGCTATATACATGAAACACGAGCAAAGGATTAATATACAAGAATTGTGTGTGCATATCTATACGTGTAAAAGACTAAATGCACGTGACATGCATGTGATATTGAAAAATGAATAGACACATCCCAGGTGGTTAAGGGATTCGTTTAGGATGCTGCTCGGCTGCTCACATTGTCTGATGCCCCTAAGGATCTAGAAAAGTATTGTCTTGAATTTACGGACTCTGTCCCATAATCTTTCCAAAGAGAACTGACTCGTGCGCATCTTTGCCCCCCAGTCAATGAGCATTTTGCCCCCTTGATTTTGAATCAAGCTCTGCCTAAAGGAAAGTAATTCGGAGTAATGCCGCCTTATCGGTCCAGGCTTCAAAAGTCATTATTTTAAAGGTAGTGCATCCCTCGTGGATTTTCACACTAGCTTTTCTTAGCGGGAAATGCGTCCCTTTAGGGATTTTCACATAACCCTGTGCCTAATTTTTTTTTGCCTGGGCTAGACCCAACCCAATCCAGCGGCTTTTATTCATTTCATTTTTTGAAGGACAGACTGCCTGTTCTCAGGTTTTCACCCTGCCCTTTGGCCTAACTTTTGCTTAGAGAGCCAGTCACGGTTTTCATCTCTAACGGCCCCCCTTTTTTTTTCTTTTTTTTTTTGAGACTCTCTTGCCTTTCAGGTACGGCTGCAAGAAAAGTTAAAGCTACCATCAAAGCCCCTTCCTAGGATAATCAGCAGTTATTCTCTGAGGTATTTCTCCTAGGCATCAGTTGCATTCCATGGCCTCCCTTAATGAATGTGTTGCTAGATTAGGTGAGGTAGCAGATGAGGATCTGGTTCTTGAAGGCCTCATGAGGCTTCCTTTTACACTACCACCTATTGTGCTTGATAATTCAGAGGGATTAACGATGTAGTGAGACATTCCCTATCCTTTTGAGGCAGGGTCTTGTCTTCAGCCTTTGCTTCTCAGTATCATGATCTTTAGATTGAATTACCACAGAAAACTAATATACCCTTTTCTAGGAATCATTCTGTAGTTTCTACCAGCGCATATAAAGGATGGACACCTAGCCCCGCAGTTGATAACAGGACCTGGCCACTAAGGTACCCTGCCGGCGAGAGCAGTAGTAAGGTCTAGTTCAGATTTGTATGGATTTTAAGCAACATGTTCCTTTTTAAAATAGAACTAGGAAATAATATCAATGAATGAATTTAGTTTTATTTCATTTCACAATATTGTGCCCATTTCAGTACGATTTCAATATACATGATCACCATTTAACACTAATTTAAAAATGCCAAACTACATTCATTCACAGAGCCAAATCTTGATAGCATCAACTCCTGTTACCAATCAGCCCTCTCGGGTTTTCTTGATTGGATATTTTCTCTCATGCCTCTAATTTTTGCCCAGGATGGCCTCTTTTCGATTTTCGACCCGCGGGGCTTTTATTCTCTTATTTTGATTTTATTATCTTTAGCCATGTAACTTTTTGAGTCTATCAATATTAATTGGTTCTTTGAATTCATTACCATCGCTATCTGACAGAATCGCAGCTCTTTTTGATAACAGCTTCTTGAGGATGAATGGTCCTTCCCACGTTGGTTTGAACTTTCCTCTGATATCAGCCGCACCTGGTCTCATCTGCTTGAACACTAAGTCCTCTTCCTTCAGGGGATGCTTCTTGACTTTCTTTCTAAAGGATCTAGCGAGCCTCTTCTGATAAATTTGGTTATGCTAATAGGCTCTCAATCTGTTCTCATCCAACATGTTTAAGTGCTATAACCGTTGTTGTGCCCATTCAGCTTCTGGGATCTGAGCTTCCATGACCACTCTTAGTGACTTGAGTTCAACTTCAACTGGCAATACCGCCTTCATTCCATACACCAAAGAGTATGGTGTGGCTCCTGTAGATATTCTAGTGGTCGTTCTGTAACCCCAGAGTGCAAAAGGCAGCTTTTCTGCCCAATCTTTATAATTCTAAACCATCTTGACTAGAATCCTCTTAATACTTTTGTTGGCGGCTTCTACTGCTCCATTGGCTTGAGGGCGGTATGGGGACGACTTATGATACTCAATACCATACTTCTGGAACAATTTTTTTGTCTCAGCCATAAACTGGACCCCGTTGTCAGATACCACATGATGTGGGAGGCCGTACCTGCATATTAAATTTTTCTCAATGAATTTCGCCATATCCCTAGCATCAACTTTTTTTTGAAAGACTCAGCTTCTACCCATTTTGTAAAATAATCAATGGCGATGATGATGTATCTATGTCCATTGGAAGTCATAGGACGAATTTCCCCAATAATACCAATCCCCCAAGCTGCGAACGACCAAGGCGATGTCAAATTATGCAATTCTGAGACAGGCAAGTGCCTTAAATCTGCGTACTGTTGGCACAACTGACACTGCTTTACATACCTTGAGCAGTCATTATCCATGGTGTGTAACACTCCGAAATAGCCCTAGAAGAATGACAGAATTTTTGTTCAAGAAAGGTTAGTGTTGTGTGTGTGAGTCCTCTCGCAAACGCGACAAGCGTCGCGGGCGCGACAGAACCACTCCGGTGATAGGGTATTTAAATTTGCCTTTTTAATTTGTAACTTTGTAGGAGAGCGACACATGGCAGTGTAGGGAGGTGACATATGGCAAGAGCTTAATTAGTATTCTATTAAGTTAAAGGAGATTAGGATTAATAAAAAGGGAATAAGAAGATGAATATGCATTTAAGTGGTAGATGGCATTTATGACCATAGTTAATGGTTGGATTGACTTGGACTTAGCTGTTTCTTTCTTCTTCTTTCACGTGAGTTTTCTTTCTTTTCCATTATTCTGCTCTTTCTTTCGTTCCTTCTTCTTCTTCTTTACATGTTTTGAGTGATTCATTTGGATTAGCTTTGAGAGGGGTTAGTAGAGCTTGATTAGGTCTCCTAAGAAGGTAAGTAATGCTATTTAGTTAGTATTGGTCTTCTTCTTTTATCTTATTTCTGTTTTTGATTTGAAGTAAGAGAGAAGAGTAACTTTGGTGTGTTGAATGGTTTGTGTATGGAAGCTGTGGACAAGAGGCCAAATAAGGCAAAGAGAAGGTCGAAGCCGAGTAGAGAACGCGGTTCAACATCCTAGAGGTAGGGATCGTGTGCGGTTTTTCCTATTTTGCATGTGTTGTGACTTTGAATGTTTTAATAGAGACTTAATTGTACAAAGAAATGTACTTGGAGCTTAAATTAGCTCAATTGTTTGTTTAAGTGTGTGAAATCATTGTGATTGCTTGTAGTGTCTTAATGTCTAAAGTGATTGTGTAATTTGAGTGAAAAACCTAGTTATGAGCATGATTTATGGGGCAATTACTTGTTAAAAGAGGAGTGGTGGCATGTGAAAATAAAAGAGTCGGCTTGGGTTTTGTTTGAGTTTAACTGTGTGTGGATTTTTCCGTTGAAATTGGGAAACACGCTTCTGTCGCAAGCGTGACACAAGTAGCTATCACGACAGAATCGCGTCTTTCATTTCCGTAGAAAGCGAGTTGGAATTTGGTTTTCAGAATTGTGAGGAGAGAGTCACGAGACGTGAGGGTAGGTCACGACTCGTGACCCTAGGGCAAGCCTCGTCGCGAGGCGTGAGATGGCATCACGTCCCGCGACGCCTCTCTCTCATTTTGCTGTGAGAATTCCGTCACAAGACGTGACGAGTAGTCACGCCGCGTGACCTTCCTCCGGCGAGGCG